>CM033475.1:86024721-86740109 GCA_019447015.1 Hymenochirus boettgeri | reverse complement strand
CCCGATACCTGACACCCAATACCTGACGCCTGATACCCGATGCCTGATACCTGATACCCGATGCCTGATACCTGACACCCGATACCTGATGTCTGATACCCGACACCTGATACCTGACACTTGATACCCGACACCTGATACCTGACACCTGATACCTGACACCTGATGATGTCCTAAAATGGACACCGTAAGGGAGATTCAATAAAAGTCCTTAGCGTTAAAAATGGTGCAAATTTTGCCCCAACCAATCAGATATTAGCTTTCAAATGTTAAATAAGATCTTATTGGATGGGGCAAAATTAGCACCATTTTTAACGCTAAGAACTTTTATTGAATAACCGTTTATCTCTCTATATTTTACATAATTTCTGCTATGATCTACCCTTTAATTACAGATTCTGTGCTTTCCTTTTCTGACATGCTCCGTATACCTCCTTTTACTTTATGGCACGTAAGGCTCCCATTCCATAGCTGGCTATACACAGTCAATATCCAGATGGATATCTGCCTCTGAAACATCATACAAAGCTTCTGTTGGTCGCTATCTTACGTATGATGAATATCCTGACTCTGAATACAATGATGATGGATACTGACCTGATACCTGACGAATGAACCTGACGAATGATATGACTGATACCCAATGAATATACCTGAACTCCAAAGACGATTGAATGATACCTGACTCCAATGACGATGATGATACACAATGAATGATACCTGATACATGAAACCTGAAACATGAGGAATACACAAAGATGTTTTTTTCTGTACCAATGAATATATTATTTACAGAATGTCAATTAATTGGTCAGTAAAAAGCTTAAATAAAACAACAGATACAGGTACACCAGACCTACCTTTCCATTCCTGTGAAGCAATACCTAGCAAACTATAGCAAAAAACTATTTTAATCAATAATCAAAAAAGTGTGTTTTTTTAAATAAAAGAAACAAAGATAAGAAATAGAACGGACAGTAATTTAGATTTTCAAGTGAAAGAAATTAAAAAAAAAAAATAAAGTAAGAATAAAGCTCAGAGTCGTATCATTCATCGGGTCATTCATCGGTATCATTCATCAGTACATTCTCATGCATCATCATCAGTATCTTCACAGGTATCATCATGCATCATTCATCAGCATCGAAGTCAGGTATCATTCAGGCATGCATCATTCGCAGTTATCCGAGTCATATCATTCATCAGCTCAAAGCAGTTATCAAATTCAGGTTCATTCATCATGTATCATTCAGGAATCTTATCAGCCATCAGATACATTGATGAATGATACCTGATTCTGACACCTGATGAATGATACCTGACTCTGATACCTGATGAATGATGCCTGATGAATGATACCTGACTCTGATGCCTTATAAATGAGTGCCTGACTCGGAACATGATGAATGATACCTACTCTGATAGCCGATAAATGATACCTGACTCTGATGCCTGATGAATGATGCCTGACTCTGATACTGATGATGATGCCTGACTGATAATGATGAATGATCGACCATACATGATGAATGATACCTGACTCTGATACATGATGAATGATACCTGACTCTGATATGATACCTGACTCTGAACATAGAACCTGAAACACTGAGGAATGACACAAAGATGTGTTCTTCTGTATATTTAGGACGTGTGCAGACTTTTGCATAGTTGGTACTTATTTTCAGCTTTATTTTTATATTATTTTATATATATAATATATTTTTTTTTTTTTTAAATTTGGCTTGAAAAGCTATTACTGTTCTTCCTATTTAGCTAGCTAAGGAATCGGTGGAATGTATCGCATTATCGGCAAATATCAGGATATTTCTTTCCCATAAAGGGTACAATCTTCTAATATGATATTTCGACGTTTAAGGGCTAGGCCACACTAGCGTTTTTTCCCGCGTTTGCGCACTTGTTTCGCGCTCGCGGTTTTTGCTAAATGGAAATTGCGGGAACGCGAAATCCTGTGATTTCCAATGCGCATGCGATTGCCGTCCGTTCGCGTTTTGGTACGCACGTGTTCACCATTTTTGCTGCGTTAACGCATGCGTTTCCATAACGCAAAATGGTTAAAACGCATGCGTAAAACGCGAACGCAACACAAAACGCACAAGAATCGCGCACACAATCGCGTGCGATAACGCTCCGATTTTGTGCACGTTCCTGTGCGTTGCAGTGTGGCTCAGCCTAAGGGTCATGTCCAAAACAATTAGTTTCATGGTCGTAAATGTAAACACTAATAACTCCACCCCCACAAATACAGGTACATACCTTACACACATTTATCTTCACTTACTGGTTGTAAGGGTATGCCCACCTCTATTAAATTTTTTTAATGTATTCCCCAAAAGCTAGGTCCCATTTTGCTAATCTGTCTAATGCTAACCTATTTAATGTTTGCTTAGTGTATGGCCAGCTTAATACAAAAATATGATACCTGATACATGACACCTGATACCATGACACCTAACGACCCTGATACCCGATACCTGATAACCTACTGAACCTACCTATACCGCACTACACCCCGATACCTGACACTCATACCTGAAACCTGACACCCGATAACCGACACACTTACAACCTATACCGGATACCTGTACCCAATACCCGATACCTGACACTTGATACCTGACACCCTACCTACCTACCCAATACCTGACGCCATCCAGGTCATGGTATATCTGTTGTATTCAATTAGATCAACCGGACGTTTCGCTAGTCATCTGACTGGCTTTCTCAATTCAGAATGACTTGTACAAGAATCTGTGGCACTTATGTACCCTGGAAAATCCCAATTAGCATATCACAGCCAGGTGTTAAGGGCGTGATTAGATAGTGGCTAAGAGGTGTTATAGGAACGCCCAGAGTAAGGTGTCAAAACAGCATGGTGTCCTATGATGTGACATCTCTCTTCGCCTGTATACCCACCAAGGAGGCTGTTGTCATGGTGAAAAAAAGGCTAGGCCAAGACAGCACTCTCACCAGCAGAACTGATCTCAACCCCATCCAGGTCATGGTATATCTGTTGTATTCAATTAGATCAACCGGACTTGAACCCGCGGATCTCCGTAAAAACGAGGATTCACGTAAAAACGGGGATTTCCGTAAAAACGAGGATCTCCGTAAGCCCGCGGATCTCCGTAAAAACAAGGATTTTCGGAAAAACGAAGATTTCCGTAAATCCGGTAGCTGTTGCGGCTGTATGAGATGGTCAGAGTAGGTGACACCACAAAGGTGCCTCATGGAGAGAGAACGAAGATCAAATATGGAGTACTTCTCTCGGGCCAGGCAGGATAGACCCAGAGCTGAAAACATTAGCCACAGAGTAGCTGTTGCGGCTGTATGAGATGGTCAGAGTAGGTGACACCACAAAGGTGCCTCATGGAGAGAGAACGAAGATCAAATATGGAGTACTGCTCTCGGGCCAAGTAGGATCGACCCAATCTTAGAAAAATTAGCCACAGAATAGCTGTTGTCGCAGAGCATTTGTTATTTCATAACCTGAATGCAGTAGAGCAAGGTAGGACCATATATGGCCCTGCCAATAATAAAAATTTGCCATTTGCCAGCTAAGCTGGCATCAGCTAAGCCTCTAGGTGGAAAATGAGGCGGAAGGAGCAGTATGGGTGGCCAGGGGCAGGAGGCCTTCAGTCACGGGCATCAGCAATAGGGGTGCTGTATTGAGATGTGATCCACGCCTCATTCATCTTGATGAATGTAAGGCGGTCCACATTCTCAGTGGAGAGACGGGTCCTCCTCTCCATTACAACACCCCCTGCTGCACTGAAGGTCCTCTCCGAAAGAACACTGGATGACGGGCATGAAAGAACCTCGATGGCATACTGTGCCAACTCGGGCCAGATATCAAGCCTCACCACCCAGTAGTCCAGTGGATCCTCAGTCTCTGATGTGGCTACACCGGCCCTGGATCCGATGTAGTCGGTGACCTGGCGACTGAGGTGTTGCCTGGTGGAGTTGCCAGTAGATGGGCCTGGCAACTGTGGCTGGAAGAACAGCCTGAAGTTGGCCGCGAGGCCGCCTCCAGTACTACTGCTCCTCCTGTCAGGCACAGGGGGACGTGAGCCCTGTTGATCCCCAACATCAGGTGCTGTAGGCCTGCCAGCACCTGGGAAGGCAGAACAGAGGCAACGTAGCAGTGTTGCCTCATAGTGCTGCATTCTACCTTCCCTCTGAGATGCGGGGATAAACTCTGACACTTTACCCTTATAGCGGGGATCTATAAGGGTGGCCACCCAGTACTGCTCCTTCTCTTTGATGGCCTTAATCCTGGGGTCCTTGCGAAGGCATTGCAGCAAGAAAGAGCCCATGTGCCGCAAACTGCCTGCCGCAGAGGACCCCATGTCCTCGATGTCACTGAGGACAGTAGTGTCGGGCTCAACCTCTCCCCAACCACGAATGACATGTGGTACTTGGGAGGGTTGAGATGTCCCCCTAGAGGAATGCCCCATTTCCCCTTGGTCCAGGTCACCTAAATCCCCCTCCTCATCATCGGACGGCTGCTCTGCACCGTGATGTTCGGGCTCGGAAAGCATCACGGTGTCGTCGTCCTCCTCTTCCAGTGCCTGCTGCTCGACAGCGAGTGCCCTGTCGAGTATGCCGCGCAGAGTGTGCTCAAGGAGGAACACCAGTGGGATGGTATCCGCAATGGTGGCATCATTGCGGCTTACCATCCTGGTGGCCTCCTCAAATGGCGCGAGCACACGGCAGGCATCTCTAATCAGCAGCCACTGCCTGGGTAACAGCAAACCCAGGTCTCCAGAGCCTGATCTTGCCTCGTACTCGTACAAGTAGTCTATGATGGCTCGTCTCTGCTGGAGCAGCCTCGGCAGCATCATAAGACTAGAGTTCCAGTGGGTGGGGGTGTCACAAATCAGGCGGTTCTGCGGCAGACCATTCTGCTGCTGAAACTCGGCCAGACGAGCTGTGGCCGTGTATGACTGCCTGAAGTGACTGGACACCTTCCTAGCCATCCTCAGTACCTCCTGGAGACCAGGGTACTTGGTGAGGAATCGCTGGACGACCAGGTTGAGAACGTGTGCCAGGCAAGGAACATGTGTGACTCTGCCCATGCGAAGGGCAGACAGGATATTGGTGGCATTGTCACACACGACCTTGCCTATTGAGAGGTGGTGTGGGGTCAGCCACCTCTCAACCTGCCCTTGCAGTGCTGCCAGCAACTCGGCCCCGGTGTGGCTCCTATCACCGAGGCACACAAGCTGCAACACTGCATGGCACCGTCTCGCCTGGCACGAAGCATAGGCTCTGGGGGGGCACGGAGCTGTCCAGGAAGAGGGCTCACCGGATGAGGAGGGGGTGGTGGAGACTGGCGTATCACCAATGCGTGGTGGTACCACCATCTCCCCACTTGCGCTCCGTGCCGCGTCTCTGCCGGCTAGCAGAGTGACCCATTGGGCGGTAAATGACACATACCGCCCCTGGCCGTGCTTGCTGGACCACACGTCCATAGTAATGTGGACACACTTGCCCACACTGTGGTCCAGCAAAGCAGATATATTGCCCTGCAGATGGTCGTGCAGGGCTGGTACTGCCTTCTGGGCAAAGTACCTACGGCCAGGGACCTGCCACTGTGGTGTGCCAATGGCCACAAACTCCCTGAACGCTGCACTGTCTACCAGGCTGAAAGGTAGCAGCTGCACCGCCAGGAGTTTGGCTAAGCCGGCAGTGAGACGCTGGGCTTGGGGGTGACTGGGGGACAGTTTCTGCCTCCGCTCCAACAACTGGGGAAGAGAGACCTGCCTTTTAGCTGACGCTCCAGCAGCAGTGTCAAGAGGCCTCTTAACACCGCGTGCTGGGGCCAAAGGCTGCCTCTCCTCCCTAACTTCCACCGAGGAAGCAACTGATGGGGCCGGAGGGGGAGGAGGAGGAACGGTGGCTACCTGGGCACGAGGTAGGGAACGTGTGGGTGCCTGCACGTTCCCTGTCCGCTGCTCCCACCGGGCAAAGTGGTGCAGAATCATATGTCTCCTCATAGAGGAGGTGCCCAAATGTGATGTGGTCTTCCCACGGCTAACACGTTGCAGGCACAACTTGCACACTGCAACTGTGCTGTCACCTGGAGCCAGTGAGAAGAACTCCCACACCGCTGAGTCACCGGCACGACTCGGAGCAGAGGTCACCTGCTGCTGTGGGGCACTGGCACCAGATCTCATTGGTGCCGTACCTCCACGTGCAACACTAGGTGCACTGCCTCTGCCCCGGCCCCTGCCCCCAGTCCTGCCTCTGGGTTCAGGATCGTGCTCATGCTCTGAGGGACATCCCTCAGAGACACTATCCTCCTCCTCTCTCACAGAGGGCACCCATGGACGATCGGTGACCTCATCGTCCACTTCCACCTCCTCAATACTGGAGGCTGCGTCACTAACAGCAGCAGCATCTGGAACCTCACCCCCTGCATTAGTTCCCTGGCTGCTCACAGACTGCTGCGTGACATCATCAGCCTCCTGTCCCCCTGTGCACTGAGCACTTTCCTCTGCCTCGGGCGACAAGAAAGATTGTGCATCAGTGCACGGCTCCTCCTCAAGCACAATAGCCCCACACATAGTGTGCGAAAACAGATCCCGAGACTCCTCCTCCGGATCCCCGAAGGTATGCTTCATGTGGGCAACGAACTCCTGATAGAGAGGATCAGGGTCCATGCCCACAGTAGGAGCCTCAGGTGAGGAAGGAGCAGGCACAATATCTACAGTAGCAGCTCGGCTGCTCTGTGCCTGTGAGGAGGTGGATGAGGAAGGCTGGGTAATCCACTCTACTACCCGCCTTCCTTGATCAGAAGGGATAGCCCTAGCCCGGCTACCCCTAAAAATATCAGGCATGGTTACCCGGCTGCCCTGCGAAGGACCAGGTAGCTCCTGGCCAGAGCCTTCAGTAGGCTCTCCTCTGCCTCTCCCTCTCCCTCCACGTGCAGAAGCACCCCTGCTCCTGGGTCTCCCTCTTGCCCTGCCAGGCATTTCCCTCTCCCAAATTTTAACCAAAAAACTCTCCAACTCCTACACTGTCAGGTCTCCACTAAACACACTCCAACACACTGACAAAATGTCGCCTGTGAAGAAACCTTTTATACCCAGGGGGCTGGCAATAATCATGTTAGCTGCCATTGGCTAATTTAGGTCATGTGGCTTGCTCCGTCTTGAAAATAATCCCCAAAAATTCGAATTTACAAGAATTTCTCGTTTTTACACAAATTCTCGTAATTACGAGAATCCGCGTAATTACGAGGATCTTCGGTTTTTCCAGGTCCCGGAAGATCGTAGATTCTCGTAATTACGGAGATACTCGTATTTTCGAAAATTTTCGGGGAAAAAAAATCATCGGTTCGGAAGGCGGAAAATACGGAATAATCCGCCGTTCGCGGACGGGATAAATCCGCAGCGGATCCAGCCATCTCTAATCTCAAGAATAAATCTATTATTCCATAAATAAATCTACTTTTATTTAATGTCCTACTAAACCCATTTACTTTTTAACATTTTAAAGGCAAATTATACCAACCCACCTCCTTTCATTACCCCCTCCTTTCATTTGATATGCCTAGGATAAGACCAAGTAGTTTCTTCCTATCCTTGGGTTGCTGTCAATACTTTTCCATTCCCCTGCTTGCGTCCAGGGCCTGGTCTCTTTTTCTTTCTGCTCTGCAAAATATTTCCATTATTCAGGTCCCAGAATATGTGAGAGGCTGGATTAGAGCACACATTTAGATTAGTATTCAAGCCATCTAAGATAAACCCAGAAGCAAGAGCATATGCCCTGACACTGGGTATATCATATAGGAGGGGGTGGTTGGGCATAAAATTGTCCTTTAAAACATTTGATTGTTGAATTCACACCTTTTTGTCCTGAGATTGAATCTGATGTATATAATTAGCAAATTCTTGGTCACAAATACAGGTATGGACTCCAACAATGGTGTGGACTATTGCACTCTTTCTAAGAAGATGGATTATTATGGACTTTTTCATTTTTTTTTTACCTTTTGGGGGTAAAGTTCAGTGGTGGTTGCTATTTTTTTACCTAACAAAGAGACTGGCCCCCCAAATCATTATTACTTTGTTAACTTGGTTACCCTATTAGATGCTCATAAGCACTGTCCCTTTACATGTTTTTCATTTCCCTGAGGCATGGCCTTATGTACCACAGATACAAGTTAGCCTTTGTTAATTCTCATAGTGCAGTTATCAATCCGCATTTTCCCTAGAGAACTAGGTCAAGTGTGTCATTCTTAAAATACAATACTCCTGTGCCTGCAGCATGGATTTAATGTGGCGTTAGTGCCTCGGGATAAATTTCCTTTCAGTCTAACACCCTTGCATGAGTTTAACAGAAACTATTTCCTATAAACGTGATATTAAATCTCTCGTGGCGCCTGTGTGGTTGAAATTTCTGAAGTTCACATATACACTGCATCTTGTCATAATATCAGGTTGAATATTCAAACAAAAAGAAGGAAGTCTGAATGCAGAAGGTAGCTTGCGGACACTTAGGGGGAGATGCAATATATTTCGCTATCTCAACCTAGGTGCACCCGTTTCCGCAATGTATTAACCACTTTGCAACTGATAATACATTGCAAAAACACTAGCGGTAAGTTACGCATATTTTAAAGACACCATTGAAAAGGCGTTAATTGTCACACAAAAAGCTAGCGCAAAAACCGGTGCAAAATTTATTGCATCGCTTTGCACTGTGCAAAAAAATTGCGACATGGTGAAGGCAGTGCAAAACCTTCGCTAACGCATTAGTACATAGGTTAGCGTGATTTTAGCGTTTATTTTCTCGTTAGCGTTGGATATTGCATCTCCCTAATAGTGATTAATTAGCACGACATGTTTCGAGCCAACGCTCTTTCTTAAGTGCATATTGAGAAAGAGCATTGACTAGAAACATGACATGCTAATTAAACACTAACAGGGAGATCTAAGAAAAGTTCTTATCATTAAAAATGGTGCTAATTTTGCCCCAACCAATCGGAACTTATTTAACATTTGAAAGCTAAAATCTGATTGGTTGGGGCAAAATTAGCACCATTTTAAACAATAAGAACTTTTATTGAATAACCCTGTAAGTGTGTCAGCAAGCTACCTTCTGCATTCAGACTCCCTTCTTATTGTTTGAATATTTATTTGTTTGGTTCCAGAGCGGAAGCCTTAGAGTCTAGGAACGCACGTGGAGGATTGGAGAGGACGCCCACCTGTTGATAATATCAGGTTGAACAGTGGTAGTTAGCCACAACCGTTAAGTATGATTTTAGAGGGGAAGTTCAGTGCAAATACATATACTTTTCATAAAAAGATCAGTATTTTTTCATCCCAATGACCTTAATCTGCCCATTCAGCATTTTGTCTGTGTATAAATAAATGCAACTGAAATACTGACTTCCTGTTTGCAGGACCCCTAGTAGAGACCGTTATGGTCTTGCCCTTGACCCAGCATCTGGGTTGATTCAGTTGCTCAGTAGAGATCTGAGCATCTTTGACCCCATCCAACAGCCAATCAGTAGAAATTACTGTCAGGAACGCTCCAAGGAAGTGGTGCATCCTGGGAAGAAGGACCATTAGAACCTGAAATGTCAGCTCACTAATGTTAACAGCAGGGAACAGCAAAGGGTATGAAATCAACTGATTTTTCAAAATGGGAGAGAATATGTAGAATAACTAAGAAGGCATTACACAAACTAACAATTTTACTTGATATTTCACTGAACTGTCCCTTTAAGACAACTTTTTTAAACTCACCAATTATATTTTGCCAAATGTAAAAATTCTAATGCAACTGTTCTTAAACTGTGTGCCAAGAAAGAATTGCTACTGATTAATTGCAATCTGATTAATTTTTCCTTTAGTTGTGGTTGTGGTGCATAGTGGCTGTCAGAAGGCGAATGGCCTATGATGTTGACATGCATCAGATGTTAAGCTTCCATGCTCCTCTTCACTGCTCATCTTGCTCCTCCAGAACTTTTAAGCCCTCCAGCTGTTCAATTCAGGTAATTTATGATCAATACACTCTGTAAAACAAAAGCAGATTTCAGCCTTGTGTGTGTGTGCAGGGTGAGTGCCTAGACAGAATTGTGCATTTCCATCTGTTCATAAATGTAAAAAAGATGTAAATGTTCTACTGTAATTTCTATTGTACTTTATTTGGAGGGTCCGTTGTTAACCCATTTTATATTTTATAGAAGGTCTACTTTCATAACATGTATTGTGGCTGATTAGGATGTGAAAGCAGTGAGGGGTGACAGTCTGCATTGGACCCCAGGAAGGTATGTACTTAAGACTAATGCATTTTAAAAGTGCAAGTATATATTTTAAAAGTGAAAATGTGCCCTTTAGTTCTCCTTAAATATTTACTAACGCCATTTCTACCTTTACTCACGTAGTTATGTTTTTCAGGATAATGTGCTAACGCTTACTAACCAACATTGTTCAACCTTTTGACTTTTGGTACTTAGATCTTTCATGATGATACTGCCATCTATTGAGCTTTAATGGCATTGCATGTGCTTTTAAAGAGAGAATAATGAATTATTCCTTATTTATTGGATTTGTTTGGTAGACAACCTTGAGTTTGAAAAGCACCTTCTGTTTAAAAATGCTATGCTGCATTTTGTGTTCTGTGGAGGTCTTTAAGGCTCTTTTAAGCCCACCTCACTCCTTCCTCATCAACACCATAGTTTCCAACTGTCGCACATTTTATAAATAGTCCAGCTCTCCTTGCATCCCAGGAAATTACTCAGAAATGTGTCTATTTTGTTCAACTCTAAATGCACGTTATAACGCCAACAGTTCTGGACACATGCTTTAGCCAAAGGTACGTACATACATAAAGGATTAACTTGACATGTCTCTTGATACATTTAAAGTGCATGTCCACCCCCAAAATTATTTTTTGCAGTAGTGTAGGGAGCGCTATCCTGTGTACTTTTGCCATATACTTTCATTATTTTTTTGGAACAGTTATCAAGTTATTTTCATTTTTGTGTTTCTTATGGGTGTAGCAATTGATTTCACTCCTACTATAGTGGGCAGTGTTCTTGTAGTCTATGGAGATATGTTCACCAATCAGAAGGGTTTCGCATAATGGTTAAAATAGCCCTTTCTCCATTTATTAATTAAACATGCAGACTCTGAGCAACTGATTTGCAAGTGCCACCTGGGATTCTGGGATTTTACATTAACCCATTCCCTTCTTCTATAGTCATCAGAACTACATGATCTGATATTGTTGTTTGTTTGGTAAGTCCATGGCATTTTTATCAATGGTTAATTATAATATATATATATTATATATTATATATATATATTATATATTATATTATATACACACAGAAATACGAATTCACTTACAGGTCTGATATTGAATGGCACCCAGGCATTTCCTTGCTTGGATGAGTGCTGATCGCTCTGTTTGCTCTATGTAAGACACAACAGTTGTTCAAGCAGGGCTGCATTTATTACAGACTGGTTGCTTTTACACTTGAATTTATTCAGACTCAAGCTTTGCTGCATGTGTTTCTGATATCCCTTTGATTACCATGTTGCTCTCTGACTGGTTTGCAATCATCTCCCTCTGTTCTATTACATGGAGATATTTTTCGGTGAAATTGTGGTACCAATATTCCAATACTCAATAACTCTGTTACTCAGATCTCCTGTGAATATTTAGTTGGGACAGCAACCAAACTTTTCCTGAAAACTTTTTTACCCTTAGATACAGAAAGCCAAATACTAAGAACTAAATTGAGAGCATCTGAACTAAGGGCTGCCATTCAAGCTACCCAGCCAGAATCACTCAATAAGCTTTATCCCAGTACATGCCTCAGAACAAAGATAAACATCTCAAATGAAATCAAAACTGAAACAGCTACTCCTTACTGAACATTCACTATTGTAGTGACTCTAAACCCCCACCCCCACATCTGATTGGTCCAAGATCCAATCAGATTTAAAGGAGAATTATACTCACCTCTCCCTCGTTCTTCCCCCACTCCTGCAAAGTACCTAGGGCGAGGACCTAAATGCTAAGTCTCACTCCGGTACTTACAAAAGTCCTGCACTACTTACTTATAACTCCCTCGTGTCTCCGTGTCGATCCTCCCCACTGCACTTTGAGTGACAGGTCGCAAGACAGCCATGGGAAGACACGCTCTGGAAGAAGGCGAGTCTTCCCATTGGCTGCCTCCGGACTGTCACTGACAGTAAGTAGTGCAGGACTTTTATAAGTACCCAGAGGTGAGGACTTAGCGTTTTTAGGTCCTCACCCTAGGTACTTTGCAGGATGGATCGGGAAAAGGTAAGTATAATTGTGCTTTAAGATTGTATCTAGACCAATCAGATTTGGGGGGTGTTTATGAGACACTATAAAACGCCATGACATCTCAGAGAAGCTCAGTTTCTAATCAGCAGTCAAACTAGCAGGTCTTGCCATGGATTTAGGTAGAGATTTGCAATAGATGCTGTTTTTTTTTTAGTTTGGACTGCCAAATTGAATATTTTTTAGCTCCTGGGGTTCATACCTATGGTGCTGTTGTATAGCAGTCCATAAACTGCACATAAATGTTGATATAACAGATAATAATAATGTTTTGATTACAGAGCCTGAAATTGCTTTCCTTTGGCCAAATAGCCTGCAAAATAGTGACTAACCCAAGTGCCTATGTAGATCAGATTTAAAGGAGAATTATACTCACCTCTCCCTCGTTCCTTTCCCCCCACTCCTGCAAAGTACCTAGGGCGAGGACCTAAAATGCTAAGTCCTCACCTCCGGGTACTTTACAAAAGTCCTGCACTACTTACTTATAATCTCCCTCGTGTCTCCGGTCCGATCCTCCCCACTGGCACTTTGAGTGACAGGTCGCAAGACAGCCAATGGGAAGACACGCTCTGGAAGAAGGCGAGTCTTCCCATTGGCTGCCTCCCGGACTGTCACTGACAGTAAGTAGTGCAGGACTTTTATAAAGTACCCAGAGGTGAGGACTTAGCGTTTTAGGTCCTCACCCTAGGTACTTTGCAGGACTGGATCGGGAAAAAGGTAAGTATAATTGTGCTTTAAGATTGTATCTAGACCAATCAGATTTTGGGGGGGTGTTTATGAGACACTATAAAACAGCATGACATCTTCAGAGAAGCTCAGTTTCTAATCAGCAGTCAAACTAGCAGGTCTTGCCATTGTATTTAGGTTAGAGATTTGCAAGTAGATGGCTGGTTGTTTAGTTGGACTGCCAAATTGAATATTTTTTAGCTCCTGGGGTTCATACCTATGGTGCTGTTGTATAGCAGTCCATAAACTGCACATAAATGTTGATATAACAGATAATAATAATGTTTTGATTACAGAGCCTGAAATTGCTTTCCTTTGGCCAAATAGCCTGCAAAATAGCGACTAACCCAAATGCCTATGTAGTTGCACTACTAGTTTCTCCATTCCCTGAAAGCACTCTCAAACAGCAAAAGGGCAGATAGGGAATGTATAGGATAGGGGTTGTATATTGAAAACATGCAGTGTAAATACAACCAGGTTGTAATGAATGCAGCCCTGCTACTTACATTTACTATAAGAATCCCCCTATAATGAGATGATCTGATAACTAAATATATATCCACTTACAATATAAGCTTATTATAAAATAAAAATATGCTTAGAAATGCAAAATCACAGTTTATTCCTGTGCTGAGCAGGGAAATTATTTCTCTATTGCCCCAGAGCCTTGCATAGCCAGGAAAACCCAACTTGGACACCTCATTACACAGAAAGTGAATGGTTGGGTAATCCACTGGAATGGCAGCAACTAAAGAGTTACTATGTTATGTATGGAGTAAGATGAACAAAACAGCACTACTCACAGAGGTGTGGAAAAGATATAATCCAAGGTTTATTCACATCACTTTAAAAACATGGATACATGGTACCAGTGAACTAGCACCATGTATCCATGTTTTTAAAGTGATGTGAATAAACCTTGGATTTTATCTTTTCCACACCTCTGTGAGTAGCGCTGTTTTGTTCCTCTTACTCCATATACGGACCCACACCCGCACCTGGGGGGTGTCCTTGTTATACGGCATGCACCAGGAGGTGAGTTACGAGTGCCGCCCACACAGGTTTCCAATGTGTTTGTTCAATGCATAACAGCTAATTATGTTATGTAGCATAGCGACGCTTTAGTTGCCATCATTCATGTGGCAGGACGCACATAAGTAAAAAGACCTTTCAAATGTTGCAACAAAAATGAAAGTTTATTGCAAGCACTTTCTGTACATTTCCTTTAAGGTAACAGGTATAAAAGGACATCAATACTGAAACAATAGTTATCTTTAGATATCCAATCTGAAATATCTTCTTCTAGGTGCAGTTTTGCTATAGCTAGAATGGAGACAGTGCTCATGCAAATCATGTGAATTGCATGATGGGAAATTCCCTCTTTCAATGCTGCCTCATAGTGATAACTGAGCATGCTTGCCCTCATAGAAACCTCTACAAGGGATAGTTAGAGGCAGAATTACACCAGAAATGGCTCCTACGCTTTAATTTCTGGGACTTTGAACAGACATTATAGGAGAACCGTTTGGAGCAGAGGGGTAAGGTGAGAATTTTTTATCACTACACAGTGAGGCCAGTAGTGGGTTAAATTTTAGTTTTGGGGTGGACATGCCCTTTAACAAAATGTAGATTCCTTAGGGACTATGCTATATTGGCTACCTAATCAGTGTAAAACCCACACTACCTGATGTATTATCTTATTACAGTTTCTTACCTGCGATGCAGTTAATCTCGCAAAGAAATTGACTGCATTGCAGGATTGCGTTAAGGATCTTATGCATTGGCCCCGTAGTTTCCTTGATATGTTGAGCAGTCCTACTTGCCATTGTGCTAATATTTAGTAGCTTTTGACCAGCTTTTTTGGAGCTGCTGAGCCCTTTAAATATGGGTGTAATTTGAGATATAAGTATGTCGAGTCTCCTATTAGACTAACCTATGCTTGTTGAAGAATTTTAATGAAGCTTTAAAACTGGTTTGAGAAGCTTTTTTCCCCAGCATGTTCAAACAACTGCATTAGGAGTGGCATTATGTGTTTTGAAATAGTAATTGTGTGTGCGTGTATATGTGCATGACGGTGTGTACTGTATGTCTAGGAACAGGAGAGATACTCCACACATCTAGTTCTGTCCTGTATGTAGTCATATTTTACCTTTTAAATTCTTTCGGGGTCCACGTATCATCTAGTGATGGACCAAAACCGAACTTCGAACCCGAGTTCAGGATGAACTTTAACAGTACTTTTGAAAATCATCGAACGTACAAGGAGTTCCGAATGTTTGGTAAGCCGCGAAGGGCCACTTTCGAAAACCTCTGAACATTCGAGGATTTACGAACGGCCTACAACCCCACAGCTGGACATTCGGGGCTCCCGCAGCTCAACCCAGGACCTACTCCCGGGTACTTAAAAGGAACCTTGTGGCCCTCATAAGGGCCCTTTTGGGCTTAAGGGGTCCCGCAGCTCAAACCAGGCCCCCCCCTCCCTGGCACTTATAAGTGCCCTTGTGGCACATATTATTCAAATATGATTGGTTAATGTGCGATCATATGATTGCAGGCATTGAAATATGCCCTTGTGGCCATATTATTCAAATATGATTGGTTAATGTGCGATCATATGATTGCAGGCATTGAAATATGCCTGCAAATATACGTCCGAGTTCAAAAATCCTGGCCGTTGCCTGGTTTTCAAAAACAAGCCGTTTGAGGCTTATTGAAAAGTTCGGAAATCCTTGAACGTTCGAGGGTTCACGAAAATGGCCAGCAGAAACCGGACGTATCGCACTTGTGCACTACGGCCGTTTTTTTGCAGTTATAGACGTGTTCCGCAAACCATCTCCCATCTGACATAGCCAATTTCAGAGTTAGAACAAGAATTTGAAATGGCAGACATGTTGTGAGTTTCTGCAGCTATATTGTGTTTCTATGTTAATGTCTAGCCCCCCCACCCCACCAACTAAAATTTGCCCCAACGTGTAAAACTAACCTTACCTTTCTCTTCCGTTTCTTATGGTTGTCATGCAGGGCCTGATGAAAGTCCAAAATAATGAAGAGTAGGAGCCTCTAACTCTAAAACAGATTTAAACGTAGCATTTAGGGTGGGAGGGGATTGCCTTACATTACATGATTTTTATTATTTTATTTTTGGTGGAGGTGGGGGAGGCAATAACGAAAACACTCAGTGGGCAACATTTGTTATGTTGTAAACCAACCTACAAAGACTGTAAATCACTCCTGTTTGTCCACCCAGAGACTTCATGATTTTGGATGGAATAGCGGGGGTTCTAATGCTTGTTAGACAGGAGAAAGTATATACAAAGTGCCGTGGACATTAATCTTTGTGAACTTTTTGATCTAAGTGTTGTTGGACTAAGGATAAAAAACAGCAGGGGGACCAGTGTTCCCGTTAATTTTCAGTGTTGTGACCAGATATACATTTTCTGTGCTGACTTAATATTAGATTTTGTGTACTTCATCCCACATTACCTATATTCACCCAAGTTTTTGTGATAGGTGTTTTAACATGCCTGTGCGCACAATACAGCCTGACTTAAGGTCCTTACAACCGCTGGGTGTGTACAATATAGCCCTTATAATGCCAACACGATATTATATTGGCTGATAGCACAAAACAAATAAAAATTTCAAAAACACTGCTATCATGGGCCAACAAAGATTGTTGGCCCGTGATAGTAAATTTTTTACTTTATTTTTATTATTAATTTATATTTATTATTATTATTATTATTATTTCTCTTCACCACTTTTTGTATACAAAAAATATTTTGTTTTAATCCACTGTACATTTTGTTCACCAAAATAGATTTTTGTTATCAAAATATTTTTATTGGTGCTATAGTTGTATTTTTATTGACTAAATGTATATTTTGGTTGACCAAATATAGTTTTCTAACCAAAACATTGTTTTTTTTGTGGACTTAATGTGTTTTGTAACCACCAAAGTTCTTTTGGTCAACTAAATATAGTTTTCTACCCAAAATCTTGTTTGATGTTGACTAAATGTAGGTTGGTTACCACAGAATTCATTTTGGTCAACTAAATATACCGTATATACTCGAGTATAAACCGACCCGAGTATAAACCGAGGTACCCAATATCACCTAAAAAATCTAATAAAGTTGTGACTCGAGTATAAACCGAGGGTAGAAACTTGGCATTCAAGATGTTTGGAAACTACAACTCCCATCTAATAAGCATGCTGGGAGTTGTGGTTTCCAAACATCTGAAGCCACCCTCACTTGGCATTCAAGATGTTTTGGAAACTACAACTCCAGACATGCTTTATAGTGGGGTTGTAGTTTCCAAACATTGAATGCCAAGTGAGGGTGGCATTCAAGATGTTTGGAAACACAACTCCCAGCATGCTTTATTAGCTGGGAGTTGTAGTTTCCAAACATCTTGAATGCCACACTCACTTGGCATTCAAGATGTTTGGAAACTACAACTCCAGCTAAAAAGCATGCTGGAGTTGTAGTTTCCAACATCTTGAATGCCACCTCACCCTCAAACCCAGTTAGTTTGGTACCTGTGGCTCTCTTCATCCAGGATCTGTGGGCTCTCCTCCATCCCAGGGCTTCCTGGGCGTGTGCTTCCTCGGTCCCGAGTTTCAGGCTGATTTTTCAGCCTGAAAAACTCGGTTTATACTCGAGTATATACGGTAGTTTTTTCAACAAAGTATTGTTTTTTGTGGACTACATGATTTGGGAACAAACGGCACCCCATACTTTTCAACATCACATCACTCAAACATGAAAAAGCAGAAGGCAAGACTCCTATTGGGAAAACTGGCTGTGATCAGGGCAGGATACTCCACTCTTTAGGCTCTTAAAGGGCAACTAAAGCCTCAAAACAACACAGAATCAGAAGGCAATATTTTCATTCTCCTGATCCTGTATTGTTTTGAGGCTTTAGTTGCCCTTTAAAATGTACAGCAGAATTCCCATACAGTAAGGAAAGCCCATATAGTAGTCCCACACTGTACCATAACAGCCAAATCCAGTACTGTAGCCCCCATTTCCTTGGCACACCTGATGTTTGGAAACTACAACTCCCAGCATGATTTGGCATGATTGGCAAGTCCACATATGTTACCGATATACTTTACTTTTTTTGTCCTTTAGGAAGCTTCAGGAGGAGACCTGCAGTGCTGCACTCTTACATTTAGCATGCTTGTAGCACCCACCTTCTTCTTTCATTTACCATATGTGACCCAAGTATAAGCTGAGGTGAGTTTTTAAGTGTCATTTTAAAAACGTAAAACCTTGGATTATATTCTAGTATATACGGTACACACACTTACAAAGTATGCACAAACCTAATGAAATGTGATGCTGTGAGGAATTTACATAATTCCTGCCTGGCAGACTGACTTTTAGAAATTAATCACCTTCCCCATACTGTAAATGTCAACAATGCCTTTAAGGAAGGCAGGAAAGAGACATTTTGCAGACTGTGAAAAATAGTTTGCTGTCCAACCTAAGATTTGAAGTTTCCGGCACTCACATAAATAGTTAAGGCCCATACACATGTTTGGTTTGGCAGACGAGGGTCAATTTGCGGCAAAGTTGTTTCACCTGATAATCATTTTCCCAGACAGAGGTATGACTATTAGGCAGGCCCTACACTGTTATCAGCAGACCAATAGATTGCTCTAATTATTTTGCTACAATAAAAAATTTCTATCATGTCTGATTTTGTTGTTTGCCCCCCAACACAAAGCGATTGTTTTATGATTACAATAATATCGCTATGTGTTTGGCATACCCCAGAATAATAAAGCAAACCTAACATCAATCTGTCTATGTCTTAGCAGATCTCCTATTGAAAGACCGCCATTGTTGATATCAGCGATTTGCTTTGCTACCAATTGCTTGATAGCATTATCTTGGAAACAAGACACGGTTCCACATGTCATTTATGAAATCTAGTGGATTTCACACAATAAAGGAATGCCCCATGGTCTAAAAGGAACAATAGAGAAATCTGCTAAAGTTGGTCCCCTTGGATCTGAAAAATAGGGAAATATGTGAGCATAAAAGCCTTTATATTCTTCAGAAATCTGGTGTGCGGCTCAAATTTGTCTAGGCGTCCCTTTAAGAGATTCACACCCTTGCCTTTAAAGGAACATGATTATAGGGGTCATATTTATTAAGATGTGGTATCGCTTTTCAGTACATTTACAGCTACCGTGTGTTTATAAATATGGCCCTAGGGGATGCTGCTTTTTTGTCTTTAGTATTTATGTATATATATATATATATATATACCATTGATAAACTGATTCAATCTGACATCAACATGCTACTTGCACACAACAATATGAAATCATGTAGGGCCATATTTAGAAAGCCGCAGTATCGCTTTTTAGCGATACAGCGACTTTTACGATACCAATCGTAAATTTAGGATCGTTAAACTGATCGGATATTAACAATCAGTTTAACGATCGTAAATTTACGATACCGATCGTAAATCTACGATAACGAAATCGTAGATATACGATCCCCATAGAATACCATTGTGTATTTACTACCGCAGTTATTCTACGATCGAACGTTTGTTAATTAACAACATTTCGGTTGAAATGTACGATGCGTTATACCGCGGGTTTAATAATATGGCCCGTAGTTCTGATAACTATAGAAAAGGGGAAAGGGGTAATGTAAAAGTAACATTCTGCATGTTTTTAATTAATAAATGGAGAAAGGGCTATTTAACCAATAATGCAAAACCCTTCTGATTGGTGGACATATCTTATAGACTACAGCACACTGCCCACTATAGAGATGAATCAATGGCTACACCCATAAGAACAAAAAGGAAAAAAATGAAATACTTGATACTTTTCCAAAATAATATGAAAGTTATGGCAAAAGTACAACAGGATAGCGCTCCCTACACTACCAGCAAAAAATAGCTTTGGGGGTGGTACAGGCCTTTTAAACTTCCTATTGAAATACCGCCATTGCTGTTATATCGATTTGCTTTGCTACCAATTGCTTCTGCATTATCTTCGAAACACGACATGGTCCACTATACAGTTTTATGAAATCTAGTGAATAAAGGAATGCCCCATGTCCTAAAGGAACATGGAGAAATCTGCGTAAGTTGGACTCCTTGGATCTGAAAATAGGGAATCATATTTTGGCATTTTAGTGTACCCATTGCAGGATACCTTCATTTCTAATCCTTTAACCGCCCCTTATTTCCCCTCTCTTTCCCATTTGTTGTATATTGAATAATCATGAATTTATTATTATTTAGCCCTCGGTTCCAAAATCCAAAAACATCAGTCCGTATCATCCGGATTTTGAGACAAAATTTCAAAGATTTCAAATAAGGGAGCTGATTTTCGATAATTTTTTCGAAAATATCTTTGAACTTTGAAATCGAAATATAAAAACTAAGCGAAAATAGCCTTGAATTTCGTCATCAAATTTGTTTCATTTTCAATCTTGTGATTTTCCCAGGATCCGAAAACGGAACAAACTTTTAATTTCGGCCATCCTATGTAAAGCACCATATAAAAAAAAAACAAACACCCCCATACATATCCCCACTTTCAGCACTGAATCGCTTACTCTCATTTACAACTGTGCTGCCTTCCCTTAGATATCACACAGCAAAGATGAGTGCTAAAGCCCGCCTCCTAAGGGCCCAGGGCCCTGATTAACATATCACTTGTCATTGAACTGTTCGGGTTGCTAGGATACAGCCTACATAATCAAGCTGATCAGGATGGGTGAAGGTGGTTTTCTCACTGCTAGTTGTAAGTGACAGTTACAACAGACAGAATTTTTTACACCCCTTTCACAGTGTGGCTAATTGAGCAGAGAGAAGCTCGAATCAGGAAAACAATGTTATGGTAGGCTGCAACCATCTCTTTTTTTGAAAGCATTTTAAAAATGCATTGAGGCAATACAGTTATCCTTTAATGAATGGATGGCTGAGAAATGGATAATAAAATATACAGTATTTTTTAGTAGGGGTCCCGAGAGATATAAATGTTTTTGAGGGTTCAGTACGGATGAAACGGTTAAGAAAAACTGACTTAGTGTATTTCGTGTACATGCCAACCTACCACTTTTGCAGATACGGTCCCATTTTAAAAGCTCTACCCTTCTGTCCCAGACTACAAAATTTTTTAGTGCTCAACAGATCAATACAAAAGTTGCAGCCTTGCTTCCTAGAAGCTGACAGCCAATCATATAACAGTACATACATTCTCCCTGCACCAAACTGATTTTTTTTTTCAAACACATTATATGCTCTGTCCATACTTGATACAATTCTTTGCTTTTTAATAAAAAAAAATTTGCATTTTATTTTGGTAGCTAGCATGGATGTAAGAACAAATATTAACAATTCATTAAAAAATAAAATATGTATAAGAGAATTAAACCTGCAACTCGTGTAATCTGTCTTGCTAACACAAGCTTTTACTCTTAATCCAAGAGTACTATTTGGAACATGCTACACTGTAATCTTTATCTTTGCTAGAACATAATGGGAAACAAAGATAAAAGTCTGGGGATTTGAACCTGTGGCCTTGTTCTGAAACAAGTGCTTAAGTGGTGTCTTCACACCCGCAGATGCAAATAACACAGGTACATTTAGAACTTTATCTTTTGCTGGAACAGAATTTTTTTTTTAAAATGTCATTATACTATTCTGTGTTTTTCTTAAAATATATGGTTTTTAACTTGTTATTTACACTTTTATCACTTCTTTTTATTTTTTTATCTTTAATCATCTTGCATATTTTGCCCTCTCTGAGTGTAACGTGCACAACCACTAAATTTAAAATGCCTTTTAATTATAAGCAGTCTTGCTACACTATCGCTTAATATTTTTTCAAAACACCTTCAAACAGGAAGTTAATTTTTAGTTTATTAGGCTTATGCACTTGAGCCAATTGATAACAGGGCACATTTTGCACAGCTTAGCAAGGTGCTAAGGGCTACCGTGTTGTTGGAAGCAGAAAGCAGAATCTCTCAAACAAATGTAGCAGCTCTAGAAAGAGGCAGTCAGGGTCAGAGCAGGAACTGGCAACATGCAAGTTTTTAGAACAAGACAGGAGCAAAGTCAGGGACAGAGGACAGACAACCAGCAAGTTTTGGTTAGTCAAAGTGGCAAGTAAAAACCAGTTGGAAGGCAGGAATTAGTTAGAAACAAGCCACTATTAGTCCAAACAGGAAACAATGAATGGAATTTTGAGCTTAAATTAACACAAGTAAGTTGATAAATGGCACCCATGTATTTTTTATTTTTAATCTGAATGGCATAATAGTGAGTGGACATCCAATAATAATAAGATTGCCTGCTTGGCTCACAGCCATCCTAAAACCTACTATAGAGGTTTATTTTAATTTTTTATTATCATCCAGATTAGTGAAACGTCGGGGCCCCTATAAAAAAACACATTCACATAATTTAATTAGAATTAATATTGTTGAATTGTAAGAATTTTGTTCTGTCATATTGATTAGATGTCTGCAATCCAGTTTAATATAATGTTGGTTTGGGGATAATGGCAGTAACAAAACAAAAGAAATACTGATATCAATTACCCAATAATTATTAGAAACAGAAAATAATAGAAAACAGACACTCATTTAATATTATCTATTTACAGTGTTGTTAGGTATTTTCCTCTTACCAAAAGCCCTGCCAGCTACAAAGAGCACCTTAAACAATAGAGTGAGAACTGATTTCCCTTTCTCTCCTGCTCTTTTCATTGGTTCCTTGTTTCTTCCTCATCTGTAGACACTGGTAAACTAGTGAGAAAAGGACATCCAGTGGTTTCAATGGGATTGGTCCTTTTGTGCACACTGCTTCTCTGGGACGAGAACACCTATATCTGGTTTTAGCTCAACATGACATCTACTTTTTTCAAATCTAACACATTAATGAGGTAAAAGAGTTGTGCATCTAAATACAGATCAGTGAAGTGTCTATAAAGTTTGTATTGTAATTCCCTTCAGAAACACCTGTCCGGCAGGGCTGAATACTATCTCCGTACATGCAACAGCTTGCATTATCCTGTTGAAGAAACAGCTTGATTGTTATTTTAAACACTGCTTAACTAAAATAACTACCAATCACCTCTTATCAAATAACCGGTGTTAAGAGCTCAATTTCACATAATCTCTTATCACTTTATTATTCAACTATCCACATTTGGTGCTTGACGTTAATCAGTTGCGGATTACTGAAGGCTGCATTTGTTTCTATGTCAGTCATGTATACGGTGTCCATTTTAGACATCATCAGGTGTCGGTATCAGGTGTCAGGTTCAGGTATCAGGCCATACAGTATCGGTATCAGGCATCATGTATCAGGTGTCAGGTATCGGGTGTCGGTATCGAGTATCAAGAGTCAGGTATCGGGTAGCAGTGTCAGTATCGGGTATCAGTGTCGTTATCAGGTGTCAGGTATCGGTATCCAGGTGTCAGGTATCAGCTATCGGGTGTCAGGTATCATATTTTGTGTAGAAGCTGGCCTACACTAAGCAAACTTAAATAGGTTAGACATTGACAGATTAGCAAAATGTGACCTAGCTTTGGGGAATAACATAAAAAATTTAATAGAGGGTGCATACCTTAAAACCCAGTAGTGAAGATAATGTGGGTAAGAGTATGTACCTGTATCTGTGTGGGGGTTTGAGTTATAGTGTTTACATTTACGACCATGAAACTAATTGTTTTGATGACATGACCCTTAGCTGAGGCACACGCACACGCACAGGAATTGCGCACACAATCGCGAGCGTTTATCGCACCTTTTTGTGTGCACGATTCTTGTGCGTTTTGCCTTTTCACCATTTTTGGCATACCAAAACGCTAATGGACACGCAATCGCATGCGCATCGGAAATTGGGGATTTTTTCAACTTCCACTGATTTCCATTTTAGCAAAAATCGCAGGCGCAATCACGCGTGTGCAAACGTGTGAAAAACGCCTAGTTTTGGCCTAGCCCTTAAACCTCGAAATATCCATATTAGAAGATTGTACCCTTTATGTGAAAATATCCTGATATTTGCCGATAATGCAGTAACCCTTCACCGATTCTTAGCTAGCTAAAATAGAAGAACAGTAATTTAGCTTTCAAGCCAAATTAAAAAATAAATAATAAATAAATAATATATTATAGATTATATATATATATATATATATATATATATATAAATAAAAGCTGAAAATAAGCACCATCTATGCATGTAAAAGTCTGCATGTCCCTAAATGTACAGAAAAAAACACATCTTTGTGTCATTCCTCATGTTTTCAGGTTTCCTGTATCAGAGTCAGGTATCATTCATCAGTTATCAGAGTCAGGTATCATTCATCATGTATCAGATCAGGTATCATTATCATGTAATCAGAGTTCCAGGTATCATTCATCATCTTATCAAAGTCAGGTATCATTCATCATGTATCAGAGTCGGTATCATTCATCATGTTTATCAGAGTCAGGTATCCATTCATCCATGTATCGAGTCAGGTATCATTCATCAGTATCAGAGTCGTATCACATCTGTATCAGATCATGTATCGTTCATCAGCTACCAAATTCAGCATCAGAGTCAGGCATCAGAGTCGCATCAGAGTCAGGTATCAG
This sequence comes from Hymenochirus boettgeri, assembly GCA_019447015.1. Classification (NCBI taxonomy): domain Eukaryota; kingdom Metazoa; phylum Chordata; class Amphibia; order Anura; family Pipidae; genus Hymenochirus; species Hymenochirus boettgeri. The sequence continues at coordinate 86,715,395 of CM033475.1, read as the reverse complement.
AGTCAGTATCATTTATCATAATAATCTATGGCTGTAACTGATTCCTGACTCTGATACATAGAAATGATATTGAATTTGATAACTGACTTTGATGCCTGATGAATGATACCTACTCTGATACCTAATGAATAATGTGTGACTCTCTGATACCTGAAATGAATGACCTGATGATGATACCTAATGAATAATGAATAACACTGATAGCTGACTTTGATACCTGATGAATGATACATGAAACCTGAAAACATGAGAAATGACACAAAGATGTTTTTCTGTACATTTCAGGACTGTGCTGACCGTTACATCCAATTATAGAGCGGTCTTATTTCTAGCTTAATTTTAGGGGTTTTTTTAAATTTCGCTTGAAAAAGCTAAATTACTGTTTATTTCTATTTTTTTATCTTTGACTTCTTTATTTAATTTTTTTATCATTGATCAAATTTTTTTTTTTTACTATAGTTACCCTTTAAGTATGCTGCCACAGAAATGGAAGGTTCAGTAGGTGTGTGTCCCGGGTACGATTGGGCATAAAAAAACCACTTTTTTGATTATTGATCAAAATTTGTTTTGACTATAGTTACCCTTAAGTATTGCTGCCACAAAATGGAAGGTTATGTCAGTAGGTTGTATACCTGGTAAGATTGGGGGTTAAAAAACACATTTTTCTGATTATTGATTAAAATGTGTTTTTTGACCATGTTACTCCTTTAAGTATGGCTGCCACGAAATGGATGGTAGATATGTAGGTGTGGGTACCGTGGATCAGGTTAGGGGTTAAAAAAACACGACTTTTTTAATGATTAGTCAAAAAAAAATTGCCTTAGTTCCCTTTAAGTATGGCTTCCATGGGAATGGAAAGGTTTGGTGTTTATGCCCATGAAACAAACTGTTTTGAAATATCCACATTTGAGGATTGTTACCATTATAAGTCTATGGGAAAAAATGTCCCAATTTATCAATAACGCTGTAATGCTGTTGCGGATTCCTTAGCTAACGTAATAACACACTTCTCCTATATCCCCGCATGTTACCTATTCCGATTTTCATTGTCTACTCAGAAACTCAGAAAAATACAGTCCAAAAAATGCGAAAAATAAAACGGAAGAAGAAATAGAAAGAACCGTAATTTGGCTCTTCAACCAATTAAAAAAGAAATAAAAATAAAGCTAGAAATAAGCACATCTAGTGCTAAAATGTACGAAAAAAACATCTTTGTGCATCCTCATGTTTGCATCTTCAGACTCAGTATCACTCCCAGGTATCATTCTCAGGTTCCCTGGCCCCTCAGGTATCACTCCTAGTATCCTCGCTAGGTTCATTCCCTCAGGTCACTCCTCAGGTATCATCCTCAGATGATTTACTGATGTTAACATCCTCCAAAGATGCCGCTATTTCTTAGCTTTATTTTTTCTCTATTAAAATAATTGAGACTATACAATGTGACAATCTGCACCCTATCAGTTCAAATAGGTCCACCACTAATTAAGCTTTATACCTGACCTTGACATTCTGTAAATATATATTTCTATTATTTTACACAGGTAGAAAAGGGCAGACAGTGCTCCTTTATGTCACCCCCCCCCCCAACCAAAAAAAAACACAAAAAAAAACCCCTATGTATTTTTAAATAGTCTGGGCCATTTCTTAGTGTATTACGTTTCAAAATAATGTCAAAGTGGAATTATCTAAAGGTAAAATTGCTTTTGTAAAATGCAGTCTTTAGACATTAGATCTATACTAATGTCTGCCCCTGTATGGCCCATGATACCTCGATAACACTGAATCCTGATAGACTGATACATGAAATGATACCCAATACACAATATTAATAAACCACTCCTGACACCTGATAAGACCAATAACTCCACCTAATACCTATCAACCATTACCTGACACAAGACAACCGTATACCAGATAAACAACACTGACCACCCGATACAATGATATCTATTGAAATGAACATGATGACTGATACTCACACTCTGATAACTGACTCTTTAATAACCTGATGAAATGATGCTGACTCTGATGCGATGAATGATGGCATGACTCTGATACCTGGACTCTGACAAATACGAATGATACCGACTCTGAACTTGATTGAATGATCTTGACTCTGCTACCCGATGAATGATGCCTGACTCTGATAGCCATGAATGAGCTGACCGTCATGAACTCTGAATAATACCCGACTTGAACTGACTAAATCTGATACCTGATCTGAACCCAATGATATGATCTATACCGGAATATGACTAATACTTGATTATGATCCTGACTCTATACCTGATGAATGATACCTGACTCTGATACCTGACGAATGCATACTGACGAATGATAACTGACTTGATACCCAATGATGATACCGACTCCAATAGACTATGAATGATACCTGACTCCAATGAACGATGAATGATACATAACTGAATGTATACTATACATGAAACTGAAACATGAGGAATGACCACAAAGTATGTATTTTTTCGTACCAATGATATATATATTTACAGAATGTCAATTAAGGTCAGTAAAAGGCTAAAATAAAAACAGACTACAGTGTAAAACACCCAGACCACCTTTCCATTTCCTATGAAGCAACTACCTAAAGGCCTACCTATAGTCAAACTTAATTTTTTTTAAAAAATCAATAATCAAAAAAGTGTGTTTTTTTTTAAAAAAAAAGACAAAGATAAGAAATAGCAAGCACAGTAATTTAGATTTTCAATGAAAGAAATTAAAAAAAAACAAAATAAAGTAAAACATAAAGCATGCAGAGTGGTATCATTCATCGGATCATCATCGGTATCATTCATCAGTATATTCATCAGTGCCATCATTCATCGGTATCATTCACTCAGGTATCAGAGTCAGGCCATATCATGCTCATTCAGGCATCAGATATCATTCATCAGCACATTCACAGGTTCAGAGTCAGGTACATCATTCATCAGGCTTCAAAGTCAGTATCAAATTCAGGTATCATTAATATGTATCAGATTCAGAATCAGTTATCAGCCATAGATCTCATTATGATTGATACTGATTCTGACACCTGATGATATGATCCTGACTCTCATACGATGACATTGATGCCTGATGAATATACCGACCGCTGTGCCTTATAAATGATGCCTTCTGACCATGATTGAATGATAATACCGACTCTGGATAGCCTGAAAATGTATACCTGACTCTGACCTGATGAATGATGCCTCGACTTGATACATGAGGAATGATTCTGTAACTTGATACATGGATGAAATGATGCATGCTCTGATACATGATAATGTACCTGACTCGATACAGATAATGTCCTTGACTCTGATAATGCATACCTGACCTCTGAAACATGAAACCTGAAAACTGAGGAATGACCACAAGATTGGTCTTCGTGTATATTTAGGGACGTGTGCAGCTTTTGCATAGATGTACTATTTCAGCTTTATTTTTATATATATTATATATATATATAATATATTTTTTTTTTTATATTTGGCTTGAAAAGCATAACTTACTGTTCTTCCTATTTTAGCTACTAGGAATCGTGGAAGGGTTCGGCATTATCTGGCAATAGCAGGATATTTCTTTCCCAGAAAGGGTAAGCAATCGTCTAATATGGATAGTTCGACTTTAAGGGCTAGGCCACCCTAGCGGCGTTTTTTTATCCCCGCGTTTTGCTCACATGTGTTCGCGCCTCGCGTTTTTCTTCGCTAAATTGAAATTTGCGGGTAACGCGCAAATTCCTGTGTATTTTCCAATGCGCATGCGATTGCCGCGTCCTTTCGCGTTTTGGTAAACTCACGTGTTCACCATTTTTGCTTGCGTTAACGCATGCGTCGTTTCCATAACCGCAAATGGTTAAACGCAATGCGTAACGCGAACGCAAACACAAAACGCACAAAGCGCGCACAACAATCGCGTGCGATAACGCTCGCTATTTTGTGCAGATTCTGTGCGTTGCATTGGCCCATCAGCCTAAGGGAGGGTCATGTCCCTCAAAACATTAGTTTCATGGTCGTAAATGTAAACACTAATAACTTTCAACCCCCACCAGATACAGGTACATACTCTTACACACATTTTCTTTCACTTCACTGTTGTTAGGGTATGCCCACCTCTATGACATTTTTTTAATGTTAGTCCCCAACAGCTAGTCACATTTTGCTAATCTGTCTAATGACTAACCCATATTTATGTTTCTTAGTGTATGTCCAGCTTTAATACACAAAAATATGATACCTGATATCATGACATCCGTGATACCTGACACCTAAACACCTGATACCGATAAACCTGATACGCCTGACACCTTATACCCATACCCTACATACCTGACACCCGATACCTGACACTTCATACCTGATACCTGACAGCCCGATAATACCTGAACCTTACAACCTGATACCCGATAACTGATACCCAATAACCCCGATACCTACACTTGATACCTGACCCCGATACCTGAACACCCAATACCTGACCCTGATACCCGATGCTTAATAACCGATACCTATGGCCTGATCTGACAATGCCCGATACTAATGTCATAACCCACACCTGATACCTGACCTTGATACCCAATACCCGAACACCTGATACCTGACAAACCTGATACTTACACCTTGCTGATGTCCTAAAATGGACACCGTACATGTAATATTACGAGAGGAAGTCAGTCCTGCAATTTTGAAGGGTAGGTACTTTGTCATTAGTTTTCCATAGGGATAGAAAATTAAAGTTTCTTTTAACTATCGGGAAGCATTTCAATTAAAAGTGCAAAACTTTGTATTCCAAAAGTTTCCTTTCAATGGCTGCTGCAATAAAGGTTACACCGTATGCAAATAACCTCTTCGTATTTCCAACTCTTAGCAAATACCTCTTCGTATTTACCCAACCTCTTACTAAATAATCTCTCGTCGTATTTACACCTCTTACTAAATATCTCATCTTTGTAATAATCACCTCTTATAATCATTTCTTTCGTATTTTACAGGCCTCTTACTAATAATCTCTCTTCGTATATATAACATCTCTTAGCAACTACCTTCTCTTTGTATTTATCTTTCTTACTAAATAACCTCTTTGTTTTTACAATACACCTCTTACTAGTACTCTCTCTTTATATATACAACCTCCTTACTCAAAGACAACCTCTCTTTGTATATACAACCTCTTCACTAAGATAATCGGCTCTTTATATATACAACCTCTTTACAAATAGCCTCTCTTTGTATATATACATCCGTAGCAATAACCTCTCTTCGTATATCATGTTTGTCTTAAAATCTGCCCCCTTTTCACAAACTATTACTACAAATTACTACCCCCGAATGTTGTTGAATGTCTGTTTTCATAGCAATATAGTTAAAAGCCCTGGCCACAAAAAAAACATGTTCATTCCTCCAAGGATATCCTGTAATACACACTTTGTATTTCTAGTCACAAGCAATGTATGTCTGATTGGTACATATCAGAGATTATTTGGTTTGTATTAGTACTATTAAAGCCTTTTTTTTAGCTGTTTGGGTGAATTTGCATTTAAGAATTTTTTATTTCTTGACCCCTTCCCGCCCTGTCCGTGTCGTGTTCATTGTTCTCCATGTCCCATGACCTCCATAACCGCCCTGTCCTTTACTTTGTTGGCAAGGATCAGTTTTTCTGGCACTTTTCTACAGAATCAAAGCGCAAAGTTCTTTAAGTTGGTAGGGTCCCCAAAAGCAATTGAACTTACACCAATTACAGCTTATTTGTAAATTTAATAATATAATCTAATAATAACTATAGGAATACATACTTCTATACTCGAGTATAAACCGAGGTTTATCAGGCTTTAAAAAAGCCGAAAATCTTACCTCGGTTTATCTCGAGTCATCTTTCTCTACCTTGCATACTGTAAATGCACAATAAAGGAGGATTACCCCTATTTGCAAGTAATTGGCTTCTGCAGATGTGTGAAACTACAACTCCCAGCAATGTAAATCCTGCTGGTCATTGTAGTTTCCAACATCTTAAGTGGCAAATACTATTATTGTTTTACCCCCCTCGGTTTATACTCGCGTCAATCTCTTTTTCGCCTTTTTTAGTAAAACTTAGGTGGGGGGGGGGGGGGGGGGGGGGTACCTGGCTTTATCTCGTGCGGTTTATATTACCTTGAGTATATATATAAATAAATTATAATATTGTAATCTTTATTTCATGGTTGAAATAACTAGAACCACTATTTGAAACTAAATTGAGTGTAGAATGAATAAATTAAGATATGTAGATTCACCGATAGTAGATCATATATAATGTAATTAGCTAGTCCAGTTTAAGAGATTTTAGTAAAAGTGGTATCATAAAATAGGTTTGGGCCCAACCAATCGATCTTTTTTTAACCATTTTTCTTGAGAGCTAATATCTGATTTGTTGGGGCAAAATGACAACCATTTTTAACTATACAAACTTTTATTTGAATAACCCTGTTAATTTACCATTGGGTTGTACCTTTATTTTTTTGAAAAACATTTCGAAAGTCAAGTTTCTAATAAGAGAAAAACCCTTAGGGTTAACGATATCTTGAAACGTTATCATTATCATACATAACCCAATGGATGTAGATCATAGAATTGATCAATGAAACAACCTGAAACTCTGTTTTCTAAACATTCTCTTCAGTTTTTTTTTAGAGTAGCTTCAACTCAGTATACTTACCAAACAAACCACCATGGTGTCTGGTCCTGGCACTGTTGTACGGGAGCACAAGCTGCAGGAAAGAAAGCTAGTAAATCCTTTCATTAACAAGGATTGTTCAACAATTAGTTTTCCTATATTTATATTCTTTCAAGGTTATTCAATAACAGTTCGCTTCAGGAGATTCAATAAAGTTCTGATAATTTAAAATGTGCTAATTTGCCCCAACCATTCAGGAACTTAATGTAACATTTGAAAGCTAACATCTGATTGGTTGGGGCAAATTCACCATTTTAAATGCTACGAACTTTTATGAAAAACCCCCCTTATCATTTAAAAGTGGTGCTAATGTGTGCCCCAACAAAGCAAATGTAAGCTTAGAAATGTTAATAAGATCTGATTGAATGGGTCAAAATTAGCACCATTTTCAAGGATCAGAACTTTTATTGAATCTCCCTTTTTATTCATTAAAAGGGATCTTTCTTCATTTCGCAAAATGACTTGTGGTTAACTGATGTACTGTGTGGCAGTATATTTCAATTTATGTGTCTGAGGTTTATGCTACTTGTCACTGAATATCTCACACATGCCACAAAAAATTAACAGCGGACGTGCAAAAAACTTTTGGGTGCCCACACTTTTACCATCTACTGGCAATAACGGCAATATACTTGGTCTTTTTACCGTATTTACCTGTTTAACAGACTGTTCCAAACATAACTGCATTAAACTGCATGTTAATGGGACACTTTTCCTCTATTGCCCTTATCTACCAGTATCTGGTAACTGCCTACTAGTTAGTGGGGAATGGCAGGTCTATTGTAATCACCACTCTTCAAAATCTTTCCATCTACAAAGTGAAGTTGACCATGTGGGAGCTCATATTCCCTGTGACAAATTATGATGAACAGTGATTGGCTGCATGTACCTACTTGTGGGCAGTGTTTTTTTACCCTGTATGATACATTTCCAACAAGAAAACATACGATCCTACATAGAATATTAACCATATAAATACATGAAGGGTCTCGATATGATTTCCCTTTACAATTACTTACGGTCAGAATCCGTTGCACTGTGGGTCTGCTCATGCGGATGGCTTGACCACCTTTAGTTCCAGACATGTCTGCTGAGGATAAAATCACTGCTGAATATTTACAAGTCCTGTAATACAAAGTCCTGCTTAATACAAATTTGTAGTTATCTTACGATTGATAATTTTACACCTATTCATCAACCAATGGGATTCCTGTGTCCAATAAGTATTAGTTTTTTGGGATTTACTGATTGAATATCTTACGGGTGTGGTGTTTCTTTGTTGCCCTCCTATGACCTTCATACTCATTCTACCTTTGCATGATTCCACTGTCTGCATTACTGTTGAATTGTTTATCCTTTGGCGTTACCTCCTACAATGGAATGTACCATTTAGTATAGCTATCTATTGAAGTGGATGTAATGAACATATTTACAACTGATGATTATAAGGCCTATTCTGGTTAATAATAAGGGTAGTAGTGGAACAAATATTTTTCTGCCATAACATGAGTTTGCATGCTGCTTGCTAGAGGAGCTCTGTACATTTTTTTCTATGCAGACTTATAGGAAGCAAACAATACTTCATATAAGAAGCCCAGATTGTGCACCCTCTTAAAATGTAGTTTCAATAGAGCACATTACATTGTTTAAAACAAGGCCAGGTGTACCACAATTTCACTTAAAGAAAAGGAATTTATTATGCCTATTTTGTTTTTACATTGTGTGGTTCTCTCTCCTGCCTGTATGCAACAATTTAAGTTTTATTAGATTAGATTATAAATCATTTATGTCCGAACAAATAATGAATTTCAGTGAATAAGAATAAATAGATTAATATATATATCGTCATAATGTATCAAAACAAAAAAATTTAGAAAAAAAAATCCAGATAGGTGAAGGCAATTCATATAATATTTAATTTGGCTTGAAAAAGCCGAACTTCCTGTTCTTTTCGATTTCTTCTTCTTCCATTTTTTCTTCAGCTTTTTTGACTGTATCTCCTCCAACGTTTTGGAGCTATGACTGAAAATTCGGTACGACTGCGGTTGCATATAGGAGAAGTGTTACTATCTTCTAGCTAAGGATCCCGGAAGCATTACGACGTCTGTTTCGGCGAATTTCGTACTTTTTTCCCATAGACTATAATGTAACAATCCTCAATGTGGATAGTTTCAAGAACTATTTTAAATGTCATAAATACAACGGTGATCACCCCATACCCCCCCACCACCGCAACATGGCACCCACCGCATGAACCATACTTTCCATTCCCAAGGGAAGCCATACTTAAAGGTAACTTAGTTTAAAAACTAATTTTGATCATCCTCAATAAAAGTTCTTTTAATTGTCATACCAATGCAAAAACCTACCGTTACCCCCACCTCACCTGGTAAACACACACATACTGACCACCCTTTATTCCTTTGGCAGCCATACTTAAACGGTACATAAAGTCCAACAAACGAATTTAGATTCTCCTCAATAAAAGATAGTGTTATGGTTTATGTTGTAAACACAAAACAGACTACTCCTCACCAACCCATGTACACACAACTTTATTGATCTAATTATCCATTACTGCGGCACCATACTTAAAGGTATCTAAGTCAAAAAAAACGATTTTGACAATATTCTTAATAAAGATAGTTTTATGTTGTAAACACAAAAAAGACATAACCCCCTCAACGCAGACCCATGTACACCACTACTTATCTACTGATCCATTCGGTGTGCAGCCATACTTAAGGGTAACTAAGTCAAAAAACTAATTAGAAATTTTTCCTGTCCTCAATAAAAATAGTTTTATGGGTTGTAAACACAAAAAAGACATCGCCCTCAACCAGACCCCTGGTACACACATCTGACCCAGGATAGATTTATCCTCATAAACGATATGTTTTATGTTATAACACAAAAAAACGACATACACAGGTACCCACACCTACTGCATCTACTTCTCCCAGTACTATGGCAGCCCATACGTGAAGGTAACTAAGTCCAAATATTTTGATCATAATCAAAAGTTTGTCTTTTTTTTAACTCCACCTGTCCAGGTACAACCACCTACTGACCCACCCTATCCATTCCCTGGCAGCCATATTTAAAGGGTAACTATAGTAAAAAAACACATTTTGGCCAATTTATATCAAAAAGTTAGTATTTTAATCACACACCAACTGACCTTACCTTTAATTCTGTGACCTATTTAAAGGGTAAGTAAAAACATAAACAATTTCCTCATCTTGGCATATATTGAGTTTTCTACTTAAAACTTCCCTTTCTAGTTTCATACTTTTGTGTCTTCACTTTTGATCACGTCAGGGAACCCTGTAACACACCCTAACATGCCCCTCACAGCGCCCAGGCCCAGTCTCAGTGGCACTTCTGTCTGATAATTTAAATTGAACGCTATATTTCAATCAAATGGCTGAATGCTGCAATTATCATTTATACACATCATACTAAATTTTATCTTAAGTCTGAATGTTGCCTAGATAAATCATTTGTTTTAGTAAATTCAATGTCCATGTGTCCCCTCTAGATACAGCCACAATATCAGGTGGTCATGGCAAAAAATCTTGGTGTGTCCATCCCTGATGGCAGCAAGGGCCCTCCTGTGTCCATTACATTTAATTTTGATTGCGGAGGGATCATTTTATGGTTACCTCTTCTTTAACTATCTCTTTTGGTAAAGACTTTCTGAGAGGTCCATGTTGTAAAGACCCATAGGGCATCTGTCTGTCCTTGAGAGTATTCAGGTGCAGACCTTGTTTAGGGGCCAATATGATTCAAGAAATTTGGGGAATATCTGAGTTGTCTTCAGGGCACCAACTCTGTTGCTACCCCTACTTGAAATTTCCATATTCTTTGCTAATAGCAGTACTGACGGTTTTCTGAGTTTTCACAATGGTATCTATGCCGGGCTATGTCGTTCACAGACAGATTGACCAGATCGACATAAGCCATGCCCCCCCCTGGGACACGCATGAGCTATCATGATCCTAATGCTCTGATCTATGTGGATTTCTTCTTCATCACCTGGAAGTAACTTAAAAGGAGGGAAAATATATGCCATATTAAATTCCCCCAAGGTCCCTTCTTGAGGGTCCAGGGGCAGGCATCGTAGCCATGTAGTTTTTTTTCCTTCCATATGCCATGAGGTTCACCCAAGATTTCCCAATCTTGGCAAGTGATAGCAGACTTCCAATTTAGAGACCACTTGTTGGGGTCTAGAGATTCTCGAATTAGACATTCTGCCCCTGATTGTCTGAACCTTACTTTAGGTTGCCACAGGGTTACCTATTTTTCATGATTTTCCACCGCATGACTTTAATTGAATGATAAGTTGTAGTACCTTTAGCTCTTTGTGCCCCTCCCCCCATGGTTTATTTTGCTGTGGTGGGTGGCAAGTTGTCTGTATTGTATTTGAACCATTTGACCTTGATAACAAGAATGGAAGTGAAAGATTTTTAAGAACAGTTTTGAGTTCACTTAAATTGGGCGGATGTTAGTATCTCCTTGTTTGTCTAGATTCCCTGTTTGGATACCCCTAGACACTGAGCCCCTCTATCCTTGATTGCTGGCATCTGTTGTTTTTTTTATCACAGGGCTTGACAGTTGGGGCGAAGGGTGTTCACCGACAGATCTAAGGGAATTGGATCGTTTGCCCCCACTTGCTAGTGAAAATTTGAATAAGTCCTCATGTGAACTTTTGCCCAAGGACTGCTTCTATGGCTGAGGCAAAAGCCCCAAGATTCTAAGATGGATCTAGAGATGTGCAGGCTGTATTTAGTTTGTCAACCTTCTGATTTTGGAACGATTCTTTAAAATTCTTTTCTCTGGTAGAAAGACCATTGTTTTTGAACGGTGTCTCACCATAACTCTAGAAAATTTTTCTTTGTTGCTTTTTGCAGTTGCACTATCCTCCTAGATCTTGTCAGTTTGAATTGTGATTTGTACTTTCAGAAGATTTGTACCTTTAGAGATTGCTCCTGAGTTTGCCTCTGAGAAGCCAATCGTCTAGGTATGACCTCCACTCTAGCTGTCAAGATAGCACTACAACACTCCATAATTTATGAGTCCCAGGGGAGCACTGGAAATGCGTAAAGCATGAGCAGAAAATGGAGATGGTAAGTTGATCTTGTATAATACCTGCAACTCTTATAAGAATTCTGGTGGCAATTCTTATTGGGACATGAAGAATATGTATCTTGCAATTCCAAAATAAGAAGGAAGCCCTCCTGGATAAACAGCATTACTTGTGGACCCTTATAGACTATTTTTAGAGTGTTTTTTGGAAGTGCATATCTCCACTGTAGACTTGGGGAACCAAAAAAAGTAGTTAATGTACTCCTAACCCCCCCCCCTCTTTAGTCTGGTTACAATGGAATTAGAACTTCTGATGTAAACAGTTTGAATGCTTGGAAAGATTACTGGATCTGAGAAACTGACAATCTTAGAAGCAATTTATAGAATTTGAAGGAACTTTTATGACGTACCTGCCTTTGATGGTATCTAGGAATCCACCCTGTCTTGTAGGGAGTCTTGCCCAGCTTGGTTTTAAAAGATGACAATCGGCCCTCCAGGAGCCTGGCGTCATGTGGTAAGAGGTGTGTTGAAAGAACATCCGCTCCTGACTGGTTGTCCTAGAGCATACAAGGGAAGTCTATCCCTCTGTGGTCTGTTTCTAAAGGACTGAAAGTACCTGAAATGTGGTCCTTGATCTTGGTGGAATATTGCAACTCTGTCTCTACCTTTTTTTTTATCAAGGATAAATCTCTCAGGACCAAAGAGTTTGGCCTCCTCAAAGGCATAGACCGCATAGCCTATTTTTGAAGGTTATCCAAAGCCCAATACTTCAACCAGATACCTCTTCTGGCTACTGGAGAGATGCGCTCTGGCAGAACAACTTTTGTGGAAGAGAGAGCAGCATTACGCAGGTAATCTGCCCCTCTCATAAAGCACTTGAGATCTTGATATTTGATCAGGCTGATTCCTTTCTTGAGGCCCAATGCCAATTTTAAGACTTTGGGCTACCCGCGGCTGCCACAACAGAAAGCTCTTAAAACTGCCTCTACCTTACTGTCCATGGGGATCCTTGTGGTAAAGTGGTTCTTTCATGTTTAGTGCCACAGGGGCATCAACATTTCCCTCATGATCAAAATGAAACCAGATAAGAACCTTTTAGGGAGTGAAAACTTGCCTATCAGGATTCTTTCCAATCCACTCTCCATTAATCCTCCTTTATGCATACATAAGCATATGCGTCGAATACCCAACAGTAACCCTTGAAGCGTTACTTGGAGAACAGGCAATAGGAAAGCAATGGGCAACATCCTTAACTTCAAAAGACAAGGGCATTAATAAGGAAACCTTACACAAGGAAGAGGTGGCGTGTTATTTAATAGTTCAATAAAAAGTTTGTTTCACGTCTATAGGTGTGGCGTCCGTCAAATTCTGCTTACTATATTGGATATTATTAACAACCCTTTAGGGGTAGGTTGGAAATCTTCAGCCTCTGCTCGTGGATACGCTAAGGACATTTCTTCTTAGCGGTTTTAAAGGAAAAACCCAAACCTTGAGGACTGGTAGGATAAAAAAACTACTTATAGAGAGGGGTATTTTCAAAACCATTTGGGGCTGGTCCTTACGATCAATGGGGGCGACTTATTTCTCAAGTTCATTGCTAACCTTTGAATGATAAGGAAAAGTAAATTCAATACAGGGAGATGCATATCCCGTGCTACAAGAAAATTAGACTAAAATCACGCTAACCTCTGTACTAACGTGTTAGCAAATTTTTGCCTGCCTGCACCACAATGTTCGCATTTAACAAAACGCCTTGCTGCACGACCTACGTAACTCCTTTTTTACGCCGCTTCAATGGTTTCTTTAACAAATACGCACAAAAGGTCACAACTTAACGGCTAGCGGTTTCGCATGTATTAATGGTCTCAAAGTGATTATACTTGCGTAATAATGCACGTAGTTGCGTAGCGAAATTTATTGTATCACCCCCTAAGTCTTTAACATAATACTTTAAAAAAGTTAAGAACTTTAGGAGCACAGAACCATGTCACCAGACTGTTTTTGGGCACCCACCACAAAAAGAGTCCAGGGTCCCACCAGGAGAGTTTAGGGGTCCACCTAGAATTACATCTCGATTACTTATTTATATGTCAATCCTTACTCTTACTACTCCTATTGGCTTTAGTAACATGCATTTCTTATGTCCTTTTGACTCTGTATTTTAATTTTAGCAGTTTCTTGAGTGAATGGGCTGTGGGCCCACTGGGGAGTTCCCTTTTAACTCCAGTGGGCCGTTTTCGACACTGCAATGAATAAGGTCAGCATCCCTATTACTGGTAAGTGAGAGCTGGGACAGTACCTTGTCTGGCTATTACTGGTCAAGGGCACGAAGCTAGAGTATGTCCAGAGTAGGTAACAACCTGTGGTCAACAGTTTCAGCAGTCCAGATGCACAAGGAAGCAATCTTGCGGATAGTAAGATGGCAGATAGTAGAACCACAGCCTGTATCCGCAACCAATAATCCCTCCCCAATGTGTACTATACTTTGTTTAAGCAGATTGCACAAGCAGTGACTTTCGGACTAAGGAACAGCATCACTCATCAACATTAACACAACCACTCCAGTGATTATTCACTTTGTTCAGGACTGCTGTAAGTGACTTTGTCCTGTTATTTATTGGTTGGGTATCTTATTTCACAATACCATGCCTTTACAAGTAATTTTTTTTTTTTTTACTGCTGTAAAACATGCTTTACACTACCACGCATGTATTGTTCTCACCTTGCCCCAAACAATACAACAGATGGTAAATGTACAATCGTAGTCATTAAATTTGAGATTGTGGTCATTAACCCTTCACGGCCAGGAGATTTTCATTTTTTTTTTGCGTTAACTGCCGCATAGCAATTTTCAGGATTTTGCCCTCAATCCTTTTTCGACTAATTTTAACAGTATGACCTTTGCATAATCAGGATATTTACATTGTTTTTTTCAGCAAACTACCGTCTAGCTTTAACTGGTAACAAATTTTGTAACTTTATCTGGAAATTTTAACTGGAATTATGGTAATAGTAAAAAAATGAAAAATTTGCAAATTTTTTCATGGATTTTTTTTTCCATTTTTTCTTATAGTTCTCTTAGGTTACACACACAAACTCACTGTTTCTAAAGCTCAAGATCCTCCCGCGTACAACGATCCCAGATATATGTATGTAACCACTTTTCCTGTAGCGGAGACCCCCCCAAACTAAAACTGCACCTTCAAGAATATTACACAATGAAAAGTATACCACTCTGCCAGTTTAACATGAATATCTTCCAATTACTACATATCCCACAAGTGAGAATTTTTTAGACTACACACCCTCCGATTTTACGACAGTGAGTTTAAAAAATGCAGATACCCGACGCAGCTCTTCGTCCAATTGTAAGTTTTACTTTCTCACATTTTCCTTTTTGTTTTTTCTCAACTGTAAAAATCAGAGACAAAGACAAAATCAATGCTAATTTCAGCTAAAACTGTGGATGAAAAGTTCCAACCATCTCAAATATGAAGCCTACCCCCTCCCGAACAAAACGGTTGCCGACCATTCAGGGGTGTACCCATAGACTGGCTACCACTAACCCCGAGCGTGACGCATTCCAATTTCAGTAGCAGCAAAAAAAAATTAGCCAGTTTGGTATTTGAACAGTCTGCAGTTTTTCCACAAAACCCCACCCCAACTCAGAAACTCCCCCCAACAAACTATATATTCCTGAATCTCACCCTCAGCTATTGTAACGCTTTAAGTTTTTGTTCAATTCTGCCATCAAATGGTTTGGGCGCAGTTTCTTGTCTAAGTTGCCTTTTAACCAATTTTTCAAAAAAATGAACATCAAACAAACATTCAAAATTTAGAAATCATGCCAAAACCCATGGAATTAAAGAAAAGTTCTAAATATGCAATCTCCAAATTCCTGAATCAACTGTATGCCATAGTTTGGTTAACACACGCGTACGTGGAAGCGAAAAGCCACAAAGGTGAGCACAATGCACAATGCTCGAAAGGCCAATATTTAGCCAACTCCGAATTTGGACATTTCCTTGGGCAGTTTTTTCAACAAAACCCCCCTAACTTAAAATACCCCCACAACTATATATTACTGAAATCCTCCACACCTTCAGCTATGTAACACTGTAAGTTTTCGTTCATTCATACCCAATCAATGGCGTTGCGCACTTCTTCGTAGAATTTCTGCATTTTTCTGAAAAATGAACAAAAACAACCTTCAACAGGTAGAATCATGTGCCCAACCTCATTTGAATCTAAAAAAAAGTTACTAAATATCAATCTCCCAAATGTCCTGAATCAAACGGTCTGCCTATTTTTGGATACACACGCTGACGTGGAAGCGAAAAGCCACAAAGTGAGACAATGCACGATGGCTCGAAACAGCTGGAAATATTTAGCCAATTCCGATTTCGACGTCTGCAGTTTTTTTTTCCACAAACACCCCCGTAACTTAGACATAACCCCCCAAACTATATATTCCTGAATCTACAACACCTTCAGCTATGTACACTGTAGTTTGTTTCATTCTACCATCAATCGTGTGGGGCGCACGTTCTTCATAGAAGTTCGCATTTGTCTGAAAAAATGGAAAAAAAACAAATTCAAAAGGTAGAAATCATGCCAACACCTCTGGATCTAAAAAAAAGTTACTAAATATCCAATCTCCAAATGGCCCTGATCAAACGGTAGCCATATGTGTGGTTACACACGCGTCCTGGAAGCGAAGCCACAAGTGAGACAATGCACGATGGCTCAGAACAGCGAAAATATTTGCCAATTCCAATTCGGATCAGTCCTGCAGTGTTTTTTCCACAAACAACCCCCGTAACTTAGCAATAGACCCCACAAACTATATATTCCTCGAAATCTACACACCCTTCAGCTATGTAACGCTGTATTTTTGGTTCATTCATACCCATCAATAGTGTGGGTTGCAGTTCTTCTAGACCTTCGCATTTGTCTGAAAAAAATGACAAAAACAACTTCAAAGGTAGAAATCATGCCCAAACCTCGCTGGAATGCTAAAAAAAAGTTACTAAATATCAATCTCCCAAATGTCCTTAATCAAACGGTATTCCATATGTGTGGTTCACACGCGACGTGGAAGCGAAAAGCACAAAGTGAGACCATGCACGATGGCTCAGAAACAGCTTAAAATATTTAGTCAACTCCGTTTGGGACCTCTACCGTTTTTTTTCCACAAAACACCCCTGTACTTAGAAATAACCCCCACAAACTAATATTCCTGAATTTACACACCTTCGCTATTAACCCAGTCGCTGTTCATTCATCCATCATTGGGGTGGGGCGCAATTCTTCGTAGTAAGTTCGCATTTGTTGAAAAAATGAACACAAAACAACTTCAAAAAGGTAGAATCATGCCAAACACCTCATGTGAATGTAAAAAAAAGTTCCTAAATATCACTCTCCCAAATGTCCTGAATCAAACGTCATGCCATAGTGGTGGTTACACCCGTGGACTGGAAGGCCAAAAGCCACAGTGAAACAATGCACGATGGCTCAGAAACAGCAAAATCATTCAGCCAAATCTTGAATGACAGTCCTGTGCAATTTTCCCCCCAAAACAACCCCCACAAACCATATATTTCTCAATCCACCACCTTTATCTACGAAAATTCTGTAGTTTGTTCATTCGTCCCATCAATGGTGGGGCAGCAGTTCTTCGTAGAAGTTCACAGTTTTAGCAGATTTTCTAAAAATTTGGAAAAAACACTCTCAAGTAGCAATCATGGCCACAATCCCAAGTATGTAAAAAAAAGTTACCAAATACAATCTCCCAATGTCCTGAATCAAACGGTATGCCCTAATGTATGGTTACAACACACGCAAACGTGGAATCAACGAAGCCACAAATGAGCCAATTGAACATGGCCCAATTACAGCAACTTTTCAGAATTTGTCCCGACTAACACCCCTCTATATTAGAATACCCCCCAAACTATATATTTTTGAATCTACACCATCTTCGCTACACAATGGTTTGATTCTTTTCATGCCTTACCACCAATGGTATGACGCATTTCATGTAAAATTTCGCTTTTTTACCAGATTTTCTGAATTTTTATAAAAATCCAATTCACCAGTTAAAAATCTGGCCAATTTCCATGTCATGTAACAAAAAAAAAAAAAAGAAACAAAAAAACAAAAAAAAAACCAAAAAACCACCCAAACACAAAAAAACAAAAAAAAAAAACAAAAAATCAAAAAAAAACAACAACAACGAAAAAAAAAAAACACCCCCCCCCCCTCCCCACCCACCCACGGCCCCCCCCCCCCCCCCCCCACCCCACACCACCCAACCCCTCCCTCCCCCCCACCCCCCCACCGCCCCCCCCCACACAACCAGCCCGACCCCCCCCTGTCATTACCAATCTTCCAAATGCCCTGAATCAAACGTTATTGCCATAGATGCGTGGATGTAAAGGGACATGGCCACCAACTAGCTCAAAGGGGAAACCAATCGCCCAAATGCAATTACAATAAGAATCAAATTGCTTCTGTAATTCGAACAAGCTGACACTTTTTCTAAGAACCAGTCCCGAACAGGGAATTCTCCCCACAAATGATAATATTTTTTGGAATCTACACACCTTCAAGCTACGTTTTACGACCATCTTTCATACATATCAATGACTAAATTCCAGACCCACTGATCCAAAGACTTCCCGTTGGTTTTACGGTATTTTTAAAAATAAATACGATTATTCCAGGGTTTAATCCTACCTAACCCTTTGCAAGCAAAAATCCCCGTAAATGTCAATCTCCCACATATCCTGCATCAAACAGTAATGCCATATGTGTTGGGTGCACACAGAGACGTGGCACCAACTCTCAAATTGGACGCATGCACAGTCCAATTACAAGAAAAAAATCAAGTGTTCGGTAATTGACAGCCTAATCAACTTGGAATACCCCCACAACGAAATATATTTTTGGAAGCTTACACCCGTCAGCTAGTGATGGTATCATGCTTCCGTATATACATGAAGAATTCCAGGCGCTTGTTTTCCATATAACTCCTTGCTTTTAGGAGATTTTGTGAAAAATAAAATAAGAGGACTCAATGGTTGAAATCCTACCTAAACCCACTTCGGCACGTAAAAAACCCACTACGGCAATCTCCCACATGTCCTGAATCAAACGTATGCATAAGGGTGGGTGCAAACAGAAACGGGGCCACCAAACTAGCTCAATTGGAACTCATTTCACCATTCCAATATACAGAAAAAAATTCAGCGTTTTCTTAAATTTGAACACCTAATCAACTTGGGAAATACCCCCCACAACTATATTTTTTGGAATCTACCACCTTCAGCTAGTGAAGGTATCATTTTTCGTATATACATGAAGAATTCCAGGCGCCTTAGCCATAGACCTCCGTGCTTTTAAGGATATTTTGTGAAAAATAAAATAAAGAGACTCAATGTTGAAATCCTACCTAAAACCCACTCGTCAAGTAACAACCCACTAAACGGCAATCTCCCAGCTGTTCCTTGAATCAACGGTATGCCATAAAGGGTGGGTGCCAACAGAGACGGGCCACCAACTACTCAAATGGGGAATCCAGCTCAATTGTCAATTACAAGAAAAATTAAAAAATGCCACAAACCCACCCCACCCCTAAGCCCCACTCCCCTTGTCGGTGTAAAACCAGTTAGTACGGAGAGTCACCCAAGTTTTTGCACCTTTACTGATCTACAAAAAATCATACGGTCATTTTTTTGGTACTCTTCAATTCCTACTAAAATTAAGGCTGTTTTCCCTTGAAGTCCAACAATAGAGATCGCGTTTTACTTTTACCGATATCACCGGGACATTGGAAGCTTGGAACGACAACTTTTTTGCTAATTTATAGTTTTTAGGGTAAAAAAAAAAAAAAAAAGGTGTGTGTACACTTTAAGATTTTTTTTGGTGTGCACTTTTCCCCTTTTTTTTTGGGATCATTCCCAAAGATGATCATCAAATCATCTTAGGGATGATACCGAACTTGAATACTGGCATAGACATTCCCGTTTTTCCATTCGAAATCCCGATCGGAAAAATCACTTCCCCCGGAAATCATTTTCCAGGATTGATTTTTTCATTCTTGGCAACGATCAATAATTTGTGATCGAATGGATCATCCATTGATCTCCTGTCCCATTTTTTTTTCTAGTCTTCGCGAATAGCAAAGACTATAAAAATCTATTGTGAATGGAACTTTTGAGTTCCATTCACAATGTATACATATTGTATACATTTTGAATACTACAAGTTTAATACATTTGACAGCTTTTTACTATACCGTACAGCAGCATGATCTAAATGGATATCACAGCGCAGTACCTCCACTAGACCACCATGGCAGCCTCTACCCTACTTTCAAAGGAGACCCCGGTGAAGTAAGGGTCTCGCAAATTCACCGGGTCTTCCTTTCCGTATCCTGCAAGCTCCCACGTGTGACCGAGCCATCTCCCTATAACCGGGCACGGCAAAAAGGTACCGTAACTCCCGATCCCCCCCTCGATTTTGGACCAACCGAGGTGGATCGAGGGGGCTAGGGGCCGGTTTGAAGGCTGCCCCCCGATCGCCCGTAGCGGGGGGCATTTTTTTAGGTAAGGTAAGTCCCACAATCGTATATTCACTATCTGTGCATTAAAGCATTCTCTGCACAATGCGTGAATAATACGACTGTGGCAGGGAAAGGGTTAATGTACAACTGCGGCCATAATGTTTTGATGATGGTATCAGAACTTTCCGATACTGCAGGTTTCTAAATAAGGCCCTTTGACAATTTGTCAGAAAGCAGACACAGACAGCAGCATTACACCCCACTCCCCACAATCAGTACATAAAATGCATTATCTGCACTGACATTGCACTGGTGCGGCAGACACCAGCAACACAACAAAACAGATTGGGTTAGGGACTGTTGTCAAACTCCTGTGGGGACTGTCTGACTCAGCAAGTGCTTGGGTCTCCTTAGAGAACAAGATTCTGTTACATAATTGGTACGGAATGGGTTGGGGGTGGCGGGTAAAGCAATAAGGAGCACTCACTAAACATGAATAATTTGCTAACAATGAAAACTTGAAGCCATGTGAGTATAAGGGACCTTTAATACAAGTGACTACTTGTTTTATAATACAGAAGCACAAGTGGTAGTGGCTGTCGCTAGATCTAGCACTTTATACAGTCCAGTCTGTCCTTAGCACTTGTAATTCCATATTGTGGCACTTATAGATAGCAGATGAATACAACTAATATATACGCATCTGTGTGGGCACTTTTAGCCAGTCTGTGTGGGCAGTGATATATACCAGTCTGTGTAGGAAACTTATATATACCAGTTTATTTGTGTAAAAATACATAACAGTTGGTTTTTTTTCAGCCTATATCTCTCTGTATTGATTTCTACCTATGTATCTATCTGCCTGTCTATCTATATCTATATATATCTATATCTGTTTCTCTCTCAATGTCTCTGCCTGCCTGCGTGTTTCTGTATCTTTTATATCAAATTATTTAAGAGGCTTAATTGGGGAGGAGGAAGTGCACTGGTCTCCCAAAATTCGGCACCCCTACGAGGACACACGTGGTGTTCCCCAAGTCTTTTCAGATCGTAGCTATGCACCTGAATAAGGATAAGGTTGATATTTCTAAACTTTACTGTGAAATTTGTACTTAGGGAAAATATGCACTGAACAGAAGTAGCACCATAATATTTACTGATGATTATTCTGGTGCAATATTTTTGTACTTTATGAAAAATAAGAGTGACACAATATTTGCCACAGATTTTTTTTTTACTGATACTGCCTCCTATGGGTCTGTCTGTATAAAGTCTGATAATGGCACCAAATTTATGGCAAATACTTTTCAGCCACTGCTGTGTATAAAGAGCATATGCATAAGGCATGATACCTCAGCACCTTACTCACCCTATTAAAATGGGACTGCTGAGAAAAATTGAAGAACACTGAGATGGCAAAATACATAATTTAAATAGATAAATGGTTTCTGAACATCATTGCAAGTAATGCTGCTGCTATTATTAGTAACTGGTGTTTTACACTTGCTCAAGGCAAATTCCGTATTTCATGCTAGGAAAGAAGCCTCACCTTTCAAAGATGAAAGTGTATAGATCAGAATGTTTTGCTTATCAGTATGAATAAAAAAGCTTGAATCAATATGCAAAAAGGACATTTTGTTGGATATAAAAAAATACAAAAAGACTGCTGTCTTTCAGGGTCCATATTTATAAAGTCGCTGGATCGCTTTTTACGTACTGTGACTTTGCCAATCACGATCGGTATCGTAAATTTAACAATCGTTAAACCGAAATCATAGATTTACATCCCCATAGAATACCATTCTTAGTTTCTACCACCGGTAATTCTACGATTGAACGTTCGTTAATTAACGAACATTCAGCCGTAAATATACGATCTCGATCGTACATTTATGATCGCGACCGTAAATTAATTAACCCATGGTATCACTAAAAAGCTTTATAAATATGGCCCTAAAGGACAATTATACTCACCTTCACCCCTGGTACTTTACCTACAGCTGGTATACTTAACATTAACTTTAGGTTTCTATGAGGCAAGCATGCTCAGTTATCACTAAGAGGCAGCATTGAAAGAAGGAATTTTCTATCATGTCAATTCCACAATGATTGGCATGAACACTTTCTATATCCTTTGATACCAATGTTGATCTCTAGACTGTTTTTGCCAACTTTCCTTCTGTTTATATTACTGGAGATGATTTCTGTGAAATTGCGGTACCAGATATTCCAATCAACCATCACTCTGTCTCAGATCCTCCCTGTTGAATATTTACTTGGGACAGCAAACCAAAACTTTGCTGAAACTTTTTTTTATCTTGATACGAAAGCCAAATCCTGCGAACTTATATCCCCAGTACATGCCTCAGAACAAAGATATCAACAATCTCAAATGAAATGCAAAACTGAAATACTATCTCTCCTACTGAACATTCAATATTTGTAGTGACTCCCTAAACCCACCCCCAATATCTGATTGGGTCCAATATCCAAGCAGATTTAAGATTTGTATCTCGACCATCAGGTTTGCGGGGGTGTTTAATGAAGACACTATAACAACAGCCTAAAATCTTAAGAGAGCGCAGTTTCTAATCAGCAGTCAAACTATCATGTCTTTGCCTCTTTATTTAGTTAGAGATTTGCAATAGTGGCTGGTCGTTTAGTTGGACCTGCCAAAATGAAAATATTTTTAAGCTCCTGGATTTTCATAACCCTATGGTGTTTTTGTTGTATACAGTCCCCATAACCTAGCACATAAAGTTGACTATATAACTGATACTAATGTTTTGATTACAGGCTTGAATTGCTTTCCTTTGGCCAATGCCTTCAAAATAGTGACCTAACCCAAGTGCCTATGTAATTGCACTACTAGTTTCACCATTTCCCATGACAAGCACTCTCAACAGCAAAGGGCAGCTAGAGAATGTATAGGATAGGGGTTATCTATTGAAACAATGCAGTGGCTATACAACCATGTGTAATGAATGCAGCCCTGCTACTTATATATTACTATAAGAAATTCTGCATAATGAGATAGTCTGATATCAATATTACAATATAAGCTTAATTTAAAATATTAATATGCTTGAAATGCACATCACAGTTTATTCTTGTTCTGAAATCCGGTCCGCTCAGATCCGCGAATTGTTCGAAAAAATTTGAAAATTCGAAATCACTAGCTGACCCCATTAAATGGAAAATCCCCTCGCAATTACAGATTTTTCGTATTTTCGAAAATTTTTAGAAGTACGGTTTCCGAATTTCAAAATTCGAAAATACAAAAAAACCTAGTATTTGTTCCAAAATTTCACGAAAATATGTATTTTCGAAAATACAAGTATCTCGTAATTTTTAATTTTCGAAAGAAGTATTTATGGAATCAAGAGAAATCCTGTATTTCCGAAATTTTCTAAATCCGTGTTTTTCTCGTTTTTTCGAAAATATGGTGAAACATCGTAATTCGAACAAAATTACTAAAACTCCGCGAATCGGAAGGTTCGGAAGGCGGAAAAACCATGAAAAATCCCCGTTCGCGAACGGGATAAATCGCGGCGGCTCCGGGTTCGTAACCGCAAACCGCCATCCCTATGGCTGAAATCATGGACATTATTTTCTCTATTGCCCCAGAGCCTTTGTTTAGCCAAGAAAACACAACTGGGACACCTCATTACAGAAAGTGAATGGTTTGGGGTAATCCACTGGAATGGCGGCAACTAAGAGTTCTATGTTTAACGTTGCATGGATGCACAAAGTAAAAAGACCTTTCAAATATTACAAACAAAAATGAAGTTTATTGCAAGCACTTTCTGGTACTATCCTTTAAGTAACAGTAATAAAATGACATCTTTTACTGAAACAATAGTTTATCTAGATTCCAATCTGAACTATCTTTTCTGCCTATGTGCCTTTTGCTATAGAGAATGGAGCCAGTGTTCTGCAAATCATGTGATTGCATGATGGGAAATTCCCATCCCTCTTCAATGCTGCCTCATATTATCCCTTAGCATGCTTTGCCCCTCATAGAAACCTCTACAGGCATAGTTTTTTTTATTAGAGGCGGGACAATTACCCGAAATGGCTCCTACTCCTTAATTGCTGGGCTTGAACATACATTCAGATAACCGTTTGAGGCAGAGGGGTACGGTGAGGATTTTTAACCTACACCGTCAGGCCTGTAAGTAGGTTTACATATAGTTTTGGGCGAGACATTTCCTTTATTGACGAAAGGAGTAAAAAGAAGCTCTGTTCTTACTTCCATTTCTGGAAATTGATCTAGTCAAGACAGAGCAAACATGAAACGTACTTGTGATCGCACTTCTCTTCTTCTTCTCCATCGCTTCCCTCTACGGCCCGTGTGCAACAGTGAGGGAGCTTTGACAGACAGTCATGAACTCATTGTAAACTTCATATTACCACTCATTCTGATGATAAATGACACCTTTCCTTCTCCTCTGTATACATGTACTAGAACCAGAAACTCAAACCTGAAGTTTCCAATCTATTTTACAATTTTTTTACTGATTTGAGTTTGGACTTTGTGGAGAATTTTGGAAACAATCCAGGCCCACATGTCCCAATTCAACAGATGAATCTATTTTAGCAGTGCCACCCCCCTTGGTTTGCCTTGTAGGTTACCCTTCTCCACACTTTCCCCTATATAATGCAAATTGCAAAAAAAATGTGCTAATCCATTTTCTTTTAAGAAAAAAGAGCGTAGTATTTTTCCCATCCAATGACCCATAACCTTCCCATTAAGCAATTTGTGTGTTTATAAATACATTTTTTCTGAAATACTGACTTCCTTTTGCGAACCCATAATGGGACCCTTAATGGTCTTGCCCTTTATCCAGCAACTGGGTTGATTTAGATGCCAGTCAGAGATCTGAGCACATTTGACACATCCCATAGCCATTAAAAACTCGGTCATACACACAATAATAATGGGTACATTCTGTCAGTGAATACCAACCCAAAAAGCTCCTTCCTAATGGCACAGCAACAATACAGGTCCTACAATACCCAGGATCAAACAATCAATATTTGTTTGTATGGTATGGGCAACTTAACTAATATATACGGGTACCAAGTTTGTAATTCTAGAAAAGCTCATTGGCTTAATAATGCCAATCCAGAAGTGGGAGGAAGTGATGTATGCTAGTATTAATTCCCTTCACTATCAATTGACCACAGGTCACTCTCTGATCAATTACTAAAGATACTTCTGCACAAACCGCTGTGACAACAACTCAATGTTTGATCACTCAATGATATTTCTAAATAATAAAACAATAACTATTTTTCCATATCGTTTTTTACAAATAAAATACCAAAACTGATATGTTCTATGAGGCATTTTGCTGTGTTTTCTGTTGGATCCAAATGCTGAGCAGAACCAGGAAAATTATCCATTTCATTAATTTCTGCAGAGGCACCACGCAGACGGCAACTGACAGTTACGCGAACTTAGTTTGTGTAGAACTTTCCAGTTTTGAGGAAGTAGATTAAAATGGAGGGATTTTACTTACTGTCAGACATGTATTTACAAACTCGCTAAGCACTGGCCGTGTAACATTTTTAATGGCAGGTTTGGGTAATTGCACCATGTTCCACTCGAGGGATTAAAAAGCTTGTTGAAATTTTGAGCAGGAAATCATGTACAGTATCAATCAAATGTTAAATATAAGGTAACAGAATCCCATTTTTTAATCATTTTTTTATATTATGTAATAAAATTCCCCAAATTTTAAAGGATTGTTTCAGAACTCCAATCTCAGAAATATCCAGGAAATGGAAGGAAAATTAGCGATACTAAAAACAACCTTTATTAAATGCATATCTAAGTAATATTCAAATACTAAAAGCTAAAAAGCTTCCCCCCAATTGATCAAACAGAAGGCTATGCCAACGTAATTAACCTATCCTAGGTATACTTATTAGTCAGGCAAAGTCATGATGTCCATCGCACGAAAATACCTAGTTATACTAAGAGATGAGTACTGTAGGATAGGTGATCCTTTTTTATTAATGGACAACAGTTCATTTTTAGCAGACACATCTTTTCGAGAAACCCTGCTCTCTCCTCAGGTCAAGCAGTACTAAGAAACACAGGTACTGTAACATCACATCTTAAAGTTGATAGAGTGATAGCCTTTTTTAGAAATCCTATTATGTTTAGGAATTAAAACAAGAATAAGCATATAGGGTTACCTATACGCAGTAAAGCATAAAAACCCAATAAAGTAAACCTTTTCGAACTGTAAATAGGACTAATTAGGAAAGTAATTAGTTTAGTGCTTTACTGCTTATAGTTTCACCCATATGCGTATCCTTTTTTTAACATTCCTAACATAATAGGATTTCCAAAAAAAAGGTTGGAGAAACACCTCTTGTACACAGAAGGCATCTTGCCATCCTCATGCGAATGAATAGCAATTGCCCCACATATCTAAGAACAAGTACAGAGTTATTGATGTATTGGAATATCTTGGTACCCCGGTGGGGACATTTCCGCCCTAAGAATCTCCATAATATAACATACGGATAGCATTGGCAAACCGTCTAGATAGCACCAATGGTAATCAAAGGGCTAGCCGAAACACGCGCACGAAGCTGAGTCTGAATCAATTCAAGTGTAACAGCAAACAGTCTGTACTAATGCAGCCCTGCGTTGTGTAACCCACTGTTGTTTCTTACTATAGAGCAAACAGCAGATCAGCCACTCCAGTCCAAGAAGGGGAATGCCTGAGTGCATTCAAATGTTTTCAGACTGTGAGTGCCTTCATATTTCTGTGTATATATATCTATATATATATATGTGAATTGGCCGGCAGCGGCACCCCCACAAATTTATAGACCTGGGTGCACAATCCCACAAATACAGCCTTGCAGAAAAATGGATGGCACTCGCAGGACTTTACCGAAGATCTTGATGTTTTCAAACAATCGCGTTGACATTTTCCGCCCCGTACTTGGGCGTCCTTCAGAACATCTTGAATCATGATACAATAGGTTAAATACCTGTGGCAATCCATCCGTGCCATCCGTAACTGTTGTTATTCGTGTCATAGTGACAGCTGGCCACTGAGAATCGTAAGGGTGTGTCCTGAACGGCCATAAACAAGGGTGTTGTGTCCAGTTACGACCCGGTCACGAAAAAGAGCCAGGACCGGTTGATTACAGGGCACAGACTCCTGTCATGTAGACTTACAGCGGCCAACTATGTCTAGACTCTAGAAACCAATGGTCACCAAATGGCAACAAGACCAACACCCGAGGTATCTTCAAATACTTACTGCATAAGTGCTGAGTGCTAATGAATAAATCAAATAATATAAAAATGTCATCCAACCGAAACCCATAAAAACTAGAGGAAACACTTCCTGCAGTTATAGAACGGTACATGGGTCAAACTGTACGAGGGCTGGACTTATGACTTTATATTGGACATCTGATCGCTGAACATCACCTATTGTGGGTATACCCATGATGATAAATAGTAATAAAACTCAAGACTGTGTCTAAGGTATATGCAGACATCTAAAAATGTATCTATAAATAGCAACAATATGTGTCAACCAAAATGTATGTCAACAGATAATGATACAGCTATTTTTGACATGGCCATATGTGACAGCTGTCATGTCTGCTTTTTTGTCAATTTCGATGGAAATGTGATGAGGGACCAAGAGTATGGGTAGGCTAACTTTGTCTCCCAATGTGAGGCTATACAAGTATAATGTCAATGCAGAAATCGCTTAGATTATAAAAAACATTGCAATGACACTGTTCTTAAACCCATGTACTAGAGTTCCCAATTGGTTGTATCCATTTAGCCTCACGTCTTAGGAGTATCTCTCAGAAGTACTATTTTCTGTGTTGTTTTAGTTGTAAGCCGTCTATGATCATCCACCTAAACTGCTAATTGGTGATTCAAAAGACTGCAATGTTTCGCCACGCCATATCTCCGTTACTCTGGAGATTTTTGTTTTTAAAGCTGCCTAAGGCTTGTCTATGGACGTGCAATGATTGGCCCTGCGGTTCCCTAAACGTGTTGAGGGTCTTTTCCTATGTAATACATGCCCGCATGGGCATCTACAATATAGGTAGATAATGTTGCGGCTGGTGCACGTGTAATCTTCCCTTAATTTTGATGCGTTTCCCCCTCTGTGATGGTGGGAAAGAAGTCTCCTGATAACCTTCCATTGCCAGGTGGTGTCATTTTGTCACTTGAAACAACCAGATTTTATCATAACTCGGGGTTTAGTGGTCTGGGGTAGTCTGTCCCTAACCAATAGATTTCTTAAGGATCGCCCACGTTTAAGCTGTTGGTTGAATGAGACTTATTGTTGAACGGAAGAGAGGTTGTCCATTTTTCACTATATTCTCAATATTGGTTCAATCAATTTTTGAATCATAAGGGCTTCTCGGTGGTATTCCGTTGTAAATTTCACCACATCTCGTTTTATTTTTTTTGGTTGGGGGCAATTATTCATGAATTTTCTTTTGCTAATGAAAATGAGGCTTCAATTAACTGTTTTTTGGGTATTTGTTCTGTCCGGATAGTCTTCATGTTTAGTCTTCTAATTGGAGTCCCTTGCGTAGTAATTGCGGTTATTTCTCAACACTCGTAAGGCTTGCTATATGGAATAGACTTTTTAAGAGAAGTAGGAGGCAGCTTTTGTAATGAAGAATTGAATTTCTTCTGTTGGTTTTTCTACTAAAGGTGGTTTGTAATTTAATTTTCGAATAAAAATTCGTAGGTCTAGGAAATCGACCGTTTTGAGTCGATATGAGCTGTCAATTTTCATGAGTGTCGACCATTATCTCAGTGAAAACTTATTTGCATCGTGTTTGGTACCCCTCCACACAAAAAACAAATCATCTATGTAGCGACGATAGATGATTATGTTCTTTTTGTACCTTCCAAATAGGCTCTCCTCTAAGGTGTGCATGTACCAATTAGCCATGGACGGGGCTACATTAGATCCCATGGCGCTACCACGAGACTTGTTATAAAAATTTTTTCCAAATCTGAAATAATTTTGGTCCCTGTGGATTAGTTCAAGTAATTCATAGGCATTCTATGGGTGACTTTCTATATGTGCTGTGATAAGGTGGCTGGGGGGGGTACGACGGCCTTAATCGCCTTCAATTTTGGAGGGATCACTGTATATAAGGCTTTGTACATCGCAAGTCATAAGGATCAATATTAGATGATTACGGTGTGTGTGGGTACTACTTCCCGTATGTATTGCCGTCTCTATATATGAGGGCATCTTCTTAACCAAAGGTTATAAAACAAGAGTCAGATAATTCGCTATGTCGGGAAAAGTTAACCCCGGGCTGACATAATGGGCCGACCTGGGTTTGTGTGGTTAGATTTATGATCTTGGGTAAGGAATAAATGATCGTGGCATTTTGGGATATGTGGTTCGAAGCACTCTAATTTCGATATCTAGGCATTAATCAATTAGACTCCAACATCATCTTCAAAGAGGATCTACTTTCTTTTTGAATTCCCAATGTTGGATCCACCCGGGAGTTGTATATATGTTTTGATATCGGACAATTGCACTGTAATATAAATATAATATATATCAAAAAATATACACAGTATAAAACAGCTTCATCCTACAAAATATCACCCTGCATATACCCCAATCGCAAAACCGCAATATAAACCCGAATAAATAGGACAATGAATAATAAAAACAATAAAACAAAAAAAAAAAAAACAAGCAAGATCTGATTTTTGATACTATATTTATTAAGATTTATAGTATACATAGTTTTATAGTTATGGGAAGGAGAATAGATCTTTTATTCCCCTTAAGTCTGTGACACGATGCCTTTGTTTCTCCATATTTTATGCCACGGGTAACTTTGATTTCTCGGCATCGGGAGTTGGCGCTTCCAGGTTTCTCAGTTGTTTAGCTGGTTGCTATAGTTCTGCGGGTACTGGCGCCGCTAGGGGGATGATCATGTGATCGCCCTCTTAGCCGTGATGGCGTGTTTCTGTTACGCTCCCGGAAGTGGTAATCAGCCCGGTGCCGATATCTCTATTTGGCTAAGATTATTCATTTGCCGCGATGGTTTTTGTGTATTCCTGACAATGAGTCACTTCTTCTATTGGATATCTGTTTTTTAGCGTTTAATATTTTATAGGTATATTACTCATGATTCGTGGGGATTTGTTATTAATGGTTTATGGGCTTATTATGTGCACTTGTTTCCAGTTTGTTGTTATGGGGGTGGTCACTGGGTGGTCTATTAATCTGGTGGCTAGTGTGGGCCACATTAAGTCCTGATGACAGCTGACTAGGTGAAACATGTTGGACAGATAAACCTGGCTTTTTTTTGAATTTTTTTTGGCCAGACCTTGGAGTGTGTCACGTTCCCTTCGTCTTCTATTTTTACAATGGACAGCACCCGGGCAAGTATATACTGATAATGGATGCATCATTATGTGGATATATCTATGTTATATGTGTATTAGCACCCCTGCTGTTGACTTTAGATTGCTTCATGCCGCCCTCTTGTTTTAGTCTGATATGGAGGACAATCTTCTGGCTTCAGGCAAAGTCATACGTTTGATGTGTGATTCTGAGAGGGATTTCGCATATTCCCATATAAGTGGAATAAAATTTGTTTCCTGATAACTCTGGTTGGATACAGAACGGCAGGCCAAATAGGGAAGTGTATTTTATTTAAATTCTTTGAAATCTTAGAACGCTCAGTGGA
Source organism: Hymenochirus boettgeri (assembly GCA_019447015.1). NCBI lineage: Eukaryota > Metazoa > Chordata > Amphibia > Anura > Pipidae > Hymenochirus > Hymenochirus boettgeri. Next base: position 86,684,290 of record CM033475.1, on the reverse strand, counting down.
TTTGCAATTGCATGGGATGTGTTGTGTCTGCCCCACAGGGCCCGCAGGATTCCAAGAGGTTTCCGTTAGGACGTCCCCACACATTGGTCGTGTGGATAACAGGACTTCTGGGACGCTGGGTAGCTATTTTTATAAGTGCCATTGATCTGATTAGGTTCTAGTCATTGTACTATGTGTAGGAGAACTTAAAACAAGTTAAAACTGAAACTAAACATCATGAAACTCCATTTTGGAAATATATTGAAAAAACGTGGGGGGGGATTTACTATGGTTGAATATGTGACTAAATTGTGACCAGGTGGATAAATATAAAGCTGATTTGGCTACAGTTCAAAAGGGAGAATTACACAAAGTGAACGGATTCAGGGATAGAGAGTATACCCTTGTTTTGGGACAGCCTGAAACAACGTACTAGAGATGTATAGAAGACGTCCCTTTGGCTACAATAGACTCGTCAGGAGATCTGGACATCTACGCTGAGCCGGGTTTTGCTACGGTAAAAAAGTCAAACAGTAGACCCCGTATTGAAGCCCCTTTTCAGACAGGTGACCATATCTGAACTATGGATGCAGAGGAGGTATTCCCCGGAAGAGGTGGCGGTAATAAACCCAAACCCAAAAAAACAAACCACCAAGGAAGAGATAATATTTAATCGGAGTGCGCTATCTTAACCGGGGAAAATCCCTTTTTGAGTTAGGGGCTCTCGTTTGTACCCTCAGCCATGTTTAATGATTTTCAATTTGACATAGACCCTATAAATTTCAGAGGAGATTGAAATTGCAAGATTTCTTAGCAATGAAGAATGAAAGTTCATGGGGTGGAGTCTTTTTAAACCTCTAAGTAACTTTTGAGCCGATTAATACTCCACCAGGATAAAAGTTTTTACCCAAATGCGCACTCAAGAGGTCCCTACTCCTCTCTAACGATCCCATGGCCCTGTCTTTAATAAATTAATAGGAACAACGGTCGCAGATTAAAACAGTGAATCTGATGGTGATTGATAACGCCCTGCCATAAAGTGGGGCGTTGTATGCTAGACCATGACTAGTATGTGACTGAATTATTGTCTCAATTAAATAACAGTGATTATAACCTTTGTTGTGATAAAATACCCATGTATGAGATTAAGAAATCAGTCAGATTCTCTGATTACTCTGAGTGAATGCAGGATGGATCACGGATAATGTGCTCAATTTTCTAACCACGACCCTATCCAATCTGTCCTATAATTTATACGCTTCCAGATACATAAAGTGTTGAAATGTCGCACCTGGTCGCCCTAAGTCCACTTCACATGTTCCTTATTAGCGCCACTATCGCAATTTTAGACTCTTTCTACAGCCTGCAGTAAAATCTAGGTCATATCTTCGTGATAGTGGTCACTGATTGAGATTGTTCATCCCAATTGAAGATTTCTATGAAGATAAATCTGTTGGTTTACCATTGAATTTCATAGCCTCTGTACTGTGATTCCACAATTGATGGATACATGGCATGCAGACAAGCATTTAGTTGATATGGGTCACAATGAACCCCAGTTGAGTCATCTCATGGAATTATTGCATGTTATTCTGGCTAAGAAATCATTTTATCCGCTTTCTTGAACATATTATGTCCAACGTTGTGGCAACCACGCGATGGGGTCCAATTTGGCACCCTTGTGTTGCCAATTTACTATGGCAATATTTTGAACTGACATATTGTTCCTATATAGGGTAAGGGGGTCTGTTTGTTTACGATATATCGACAATTTTTTTGATCTGGGACGTAGGTGAGCTATTGTTACAAGAAAGATTTAGCTGTAATCAATGCTCTTGATTCCCCAAATAATTGCCCTTCATGTTAAGGAAAGTGAGATTGAGATTTCTGGATCTACTTCTTTTTTAAAACAGTAGATGTGCTGGGGACTTCATTATATCGTAAGGATACTGATCGAAATACGATCTTTACATGCGACCATCTTTCATCCCCCATCTTTACTAAAGGCGATACCATATACCAGACTTGAGGGTGCCTTAAAATAATACTGAGAGTGGAGCGTATTGAACGCCACTTAAGGAATGACCTGCCGTTTCTGTGAGCGTGGGTACAATACAACAAGTGTTTGAAACCACAATGAACCAGGGTACTGTATAACTGTTACACTGAACCTAAAACAACAAGGGATATCATGTTTGACATTTCCAATAGACTTCGCTGTGTGGACTGATACCTGATACCCGATGCCTGATACCTGACACCCGATACCTGATGTCTGATACCCGACACCTGATACCTGACACTTGATACCCGACACCTGATACCTGACACCTGATACCTGACACCTGATGATGTCCTAAAATGGACACCGTACATGTAATATAGAGAGGAAGGTCAGTCCTGCATTTGAAATGGTAGGTACTTGTCATTAGTTTTCCATAGGGATAGGAAAATGTAAAAGTTTCTTTTAACTATCGGGAACATTTAATTAAAAGTGCAAAACTTTGTTATTCCAAAAGTTACATTTCAATGGCTGCTGCAAATAAAGGTTTACACCTCTTAGCAAATAACCTCTTCGTATTTACACCTCTTAGCAAATAACCTCTTCGTATTTACACCTCTTACTAAATAATCTCTCTTCGTATTTACACCTCTTACTAAATAATCTCTCTTTGTATATACACCTCTTAATAAATAATTTCTCTTCGTATTTACACCTCTTACTAAATAATCTCTCTTCGTATATATACATCTCTTAGCAAATAACTTCTCTTTGTATTTATATTTCTTACTAAATAACCTCTTTGTATTTACACCTCTTACTAAGTAATCTATCTTTATATATACACCTCTTACTAAATAACCTCTCTTTGTATATACACCTCTTACTAAGTAATCTCTCTTTATATATACACCTCTTACTAAATAACCTCTCTTTGTATATATACATCTCTTAGCAAATAACCTCTCTTCGTATATCATGTGTGTCTTAAAATCTTCCCCCTTTTCACAAAATATTACTACACACAGAAATGTTGTTGAATGTCTGTTTAATACAATATAGTATAGCATTGTATCATTCCTCCAATGATATCCATGTAATACACATTTGTATTATCTAGTAACAAAGCAATGTATGTCTGATTGGTACATATACAGAGATTATTTGGTTTGTAGTAGGTACATATTAAAGCCTTTTTTTAAGCTGTTGGGTGAATTTGCATTTTAGAATTTTTTATTTCTTGACCCCTTGCCCGCCATGTCCGTGTCTGTGTTCATGTTCTCCATGTCCATGACCTCCATAACCGCCCTGTCCTTGACTTTGTTGGCAAGGATCAGTTTTCTGGCACTTGTCTACAGGAAATCAAAAGAGCAAAGTTACTTTATGTGGTAGGGTCACCCAAAAGATGGAAACCTTACACCAAATTAGCAGCTATTGTAATATTAATAATAATAATAATAATAATAATAATAGGAATACAATACCGTATATACTCGAGTATAAACCGAGGTTTTCAGGCTTTAAAAAAAAGCCTGAAAATCTTACCTCGGTTTATACTCGAGTCAATCTTTCTCCTACCTTGCATACTGTATGCACAAATAAAGGAGGATTTACCCCTATTTGCAAGTATTGGCTTCTGCAGATGTTTGAAAACTACAACTCCCAGCAATTAAAGCATGCTGGGAGTTGTAGTTTCCAAACATCTTAAGTGGCAAATACTAGTAGGGGTTACACCCTCGGTTTATACTCGAGTCAATCTCTTTTTCGCCTTTTTTAGGTAAAACTAGGTACCTTGGTTTATACTCGTGACGGTTTATACTTGAGTATATATATATATAAATTATCATATTGTATCATTTATTTCATGGTTTGAAATAACTTAGAAGCCATATTTGGAAACTAAATTGAGTGTAGAATGAATAAATTAGAATATGTAGATTCACAGATAGATAGATTCATATGATAATGTAATTAGCTAATACAGTTAGAGATTTAGTAAAAGTTTGTATCATTAAAAATGGTTTGGCCCAACCAATCAGATCTTTTTTAACCTTTGAAGCTAATATCTGATTTGTTGGGGCAAAATGAGCACCATTTTTAACTATACAAACTTTTATTTGAATAACCCTGTTAATTTACATATGGGGTTGTACTTTATTTTTTGAAAAAAATTTCGAAAGTCAAGTTTTCTAATAAGAGAAAAACCCTTAGGGTGAACGATATCTTGAAACGATTATCAGTTATCATACATAAACACCAATGGATGTAGATCATAGAATTGACTCAATGAAACACCTGAAACTCTGTTCTAAACATTCTCTTCAGTTTTTAGAGTAGCTTCACTCAGTATACTTACCAACACATGGTGTCTGGTCCTGGCACTGTTGTACTGGAGCACAAGCTGAAAGGAAAAGAAAGCTAGTACTCACTTTCATTACAGGATTTCAAACAATTAGGTTTTACTATATTTATATTCTTTCAAGGTTATTCAATAAAAGTTCTTCAGGGAGATTCAATAAAAGTTCTTATAATTTAAAATGGTGCTAATTTTGCCCCAACCATTCAGAACTTATGTAACATTTGAAAGCTAACATCTGATTGGTTGGGGCAAAATTAGCACCATTTTAAATGATAAGAACTTTTATTGAAAAACCCCCCTTATCATTTAAAATGGTGCTAATTTTGCCCCAACCAATCAGATGTAAGCTTAGAAATGTTAAATAAGATCTGATTGAATGGGGCAAAATTAGCACCATTTTAAAGGATAAGAACTTTTATTGAATCTCCCTTTTTATTTATTAAAAGGGATCTTTCTTCATTTACAAATGATTGTGGTTTAACTTGTTTACTGTGTGCAGTAGTATTTCAATTATTGTCTGAAGGTTTATGCTACTTTTCACATGAATATACATCACACATGCCACAAAAAATTAACATGCAAAAAACTTTGGTGCACCACACCTTTTACCATCTACTGGCAATAACGCAATATTAACTTGGTCTTTTATACCGTATTTACATGGTTAACAGACTGTACAAACATAACTGCATTATAACTGCATGTTAATGGGACACTTTTCACTCTATTGCCTTATCTACAGTATTCTGGGAACTGCCTACTAGTTATTGGGAATGGCAGGTCTGATGTAATCACACTTCAAATCTTCCATCTACAAAGGGAAGTTTGACCATGTGAGCTCATATATCACCTGTGACAAATTATGATGAACAGTGATTGGCTGCATGTACACTACTTGTGGGGCAGTGTTTTATTTACCCTGTATGATACATTTCCAACAAAGAAAACATACATCCTACATAGAATATTAACATATAATACAATGAAGGGTATCATATAGATTTCCTTTACAATATACTTACGGTCAGAATCCTTGCACTGTGTCTGCTCATGATGATGGCGTTGACCACCTTTAGTTCCAGACATGTCTGCTGAGGATAAAATCACTGCTGAATATTTACAAGTCCTGTATAAAAAGTCTGCTTAAATACTAAATTTGGTAGTTATCATTACCGATTGAGTAATATTTACACCTATTCATCAACCAATGGGATTCCTGTGTCCAATAAGTATTAGTTTTTGTTAGTTACTGATTGAATATCTTACGGGTGTGGTGTTTCTTTGTTGCCCTTCCTATGACATTCATACCTCATTCTACATTTGCATGATTCACTGTTCATGCATTCACTGTTGGAATTGTTTATCATTTGCAGTTACCTCCTAGCATGGGAATTGTACCATTAGTATAGCTATATATTAAGTGGTGTAATTAACTATTACAACTGATATATTATAGGCCTATTCTGGTTAATAATAATGTAGTAGTGGAAAATATTTTTCTGCCAGAACATTATTTGCATGCTGCTATGCTAGAGGAGCTCTGTACATTTTTTTCTATGCAGACTGTATAGAAACAAACAAGTACTTCATATAAAGAAGCCCAGATTGTGCAGCCCTCTATAAAATGTATTTAAATAGAGCACAATTACATTGTGTAACACAAGGCCAGGTGTACCACAATGTCACTTAAAGAAAAGGAATTTATTAGGACCTATTTGTTACATTGTGTGGGTTCTCTCTCTGCCTGTATGCACAATTTATAGTTTATTAGATTAGATTATAATCATTTATTGTCGAACAAATAATGATGTCAGTGAAATAAGATAAATATATAATATATATATATACATAAATGTATAAATAGATCCAGATAGGTTGAAGTACAATTCATATATATTTAATTTGGCTTGAAAAAGCCAAATTCCTGTTCTTTCTATTTCTTCTTCTTCCATTTTATTCTTCCGCTTTTTTTGGACTGTATCTCCTCCAACAGTTTTTGAGCTAGAGACATGAAATTCGGTACAGACGTGCGGTGCATATAGGAGAAGTGTACTATCTTCTAGCTAAGGAATCCGCGGAAGCATTACGGCGTTATCGGCGAATTTCGGGACTTTTTTCCCATAGACTATAATGGTAACAATCCTCAAATGTGGATATTTCAAAACAGTTTATGTTCATAAATACAAACGGTGATACCCCCAACCCCCCACACAGACACAGGTACACCCACCTACTGACCTACCTTTCCATTCCCAAGGAAGCCATACTTAAAGGGTAACTATAGTTAAAAAACTAATTTTGATCAATCATCAATAAAAGTTAGTTATATTGTCATACATGCAAAAACATACAGTATACCCCCCACCTCACATGGGTACACACACCTACTGACCTACCCTTTATTCCTTTGGCAGCCATACTTAAACGGTAAATAAAGTCAAAAAAACTAATTTAGATTCTTCCTCAATAAAAGATAGTGTTATGGTTTATGGTTGTAAACACAAAAAAGACATACTCCTCAACCAGACCCAGGTACACACACTTATTGATCTAATTATCCATTACTGCGGCAGCCATACTTAAAGGGTATCTAAAGTCAAAAAACGAATTTTGACATATTCTTAATAAAAGATAGTTTTATGGTTGTAAACACAAAAAAGACATACCCCCTCAACCAGACCCATGTACACACACCTACTGATCTACTTATCCATTACGGTGGCAGCCATACTTAAAGGGTAACTAAAGTCAAAAAAACTAATTTAGATTTTTCCTCAATAAAAGATAGTTTTATGGTTGTAAACACAAAAAAGACATAGCCCTCAACCAGACCCAGGTACACACATCTGACCCAGGATAGATTTATCCTCAATAAAAGATAGTTTTATGGTTGTAAACACAAAAAAGACATACACAGGTACACACACCTACTGATCTACTTATCCATTACTATGGCAGCCATACGTGAAGGGTAACTAAAGTCAAAAAAACTAATTTTGATCAATAATCAAAAGTTTGTTTTTTTAACTTCCAACCTGATCCAGGTACACACACCTACTGACCCACCCTTCCATTTCCATGGCAGCCATATTTAAAGGGTAACTATAGTAAAAAAACACATTTTGGCCAATTATCAAAAAAGTTAGTATTTTATCACACACCAACTGACCTACCTTTAATGCATGTGACATATTTAAAGGGTAAGTAAAAAACAACAATGTCCTCATCATTGGCATTATTGAGTTTTATACTTAAACTTTCCCTTTCTAGTTCCATACTTTTGTTCTTACTTTTGATCACTTCAAGGGAAAACCTGTAACACCCTAAACATGCCCCTGCACAGCGCACAGGCCAGATCTCAGTGGAACTTTCTGTCTGATAGATTTACATGGGAAGCTATATTTCAATCAAATTGACTGAATGCTGCAATTATAATTTATACACGATCATACTAAATTTATCTACATGTCTGAATGTTGCCTAGATAAATCAGTTGTTTAGTAAATTATGTCCATGTCCCCTCTAGATACAGCAACAATATCAGGTGGTCAATAGGGCAAAAAATATTGTGTGTACCAGCCCTGAGGGAGCAAGGGCTCCTGTGTCCATTACAATTATAATTTTGATTGAGGAAGGGTCATTTTAGGGTTACCTCTTCTTTAACCTAATCTCTTTTTGTAAAGAATTTCCTGAGATGTCCATGTTGTAAAAAACCCATAGGGCAGCTGTCTGTACCTTGAGAGTATCAGGTGCAAGACCCTTGTTTAAGCCAAGAGATTCAAGAATTTGGGGAATATCTGAGTTGTCTTCTGGCACAAATCTGTTGCTACACCATACTTGGAAGATATTCCAGATTCTTTGATATATAGCAGTACTGACAGGTTTCTGAGTTTTCACAAGGGTATCTATGACCGGCTATGTCGGTTTCACAGACAGATTGACCAGATCGACATACCATGCCCCCCCTGGGACACGCAGGAGCTATCATGATCATAATGCTCTGATCTAGGTGGATCTTCTTCAGCACACTGGGAATTAACTTAAAAGGAGGGAAAATATATGCCATATGAAAATTCCAGGTCCACTGCTTGAGGGTCCAGGGTCAGGGAATAGTAGACATGTAGCTTTTTTTCCTTCCATAATGCCATGAGGTTCACCAAAGAAGTTCCCCATCTTCGGCAAAGTTGATAGAAGACTTCCAGATTTAGAGACCACTTGTTGGGGTCTAGAGATTCTCGAATTAGACAGTCTGCCCACTGATTGTCTGAACCCCTGATTTAGGTTGCCACAGGGTAACCTAATTTTTCATGATTTTCCACCCAGGAATTTATTGAATGAGAAAGTTGTAGTACCTTTGAGCTCTTTGTGCCCCCTCCCCCCAATGGTTTATGTTTGCTGTGGTGGTGGCATTGTCTGTTTGTATTTGAACATATTGACCTTGAATAAAAGAATGGAAGTGAAAGAGTTTTTAGAACAGTTTTGAGTTCACTTAAATTGGAGGATGTTAGTATCTCCTTTTTTGTCTAGATTCCCTGTTTGGATACCCCTAGACACTGAGCCCTCTATCCTTGATTGCTGGCATCTGTGGTTTTTATCACAGGGGCTTGACAGTTTAGGGGCTGAAGGGTGTTCACCACAGAATCTAAGGAATTTGGATCGTTGCCCCAACTTGCTAGGTGAAAACTTTGAATAAGTCTCATGTGAACTTTTGCCCAAGGAGCTGCTTCGATGGCTGAGGCAAAAGTCCCAAGAGTTCTAAGATGGATCTAGAGATGTGCAGGCGGTAGTTTTCAACCTTCTGATTTTGGAACAGATCTTTAAAATTCTTTTCTCTGGTAGAAAGACCTTGTTTAGAACGGTGTCTAACCAGAACTCTAGAAAATTTTTCTTTTGGCTTTTTGAAGTTGACTATCCATCCTAGATCTTGTAGAGTTTGAATTGTGATTTGTACCTTTAGAAGATTTGTACCTTTAGAGATTGCTCTGAGTTTGCTCTGAGAAGCCAATCGTCTAGGTATGACCTCCACTCCTAGATGTCGAAGATGAGCGACTACAACAATCCATAATTTAGTGAAGTACCAGGGAGCACTGGAAATGCGTAAAGAATGAGCAGAAAAGTGGAGATGGTAAAGTTGATCTTGTAATAATACTGCAACTCTTAGAGAAATGTCTGGTGGCAAAGTCTTATTGGGACATGAAGATATGTATCTTGCAATTCCAAAATAATAAGGAAGCCTCCTGGATAAACAGCATTATTGTGGACCTTATAGACTATTTTTAGTTTTTTGAGTGCAATATCATCCTGTAGACTTGGGAACCAAAAAAAGTAGTTAATGTACTCCTAGACCTCTTTAGTCTGGTGAAACTGGAATTAGAACCTTCTGATGTAAAAAAGTTTGAATTGCTTGGGAAAGATTTACTGGATTCTGAGAAACTGACAATCTTATAAAGCAATTTATAGGAATTTGAAGGAACTTTATGACGTAACTGCATTTGATGGTATCTAGGATCCACCTGTCTGTAGTGATCTTTTCCCAGGCTTTGTTGAAAGATGACAAGCGGCCTCCCAGGAGCCTGGCGTCATTGGGTAAGAGGTGTGTTGAAAAGGAAACATCCTCTACCTGCGGGTTGTCTAGAGCATACAAAGGGAAGTCTATCCCTCTGTGGTCTGTTTCCTGAAAGTGAAGTGAAAGTACCTGAAAATGGGTCTTTGATCTTGTGGAAGAGTGCCAACTCTGTCATCTACCTTTTTATTTATTAAAGGATAATTCTCAGGACCAAAGAGTTTGCCTCCCTCAAAGGATAGACCGCATAGCCTATTTTTGAAGGTAATCAAAAGCCCAATACTTCAACCAGATACCTCTTCTGGCTACTGAAGAGAAGACTGCTGCTCTGGCAGACAACTTTGTGGAAGAGAGAGCAGCATTACGCAGGTAATCTGCCCCTCTATAAAGCATCGGGAGATCTTTGAGTATTTGATCAGGCTGATTACCTTTCTTGAGGCCCAATTCCAGTTAAGACTTTGGCTACCGAGGCTGCCACAACAGAAGCTCTTAAAACTGCCTCTACCTTACTGTCCATGGGGTCCTTGTGGTAAAGTGGTTCTCTTCAATGTTAGTGCCACAGGGGAATCAACATTTCCCTCATGATCAAAAGGAAACCAGATAAGAAACCTTTTAGGGAGTGAAAACTTCCTATCAGGATTCTTCCAATCCACTCTCCATTAATACTCAATTTTATGCATACTAAGCATATGCGTCGAATACCAGAAACAGTACCCTTGGAAGCTGTTACTTGGAGAACAGGCATAGGGAAAGCAGAAATGGCAACATCTTAACTTTCAAAGACAGAGGCATTAATAAGGAAACCTTACACAAAGGAAGAGGTGCGTGTTATGTTGATAGTTCAATAAAAAGTTTGTTCACGTATATAAGGTGTGCGATCCTTCAAAATTCTGCTGACTATATTGGATATTATTAACCCTTTAGGGGTAAGGGTTGGAAGAGTCTGCAGCCTCTGCTCGTGGATACGCTAAGGACATTTCTTCTTAGAGGTTTAAAGGAAAACAACAAACCTTGAGGACTGGTAGGATAAAAAACTACTTATAGAGAGGGGTATTTCAAACATTTGGGGGCTGGTCCTACCTTCAATGGGGGCGACTTATGTCTCAAGTTCATTGCTACCTTTGGAATGATAAGGAAAAGTAAATTCAACAGGGAGATGCAATATCCCGTGCTAACAAGAAAATTAGCACTAAAATCACGCTAACCTATGTACTAACGTGTTAGCAAATGTTTTGCACTGCCTGCACCACATGTCGCAATTTTACACCTCTTTTTTAACGCCTCTTCAATGGTGTCTTTAAAATACGCACAAAAGGTCACAACTTACGGCTAGCGTTTTCGCAATGTATTAATGGTCTCAAAGTGATTAATACATTGCGGAAATGAATGCACGTAGGTTGCGATAGCGAAATATATTGTATCACCCCCTAAGTCTTTAAATATACTTTAAAAAAGTTAAGAACTTTAAGGAGACAGAACCAGTGTCAGACAGGACTGTTGGGACCCACCAAAAAAAGTCCAGGGTCCCACCAGGAAGAGTTTAGGGGTCCACCTAGAATTTAACATCTCGATTACTTATTTATATGTCAATCTTACTCTTACTGACTCCTATTGCTTATTAAAATGCATTTCTTACTGTCCCTTTGACTCTGTATTTTAATTTTAGCAGTTTTCTTGAGTGAATGGGCTGTGGGCCCACTGGGGATTCCCTTGTAACCCAGTGGGCCAGTTCGACACTGCAATGAAATAAAGGTCAGCATCCCTATTACTGTAAGTGAGAGCTGGGACAGTAACCTTGTCTGCTATTACTGCAAGGGCCACAAAGCTAGAGTATGTCCAAGTAGGTAAACAACCTGTGGTCACAGTTCAGCAGTCAGATGCACAAGGAAGCATCTTGCAGATAGTAGATGGCAGATAGTAGCACCACAGCCTGTGATCCTCCAACCAATAATCCCTCCACAATGTGTACTATACTTTGTTTAAGCAGATTGCAGCAGCAGTGACTTTCTGACTAGGACACAGCAGCACTCAGCAGCAGTAACCACAACCACTTCCAAGTGATTAGTACTTTGGTTCAGGACTGCTGTAAGTGACTTTTGTCTGTATTTATTAAGGTTTGGTATCTGTATTTCACAATACCATGCCTTTAACAAGTAATGTTTTTTTTTTACTGCTGTACATGCTTTACTACCACGCAGTATTGTTCTACCTTGCCCAAACAATACCAGAGTGGTAAATGTACAATCGTAGTCATAAATTTGAGATTGTGGTCATTAACCCTTTCACTGCCAGGAGATTTTCATTTTTTTTTGCGTTAACTGCCAGAAGAATTTTCAGGATTTTGCCCTCAATCGCTTTAGACTAATTTTACAGTAGGAAACCTTGCAGTAAATCAGGAATATTATACATTGTTTTTTTCAGCACAAAGTCTACTTTAACATGGTAACAGAATTTTGTAACTTTTCTGGAAATTTTACTGGAATTATGGGTAAAATATGTAAAAAAAATGAAAAATTTGCAAATTTTCATGGATTTTTTCCATTTTTACTTATAGTTATCTTAAGGTTACACACAAAAATCTCACTGTTTTTAAAAAGCTCAGATACTCCCGAGTACAACGATACCAGATATATGTAGGTACCCAACTTTTCCTGTACAGGAGACCCCCCCAAACTAAAACTGCACCTTCAAGAATATTACACCAAATTAAAATGTATAACCACTACTGACAGTTAACATAGAATATCTTCCAAATTAACTAAAATATCCCCACAAGTGAGAAATTTTTAGAAACTACACACCCGCAGGATTTTACGAGTGAGGTTAAAAAATGCAGATACCCGGACGCAGCTCTTCGTCCAATTGTAAGTTACTGAACAGCCTAATCAACTTGGAAATACCCCCCACAAACTATATATTTTTGGAAGCTACACACCTTCAGCTAGGTGATGGTATCATGCTTTCGTATATACATGAAGAATTCCAGGCGCTGTTATCCATAAAACTCCGTGCTTTTAGGAGATTTTGTGAAAAAATAAAATAAGACTCAATGGTTGAAATCCTACCTAAACCCACTCGGCAAGTAAAAAACCCACTAAACGGCAATCTCCCACATGTCCTGAATCAAACGGTATGCCATAAGGGTGGGTGCAAACAGAGACGGGGCCACCAACTAGCTCAAATGGGATCCATGCGCAATTGCAATTACAAGAAAAAATTAAAAAATGCCACAACCCACCCCTATCCCCACTCCCCCTTTTAGTGGAAAACCAGTTAGTACGGAGAGTCACACAAGTTTTTGCACACTTTACTGATCCTAAAAAATCAATACGGTCTTTTTTTGGTACCTCTGCAAAATTTCCTACTAAAATAGGCTTAGTTTCCCTTGAAATCCAACAAATATATGATCCGCGTTTACTTTACCGATATCACCGGGGACATTGGGAAGCTTGGAGAAGACAACGTTTTTTGCTAATTTATAGTTTTAGGGTAAAAAAAAAAAAAAGGTGTGTGTATCACTTTAAGATTTTTTTTGTGTGCATTTCCCCTTTTTTTTGGGGATCATTCCCAAAGATGATCATCAAATCATCTTAGGGAATGATACCGAACTTGGAATACGGCATAAATGCCCGTTTTCCAATTCGAAATCCGATCGGAAAAATCACTTCCCGGAAATTATTTTCCAGGAAGTGATTTTTCATTCATTGGCAAAGATCAATAATTTGGTGATCAGAAGTGATCACCAAATTTTGATCTCTGTCCCCATTTTTTTTCTAAGTCTTCGCTAAGTAGCAAAGACTTAGAAAAAATCATATTTGTGAATGGAACTTTGAGTTCCATTCACAAAATGTATAGTAAGGCTGTCTGCATGACAGCTTGTACTATACTAGGTACTGCAGAGTGATCTGAATGGAGATCACCTGCATTACCTCCACTAGACCACTAGGTGTCAGTCTTACACCACTCTATGGGAAGACCCCGGTGAAGGAGGAAGTTCTGTGAGTCACCGGGGTCTCCCTTTCTGTCTTTGAAGAGCTCCTCCTCACTTCCTCCTCGTGGGACCGGCTGATGCAGGGAACAGCCTAATCAACTTGGAAATACCCCCCACAAACTATATATTTTTGGAAGCTACACACCTTCAGCTACTTTATAAATATGGCCCTAAAGGACAATTATACTCACCTTCACCCCTGGGTACTTTACCTTACAGCTGTTATACTTACTTAACTTAGGTTTCTATGAGGGCAAGCATGCTCAGTTATCACTATGAGGCAGCATTGAAAGAAGGAATTTCCTATCATGCAATTCACATGATTTGCATGAACACTGTCTATCCCTTTGATTACCATGTTGATCTCTAGACTGTTTTGCAAACATTTCCTTCTGTTCTATTACTGGAGATTATTTCTGGTGAAATTGTGGTACCAGATATTCCAATACATCAATAACTCTGTTACTCAGATCTCCTGTTGAATATTTACTTGGGACAGCAAACCAAACTTTTGCTGAAAACTTTTTTTATCTTAGATACAGAAAGCCAAATACTGAGAACTTATATCCCAGTACATGCCTCAGAACAAAGATATAACATCTCAAATGAAATGCAAAACTGAAACTATCTCTCCTTACTGAACATTCACTATTTGTAGTGACTCCTAAACCCACCCCCAATATCTGATTGGTCCAAGATCCAATCAGATTTAAGATTGTATCTAGACCAATCAGAGTTTGCGGGGGTGTTTATGAGACACTATAAAACAGCATAAAATCTTAAGAGAAGCGCAGTTTCTAATCAGCAGTCAAACTATCAGGTCTTGCCTTTGTATTTAGGTTAGAGATTTGCAAATAGATGGCTGGTCGTTTAGTTGGACTGCCAAAATGAATATTTTTAAGCTCCTGGATTTCATACCTATGGTGTTGTTGTATAGCAGTCCATAAACTGCACATAAATGTTGACATAACAGATAAATGATAATAATGTTTTGATTACAGAGCTTGAAATTGCTTTCCTTTGGCCAAATAGCCTGCAAAATAGTGACTAACCCAAGTGCCTATGTAATTGCACTACTAGTTTCACCATTCCCTGACAAGCACTCTCAAACAGCAAAGGGCAGATAGAGAATGTATAGGATAGGGGTTATATATTGAAAACATGCAGTGTATATACAACCAGGTTGTAATGAATGCAGCCCTGCTACTTATATTTACTATAAGAATTCTGCAATAATGAGATAGTCTGATAACTCAATATTACAATATAAGCTTATTATAAAATATTAATATGCTTAGAAATGCAAAATCACAGTTTATTCTTGTGCTGAAAATCCGGTCCGCTCGAGGATCCGCGAATTTTCGAAAAAATTTGAAAATTCGAAAATCCACTAGCGGACCCATTAAAATGGAAAATACCCTCGAAATTACGAGATTTTTCGTATTTTCGAAAATTTTAGAAATTACGGGTTTTCGCGAATTTTCAAAAATTTTCGAAAATACAAAAAAACCTAGTATTTTCAAAAATTTACGAAAATATGTATTTTCGAAAATACAAGTAATCCTCGTAATTTTTTAAAATTTTCGAAAATAAGTATTTATGGAGATAAGAGAAATCCTTGTATTTCCGAAAATTTTCTAAATTCCGTGTTTTCTCGTATTTTCGAAAATATGTGAAAACTCGTAATTTCGAAAATACTAAAAATCCGCGAATCGGAAGTTCGGAAGGCGGAAAATCCAGAAAAATCCGCCGTTCGCGAACGGGATAAATCCGCGGCGGATCCGGGTTCGGAACCGCAAACCGGCCATCCCTAGTGCTGAACAGGGAAATTATTTCTCTATTGCCCCAGAGCCTTGTGTAGCCAAGAAAACCCAACTTGGACACCTCATTACAGAGAAAGTGAATGGTTGGGTAATCCACTGGAATGGCGGCAACTAAAGAGTTACTATGTTAACGTGGCAGGATGCACAAAAGTAAAAAGACCTTTCAAATATTACAACAAAAATGAAAGTTTATTGCAAGCACTTTCTGTACATATCCTTTAAGGTAACAGGTATAAAAGGACATCTTTACTGAAACAATAGTTATCTTTAGATATCCAATCTGAAATATCTTCTGCTATGTGCAGTTTTGCTATAGCCAGAATGGAGCCAGTGTTCATGCAAATCATGTGAATTGCATGATGGGAAATTCCCTCTTTCAATGCTGCCTCATAGTGATAACTTAGCATGCTTGCCCTCATAGAAACCTCTACAAGGAATAGTTAGAGGCGGGAACAAATTACACCAGAAATGGCTCCTACTCTATAATTTCTGGGACTTTGAACAGACATTACAGGAGAACCGTTTGGAGCAGAGGGGTAAGGTGAGGATTTTTGAACACTACACAGTCAGGCCTGTAGTAGGTTAAATATTAGTTTTGGGCGTAGACATGTCCTTTAATTGACGAAAGGGAGGTAAAAGAGCTATGTCTTACTTCCTGTTCTGGAATGATACTAGTAGAAGACAGGAGCAAACATGAAACTTACTTGTGATCGCACTTCTCCATCGCTTCCTCTTACAGGACCCGATGTGCATACAGTGCAAGGGAGCTTTGGGACAGACGAGTCAATGAACTCATATGTAAACTTCATATTAACTCATTCTGATGATAGGACAACTTTCTTCTCCTCTGTAGACATGGACTAGAACGCGAACTCAAACCTGAGTTCCAATCATATTTTACAAGTTTTTACTGAGTTTGAGTTTGGACTTTGTGGAGAATTTGTGGAAACAATCCAGCCACATGTCCCAAATTCACAGATGATAGCTATTTTTAGCAGTGCCAACCCCCTTGGTTGCCTTGTAAGGTGTTACCCTTCTCCACACTTTCCCCTATATAATGCAAATTGCAAAAAAAAATGTGCAAATACATTTACTTTTAAGAAAAAAAGAGCAGTATTTTTCCATCCTAATGACCATAACCTGCCCATTAAGCAATTTGTGTGTTTATAAATACATTTTTCTGAAATACTGACTTCCTTTTTGCAGAACCCATAATGGGGACCCTTATGGTCTTGCCCTTTATCCAGCAACTGGGTTGATTTAGATGCTCAGTAGAGATCTGAGCACATTTGACACATCCAATAGCCAATTAAAATGGTCATACACAATAATAATGGGTAAATTCTGTCAGTGGAATACCAACACAAAAAGCTCCTTCCTAAGGGGCACATGCAACAATACAGGTCATACAATACCAGGATCAAACAATCAATATTGTTGCATGTATGGGCAACTTAACTAATTATGACGGGGACCAGTTTGTATTCTAGAAAGCTCATTGGCTGAATAATGGCCAATCCAGAAGTGGGATGGAATGTGAATGTATGCTAGTATTATTCCCTTCAAGATCAATTGGACCACAGTGTCAACTCTCTGATCAATTACTAAAGAATACTTCTGAACAAACAGCTGTGACAATCAACTCAATGTTTGATCACTCAATGATATTTCTAAATAATAAAAACAATAACATATTTTTCCATATCTTTTTTTAAAATAAAATAACAAAACTGTATATGTTCAGATGAGCATTTTAGCTGTAAGTTTTCTGTTGGATCCAAATGCTGAGCAGCAGGAAAATTATCCATTCATTATTTCTGCAGAGGCAACCACGCAGACAGGAAACTGACAGTTAAGCGAACTTAGTTTGTGTAGATGAATTTCCAGTTTTGAGAAGTAGATTAAAAGGGAGGGATTTTACCTGTCAGACATGTATTTACAAACTCGCTAAGCACTGACCGTGTTAACATTTTTAATGCAGTTGGGTAATTGCACCATGTTTCCACTAGAGGGATTAAAAAGTCTTGTTGAAATTTTGAGCAGGAAATCATGTACAGTATCTCAAAATGTTAAATATAAAGTAACAAGAATCCATTTTTTAATATTTTTTTATATTATGTAAATAAAAATTCCCTAAATTTTTAAGGATTTTTTCAGAACTCAAATCTCAGAATATCCAGGAAATGAAGGAAAATTAGCGATACTAAAATACAACCTTTATTAAATGCATATCTAAGTAATATTAAAAATACATAAAAGCTAAAAAAGCTTCCCCCCAAGTTGATCAAACCAGAAGGCTATGCAAACGTAATTACATAGCCTAGGTATACTTATTAGTCAGGCAAAGTCATGATGTCCATGCACGAAAATAACTAGTTATACTAAGAGATGAGTACTGTAGGATAAGGTGATACCTTTTTATTATGGACTAACAGTTCATTTTTACAGACACGCTTTCGAGAGAAACACTTCTCTCTTCCTCAGGTCAAGCAGTACTAAGAAACACAGGATACATGTACATCACATCTTTAAAGTTGATAGAGTTATAGCCTTTTTTAGAAATCCTATTATGTTAGGAATGTAAAACAAGAATAAGCATATAGGGTGAACTATAAGCAGTAAAGCAATAAAAACAACAATAAAGTAAACATTTCGGAACTGTAAATAGGACATAATTAGTGAAAGTAATTAGTTTATTGCTTTACTGCTTATAGTTCACCCTATATGCGTATCCTTGTTTTACATTCCTAACATAATAGGATTTCCAAAAAAAGGTTGGAGAAACACCTTCTTGTAACAGAAGGCATCTTGCAGCCTCATGCTATATGAATAGCATTGCCCACAATATCTAAGAAACAAGTAACAGAGTTATTGATGTATTGGAATATCTGGTACCACAATTTCCTCCAGAAATAATCTCCAGTAATAGAACAGAGGGAGATGATTGCAAACCAGTCTAGAGAGCAACATGGTAATCAAAGGGATATCAGAAACACAAGCAGCGAAGCTGAGTCTGAATAAATTCAAGTGTAAAAGCAACCAGTCTGTAATAAATGCAGCCCTGCTTGTAACAACTGTTGTGTCTTACTATAGAGCAAACAGCAGCAATCAGCACTCCATTCCAAGCAAGGGAATGCCTGAGTGCCATTCAAATGTTTCAGACCTGTGAGTGCCTTCATATTTCTGTGTATATATATATATATATATATATAGATGGATTGGCGGCAGCGGGCACCCCACAAATTTATCGACCTGGGTGCACAATCCCAACAAATACAGCTTGCAGAAAAATGGAGGCACTCGCAGGACTTTACGAATAGCTTGAGTGTTTATTCAAACATAGCGGTTGACATGTTTCCGCCCCGTAATTGGGGCCATCTTCAGAACATCTGTGAATCATGATACAATAGTTTAAATACCTGTGGCATCCAATCCGTGCCAATACTTAACTGTGTGTTATTCGTGTCATAGTGACGCTGGCCAATGAGAATAGTAAGGTGTGTGGCCTGACGGCCAATAAACAAGGGGGGTGTGTCCTAGTTACGCCGGTCACGAAAAGAGCCAGGACTCGGTTGATTAAGGAGCAACAGACTCCTGTCATGTAGACTTAGCGCCAACTAGTGTCTAGACGCTAGAAATCCAATGGTATACAATGGCAAACAAGACCAACCCCGATGTATCTTCAAATACTTACATGCAATAAAGTGCTGAGTGCTAATGTGATAAATATATAAATAAATATAAAAATGTATAAAAACGAACAGACTAGAGGAACACTACTGAAGTTATAGAACGGGACATGGGTAAAACTGTACGAGGGGCTGGACTTATGGACTTATATTGGACATCTGATCGCTGAACATCACCTATTGTGGGGTATACACATGAGTGATAAATAGTAATAAAAACTCAAGACTGTGTCTAAGGTATATGCAGACATCTATAAAAATGTATCTATAAATAGCAACAATATGTGTCAACATGTATGTCAACAGGAATAATGATAAAGCTATTTTTGACATGGCCATATGTGACAGCTGTCAATGTCTGCTGTCAATTTCGATGGAAATGTGATGAGGGACCAAGGAGTAGGGTAGGCTAATTTGTCTCACAATGTGAGGCTATACAAGTATAATGTACATGCAGAAATCGATTAGATTATAAAAAACATTGCAATGACCACTGTTCATTAAGACCAACATGGTACTAGAGTTCCCAATTGTTGTATCCATTTAGCCTCACGTCTTAGGAGTATCTTCTCAGAGTCATATTTCTGTGTTGGGTTAGTTGGTAAGCCGTCTATGATCATCCAACGTAAACTGCTAATTGGATGATTCAAAAGACTGCAATGTTTAGCCACGGCCATATCTCCGTATTTACTCTGGAGATTTTTGTTTTTATCTGCTAAGGCTTGTCTAATGGACGTGCAATGATTTGCCATGCGTTCCCTAAACGTGGTTGAGGTCTTTCCTATGTAATACATGCCGCATGGGCATACAATATAGTAGATAATGTTGCGGCTGGTGCACGTGTATCTTCCCTTAATTTTGATGCGTTTCCCCCTCTGTGGATGTGGGAAAGAAGTCCCTGATAACATTCCATTGCAGGTGGTGCATTTTGGGCACCTGAAACAACCAGATTTATCATAACTCTTGGGTTTAGTGGTCTGGGGTAGGTCTGTCCTAACCAATAGATTTCTTAAGGATCGACCACGTTTAAATGTTTGTTGAATGGACTTATTGTTGAACGGAAGAGAGTTGTCATTTTTCACTATATTCCAATATTGGTCAATCAATTTTTGAATCATAGGGCTTCTCGGGTTGTATTCCGTATGTAATTTCACCACATCTCGTTTTATTTTTGGTTGGGGGCAATTATTCATGAATTTTTCTTTTGCTTTAATGAATGAGGCTTCAATTAACTGTTTTGGGTATTGTCTGTCGGATAGTCTCATGTTTAGTTCTTCTAATTGGGAGTCAGCTTGCGTAGTATTGATGTTATTTCTCAACACTCGTAAGGCTTGGCTATATGGAATAGACTTTTTAAGAGAAGTAGGATGGCAGCTTTTGTAATGAAGAATTGAATTTCTATCGGTTGGTTTTCTATATAAGGTGGTTTGTAATTTATTATTCGAAATAAAAATTCGTAGGTCAAGGAAATCGACCGTTTTCGAGTCGATATGAGCTGTCAATTTTATGGGAGTGTCGAGACCATTTATCTCAGTGAAAAACTTATTTGCATCGTGTTTGGTACCCTCCCACACAAAAAACAAATCATCTATGTAGCGACGATAGATGATGATGTTCTTTTTGTACCTTCCAAGAATATGTCTCTCCTCGAAGGTTTGCATGTACAAATTAGCCATGGACGGGGCTACATTAGAGCCCATGGCGCTACCAGAGACTTGTTTATAAAAGGTTTTTCCAAACCTAAAGTAGTTATTAGTCAGGATTAGTTCAAGTAATTCCATGAGGCATTCGATGGGTGGATTTCTATGATGTGCTGTGATAAGTGCTGTCCGACAGGCATTAATGCCTTCAATTTGAGGGATCACTGTATATAGGCTTGTAACATCGCAAGTCATAAGGATCATATTAGATGATATGACGGTGTTTTGTACTACTTCCCGTAGGTATGTGCTGTCTCTAATATATGAGGGCATCTTCTGAACCAAAGGTTATAAAAAAGAGTCCAGATAAATCGCTAATGGCTGGAAAAGTGAACCCCGGGCTGACATAATGGGGCGACCTGGTGGTTGTGTGTTAGATTTATGGATCTTGGGTAAGGAATAAATGATCGGGCATTTTGGATATGTGGTGCTCAAGCACTCTAATTCGATAGCATTAATCCAATTAGACTCCAACATCATCTTCAAAATGTGATCTACTTTCTTTTTTAATTCCCATGTTGGATCACCCGGGAGTTGTATATATGTTTTGATATCTGACAATTGCTCTGTAAATATAAATATAAATATAGTATCAAAAATATACAAAGTATAAAACAGCTCAGCCCTACAAAATATCACCCTGCATAATACCCCAAGTAGTACAAAACCGCAATATAAACACCGAATAAATAGAGACAATGAATAAATAAAAACAATAAACACAAATCAAGATCTGATTTTTGATACTATATTTATTATATATTTATAGTATAGGTTTCATATTTATTGGGAAGGAGAATAGATCTTTATTCCCCTTTAGTCTGTGACAGATTGCCTTTGTTTCTCCATATGTTTATGCCACGGGTAACTTTGATTCTCGGCATCGGGAGTTGCGCTTCCAGGTCCAGTTGTTTAGCTTGGTTGCTATAGTTGCGCGTGTACTGGCGCCGCTAGGGGGATGATCATGTGATCTGCCCTCTTAGCCGTGATGGCGTGTTAGGTTACGCTCCCGGAAGTGGTATCAGCCCGGTGCCGAGTATCTCTATTTGGCTAGATTTATTCATTTGCCGCGATTGTTTTGTATTCCTGAGAATGAGGTAACTCTCTATTGGATATCTAGTTTTTTAGCTTTTATATGTTGTATATTTATATTTACTCATGATTCGTGGGGATTTGTGATGTATGGTTTTATGGGCTTATTATGCACTTGTTCCAGGGTGTTGTTAGGGGGTGGTCACTGGGTGGCTATTTAATCTGGGTGGCTAGTGTGGCACATTAGTCCTGATGACAGCCTGACATAGGTTGAAACATGTTGACAGAATAAACTGCTTTTTTTGAATTTTTTTTGCCAAGACCTGTGAGTGCGTCACGTTCTTCGTCTTCTATTTTGTACAATTGGGACAGCACCCGGGCAAGTATACTGATTAATGGAGTGCAATCATTATGTGGATATATCTATGTTTATATGTGGATTAGCACCCTGCTGTGACTTATGATTTGTCTTCAGGCCGCCCTCTTGTTTTAGTCTGATAATGGAGGACAATCTTCTGGCTTCAGCAAGTAATACGTTTGATGTGGATTCGGAGAGGGATTTCGCATATTCCCAAGATGAAGTGGATAAAATTTTGTTTACTGATACATCTGGTGAGATACAGAACGGCAGGTCAAATAGGGAAGTGTATTTTAAATTATTGAATCTTAAGAAACGCTCAGTGGATTTGCAATTGCATGGGATGTGTTTGTCTGACCACCACAGGGCCCGCAGGATTCCAAGAGGTTTCCGTGTTAGGAACGTCCCCACACTGGGTCGTGTGGATAAGGAATTCTGTGGACGCTGGGTAGCTATTTTGAATAAGTGCTCATATGATCTGATGGTTCTAGTCATTGACTATGTGGGTAGGGAACTTAAAAAAGTTAAAACTGAACTAGAAACATATGAAAACTCCAATTTGGATATATTGAAAAGTGATACTATGGTTGAATATGTGACTAAAATTGGTGACCAGGTGGATAAATATAAAGCTGATTTGCTACAGTTCAAAAGGGAGAAATTACACAAAGTGGAACAGGATTACAGGGATAAGAGAGTATACCCTTGGCTTTTGGGACAGACTGAAACCAGACGTACGAGAATGTATAGAAGACGTCCCTTTGGGCTTACAATAGACTCGTCAGGAGAATCTGGACAGTCTGACTCTGAGCCGGGTGTTGCTACGGGTAAAAAAGTCAACAGTAGACCCCGTATTGAAGCCCCTTTTCAGACAAGGGTGACCAGATCTGGGACTATAGGAGGCAGAGGAGGTATTCCCGGAGAGGGGGGTATAAACCCAAAAAACAAACCACCAAGGAAGAGATAATATTTAATCTGAGTGCGCATATATTAACACCAGGGGAAAAATCCCTTTTGAGTTAGGGGCTCTCGTTTGTACCATCAGCCAGGTTTAATGATTTTCAATTTGACATAGACCTCTATAAATTTCAGAGGAGATTGAAATTGAAAGATTTCTTTAAGCATATAGAGAATGAAAGTTCTGTGGAGTCTTTTAAACCTATAAGTACTTTTGAGCCGATTAATACCCCACCAGGGATAAAAGTGTTTACCCAAATGCTGCACTCAGAGGTCCATAATCTCTCTAAGTCCCATGGCCCTGTCTTTAATAACATTAATAAGGAACAACGGTCAGCGATTAAAACATTGAATTCTGATGGTGAATTGATTATACGCCCTGCCAATAAAGGTGGGGCGATTGTAATGCTAGACCATGACTATTATGTGACTGAATTATTGTCTCAATTAAATGACAGTGATATATACCTTTGTTGTGATAAAAATCCCATGTATGAGATTAAGAAATCAGTAGATTCTCTGATTACTCTAGGAGTGAATGCAGGATGGATCACTGATAAATGTGCTCAATTTCTAACCACGGACTATCCAATCTGTCCTATAATTTATACGCTTCCAAAGATACATAAAAGTGTTGAATCGCCACCTGGTCGCCCTATAGTCACTTCACATGGTTCCTTATTAAAGCCACTAGCGCAATTTGTAGACTCTTTTCTACAGCCTGCAGTAAAATCTATGGGCTCATATCTTCGTGATAGTGGTCACCTGATTGAGATTTTATCCCAAATGAAGATGTCTATGAAAGATAAACTGTTGGTTACCATTGATGTCAATAGCCTCTATACTGTGATTCCACAGATTGATGGGATACAGGCATGCAGACAAGCATTAGTTGATATGGGGCAAAATGAACCTCCAGTTGATTATCTCATGGAATTATTGCATGTTATTCTGGCTAAGAATCATTTCCGCTTTCTTGAACGATATTATGTCCAACGTTGTGGCACCGCGATGGGGTCCAATGTGGCCCCATTGTTTGCCAATTTACATATGCAATATTTTGAACTGACATATTTGTTGCCTATATTGGGTAAGGGGGTCTGTTTGTTTAAACGATATATAGACAATTTTTTTTGATCTGGGACGGAGGTGAGCTATTGTTACAAGAAAGATTAGCTGTAATCAATGCTCTTGATTCCCCAAATAAATTGACCTTCAATGTTAAGGAAAGTGAGATTGAGTTTCTGGATCTACTTATTTTTAAAACAGTAGATGTGCTGGGGACGTCATTATATCGTAAGGATACTGATCGAAATACGATCTTACATGCGACCAGCTTTCATCCCCCATCTTTAATAAAGGCGATACCATATACTCAGACTTGAGGGTGCTTAGAAATAATACTGAGAGTGAGCGTATTGAACGCCAACTTAAGGAAATGACCTGCCGTTTCTGTGAGCGTGGGTACAATACACAAGTGTTGAAACAACAATTAACCAGGGTACTTATAACTGTTACAACTGAACCAGTAAAAAAACAAGGGGATAATCAATGTGTGACATTTCCAATAGACTTCTCTGTGTTGAGTCCCTCTATAATGGCTAATTCGAATGAATTGTGGAAGATTATTGAGAGTGATAGATCCCTTCCGTTTAAACAACAGAGGATAAGATTTGCTCACCGAAGAGCAACCAGTGGCTAGACATTTTAAACTCAAAGGGCATGGCTTATCCACATTGAGATGTATGCTTATAGACCATGTTCCGCCTATGGAAGGTGATAGAGCAAGGAGCCTTTTGCGTCTTGAGGCACGGTGGATCTCAATTTTACAGACTGTGGCACCATATGGTCTTAATGAAACAAATAATCTGAGCTGCTATTTATAACACTCCCTGGATTTATCGGATAAATTAGACGATAAATGTCGTACGATGATATCATCCACTACTGTTTGTTATCAGATCTTGATTTGTGTTTATTGTTTTTATTTATTCATTGTCTCTATTTATTCGGTGTTTATATTGCGGTTTTGTGCGATTTGGGGTATTATGCAGGGTGATATTTTGTAGGGCTGAGCTGTTTTAGACTTTGTATATTTTTGATACTATATTTATTATATAATTATAGTATAGGTTTCATATTTATTGTGAAGGAGAATAGATCTTAATTCCCCTTTAGTCTGTGACAGATTGCCTTTGTTTCTCCATATGTTTATGCTACGGGTAACTTTGATTCTCGGCATCGGGGGCTGCGCTTCCGGGTCCAGTTGTTTAGCTTGGTTGCTATGGTTGCGCGTGCACTGGCGCCGCTAGGGGGATGATCATGTGATCTGCCCTCTTAGCCGTGATGGCGTGTTAGGTTACGCTCCCGGAAGTGGTATCAGCCCGGTGCCGAGTATCTCTATTTGGCTAGATGTATTCATTTGCCGCGATTGTTCTGTATTCCTGAGAATGAGGTAACTCTTTTTTTGTTTTTATATGTTGTATATTTATATTTACTCATGATTCGTGGGGATTTGTCTCCATTTATTAATTAAACATGCAGAATCTGAGCAACTGATTTGCATGTTTAATTAATAAATGGAGAAAGGGCTATTTTAACCATTATGCAAAACCCTTGTGATTGGTGGACATATCTCCATAGACTACAAGCACACTGCCCACTATAGGAGGAGTGAAATCAATTGCTACACCCATAAGAAACACAAAAATGAAAATAACTTGATAACTGTTCCAAAAAAATAATGAAAATATATGGTAAAAGTACACAGGATAGCGCTCCCTACACTACAGCAAAAAATAGTTTTGGGGGTGGACATGCCCTTTAAAGACTCATTCTATATCTCCTAAAGACAAAGAAAATTGCACAAACTTATAATGGACATAAAAAATAGAAACGCCTAAATATCTAAAATACCACAAATGATAATTGTTTGTCTAAAAAATGAAGATATTGAGAAAAAAAAGACTGGGTTTAGACACATATTCTTCCCATTTGTTTACTAGAGGATGTGGCTCAGCAGGGTATCTGGTTCAAAAGGCAATAGGTGTGAAAATTCACTGCCGCAAGCAGCAAAAAACAGACTTTCTGGCATGGTAGTCACAGGAAAAGCCTCAAGGGGCAGGCTGCTTTAAAGCAGAGTTTAACCAGTTGGCATTTCACAGTCAATTCAAAATTCATAATGATTCAGTAAAAGGATTTATGCCATATTTTCCCAAATAATGTCAGCTGACGCTGCAACGAAGGCGCATCTGTACATATATTTTATAGGTTGAACTTAAGATATTAACAGGGAGATTCAATTAAAGTTCTTATTGTTTAAAATGGTGCTAATTTTGCCCCAACCAATCAGATGTTAGCTTTCAAATGTTAAATAAGATCTGATTGGTTGGGGCAAAATTAGCACCATTTTAAATAGAACTTTTATTGAATAGCCCTGTATACCACTTCTTGGTCATACAAACTCGGAAATATATCATATTTGGTATCTTTGGATTGTATAAAACTAGAAGATCACAAAATTGTTCAGTGTATGTAGTACACGTATAGAGGGAAATACTGTAGATACCAAAGGGTGTAATTTTGAGCAGTGTCGTTTTTGTATGAGGAAGAACATTCATAGGTAATCATGTACAGTATCTCCTATTGTTAAATGTAAAGGTACGAGAATTCACTGTGCTGTTATTTTTATCATTCATTTCTATTCTCGCTCCTCTAATGCCTCTCCTCTCTGTCAGTCCCTCCACTGGCTGCCCATCACGCAAAGGATCCAGTTCAAGCTGCTTACCCTATCCTATAAAGCACTATCCAACACAGACCCTTCATATATCTCAGAGCTGATCCACCGATATCATCCCAGACGCAACCTCCACTCACAAACGATCTCCTCCTCTCATCCACCCTTGTCACCTCTTCTGATGCCCGTATTCATGTCTTTGCTCGTGCTGCCCCTCTGCTCTGGAACTCCCTTCCTCCTACTGTCCGTCATTCACCATCCCTTAATACCTTCAAACGTAACCTTAAAACCCACCTCTTCAGGCAAGCATATAACCTGGCCTAAACATTACCCATCTTACTACCCAATATGATCCAACCCGCCTTTCACACTCCACTGCCAATCTATTTACAGCCTACCGACTCCTGCAACCTTATGTCTCACTCCCATATCCTCTAGACAGTAAGCTCTTTGAGCAGGGTCCTCTCTCCTATTGTATCACGGTATTGCTGTAAGAAACTCATCACTCTGTTTACTCATATTTTGTATTACCTGTATATGTAATATGTATGACTTTGTATAACATGTATTACCCTGTATGTAATATATGACTATGTAATTGTAAAGCGTCATGGAAGATGTTGGCGCTATATAAATCCATAATAATAATAATAATATTGTGAGGTAGGAATAATCAATCCAACCTCCCTGCCCGAGGAAGTTTCTATTTTAAAAAGTAAAATTTCAAAGTATCATTATTCTTTAAAGGCCTCTTATGTGCCTATGGAATAGTCGTTAAATTTTACATCACAAGGTTGCGGTAAAGCATGAACTTTATCTGGCCCCACAGATGACTTCTGCTCCAAGATGTGTTTTTTGGCTATGGCTGACATGCTATTGCAGTGTGTAGTCTGTGCCTGCAACAATAGTGCATCAATAGTGTATAGTAACCGGATTGCGTATCCGAACCCAGTTTCGCGTCGGATTTCGTCAATCCATAAATCACAGATGTAACAGATTTTGCAGAATTACGCTTCACGGGTTTTTTGGAGCCACGTTTGAAAATTCTTGACAATTCAAGAAATTTTCGATATTTTCAAGAAATTTTCTAAAATTTTGTAAAAATTTTACACTATCTGACTGTGAATGGCTCTGGGACATGGGAAATGGTTTGGGGAACAGACAATCAGATTCTTTCAGAAAAAATCTGATTTTAACCGATTCTGAATTACAATCAGATTCTTACTGAAGGCATACCAATCAGATTCTTTCTTAAATAATCTGGCCGTAACCAATTCTTTCCGAAAGAATCTGATTGGTATACTATCCAATCAGATTCTTTTCCAATCAGAATTGGTTACAATCAGATTTTTTCAGAAAGTATCTGATTGGTTAGTATATCAATTAGATTCTTTTCCAATCAGAATTGTATTTGAGCTTCTGCATTCTATTTTCGAGCTGCATTCGATGAAAATTCGAGAAATTTTGAAAATTCTAGAAATTTTGAAAATTCTAGAAATTTTGAAAATTCTAGAAATTTTGAAAATTTTAATTTTCAAGGAATTTTCGAAAATTACAGTAACTTACTGTAAATGGCTCTGGGACCGGGGAAATTCTTTCTGAAAGAATCTGATTGAAACCAGTCCTGATTAGTTAACCTAAACCTGAGTTCGGGCCGAACTTTATGAGTTCGGACAAACTCGTATTATCCGAACTAGTTCGGCTTTCCGAATTCCCGGCTTTAGTTTCTATAGTAATCGAATTTGTGGACCATTCACTTACCCTTGAAGGAGTATTAGTTTACGATAACCCCCATGTAATTGTTCGATCATCCGTGACCTTCAAATGTTTCGTTCCGGTAATCCTCAAATGTAGCGATTGTTTTCGGTAACCCTCAAATGTAGCGATTGTTTTCGGTAACCGTCGAATGTATCATTCGAATTTGGTAACCCTTGAATGTAGTGTTCATTTTCAGTAACCCTCGAATGTAGTGTATGTTTTCGGTAACCCTCAAACATAGCGGTTATTTCGGTAGCCATCAAATGTAGCGTTCGGTAACCCTTGAATGTAGCATTCGTTTTTGGTAACCCTCAAATGTAGTGGCTGTTTTTGGTTACTCTCAAATGTAGCGATCGTTTTCAGTAACCCTCGAATGTAGTGTATGTTTTCGGTAACCCTCAAACATAGCGGTTGATTTCGGTAGCCATCAAATGTAGCGTTCGGTAACCCTCGAATGTAGATTCGTTTTTGGTAACCCTCAAATGTATGGCTGTTTTTGGTTACTCTCAAATGTAGCGATCGTTTTCAGTAACCCTCGAATGTATCATTCGAATTCGGTACCCACAAATGTAGCATTCGATAACCATTGAAAGTAGCAGCCGATTTCAGTAACCCTTGAATGTAATGTTCGTTTTCAGTAACCCTCGAATGTAGCATATATTTTCGGTAACCCTCAATATAGCGGCCGATTTCGATAACCCTCGAATGTAGAGTTTGATAACTCTCGAATGTAGCGTTCATTTTCGGTAACTCTCGATATAGTGGTCAATTTCGGTAACACTCTAATGTAATGTTTGGTAACCCTCAAATGAAGCATTTGTTTTCTGTAACCCTCGAATGTAGTGGTCGCGATTTCATAACCCTAAATGTAGCGTTCGGTAACCCTCAAAAGTAGCTTTCAGTAACCCTCAAATTTGACTTAACCCTGGAATCTAGCGTGCGGAAACCCGACAATTGCCCGATCCTGAAGAAAGAAGTGTTTAAACAAGTGTTGGCTGAACGTTCGGGTCGGTCTGAACACTTGTTCGGCAAGATGAAAGATTCCTCTAGGCCGTGGAAGACTTCCTAGAGAAGGAGTCTGCCGCGGCCAAGAGAAACACACCCTCCAAGCGCTCGGGACTGTGTGTATTCAGACCTTTGAAAATGACAAACAACTTTTGAAGATCCTGTCTGCCATTTTTCAAGATCTGAAAAACCCAGCTGATTACAATCGGATTCTTTCAGAAAGAATCTGATTATCTGTTCCCCAGACCATTGCCCAGGTCCCGAGCCATTTACAGTAAGTTTCTGTATCATTTTTACAAAGTCCCTTGAAAATTATGGAATGGCTCGAAAATAGAATGTGAAATTTTGGGGGGGGAAAAAAGTGCGATTGTGGAGAAAGTTTTTTTTTTAACGTTCTGATAATGTACGTTTCCCAAGACCAATTTCCAGTCCCGAGCCATGTAAAGTAAGTTACCATTGCTATTTTACCTTATATTTAGGTGATATGTGCGTGTTTTTATCTCCCATTGAATTTAATGTTTTTTTTCTGCAATTTTCACATTTTTTTCGAAAATCCACAAATCTGCAGGCGCAATGGATTTAGCAGTTTCACCCATCTCTAATAGTGGTAATTAGGCATATTACCTATGAGGAAACATATGCTGCTGCACCATAGAGTCCAGTATGAACAGCAATTTAGTATGAGCAGCACAATGCACACAGGGTAGTAAGAAATATATATATATATATATATATATATATATATATATATATATATATATATATATAGGTATAATATATTATTTTTTTTTCCACATATGCAACAAGACTTATAGGGTGATGCATCAAGATCTGCTATCTGTTCCCTGGTACAATTGCACCAATGATATTCATCTTGTTAAGATGATTTCTCCTACACCCACGGGTCGGCACCCTCAATCACACATGTGTACGAACCTTAAAGTTTAATGTCATTTGATATCCGCCTTCATTAATTGAGCACTGTTTTTACAAATTGATTATTTTATTGTTGTATGTGTTCCAGGCATCTGATTGTGTGAAAGTTTCCATAGGTGTGCGGTAAATGGCTCTGGGACCGGGGAAATTCTTTCTGAAAGAATCTGATTGAAACCAGTCCTGATTAGTTAACCTAAACCTGAGTTCGGGCCGAACTTTATGAGTTCGGACAAACTCGTATTATCCGAACTAGTTCGGCTTTCCGAATTCCCGGCTTTAGTTTCTATAGTAATCGAATTTGTGGACCATTCACTTACCCTTGAAGGAGTATTAGTTTACGATAACCCACCAATGTAATGTTCGATCATCCGTGACCTTCAAATGTTTCGTTCCGGTAATCCTCAAATGTAGCGATTGTTTTCGGTAACCCTCAAATGTAGCGATTGTTTTCGGTAACCGTCGAATGTATCATTCGAATTTGGTAACCCTTGAATGTAGTGTTCATTTTCAGTAACCCTCGAATGTAGTGTATGTTTTCGGTAACCCTCAAACATAGCGGTTGATTTCGGTAGCCATCAAATGTAGCGTTCGGTAACCCTCGAATGTAGCATTCGTTTTTGGTAACCCTCAAATGTAGTGGCTGTTTTTGGTTACTCTCAAATGTAGCGATCGTTTTCAGTAACCCTCGAATGTATCATTCGAATTCGGTACCCACAAATGTAGCATTCGATAACCATTGAAAGTAGCAGCCGATTTCAGTAACCCTTGAATGTAATGTTCGTTTTCAGTAACCCTCGAATGTAGCATATATTTTCGGTAACCCTCAAATATAGCGGCCGATTTCGATAACCCTCGAATGTAGAGTTTGATAACTCTCGAATGTAGCGTTCATTTTCGGTAACTCTCGAATATAGTGGTCAATTTCGGTAACACTCTAATGTAATGTTTGGTAACCCTCAAATGAAGCATTTGTTTTCTGTAACCCTCGAATGTAGTGGTCGATTTCAGTAACCCTTAAATGTAGCGTTCGGTAACCCTCAAAAGTAGCTTTCAGTAACCCTCAAATTTGACTTAACCCTGGAATCTAGCGTGCGGAAACCCGACAATTGCCCGATCCTGAAGAAAGAAGTGTTTAAACAAGTGTTGGCTGAACGTTCGGGTCGGCTGAACACTTGTTCGGGCAAGATGAAAGATTCCTCTAGGCCGTGGAAGACTTCCTAGAGAAGGAGTCTGCCGCGGCCAAGAGAAACACACAATCCCAAGCGCTCGGGACTGTGTGTATTCAGACCTTTGAAAAATGACAAACAAGCTTTTGAAGATCCTGTCTGCCATTTTTCAAGAATCTGAAAAACCCAGCATGATTACAATCAGATTCTTTCAGAAAGAATCTGATTATCTGTTCCCCAGACCATTGCCCAGGTCCCAGAGCCATTTACAGTAAGTTTCTGTATCATTTTTACAAAAGTCCCTTGAAAATTATGGAATGTGGCTCGAAAATAGAATGTGAAATTTTGGGGGGGGAAAAAAGTGCGATTGTGAGGAAAGTTTTTTTTTTAACGTTCTGGATAATGTACGTGTTCCCAAGACCAATTTCCAGGTCCCAGAGCCATGTAAAGTAAGTTACCATTGCTATTTTACCTTATATTTAGGTGGATATGTGCGTGTTTTTATCTCCCATTGAATTTAATGTTTTTTTTCTGCAAATTTTCACATTTTTTTCGAAAATCCACAAATCTGCAGGCGCAATGGATTTAGCAGTTTCACCCATCTCTAATAGTGGTAATTAGGCATATTACCTATGAGGAAACATATGCTGCTGCACCATAGAGTCCAGTATGAACAGCAATTTAGTATGAGCAGCACAATGCACACAGGGTAGGTATAGAATATATATATATATATATATATATATATATATATAATATATATATAATATATAATATAGGTATATATATATATATTTTTTTTTTCCACATATGCAACAAGACTTATAGGGTGATGCATCAAGATCTGCTATCTGTTCCCTGGTACAATTGCACCAATGATATTACATCTTGTTAAGATGATTTCTCCTACACCACGGGTCGGCACCCTCAATCACACATGTGTACGAACCTTAAAGTATTAATGTCATTTGATATCCGCCTTCATTAAATTGAGCACTGTTTTTACAAATTGATTATTTATTGTTGTATGTGGTTCCAGGCATGATTGTGTGAAATTATCCATAGGTGTGCTCTCTAAACATTTATGTGGTTTACATAATTCTGATAATTACTAAAGCAGATTAATGCAGTATCAGAAAATTGCAAATCATCTATAAACTGTGCAATTACTTTTGTAGGCCTTGTCCAGCATACGTAATTGTATCTAAATAAACATGCTAACTGAACTAGTGGAAACATGCTTAAAGGATAAGTATGCTGTAAAATAAAGTTAACTTTAGCTGGAAGCTGCAGCTTTAAAAAAAACTGTTGGCATTTTCTTTCCTATGCTCCTCAAGAGCCTACCATTCCAGCTTCAAAGTTGCTGTCATCTTGATTCTGCATGGTGCTAATTGCGCCCCAGGCAAACAGATATTATTTAATATTTGAAAGCTAACATCTGATTGGTTGGGGCAAAATTAGCACCATTTTTAACTATAAGAACTTTTTGTGAAGGTTCTCATTCATCCAGGTCATGGTATATCTGTTGTATTCAATTAGAACAACTGGACTTGAAGTTTAGTTCTTGAAGACGTTTCGCTAGTCATCCGACTGGCTTTCTCAATTCGGAATGACTTGTACAAGAATCTGTGGCAATTATGTACCCTGGAAAATCCCAATTAGCATATCACAGCCAAGTGTTAAGGGCGTGATTGGATAGTGGCTAAGAGATGTTATAGGAACGACTCCCACCACCCTTTAGATCACAAGCTGGGTGTCATCAGAACCCTGCAACACAGAGCTGAGAACATCCCCACTAGCACAGAGGAGAAGGCTAAAGAAATGAAACATCTCAGAGGAGCCCTTAAAACTTGTGGATATCCAGACTGGGCCTTTGTCAAAAGAAGTAGAAGGAAAGAAAAGAACAGGAATACCAACAGTGAAGGGGAAAAGCAAGACAGGAGAAAGAACATGGGCATCCCATATGTAGCAGGGGGCAAACAGCAAATTTTTTTTTAACAGTGCACAAAGTAAATAAATGTCCAAATGGACGGGAGGTGCTCGTGGTAAAAGCAATAAATAGTATCAAAACCTAAAAAAGAGAAAAAGACCAGGCACTCACCCCATGGATGAGCTATAAAACAATCGCTTTATTGTGCAGCATTGGGAATAACATCAAGTGCTAGTAAAAACATTTAAAAGCATATATACAAACCCATATATGGATTCCGAGTACTAACAATAGTCACCAGAATTTCTCTAGCCAAACATGTATACTCTGATAATTGTATTTCAAGCTAAGCCCCAAATACTCGTCTGTCCGAAAGTCTCAGTCACAGTCAAAAGTCGCCATGGGATATCCCAGAATCAGTGGAGGCAGATAAAAGGCAAGTGGTAATAGTAACAAGCCCTGGAATCACATCAGAACAAGCAGTAGAGGACGCTGAACGCGTTTCGCTACTTCAGCTTTCTCAGCAGCGTATGTGTGTCTACGCAGGGAACCTACTTATACCATGTGGCCGTCCCATAGTGATGACATCAGACATCTGACCGTCCCATAGTAATGACGTCAGGCGTCAATGACGCCTATGCTACACAGCGTAGACACAGCGTTAGTACTCGGAATCCATATATGGGTTTGTATATATGCTTTTAAATGTTTTTACTAGCACTTGATGTTATTCCCAATGCTGCACAAAAAAGGGATTGTTTTATAGCTCATACATGGGGTGAGTGCCTGTTTTTTTTCTCTTTTTTAGGTTTTGATACTATATGTAGCAGGGGTCTCTGAGAAATTAAGAAGAATTTTCAAAAAACACCCTATCCCTGTCTGCTTTAAACTGAACAACACACTGAGGCAGCAATTGGTACATCCGAAAGACCCAATACCGAAACACAAGAAAAGCGACATTATATACACAGTGCAGTGCAGTGAAGAATGCTCTGATTTGTATGTAGGGGAGACCAAACAGCAACTGCATCAACGTATGGCCCAGCACAGAAGAGCCAATTCCTCGTGTACCTGCATCTTAAGGATAAAGGACATACCTTTGAAGATTGTAATGTTAACATATTGGCAAAGGAACGTGACTGGTTCAAGAGAGGTGTTAAGGAGGCCATTTATGTGAAAATAAAGAAACCAAGCCTAAATAGAGGTGGGGGGGTTAGACACCAACTGTCTGCCATGTACAATGCTGTTTTGACACCTTACTCTGGGCGTTCCTATAACACCTCTTAGCCACTATCCAATCACGCCCTTAACACCTGGCTATGATATGCTAATTGGGATTTTCCAGGGTACATAATTGCCACAGATTCTGTATAAGTCATTCTGAATTGAGAAAGCCAGTCGGATGACTAGCTAAACGTCTTCAAGAACTAAACTTCAAGTCCAGTTGATCTAATTGAATAGAACAGATATAAGAACTTTTATTGAATAACCCTGTTAATGTGAGGTAAACAATGGTATTCTAGATTAACCACAAAGATGTCCAAAACTCAGAAGTTTTTTCATATTTACTGAACTCTGCAAAAACCTGAAGATCAGAAAATCCAACATCGGAACAAACTTTCGATGGTTCGGGACCTATTTTCAAGGGTTACCGAATGTGCAAGGTTACTTTCGGTAAAAAATAACGAAAATAACCTTGAACGTTCGATAACCAAGTAGTTTCTGCTTTTTTATCCATGCAATTGCTTCTTATCTTTTTACCTTCTCAATCTTTCTGGAGATGTACCTCTTTATTAGAAACAATAATGAAACTCAGTATTCAAAATGTCTATATATTTTATGCTTTAAACTTTTATATTCAGACTATGTGCATGCCAGAGTCCTCCAGGAGGACAAGTAAGAGGCAGAAACCTTTTTACACACAGGAAGGCTCCTACTCTTCACTTTCCAGGAGAACTATAAGGAGCTGAGAAGAAAGGCTTTTTAACACAACACAGTGGGGCCAGCATGGCCCCCAACATTAGCTGGGTGGGGCACCAATAGGGGTATTTAAATGCTATTGACCTTATTACAAAATAACCACATAGTAAAACTATTTCATTTTATGTATCGATAGAAAGGGCTGCACAAAGTGGTAATAGATTGTAAATCAGGGGTGCCCAACCCAGCCGATGCTGGGGGCCACACTAGCGTCACTGAGCACTGTGAGCAGGCCGCAGGGAGGAGTTCCACCCCTGGCCCACCCGGGAATGTCCCCGGTCTGCCCCTTTCCATGCACACCACGGCTCCACGCGGGCCATGAAAAATGCGGCTGGGCCGCGGGTTGGGCATGTAAGTCAAGGTGAATATGATTTTCACTTATACAATATGGGGCATATTTATAAAGCAACGATAATAGAGCAAAAAATTACCGCCGCACATCGCGGCCGCGAAAATAGCGCTATCGCCGTATTTATAACGGCGAGCGCTATTCCCGCGATATGTATCGCGACCGCGATGTGCTGCGGTAATTAAGCCCCTTCGCGGCGATACTGCATAGTATCGCGCGAAGGGACTTAAATCCTCTTCCCGACGCCTCTTCTAAGGGGGGGGGCATACGCCCACCCGCCCACACACCCCGCGGCGGCGGCGACCACCCGCCGCCGCTTCCCAGCAGCCCCTCCCAACCGTTCCCGCTCGCGGCAATCTCGGAACGGGAGGCGACCACCCGCCGCGCACCCCCTCCCCGGCAAACCCTCCAAGCCCCCGCCCTGGCGCTCCGGGGAGGGGAAGGGAGGGAGCCGCTGGGAGGGGTGGAGGCTCCCTCCAGCGGGCCCCTGAGAAGGGCCTTTTGGGGCTTAGGGGGTCCCGCAGCTCGAAAATGGAACCCCCTCCCCGGCCCTTATAAGGGCCCTTGCGGCACTGACAAGTGCCTTTGGCGGGGGTCCCGCAGCTCGAACCGGGACCCCCAGTGCGGCTCTTAAAAGAGCCCTTGGCGGCGTCTTCTTTCTTCCAGACCCGGCGACACCAGCTCCGCCGAGGCCGCCGACCTCGAGAGATACCCTGCGGCCGCCAGGGGTACCCCCGGCGGGGCGGCGACCTCAACAAGGCCGATGTTGCCGGCGTCTTGATCCGACGCGACGTCTTGGGCTGGCGACACCAACCCCACTCAGGTCGCCGATGCAGGCAGACTCACTGCGGCCGCCAGTGAGCCCGCTGGCACCGCGGGCTCAGCGGAGCCAATGTTGCCAGCCGCTTCTTTCTTCTTTCTTCAGCCATCTACTGCGATGGCATCTGAGTTCCGCGGCGGAAAGCTCCTCTTATATAGGTTTGCAGAAATCCATAATCCGTTTCTGATTGGTCAATTTTTAATACTGCTTTACATTAACCAATCAGATTTGGATGGCGGCTGCAGGGGTGTCGCCGGGACTGGGAAGAAAGAAGATGCCGCCCAAGGGCTCTTTTAAGAGCCGCACTGGGGGTCCCGGTTTGAGCTGCGGGACCCCCGCCAAGGCACTGTCAGTGCCGCAAGGGCCCTTATAAGGGCCGGGGAGGGGGGGTCCCGGTTCGAGCGCGGGACCCCCTAAGCCCCAAAGGCCCTTCTCAGGGCCCCGGGAGGGAGCTCCACCCCTCCCAGCGGCTCCCTCCTTCTCCCGGGGAGCGGCCGGGAGGCTTGGAGGGGTTGCCGGGAGGGGGTGCGCGGGGGTGGTCGCGACACCTGCTGCGGCCCCTTCCGGCAGCCTCCTAGCCTCCGTTCCGAGATTGCGCGAGGATGATGAGGATGTAACATCGAGATATCAGGCAGCACATATGGGCAGACAGATCCAACTTCAGGGGGGGAACAGTCAACCTTAAGAATTTGGGGCATCTTGGGGGTTAAAGACATGATCACAGGGAACGGGTATTTTGTTTGATGATTCTTATCATCCATGTATTATTTTCTCTGTTAGAAATCTGTGATTGCAGTCATGTGTGTCCATATACTCTGATATTGACTTGACCGTCAGTGCTGATTCTAGATCTATATATGTATAAATACCAATGAATTAGAGCAGTGTGCAAATTACAAATTACCTATTTCCGGCCAGAGTCAGGCGTCTAATTTTTGAAAGACCTTAAATGTTTTATTGAGGAAGTATATTGCATAATTCATTGTTTGTTTTTCCTTTTGGCTAAGGTGTGTCTTCAGTGCAGGGTTGGGATAGGTATTGAATTTGTAATTAACTAATAAAGTTAAATTAAATCAGTGTGTGTTTCTTTTCTTTTCCATTATTTTTACAATATCTACATTAAAATATAATACCTATTGGAACTTGAGTATAGTAACAAGATGATGTCATCATCTGTCACAAAGCCCTTATTATTTTGCTGTCGTTATCCTGAAGACTGAATACATAGAGGACAATTGCTTTATGGCAAAAAGGATAGGGAGGGGTGGATTTCTTTCACTCTGAGAATGTGAAAAGGTTACAAGCTAGGATTACCGTATATACTCGAGTATAAGCCGAGGTTTTTAGGTTTAAAAATCAACCTAAAAACCTTGACTCGCTTATACTCGAGTCAATAGAAAAATTACCTTGATTCCAGTTGCAGCCGCGATTCACGAAGGAAAGCCGGCAGTTCCCAGTAGTTCTTCGCGGGTGCGCGATGATGTCATGCGCACGCCGGGGGGATGGACGTCATCGCGCAGCCGCAAAGAACTACTGGGAACTGCACAGAGCGAGCGGCAGCCGGGAGAAGAGCTGAAGACTGAAGACCGCGGAGAGCTGAAGACTAAAGGATGAAGACTGAAGACTGGACCGATGAAGAATGGAGAGATGAAGACTGGAGAGATGAAGACTGAAGAGATGAAGACTGAAGACTGGAGAGATGAAGACTGGCCAGGTACGGTAAGTGAACTGGGGGGGCTCTAGGGTGGCCATACAGTAGCACACTGGGGGGTGGCCATACAGTAGCACACTGGGGGGGCTAGGGTGGCCATACAGTAGCACCCAATACCTTTCTACTATAGGTGTTTGGAAATACAACTCCCAGCAGAAAGCATGCTGGGAGTTGTAGTTTCCAAACATCTACAGTGGAATGGTATTAGGCAACTATCTACCCTCGGCTTATACTCGAGTCAATCATGGGTACCCTTTTGGAGGAAAAATGGGTACCTCGGCTTATACTCGAGTCGGCTTATACTCGATATATAGTAATATTTTGACAAAGCATGTACATTATTTCTTCTATCATTCACTGTTAACCCCAGCAGCAAGTTAGCATTTTATTGGGACATACCATAAACTCTTTCTTTCTCTAATGTCTTCAGATAAAAACAATTGTCTATTTTTCCATAATTGTTTGATCTCCTGAACACAGACAATACAGACATACATTCTATATGTCACTAAATAATTTAACTTATGTAACTGTCAATAGAAATAACAAAAGAGCAGGTCAACTTTATGTACTAAAACTTGAGGTTTTGAAGTCTAAACTAATAATTTAGAACTGTAGTATGAAGTTTGGATTAGAATGAAAAGCAAATAAGGTCTTTTGATTTTCAGATGCAGTACGGCTGTATGTTACCTTCAAGATGTGTTCCCAAACCTCAAAAACCAGCGAAATTTTGTGTTAAAAAGTAGGGAAATAGTATAAATTAAAAAAGTACAGTAGATAAATTTATTTATGGAAGTAATGGATTGATTCATATAGAAGCAAGGGTCT
Source organism: Hymenochirus boettgeri (assembly GCA_019447015.1). Lineage (NCBI taxonomy): Eukaryota > Metazoa > Chordata > Amphibia > Anura > Pipidae > Hymenochirus > Hymenochirus boettgeri. Next base: position 86,644,618 of record CM033475.1, on the reverse strand, counting down.
CAGTAGATGTTTACCATGATGCTCTTCCATAGATGGCATTGTTTGGCCTTCAATTATTTCTGTTTTTTCTGTTATATCAGACACCTGCCTTTCTGGGTATAAGAAAGTAGTTGACATTTCTGAACCTGGTAGGAATTACAGTTGCAAAACAAGAAATTTTAGTAGTTTAAATCAGAAATCAATGCAAATGTAACACTTTTAATAAAGTTTTAATAAAGTTTTACATGTGGGATTATGTTTTATTTACAGCTATTTTTTTATTCCTCATTCAACATGATATATATATATTCATAACTATATCTATCTATAACTATAGGCTTATAAATAACTTGTTTGGCCAAAATCACATGATTGGGCTTCCCGTGGCATACTGTAGTGATCTGTTCTTCTGGGCCTTTAAATGATGTTGAGGGGTGATGGCCTTGTTCTTTTCACATGTGGGGATGAAGGTCTAGAGCTGTTTCCTTTTCCAAAATAAATTTAGAATTAATTTAAATTAAAAGGCTAGGGGTCTTAATTCATATCACTTAGTATTAACTAAGTTTAAATTAGTGTGGGGAGACTAGCACAAATTCAGGGTCACGTGATTTTCTATAGAACGGGTACCTTTACTTGTAAGGGAAGTTAAGCTTTTTTTAAAAAAAACTATGAGTTAATAGATACAATTATATTTTAGTTTCACTTTATCTAATTGGCAAATAAATAATTCAAAGACAATAACTCATTTATTACACACCCAGCTAAATGAAAAATAAACATTATATGTAAATGTAACTTCCTCCATTACATATTTGGGGTCTGTATGTTTCTAATTTGCATGCTACCTCCAGTTTGTTGATTATAAATTGTCTCAGTGCCGATTGACCAGACAGAAGAACATCCGAGACTTCATTCTGTAACCTGCAATCCGTGATTCCTAACAGAGACAACACATGTCTGGAGTTAAAGGGCAGCAGAAGAAATGTCAAGAGCCATGTCCACCACCATGTAATCCCTGTCCCCCACCATGGTTCCATGTCCAACTGTATGTCAGGATCGTAAGTATCATTAGTTTGCTTCTAAGCTTTTTTAAAGAACCACCAGATTCTTTTCTGTTTTCAATTGTACTATAAGCGATAATGTAATAGTTAAATATGATAATGTTAGTTTGCACAGGGTTATTTATCTACAATATTGGGTTTATTAAATGAGTACTTATTGTAAGATCTGCAAATAGTCAGATACAATTTTTACTTACTTGGCCATAGTAAGCAGTGCAGCACTGTCCTTAATATTAAAAATAAACTTACCATTTGGTAAAGCAGTTATCCAGTCCCCTGAATCACTGCCTTTTTGCAGTAGTAAATTGCTGATTTTAGTTAATAACAAGCTACAGTTATGCTGATGGAGCTGGAGAGTTGTGAGTTGTTATCTGGCACACAAGTCATGGTGATGTATGGGATTCCCTTCCTGATTTGGTAGCAAAGTAATTTGGTCTATACATGTGCTAGCATTCTGGAATGTGTCTGATACAACCAGATTATTTTTTTATTCTCTAACCAATTGCTTTCCTTATTTCTTATTTTTTTTATTACTTAACATTTAAATACATAGAGATTACTAGATATGCACTTTTATCATGTGGTATGGACAAAGCATGGCTATTCCTCACATTAATATATTATTTTTCTTTTTTTAGCTTGTGATCCTTGCCCCAAGACAATCCCACATGCCAAGGTAAAGGGCACTGATATCTATAACATATTGCAAAGAGAAATGTGCTTTTAAGCTAGAACCTCTGATGAACGATTTCTTCTATTAGAGTCGTATATGTGTGTTGTGTATTTCATAGTAAGGTTTGTAATTTCTACAAATAAATATTTATCAATGAATTTTAGTTTTGGACCAAAACAAAATGATATCTAAAGAATCCTGGCCTATTCTAGCAAAATATTTAATTATTCTTTTTCTTTATCCTCAAAGATCAATGCAAGAAGAATCAACAGCAGCACAATCAAGGCTAATCACATCACTGAATGATACATTTTCTTCTGAAGCATCTTCTTTTACAAACACTCTACTATTTAAAGAAGATATATTTGTTTAAATAATGAATAATCGTATATTTTAGTAAACTTACACCCACTGTATCCAGAAATCATAATTAAAATGAATTGCCAAATCTGTTTATGTTCTGGATTTCACTTCTTTCCACTTTCTTTTAAAATAGAACATGCTAAGTTCACCCAAAAATGTACCAGAGGAAAAATAGAAACACTGATTGAGCCTGCAGTCTGAGACTTTCTGGTCCTTCTGGGTAGAGATGGCTGAACTTCCAAAAATTCAGTTTGATTTCGGATTTTTAACCTGTGAAAAAGTTTGAAAATTAAAAATCTGACCCCTTAAAGTTAATGAGGGATTTTCCCTCACTCACTGGCTATTTTCGACTTCCGCATTCCACATTCGATAATTGATTTGAACATTTGAACTTTCTTAAAAATCTGATATTTCTAGAACTTAATTTGAATCTGTCTCTGAATCTCTAAAGGATAAAAATATATTGCCAGGTTAGCCCTGGGCTAGTCCTGTATTAAAGATTAAAGTGCTGAAGCTAGAAGAAGGACTGTCAGAATCAGTTTTATTTAGACTGGTGCTCCTCACAGAAAAAATATTGGGGGTAGGAATTACCAGTCCTATATCACTGTCCCAGCACTTTTCATTTAATGTATTTTAAAAAACTTTATTCAAATGATAGTTAATCTTTAAAAAGGGGTGCTCATTTTTATACAAGAGGATTCATGCCCAGCATGAAGATTCAATGCTTTCTTGTTGCAGACCTCAACAAAAGTCTTTAAAGGAAATGTTCAGTGAAAATGTTCATTATTTTAAAATTTTCTTAGTTTATTATGCATACCTTGTTATTCTACATAAATTCTTTCATTTTGAAAAATCAGAATTTATACCGTTTGCTATTCCCTGCTGTTGACATTAGTAAGTGATGTTTCAGGTTTTGTAATGGTCCTTCTTCTTCCCAGAATGCACACTACCTTGGAAGTTCCTAACAGTAAAGGGGGGCTATACACATGTGATCCCTATAGATTGTGGGGACAGATTACACTTGGTATCGTCATTACACACATTGCCCCTGACCGGTCGCCCATATGCTATATGGGGGGTCAGTCAGCCATGTAAAGGAAAGGTGATACTGCCAATGGAAATTTCCGTTTTCCTTACCTACCATAATGCCGACTACAGTCATTAGTCAACATACAGTTGGTCGGTTTTGGTCCCTACATACTGCTGATACTGGGATATACATTATCGGTAATGTGTATAGTCACCTTAATTTCTACTGGTTGAATGAGTCAAACATGCTCAGATTTCTGTTAACTACCGCAATGGTATTCTTTGGAGATTGTAATCTATGATTGCGTTATCACAGATTTATGATCGGTATCAGTAATTTGCTATCACTATCGATAATTTACGATAACGATTGTAAATCGACAAGCGTTAAAAATGTATGAACATTAACAATCATTTTAACGATCGTTAATGCGATTGTTAAAGGCACGGTTGGATCGTAAAAAGCATTACTACGCTTTATGAATGTGGCCACAAGTAGCAGAATGTTACATTAGTCAAGAAAGGATATTACAAGGTTAGCTTAGCATTTTAGTAGTAGATGGAGAGAGGAAAGGGCAGATCTTAGCAATATTGCAAGTAGAGAAAGGAAACATCCTGGTGACATTGTTAATATGATGACAGAAGGAAATAGAGGGCTGAAAGATTACTCCAAAGGAGTGTGCAGATTCAACTGAGTAATGACCATATTGTCAATAGATATGGAGAAGGGTGGACTAGGTGCTAGTTTAGGGGGGAAATAATTGATCAGTTTTTGATAGATTTAAGAGCGGCAGTGTGCCATCCAAGAAGAAATAGAGACCAGAAGTTTAGAGATTGAATTTCAGGCCTTAATGCTAAAGTGGACAAGTAAATGTCGGTCTTATCAGCGTATAGGTGATACTTAAAGCCAAATTAACTGATTATTTCTCCCAAAGAGATGTTGTAAAGGGAGAACAGTAAGGTCCTAAAACCGAACCCTGAGGGAGGCATAAGAGAGAGAGAAAGATCTGTTTGAGAGATAAGACGACAACCATGCCGCAGCTTGATTTTTGATGCCCAGAGAATTTAAAATCTGCATAAGAAGAGATATTGCTATCAGCTGCCTATGACACTGGTCCACGATCGAGGAGAATGATGACGAAGAACTGGTCGTAGACTTTGTCAGTTTGTCGTTAGTCAAAACTTTGCAGAGGGCCATTTCAGTGAATGACCCAGTCAGAATCCTGATTGGCAATGGGTCCAATAGGTTATTAAACATGAGGGTAATTAGTAATGCGTGTTGAAACAAAATGGTAAAAGGGAGACAGGGCGGTAGTTTTAAGAGAAAGGAAGGGTCCACAGAGGGTTTTTGAAGAGAGGTTTGTACACGTGTTGAAGGCAGCAGTTCAGGGAGGAATTGAAAATGTGGGCAAGAGCAGGGGTAAGGATTTTAGCGCAGTGTCTGTGAAGAAGGGCATGGGATCACACGTACAAGTGGCAAGTAGAAGAGAAGTTGGTGACTTCAGAATGAATGACACAAGTAAAATATTCCAGACCTGCAGGTGGTGGGCATTCAGAAGGAAGTGTGAGTTGTCCTGGGGTAAAGAGATTTGAATGCAGATATCATTACTTAGCTCTAAAGTAGTCAGCAAAATTCTGGATAGTGTTGATGAAAGGAAGAGTGTCGTAGGCAAGGGCTGCAAAGAGGAGTGTTTTGCTACTGAAAGAACTGAATTAAGGCACGACAACATGACTTGTAGTACAGCAGTATAATTTGTTTTCTGAACCGAGTCAAGGACAGGGGGTAGTGGGGAGATGAAAGTGAGTTTGTAAGGAGGCAAAGGAAGTCATAGTATTTGATAAGATATATATATAGCAGAACTATTAATTATTTTCACCAAAATTGGAGTGTCAATTGTTTTAAAAGGCATGCCCCCCAGCATATAATACTCATCCACTTTAAACCCTAAGATTTTTATACTTACCTCCCTGCAGTCTGAGCTCCTTTTACAACTTATCTATCTTCTCTGGTACTCGTCTTTTAGTTTTTCTCTGCAGCTTCAGAGATGTTCAAAACCTGCAAGTTTAAGGTTCAAGGAAGAAAAAAGACCAGAAGAAAAAAATTAAAGTTCTGATAAAATTTAAGGTAGAAATAGCAATAGTAAGAGAGTGTAAATTTTTCAGGGACCTGGGAAATGGTCTGGGGAACACATACAAAACCAGAACTACTAAAAATGAACTTTATTCGCATGGAATACACGCAAGCATTTTTGAGGCTTTGCAGGGTACTTTAGAGAGTTACCAAATATAAGGCTACTTTTAAGAGTTACTGAAAGTAGCTTCTTACATTCAATATTCCTCGAAAGAAGTGTAGCCAGCCCTCGAAAAAGCTTGTTAATCCTCGAAAAAGTAGCTCTCGAGCATTAGGGAATATGGAAAGTTCCAAGCCCAAAAGCTCACACCGGGTTGAATCTGACCCAAACAGAGGAGTTCGCAGCAGTAAATTATTGGCTGTGAAGTCAGTGTCATAGCCATGAGATGGATACAAATAGGAAGAAAGTGACATTAGGAGATATTGGCTTTAAGATGGAAGAGAGAGTAAGTTAAGAGGAACTTTGCAGACACTGAGAGGTTAGTAATATAATCATTCTGGGTTTTGGGGGGGGGAAGGTGAAAGTAAATTTTAAAGGTGGTGTGGACTGCACTTTTAATATTTTGAAATCTCCTACCACCTGAGGATAAATAAATCATGGAGCAAACAGCTGGTAAGGTAGAAAACAAAGCCCAGGAGCTCACACAGTGGCCTACGATGACATTGACCTAAAGTATTATTAGACCAATCAATCAATAATGTTATCTTGCAAGTGCGTTGGACTAACAGTGTAATAGCAAGAAATGATGAGGATGTAACATCGATATCAGGCAGCACACATATGGGCAGACAGATCCAACCTTTCAGGGGGGGAACAGTCAACCTTTAAGAATTTTGGGGCATCTTGGGGGTTAAAGACATGGATCACAGGGAACTGGGTATTTTGTTTGATGATTCTTATCATTCCATGTATTATTTTCTCTGTTAGAAATCTGTAGATTGCAGTCATGTTGTCCATATACTCTGATATTGACTTGACTGTCAGTGCTGATTCTAGATCTATATATGTATAAATACCACTGAATTAGAGCAGTGTGCAAATTACAAATTTACCTATTTCCGGACAGAGTCAGGCGTCTAATTTTTGAAAGACCCTTTAAATGTTTTATTGAGGAAGTATATTTGCATAATTCATTTGTTTTTCCTTTTTGGCTAAGGTGTGTCTTCAGTGCAGGGTGTGGGATAGGTATTGAATTTGTAATTAACTAATAAAGTTAAATTAAATCAGTGTGTGTTTTCTTCTCTTTTCCATTATTTTTACAATATCTACATTAAAATATAATACCTAATTGGAACTTGAGTATAGTAACAAGATGATGTCATCATCTGTCACAAAGCCCTTATTATTTTGCTGTCGTTTATCCTGAAGACTGAATACAATAGAGACAATTGCTTTATGGCAAAAAGGATAGGGAGGAGTGGATTTCTTTCACTCTAAGAATGTGAAAAGGTTACAAGCTAGGATTAATATTTTGACAAAGCATGTACATTATTTCTTCTATCATTCACTGTTAACCCCAGCAGCAAGTTAGCATTTTATTTGGGACATACCATAACACTCTATTCTTTCTCTAATGTCTTCAGATAAATAATTGTCTATTTTTCCATAATTGTTTCATCTCCTGAACACAGACAATACAGACATACATTCTATATGTCACTAAATAATTTAACTTATGTAACTGTCAATAGAAATAACAAAAGAGCAGGTCAACTTTATGTACTAAAACTTGAGGTTTTGAAGTCTAAACTAATAATTTAGAACTGTAGTATGAAGTTTGGATTAGAATGAAAAGCCAAATAAGGTCTTTTGATTTTCAGATGCAGTACGGCTGTATGTTACCTTCAAGATGTGTTCCCAAACCTCAAAACCAAGCGAAATTTTTGTGTTAAAAAGTAGGGAAATAGTATAAATTAGAAAAAGTACAATAGATAAATTTATTTATGGAAGTAATGGATTGATTCATATAGAAGCAAGGGTCTCAGTAGATGTTTACCACTGATGCTCTTCCATAGATGGCATTGTTTTGGCCTTCAATTATTTCTGTTTTTTCTGTTATATCAGACACCTGCCTTTCTGGGTATAAGAAAGTAGTTGACATTTCTGAACCTGGTAGGAATTACAGTTGCAAAACAAGAAATTTTAGTAGTTTAAATCAGAAATCAATGCAAATATAACACTTTTAATAAAGTTTTAATAAAGTTTTACATGTGGGATTAGTTTTTATTTTACAGCTATTTTTTTATTCCTCATTCAACATGATATATATATATCATAACTATATCTATCTATAACTATAGGCTTATAAATAACTTGTTTTGGCCAAAATCACATGATTGGGCTTCCCGTGGCATACTGTAGTGATCTGTTCTTCTGGGCCTTTAAATGATGTTGAGGGGTGATGGCCTTTGTTCTTTCTCACTGTGGGGATGAAGGTCTAGAGCTGTTTCCTTTTCCAAAATAAATTTAGAATTAATTTTAAATTAAAAGGCTAGGGGTCTTAATTCATATCACTTAGTATTAACTAAGTTTAAATTAGTTGTGGGAGACTAGCACAAATTCAGGGTCACGTGATTTTCTATAGAACGGGTACCTTTACTTGTAAGGGAAGTTAAGCTTTTTTTAAAAAAAACTATGAGTTAATAGATACAATTTATATTTTAGTTTCACTTTATCTAATTGGCAAATAAATAATTCAAAGACAATAACTCATTTATTACACACCCAGACCTAAATGAAAATAAAACAATTATATGTAAATGTAACTTCCTCCATTACATATTTGGGGTCTGTATGTTTCTAATTTGCATGCTACTCCCAGTTTGTTGATTATAAATTGTCTCAGTGCCGATTGACCAGACAGAAGAACATCCGAGACTTCATTCTGTAACCTGCAATCCGCTGATTCCTAACAGAGACAACCATGTCTGGAGTTAAAGGGCAGCAGAAGAAATGTCAAGAGCCATGTCCACCACCATGTAATCCCTGTCCCCCACCATGTGTTCCATGTCCAACTGTATGTCAGGATCGTAAGTATCATTAAGTTTGCTTCTAAGCTTTTTTAAAGAACCACCAGATTTCTTTCTGTTTTCAATTGTACTATAAGCGATAATGTAATAGTTAAATATGATAATGTTAGTTTGCACAGGGTTATTTATCTACAATATTGGGTTTATTAAATGAGTACTTATTGTAAAGATCTGCAAATAGTCAGATACAATTTCTACTTACTTGGCCATAGTAAGCAGTGCAGCACTGTCCTTAATATTAAAAATAAACTTACCATTTGGTAAAGCAGTTATCCAGTCCCCTGAATCACTGCCTTTTTGCAGTAAATTGCTGATTTTAGTTAATAACAAGCTACAGTTATGCTGATGGAGCTGGAGAGTTGTGAGTTGTTATCTGGCCACAAAGTCATGTTGACTGTATGGGATTCCCTTCCTGATTTGGTAGCAAAGTAATTTGGTCTATACATGTGCTAGCATTCTGGAATGTGTCTGATACAACCAGATTATTTTTTTTATCTCTAACCAATTGCTTTCCTTATTTCTTATTTTTTCTTATTACTTAACATTTAAATACATAGAGATTACTAGATATGCACTTTTATCATGTGGTATAGGACAAAGCATGGCTATTCCTCACATTAATATATTTATTTTTCTTTTTAGCTTGTGATCCTTGCCCCAAGACAATCCCACAATGCCAAGGTAACAGGGCTGATATCTATAACATATTGCAAAGAGAAATGTGTCTTTTAAGCTAGAACCTCTGATGAACGATTTCTTCTATTAGAGTCGTATATGTGTGTGTGTATTTCATAGTAAGGTTGTAATTTCTACAAATAAATTATTTATCAATGAATTTTTAGTTTTGGACCAAAACAAAATGATATCTAAAGAATCCTGGCCTATTCTAGCAAAATATTTAATTATTCTTTTTCTTTATCCTCAAAGATCAATGCAAGAAGACTCAACAGCAGCACAATCAAGGCTAATCACATCACTGAATGATACATCTTCTTCTGAAGCATCTTCTTTTACAAACACCTCTACTATTTAAAGAAGATATATTTGTTTAAATAATGAATAATCGTATATTTTAGTAAACTTACACCCACTGTATCCAGAAATCATAATTAAAATGAATTGCCAAATCTGTTTATGTTCTGGATTTCACTTCTTTCCACTTTTCTTTTAAATAGAACATTGCTAAGTTCACCCAAAAATGTACCAGAGGAAAGCTAGAAACACTGATCTGAGCCTGCAGTGCTGAGACTTTCTGGTCCTTCTGGGTAGAGATGGCTGAACTTCCAAAAATTCAGTTTGATTTCGGATTTTTTAACCTGTGAAAAAGTTTGAAAATTAAAAATCTGACCCATTAAAGTTAATGAGGGATTTTCCCTCACTCACTGGCTATTTTCGAACTTCCGCATTCCACATTCGATAATTGATTTGAACATTTGAACTTTCTTAAAAATCTGATATTTCTAGAACTTATTTTTGAATCTGTCTCTGAATCTCTTAAAGGATAACAATATATTGCCAGGTTAGCCCTGGGCTAGTCCTGTATTAAAGATTAAAGTGCTGAAGCTAGAAGAAGGACTGTCAGAATCAGTTTTATTTAGACTGGTGCTCCTCACAGAAAAAATATTGGGAGGTAGGAATTACCAGTCCTATATCACTGTCCCAGCTACTTTTCATTTAACTGTATTTTAAAAAACTTTATTCAAATGATAGTTAATCTTTAAAAAGGGGTGCTCATTTTTATACAAGAGGATTCATGCCCAGCATGAAGATTCAATGCTTTCTTGTTGCAGACCTCAACAAAAGTCTTTAAAGGAAAAGTTCAGTGAAAATGTTCATTATTTTAAAATTTTCTTAGTTTATTTGATGCATACCTTGTTATTCTACATAAATTCTTTCATTTTGAAAAATCAGAATTTATACCGTTTGCTATTCCCTGCTGTTGACATTAGTAAGCTGATGTTTCAGGTTTTGTAATGGTCCTTCTTCTTCCCAGAATGCACACTACCTTGGAATGTTCCTAACAGTAAAGGGGGCTATACACATGTGATCCCTATAGCATTGTGGCGACAGATTACATTGGTATCTGTCATTACACACATTGCCCCTGACCGATCGCCCATATGCTATATGGGGGTCAGTCAGCCATGTGGCCATACACGGACCAATAGTATCCGCTCCTTTATTTAAAGTAAAGGTTGATACTGTCCAATGGAAATTTTCCGTATTTCCTTACCTACCATAATGCTGACTACAGTCATTAGTCACATTACAGTTGGTCGGTTTTGGTCCCTACATACTGCTGATACTGGGATATACATTATCGGTAATGTGTATAGTCACCTTAATTTCTACTGATGTTGAATGAGTCAAACATGCTCAGATTTCTGTTAACTACCGCAATGGTATTCTTTGGAGATTGTAAATCTATGATTGCGTTATCACAGATTTATGATCGTTATCAGTAATTTGCTATCACTATCGATAATTTACGATAACGATTGTAAATCGACAAGCGTTAAAATGATTGAACATTAACAATCATTTTAACGATCGTTAATGCGATTGTTAAAGGCACGGTATCGCTAAAAAGCATTACTACGCCTTTATGAATGTGGCCACAAGTAGCAGAATGTTACATTAGTCAAGAAAGGATATTACAAGGGTATGCATTAGCATTTTAGTAGTAGAGTGAGAGAGGAAAGGGCAGATCTTAGCAATATTGCAAAGTAGAAAAGGAAACATCCTGGTGACATTGTTAATATGATGACAGAAGGAAATAGAGGGCTGAAAGATTACTCCAAAGGAGTGTGCAGATTCAACTGAGTAATTGACCATATTGTCAATAGATATGGAGAAGGGTGGACTAGGTGCTAGTTTAGGGGGGGAAATAATTGATTCAGTTTTTGATAGATTTTAAGGCGGCAGTGTGCCATCCAAGAAGAAATAGAGACCAGACGTTTAGAGATTGAATTTCAGGCCTTAATGCTAAAGTGGACAAGTAAATGTCGGTCTTATCAGCGTATAGGTGATACTTAAAGCCAAATTAACTGATTATTTCTCCCAAAGAGATAGTGTAAAGGGAGAACAGTAAGGGTCCTAAAACCGAACCCTGAGGGAGGCATAAGAGAGAGAGAAAGATCTGTTTGAGAGATAAGACGACAACCATGCCGCAGCTTGATTTTTGATGCCCAGAGAATTTAAAATCTGCATAAGAAGAGATATGCTATCAGCTGCCTATGACACTGGTCCACAGATCGAGGAGAATGATGACGAAGAACTGGTCGTAGACTTTGTCAGTTTGTAGCTTTAGTCAAAACTTTGCAGAGGGCCATTTCAGTTGAATGACCCAGTCAGAATCCTGATTGCAATGGGTCCAATAGGTTATTACCATGGAGGTAATTAGTAATGCGTGTTGAAACAAATGGTAAAAGGGAGACAGGGCGGTAGTTAAAGAGAAAGGAAGGGTCCACAGAGGTTTTTTTAAGAAGAGGTTTGTATCACGTGTTTGAAGGCAGCAGTTCAGGGAGGAATTGAAAATGTGGGCAAGAGCAGGGGTAAGGATTTTAGCGCAGTGTCTGTGAAGAAGGGCATGGGATCACACGTACAAGTGGCAAGTAGAAGAGAAGTTTGGTGACTTCAGAATGAATGACACAAGTAAAATATTCCAGACCTGCAGGTGGTGGGCATTCAGAAGGAAGTGTGAGTTGTCCTGGGGTAAAGAGATTTGAATGCAGATATCATCTACTTTAGCTCTAAAGTAGTCAGCAAAATTCTGGATAGTGTTGATGAAAGGAAGAGTGTCAGTAGGCAAGGGCTGCAAAAGAAGGAGTGTTTTGCTACTGAAAGAACTGAATTAAGGCACGACAACATGAACTTGTAGTACAGCAGTATAATTTGTTTTCTGAACCGAGTCAAGGACAGGGGTTAGTGGGGAGATGAAAGTGAGTTTGTAAGGAGGCAAAGGAGTCAATAGTATTTGATAAGATATATATATAGCAGAACTATTTAATTATTCTTTCACCAAAATTGGAAGTGTCAATTGTTTTAAAAGGCATGCCCATTCCCAGCATATAATCTCATCCACTTTAAACCCTAAGATTTTTATACTTACCTCCCTGCAGTCCCTTGAGCTCCTTTTACTAACTTATCTATCTCCTCTGGTACTCGCCTTTTAGTTTTTTCATGCAGCTGCAGAGATGTTGGAAACCTGCAAGTTTAATTCCTTTTTGGATTTTCGAAAACGTTCGAAACCCCAAAAACCGACCCATAGAAGTCAATGGAAGAAAAATTTTTTAAAGTTCTGATAAAATTTAAGGTAGAAATAGCAATAGTAAGAGAGTGTAAATTTTTCAGGGACCTGGGAAATGGTCTGGGGAACACATACAAAACCAGAACTTACTAAAAATGAACTGTATTCGCATGGAATACACGCAATGCATTTTTGAGGCTTTGCAGGTTACTTTAGAGAGTTACCAAATATACAAGGCTACTTTTAAGAGTTACTGAAAGTAGCTTCTTACATTCAATATTCCTCGAAAGAAGTGTAGCCAGCCCTCGAAAATAGCCTTGTTAATCCTCGAAAAAGTAGCTCCTCGAGCATTAGGGAAGATATGGAAAGTTCCAAGACCCAAAAGCTCCACACCGGGTTTGAATCTGACCCAAACAGAGGAGTTCGCAGCAGTAAATTATTGGCTGTGAAGTCAGTGTCATAGCCATGAGATGGATACAAATAGGAAGAAAGTGACATTAGGAGATATTGGCTTTAAGATGGAAGAGAGAGGTAAGTTAAGAGGAACTTTGCAGACTACTGAGAGGTTAGTAAATATAATCATCTCTGGGTTTTGGGGGTGGGGAAGGTGAAAGTAAATTTTAAAGGTGGTGTGGACATGCACTTTTAATATTTTGAAATCTACTACACCTGAGGATAAATAAATCATGGAGCAAACAGCTGGTAAGGTAGTAAACAAAGACCCAGAGCTCACACACTGGCCTACGATGACATTGACCTAGGTTTCCTTCTAACCTTTCAGTGCTCAAGGATGTTGGCAACTTGAGCCTCATGTTTCATTCTGCCAGTCTACTTGAGGGCTGTGGTATGTAAGATTTGGACTTCTGTAAATAAGATCTGAGTTTGAAAAAGTTAGATCTGTCTCCTTGTCCTCCACCATGCTGCAGCTCCAGATCTTTCTCACACTGCAGATCTCAGGGGAAGAGCCGTAAGCATGCCATAACAGAAAATTGAATAGGCAAACTATCAATGACAGATTGCCAATTTTTAATTGAAAAAAAAATTGGGTCAGGCGGTAATTTCAATCTTTTTTACCATTCTAATTTCAGATCAGGAGGAAATTATTAAAAATTTGATTGGATAGATCGAACCATGTTTGCTGCATTAGTCCCAAGCAATTACGGATTCTAATAACATACTGTATGTACAAATAAAAAACATAGTGCAATTAAAAAGAGACATGTAATCATATAACACTGGGTAAATACACAAATCAAAATGCTATGTTTCAACTTTATTAACTTCCTCAGTCAGGCATATAAAATGGATATTATTTCCTTAGTTAAATTCCATTGGGATGAACTATACATTTCCCAGTAAAGGGAACTTTAGAACAACCTTAGCAAACCTTTTCCCTCAAAAAAGAACCTTACTCTATGTTTAGATCCTTTAAGCATTATTAAAATAATATATAATAAAGTAATAACTATTTACCTATGTAACATCCACTTAATTCTGTCAAAATTCAAACTGTTTAGAACAGCAAATGTACTTCTTTTAAAACAGACTTTTTGTTATATAGCATAGTGCTTGTAAATACAGTATATGGAACGCTGTTTCCTTGTTTTATGGAAATTATACTATTTTAAATTGCTCTTTAATCCAATTCACACATTCATTTCCAATGGTTGGAATGGTATAGGTACATGCATATACAACAACCTTTGCTTTGTAATGACTTGGTTTCCCCATTCTTTGTTCCCTAGCCTTGATTTGGGGTACAGCCTTCATCCTCAACTATCCAGGCCAGTAGATGAAATATGGAAGAAGCTTAGAGGGTATGTATTCTGGAAAACAGATTTATTAAAAGTGGAATTTTGGCACTCTAAGCTTTAGCAGGTGGGGTGTTTTATCATATAGTGTACCTGTCAATGGTCCCATGTACCAGGACTAAAACAGGAGTAAAAGACACAATTATATGCAATTGATTCATCATAGAGTGGAGACATTAACCCCTGCATTAAAAACTCTATTATTATATATTATTATATAATAATATGCTTCTTCTCTTTTTCTTCCCAAGATCCTCCAGGCTTTACTAATGTATCACTAGACCCAACACCAGCTATGAAAGATCTTAGAAAAAGTAAATAAAGAAATGCCCAGGGTTTAAATTATTTTTCTTTACACTATTGTTCTTAATATAATGTGATCATTGATACTGACTGTATCCTCATTTGAGACAAGACCCATTCCCAGCCATGGATGGGTGCATTTGTCTTTAGAGCTTGGCGGTTATGTTGGTTCTAGTTGATAAAAAAAGGACATTGCAAAAGGAATAATGAAGCTAAATAAAAACTTAGATAAATTGAAACTGAAAATAACAATATAAAAACCCATATCCTGAAAAAACAAGTCAAGATGGCTCCCGTGTGAAGCCCTGCAGCATGCATGGAATGACAATCAGTCTACTTAAGCCCTCCCTGCCTTTCAGTTCTTGCTGCCAGTTCAGAGTTTATCACTCTGTTCCTAAGCCTTGTTTGTTGGAGTTCTTTGACCTGTTTGTTCCTGCATTGTTTCAGTCTCCATTGCAGTTTGTTCATCCATTGACTGTTTAATCTATTCATCTGCTGTTAACTGCTGAGACTCATCATTTTCCATTGCAGTTTGTTCATCCAGTGACTGTTTAATCTATTCATCTGCTGTTAAACTGCTCACTCATCATTCACCATTGCAGTTTGTTCATCCAGTGACTATCTAATCAATTCATCTGCTGTTCCTGTTCAGACTCATTATCCACCATTGCAGTTTGTCCAGTGTCTGTGTAATCAACTCATCTGCTGTTCCTGTTCAGACTCATTATCCACCATTGCAGTTTGTCTATCCAGTGTCTGGGTAATCAACTCATCCGCTGTTCCTGTTCAGACTCATTATCCACCATTGCAGTTTGTCTATCCAGTGTCTGTGTAATCAACTCATCTGCTGTTCCTGTTCAGACTCATTATCGACCATTGCAGTTTGTCTATCCAGTGTCTGGGTAATCAACTCATCCGCTGTTCCTGTTCAGACTCATTATCCACCATTGCAGTTTGTCTATCCAGTGTCTGTGTAATCAACTCATCCGCTGTTCCTGTTCAGACTTATTATCCACCATTGCAGTTTGTCTATCCAGTGTCTGGGTAATCAACTCATCCGCTGTTCCTGTTCAGACTCATTATCCACCATTGCAGTTTGTCTATCCAGTGTCTGGGTAATCAACTCATCCGCTGTTCCTGTTCAGACTCATTATCCACCATTGCAGTTTGTCTATCCAGTGTCTGTGTAATCAACTCATCTGCTGTTCCTGTTCAGACTCATTATCCACCATTGCAGTTTGTCTATCCAGTGTCTGGGTAATCAACTCATCCGCTGTTCCTGTTCAGACTTATTATCCACCATTGCAGTTTGTCTATCCAGTGTCTATGTAATCAACTCATCTGCTGTTCCTGTTCAGACTCACCATCCATATGTGTAGTCTGTTTGCCTTCTGCCTGTCTGTTCATCTTGGCAGCTCCCTTCTCCACATTGTGGGATCGGTTCTTGTGGGGTCGCCTCTTGAGCCGCGACCTGGTACCTGCTTGTCCCACAACATCCTCACCATCAGAAGCTCCGGGGAAGACCGGCAGATGCTTAGACTCCGCGTCCAGAGGGGGCTCATAGGTTTCCTTTCCAGAAAATTATAACAATGCCAGTGCTAAATTTGAGGGATTATCAGTAGCAAGACACTGCCACCAAGCCAAGCATGAGGTGTCATATTTGAAATGGATGGCGATTGAGCAGGTTCCTAATAAAGACAGTTGCAGAGATCGCAAACAAGTGCTTCTGAGGAGAGAAGCGTGGTGGATCTGTAAATTGGACACAGTATCCCCCAGGGGACTCAATGAGTAGCTAGTGCTCTCATGTTATCTTTAGCACATTACCTATAACATGTTTGGTTCCCTTTTGGTAGACATGTCCATGGGATTAATCTCACCTCAGTATGGGGATTGACAAACTAGTGGGTAGAATGTATCAGTATAATATGTTAAGTGACATAGACAGTGTCCCATACTTAGTTGTCAAATACTTAGTTGTCCCATGTGTGCCCTAAAGCTGGAGGTACGATGCTCTAGTTTATCTATGACACTGTATATCGCAAAGCTTCCTTTTAACGCATCATTAGGACGAGTTGGTGTTGATTGGTGGAAGGTGGAAAGAGGGAGGGAGGGGGTATGGTAGTTTGAGGGGTTGTTATGGCGCTGTTAATGATGGCCAGAAAATTGCTTAAAACGTATCGAGCTAGCATTTCTTAATGTGTAAATAAAAGTTACATTTTATTATCAAAACTCCTACGAGTGTGCCTCCTCTTTTCAATCAAATATATATAGACCAGTAAAATGAAATCATCTTATTGGTTGAGGCAAGTTATGGTGTGTTGTATCTGTTCCTAATGTCTTTAAAGTTTACAATCTCAAGCTTGCGTTCACCCCCTCTCACTCCCACCTCTGTTTTCTTTTGGCCCACGTAGCCTGAACCATATCAGCATTTAAAGGGTATGTCCTTCTAAAAAAATTTTTACCAAACATTCCCCCTGTCCCCCCAGCCCTAACCGCTATATTAGTAATATCAGAAAATGCCCAAATCTTTACTTACCTTTCCTCTTTCCTCCGCCGCACTGCCAGGCCCTCTGCTTGCGAGAAAATGTAAGCAGAGGGGCGGGACCGGCAGTCGCGTCTGTGATTGGCTGAGCGGCAGCCAATCACGGACGCGGCTGCCGGGAGTTCAGTGCGGCAGAGGCAAGAGGGGAGGTAAGTAATGTTTTGGGCATTTTCTGATAATACTAATAGAGCGGTTGGGGCTGGGGGGACAGGTGGAATGTTAGGTAAAAAGGGTTTTATGGTAGGGGGAGGGAATCCTAATTGGGAGGGAGAGGGAGGGAGAGGGGGTGAAGGGCTGCAGTACGCATACCAAACTTCTTCGGAGGCCAGATAGGAGGCAGAGTCCTATATGGACTCTGCTATCCTCCTGGTAGGCAGTTTTTGGGACTTTAGGGGGGGGACTACAGGAGAACCATATGGAGCTGGGATGTGAGGTAAGGATTAAACTACACTACACAATGGGGCCAGTAATGGGGGGGATTATAGTTTTGGGGGTGGACATGCCCTTTAAAAGTAGAGGTAGCTTACACCTTGAGTAAAACATGTAGCAAAGTCAAATAATGTTAATGTTATTGTTAATTATGTATATAATGTCATTGCTGTAGGTTTAGGATGAGTGTTATACCTTATTACTTTTTAGGATAGCACTGTACATCTGACACGAGACACAAGGGAAAGTGCCACATTTGGGCTCCTCCAAAAATAATTGTTGTGAATGTGAAGGGAAATAACCCAGGTTACGTGCTCTCATTTATGAAAATGGGTAATATTTCCCAAAACCCCTGTCCATAAGAATAATATCTTTTATATCATGGAGCAATACGTACTTAGTTAAAATAAATTAAAAGGGGTGCATTGAATTTCAGTTTCAACTTGATCCAACAGTGTCCTTTTTGGTACGGCCAAGGCCCTTGATGTGGCTTGATGTAACATTCTTGGATTATAGCTTTTGCTGTTTAAAAATCTTCATATACATTGTTTTCAAACATTTTTCATTATCACTTACAATTACATATATAAACCAGTTATATAGCAATCCGTTCATGATCCCCTTGGAGTGGAAGCTAGAGGATAATATCTTTGTACACAGAAAATATAATAATATAAAAAAAGGCTAAAATGTTAATGATCACATCTTTGTACACCAATACATCTTAAAAATTGATTTTTTAAGATGTTGCCATGTTAATGTTAATATAGGGGTAGGGTGCACCCTATTTAACACTTTACACATAACTGTTACAGTTTTCCCATCTCCCTAGGATATTATCTATATTATGTTCATAATTGAATTGTTATCAAAAAATGTAGATTTGAGAGATCATTTTATAACTCCAGAGACACACACCTATGCTTGCATCTTTGCATGTTGGTATATTATGGGTGGTAAATTGTGGAGCCATAAAATTAAAGGTTATGCAATTTATATAGATAATATCTTCTTCCTGAATGTTTCTGCTATTTATTGTTGAACTTGTAATGGCCTTATTGTAGTGGTTTTAACATATTTTTCAACTTAAGTTTCCAATACCATTGTTGCCTTTACTGCACAAGTGGATGATTCAGCCAAATTTAATTAACAATAGCCTTTTTTGAAGATGATGATGCTCTTGTAGGTAGGATAAAAGAAAGTTGGGGGGAGGGGTTTTTTATAAATAAAACCTAACATTTGCTGAATAGTTAGAGCTGTGACACTAATAGTCAGACACCAACAGAATTTGCTGAATATGGTGAATGTGCATGGATAGGTCCCAAAGCTGACAAAACTATTGGCAAGGTGGAAAAACTCTGTTTCATGATCCCGTTAATAAGGAGTAGAGGAAGTAGAGGAACGCCAATAACATTGTACCATATAGGGGCACATCGAATGATAGTCCTGTATAAAAAATATACAGAATGATCGCTCCTGTGTATTTGCAATGATTGGTCAGTTTACCAATACTCTATACTATACATACATTGCTACACACATAATACACAACTACATGCAGCACACTCAGTTATACTGCTACATACATTCATTCAGATATATACACTACTATATACGCATATACACATTTACATATATATATATATATATATATATATATATATATATATTCTGCTACTCACAATTATACAAATACACTACTACCCCAAACATACATACACAGCTACACACTTAAACATTTGTATACACTGCTATACATACTAAAAACACATATATACTAACATACACTGTTACACACTCACAAATACATTCTTTAAAGGGTATCTCAACCAAAAAATATAACTGAACTTATTTGAGTTTAATTAAAGAACAGAAGGTAAAGTAGCCATGTCTTACCTCAAGTTTTTCGATGAAACCATCAGAAGACAGTAGCGAATACAGCTAACTTTCTCGCGATCACGCTCCTCTGACACTTCCTTTGACAGGTGCTGAAATCATCCAGATTCCCTTACAATGTGCCCTTTTCAGGGATCACCCATAACTAGATTTAGAGATTAAACATGTAAACACATAAATGGGGAAATTTGTCTTAAGAATTTTTAAGTGAAAACTGAGAGATGGGGCTGAGCTTGAAAAACAATAATATTCTATGGGAGGACATTGGCATTTCAATAAGTGTTTATTATAAATAGAGATGGCAGAACTTTCGAACTATATGGAAAGTTTGAAAGTTCGAGAACGGACCCATTAAAGTCAATGGGAGTCAAATAGTTCAAAAAGTTCTAATGAAATACAAATAAAATATTAATGGTAACTTAATGTAAATGGCTGTGGGACCTGAGAAATGGCCTGGAGAACATGTTCAAATATCCAGGACATTCGAAAATCAATTTTACTCTCACTCGCAATATTTTCGAGCTCGTTCGCGCCTAGATACCATGGACACTTTACTCGCGGATTCGATGTTCGTGCCTAGATACCATTGACATTTTACTCGTGGATTCGATGCTCGCGTATAGGTTTTAATGGACCCTTTACTCACGGATTCGATGCTCGCGTATAGGTTTAATAGGCATTTTACTCGCACATTCGAACAGTCGAACATTCGATATTTATCGGAAATCCGAAAATATCAAAAATCTGGGTCCGGGATAGTTCGAATTCGAATAGTTCGGCTTAAACTCAGGTTCGAGTTCTAGTCCATCTCTAATTATAAGATAACATTAATGTATGTTGGTTTACATTTCATTATTTTTTGTTAAACTGGTTTAGGATTAGAGATGGCCGAACTTCTGAAATTTTGGTCCATTTTCGAACTTTCAAACTATATGGAAAGTTCGAAAATGGACCCATTAAAGTCAATAGGAGTCAAATAGTTTGAAAAGTTTGAATGAAATACAATTAAAATATCAATGGTAACTTAATGTAAATGGCTGTGGGACCTGGGAAATGGTCTGGGGAACATGTTCGAATATCCAGGACTTTCAAAAATCTATTT
Source organism: Hymenochirus boettgeri (assembly GCA_019447015.1). NCBI lineage: Eukaryota > Metazoa > Chordata > Amphibia > Anura > Pipidae > Hymenochirus > Hymenochirus boettgeri. Next base: position 86,624,020 of record CM033475.1, on the reverse strand, counting down.
TATTCTCACGCATGGTACTTTCGAGCTCCCGCGTTCGATTTTCGATAATTATTACATAAACGATTTGTACATTCAATAATTATCCCATAAACTATTCAAAGATCGTTCGATTTTCGAATTTGATAGTTATTGAAAGTTCGAAAGTCCAAGAAATCTCGATCCGGGATAGTTCGAGAAGTTCGAGTCCGTTCGAACTCTATAAGTTTGGCTCGAACTCGGATTCGAGTTCTAGTCCATATCTATTTAGGATAAGTGAATAGTGTAAAAGCAATAAAATAGCTAGAGGAAAACAATAAAAATTGATGGTTTATAGACTCACATTTTTTATTTCTGTTTCACTTTATTTAATAGCCAAATAAATAATTCCACAATAATAAGTCATTAATTACACACCCTGGACTAAATAGAAATGAAAGAATGATATGCAAATAACACTTCCTCCCAGTCATAATAAATAGCCTCAGTGCCAATAGACCAGACAGAAGAACATCCTAGACACTCATTCTGTAACCTGCAATCGCTGATTCCTAACAGAGACAACCATGTCTGGAGTTAAGGGCAGCAGAAGAAATGTCAAGAGCCATGTCCACCACCATGTAATCCCTGTCCCCCACCATGTGTTTCCAGCCCACAGTATGTCAGGATCGTAAGTATAAACATTTTTTTAAACCTCTGTTATTTTATGTTGTTTTATAACTACAGTGCAAAATGCAGTGACAATGTAACATCACATACCAATAAAATACCAATATTGTTTAGTGTGCAGTATCGTCATTTTGCAATTCCGAGTTATGCCTCTATATGCCACACAGATGCACGGGCAGTATGAGTTCCATTACTGAGCCTTTCTGGTGGCCAGGGGATCTGGTCTGCATGCTAACATCTTAGAATTTCTACCATAAACCATTTTTTCCCTTTACTTCTTAAACACTTTTATGATATTTCCTTATTAGTTTACTTTGTATTACAATAGATAAAGCTATGATGAAAAAAATTAGCCATACCTCATCTAAATGAATTTAATGTTTTCTTTTTCAGCTTGTGATCCTTGCCCCAAGCCAATCCCGCAATGCCAAGGTAACTTACATCATAAGTTAGAACAGATTTAAACTGAGAGAACAAAAAATCCATAGCCCATAAAATAATGTCATGTTATAAAGCAAAATTGTCTTTTACTAGTTTTTACTGACAGAAGAACCCCCTAAAAACTCAGGACCACAATACATATGTTATTCCGTGAGTTCCTAAACTGAGATATTCTTTTTAATCCTCACTGGCTATGCTTCTATTTATCTGGTACTTTCAAGTAGCAGCCATCATTTATGTCCTTAACATTGGTAAGTGTTGTTTTTTTGGGGTCCTGCTGCCAGATATGAATTGGACTAAGGGGGTAGGTGAAACTACAGTGAATATATTTAACTAGAAACAGTATTGGTTACAGCCCTATGTAGAAAAATGTTACTGCATTTAATAATATAGTATATGGTTTTAACCCTGGCAGGAAGAGTATAACCTGGATCCCAATGAGATGACTAATGATTTCTATTTACTGTAAATTCTTTTCTATAAATTTTCCAGCAGATTACTTTTATGATAAGCGTGTACAATGGTTTCAATAGAAATCTGTCCTATTCTATCAAAATATTTAAACAATATTTTTCTTTATCCTTAACGTAGATCGATGCAAGAAGACTCCGCACCAACAGCAGAATCAAGGCCATTCACATTACTGAATGGTACAATGTCTGAAGCATCTTCTTTCTGATTTCACAATCACCTCTGCTTTGTAATGAAGATGTCTTTACCTAACTAGCAATTATATTTTTATTAATGAAATAAACATTACATAAATGATTTGCCAAATCTGTTCTGAATTCCATTTTTTCACATTTGCCTTATAAATAAATATATAAAATTATTTTAATGGAAAAAGACAATTGAAGTTATTTAGTATGTTGTGGGATTTTTAAAAGAATGTTTATTATATAAACTAAGAGAATATTCATGGTTAATATGAATTTCTTCTCTGAAATTAAATAGAGTTACCACAAAAAAAAAGAACTTGCTTCGAGACTGTTGTAAATATTTTCCTGATAACAGTAATGCTAAGCTTTATCCGCCTGTAACTGCTCATTAGAGATGGGATCTGGGTCCGACACGTACCCGGATCCGACACAAAACACCCCGGTTCTGAAATCCGAATGATCCGTCAGAATCCGGACAGATCGTCTGGATTTCAGGACTTCGGAGCGCTTTTTCGATAATTTTCGAATGTACGGAGCTATTTTTGCAAAAAAAATCCTCGAAAATAAGATCGGAAACTCGAAAATGGTCTTCGATCATGTTTTCTAGAATTTTCGAACGTTCAAGGCTTTTTCAAATTATCGAAAATAGCTCCGTACATTCGAAAATTTGTTTCCGTTTCAGATTTTCTGATCTTCGAAATTTTCCCGAGATCCAGGAATCCGAAAACGCAACGAAACTAGTGAGTTTCGGCCATCTCTACTGCTCATTTACCAATGCAGATTTTCTCAGTCAGCTGAGATATACATGGTAATATTTAAATAAAGTGTAGATACATTATATGGACCATCCCTTCCTTTTCCCTCTTTAGGAGGTATTCAGATTAGTTGAACTGGTTAAAAGATTAAAATTAACACTGAATTGAACCTAATAAGTGAGGCTTGTCCCAAAATACCACTAAATAAAACAATGGCAAGCTAAGTCATAGCTATAATCTATTGTTTCTTACTGTAAATATGTCCCAACAGCCTTAAGACTTAGATCAGCTTGTCCTCCTAGTAGCACTTTCAGAAACTCCTGGGAAAGGTTTTATGCTAAATAGCAAGCATAGATCAGCAAAATGTACTTCATTATCGTATGCTTTCTTAAGATGCCAACTTTCATTAATTATTAATACTTTTTAAGGAAAAGTTTGTACAGTGATATATGTAGGATAACAAATGGTGTCAGTATTTATAATACACAGTTTATATAAAACATATTGTATGTTATAATATATATATATTATATATATATATATATATGTATATATAGGTTACTATAAAAAAGCAATTATTCTCATGGCAATATAGGTTCCAACTAGTTTATTTTCCAAACCTGAGTTAATAAATAGGTTGCTAGTAATAACTCACAGACATTTCTGATTAATGGAAAGAAGGGATAGAGATGTGTTTAAAAAGATCTATATACAATAGTAAGAATAATTTCCTATATAATGAGGTATAAGTATGTCAATAAGGAAAACAAACTTAAATGGTATCTAACTGGAACCAAAACAAGTGCAGGGAGACACAAGCAAAACATAGTTTTGCAATCAATTACTGTTTATTGCTGCTTCAACAGGGTCAAAAATGTTTCGAACGCCCAAGCGCTCTTTCTCAAGTGTATTAAACATTACACTAGTGGACATTTAAATCATTAGTAAACCCCACCCTCCAAATCCAATTAGAGATACCACCAGTGTCCAATTAAGTCCAGAAAAAATCTCTTCTTCATTCAGAGTATAAATCTGTAAATAAAGTGCCCAGTTTTTAAGTACCATAGTGCAAAATAAAAATTACAATACAAACATTATTTAAGACCAACAATAAATACTTACAATAGAGCTAAAAGGTTACAATCAAGCTTTTAAAAGTATCCATTATCTAACTCAATAGCTTTCATAAATATGTAACAATCTTGCACTTAAGATACACAAGCTACATTCTGGAACTATTGTTACCACAATCTAACTTCATGGTGTGATTTACTTTAAATAAAACATACAAGAAAAATGTTATTGCATATTACATCTATTTACATTATAATGTTCTCTATAGCAGAAATAGGGCCAATACCTGGTAATCATCTCTTCAAATTTCAATATACCAATCTAGGATAGATACAAACATAAAATAGAAAAAAGTCAGTACATTTTATAAATATGGTTTCAGACTCCAATAGTCATTCAATCCTGAAGGACTAAGGGCGTTTAATTTTTTATCCACATCCCTTCCCTCTGGAGGAGTTTTCTTTTCGATTACCACTCTATTTATGGGGCCAACAACTCTAACACTCTCCATTTAAGTTGTGCACTATATGTTTTTTCTCGAATAAAATGTCTCGACACTGGGGTGTCTATTGGTGTCCTCCTTAAAGTTGGTAATACTTCGCTTATGTTCTTGGATACGCAATTTTACTGTCTGGACGTCTGTCCACATAAGGCAACCCACATGGGCATTTTATCAAATACACTACAAATCTCGTTTTACATGAGCATGACATGTGGGGTAATATCATATCCTCTGGTAGGGTGATTAAATGAAGGCCCCCTTTATGCTGTTACAGCAATTACAACTGTAAGCATGGGAAGTCCATATTAGGTGGCCCATGAATACTTTTGTTTTCCTCCCCTTTTTTCAGATGGCAAAGATTCTTTCAGGTCCTACCTCTCCTATAACTGAAATTAGGTTTCTCTTTACACCATTTATACAGTATTTTGTCTGACTGTACATCGGCCAATATTCTGGACAATTCGTTCCGTTTTTTTTGGCTCAAATGGCTTATATTGGGACACCATTAATAGCCCCTCTTTCTACTCCTTTTGGTCCTATTTCAGAGTTAACATTCACCTCTATCCATTATTTTAACCTCCTGTAATTGGGATTCAACTTCTTCTGTTATAACCCCTAGCAAGAAACCTCTTTTTCAGTATCTGCTGCAAATTGAAAAGACTGATCAGAGCTAGAAACTCTTTTGGCTCTGAAAACTGGCCCTTAGGTATGGCCTTAATAACACTGTCACATGGAAACTCGAAGCCAGTAGACACTGTTTCTCTCCACTGGCACTGAAACAGAATTTTTTAGTGTATTTGATAAATGCCCATGTGGGGTTGCCTTATGTGGACGACGTCAGACAGGTAAAATTGCGTATCCAAGAACATAAGCGAAGTATTACCAACTTTAAGGAGGACACACAATATGACACCCCAGTGTCGAGACATTTTATCGAGAAAAAACATAATAGTGCACAACTTAAATGGAGAGTGTTAGAAGTTGTTGGCCCCATAAATAGAGGTGGTAATCGAAAAAGAAAAACTCCTCCAGAGGGAAGGGATGTGGATAAAAAGATTTAACGCCTTAGTCCTTCAGGATTGAATGACTATTGGAGTCTGAAACCATATTATAAAATGTACTGACTTCTTTCTATTTATGTTTGTCTATCCTTAGATTGGTATATTGAATGAATTTGAGAGATGATCTACCCGGTATTGGCCCTATTTCTGTATAGAGAACATTATAATGTGAATAGATGTAATATGCAATAACATTTTTCTGTATGTTTTATATTAAAGTAAATCACCATGAAGGTAGATTGTGGTAACAATAGTTCCAGAATGTAGCTGTGTATCTAAGTGCAAGATTGTTACAATTTATAGAAAGCTATTGAGTTAGATAATGGATACTTTTAAAAGCTTGATTGAGACCTTTTAGCTTATTGTAAGTTATTATTGTTTGTCTTAATATAATATTTGTATGTAATTTTGTTATTTGCACTATGGTACTTTAAAACTTGGCACTTTATTTACAGATTTATACCTGAATGAAGAGGAGATTTTTCTGGACTTTATTGGACACTGTGGTATCTCTAATTGGATTGGAGGGTGGGGTTTACTAATGATTTAAATGTCCACTGGGTGTATGTTTAATACACTTGAGAAAGAGCGCTTGGGGCGTTCGAAACATGTTGTGACCCTGTTGAAGCAGCAATAAACAGTAATACTGATTGCAAAACTATGTTTTGCTTGTGTCTCCCTGCACTTGTTTGGTTCAGTTGATGAGTATAGCGTGTAGCGGACACGCTGTGGGGATTGACACGCAAGAAATGTACTAGCCACACTTAACGAATTCCTTGTAACTTAAATGGTATCTAAACTGTAAAAATAAATAAATTGCCCTTTACTGAAAATGTAATAATTTTCAATTACAGCTGTACCATTTGTTTGTTGATCTGTTATATCTCTTTAGAAATCTAATCTTAGGCATCTTACATTATAGCTGTCAATCAAGTGTGTTACCTGAGGAAGGGGAAGTCACATCCCCCGAAACGTTGTATGTTTTTTCCGAATAACATGGAAATGAAATAGTGTGCTCCTCCAACTTTTGCTTGCCGTATTGCTGTGGCCTTGAGGTGGAGGGTGGGAGGATTGCACTATCATTGGACCGGCCCGGCCAAAAAGGTGCTGCCCAATATAAGCCATTTGAGCCAAAAAAAACGGAACGAATTGTCCAGAATATTGGCCGATGTACAGTCAAGACAAAATACTGTATAAATGGTGTAAAGAGAAACCTAATTTCAGTTATAGGAGAGGTAGGACCTGAAAGAATCTTTGTCCATCTAAAATAAGGAGGAGGAAAACAAAAGTATTCATGGGCCACCTAATATGGTACTTCTCCATGCTTACAGTTGTAATTGCTGTAACAGCATAAAGGGGGCCTTCATTTAATCACCCTACCAGAGGATATGATATTACCCCACATGTCATGCTACATGTAAAACGAGATTGTAGTGTATTTGATAAAAAGCCCATGTGGGTTGCCTTATGTGGACAGACGTCCAGACAGTAAAATTGCGTATCCAAGAACATAAGCGAAGTATTACCAACTTTAAGGAGGACACACAATAGACCACCCCAGTGTCGAGACATTTTATCGAGAAAAAACATATAGTGCACAACTTAAATGGAGAGTGTTAGAGTTGTTGGCCCCATAAATAGAGTGGTAATCGAAAAGAAAACTCCTCCAGAGGGAAGGGATGTGGATAAAAAGATTAAACGCCCTTAGTCCTTCAGGATTGAATGACTATTGGAGTCTGAAACCATATTTATAAAATGTACTGACTTTTTTCTATTTTATGTTTGTATCTATCCTTAGATTGGTATATTGAAATTTGAAGAGATGATCTACCAGGTATTGGCCCTATTTCTGCTATAGAGAACATTATAATGTAAATAGATGTAATATGCAATAACATTTTTCTTGTATGTTTTATTTAAAGTAAATCACACCATGAAGTTAGATTGTGGTAACAATAGTTCCAGAATGTAGCTTGTGTATCTTAAGTGCAAGATTGTTACATATTTATGAAAGCTATTGAGTTAGATAATGGATACTTTAAAAGCTTGATTGTAACCTTTTAGCTCTATTGTAAGTATTTATTGTTGGTCTTAAATAATGTTTGTATTGTAATTTTGTATTTTGCACTATGGTACTTAAAAACTGGGCACTTTATTTACACGATTTATACTCTGAATGAAGAAGAGATTTTTTCTGGACTTAATTGGACACTGGTGGTATCTCTATATGGATTTGGAGGGTGGGGTTTACTAATGATTTAAATGTCCACTATGTGTAATGTTTAATACACTTGAGAAAGAGCGCTTGGGCGTTCGAAACATTTTTGACCCTGTTGAAGCAGCAATAAACAGTAATCTGATTGCAAACTATGTTTTGCTTGTGTCTCCCTGCACTTGTTTTGGTTCCAGTTAGATACCATTTAAGTTTGTTTTCCTTATTGACATACTTATATACCTCATTATATAGGAAATTATTCTTACTATTGGTATATAGATCTTTTTAAACACATCTCTATCCCTTCTTTCCATTAATCAGAAATGTCTGTGATTATTACTCAACCTATTTATTAACTCAGGTTTGGAAAATAAACTAGTTGGAACCTATATTGCCATGAGAATAATTGCTTTTTTATAGTAACCTATATATACATATATAATATTATATATATAATATATATATATATAACATACAATATGTTTATTATAACTGTGTATTATACTGACACCATTTGTTATCCTACATATATCACTGTACAAACTTTTCCTTAAAAGTATTAATAATTAATGAAAGTTGGCATCTTAAGAACATACGATATGAAGTACATTTTGCTGATCTATGCTTGCTATTAGCATAAACCTTTCCAGGAGTTCTGAAGTGCTACTAGAGGACAGCGATCTAAGTCTAAGCTGTTGGGACATATTTACAGTAAGAAACAATAATTATAGCTATGACTTACTTGCCATTGTTTTATTAGTGATTTTGGGACAAGCCTCACTTATTAGTTCATCAGTGTTAATTTTAATCTTTTAACATTAACAGTTCAAAATCTGAATACCTCCTAAAGAGGGAAAGGAAGGGATGGTCCATATAATGTTTCTACACTTTATTTAATATTACCATGTATATCTCGCTGACTGAGAAAATCTGCATTGGTAAATGAGCAGTAGAGATGGCCGAAACTCACTATCGTTGCGTTTTCGGATTCCTGGATCTCGGGAAAATTTCGAAGATCAGAAAATCTGAAACGGAAACAAATTTTCGAATGTACGGAGCTATTTTCGATAATTTGAAAAAGCCTTGAACGTTCGAAAATTCTAGAAAACATGATCGAAGACCATTTTCGAGTTTCTCGATCTTATTTTCGAGGATTTTTTTGCAAAAATAGCTCCGTACATTCGAAAATTATCGAAAAAACGCTCCGAAGTCCCGAAATCCAGACGATCTGTCCGGATTCTGACGGATCTTCGGATTTCAGAACCGGGTGTTTTGTGTCGGATCCGGGTACGGTCACCCAGATCCCATCTCTATATACAGTTACAGGCGGATAAAGCTTAGCATTACTGTTATCAGGAAATATTTACAACAGTCTCGAAGCAAGTTCTTTTTTTTTGTGGTAACTCTATTTAATTTCAGAGAAGAAATTCATATTAACCATGAATATTCTCTTAGTTTATATAATAAACATTCTTTAAAAATCCCACAACATACTAAATAACTTCAATTGTCTTTTTCCATTAAAATAATTTATATATTTATTAAAGGCAAATGTGAAAAAATGGAATTCAAACGATTTGGCAAATCATTTATTAATGTTTATTTCATTAATAAAGATTAAATTGCTAGTTAGGTAAAGACATCTTCATTACAAAGCAGAGGTGATTGTGAAATCAGAAAGAAGATGCTTCAGACATTGTACCATTCAGTACTGTGAATGGCCTTGATTCTGCTGTGTTGGTGCGGAGTCTTCTTGCATCGATCTACGTTAAGGATAAAGAAAAAATTGTTTAAATATTTTGATAGAATAGGACAGATTTCTATTGAAACCATTGTACACGCTTATCATAAAGTAATCTGCTGGAAAATTATAGAAAGAATTTACAGTAAATAGAAATCATTAGTCATCTCATTGGATCCAGGTTATACTCTCCTGCCAGGGTTAAACCATATACTAATTATTAAATGCAGTAACATTTTTCTACATAGGGCTGTAACCAATACTGTTTCTAGTTAAATATATATTCACTGTAGTTTCACCTACCCCCTTAGTCCAATTCATATCTGGCCAGCAGGACCCCAAAAAACAACACTTACCAATGTTAAGGACATAATGATGGCTGCTACTTGAAAGTACCAGATAAATAAGCATAGCCAGTGAGGATTAAAAAGATATCAAGTTTAGGAACTCACGGAATAACATATGTATTGTGGTCCTGAGTTTTTGGGGGTTCTTCTGTCAGTAAAAACTAGTAAAAGACAATTTTGCTTTATAACATACATTATTTTATGGGCTATGGATTTTTTTTGTTCTCCTCAGTTTAAATCTGTTCTAACTTATGATGTAAGTTACCTTGGCATTGCGGATTGGCTTGGGCAAGGATCACAAGCTGAAAAAGAAAACATTAAATTCTTTAGATGAGGTATGGCTAATTTTTTTTCATCATAGCTTTACTATTGTAATACAAAGTAAACTAATAAGGAAATATCATAAAAGTGTTTAAGAAGTAAAGGGAAAAATGGTTTATGGTAGAAATTCTAAGATGTTGCATGCAGACCAGATCCCCTGGCCACCAAAAGGCTCAGTAATGGAACTCATACTGCCCGTGCATCTGTGTGGCTATAGAGGCATAACTCGGAATGCAAATGACGATACTGCACACTAAACAATTTGGTATTTTATTGGTATGTGATGTTACATTGTCACTGCATTTTGCACTTAGTTATAACCAACATAAAATAACAGAGGTTTTAAAAAAATGTTTATACTTCGCGCCTGACATACTGTGGGACTGGAACACATGGTGGGGGACAGGGATTACATGGTGGTGGACATGGCCTTGACATTTCTTCTGCGGCCCTTTACACTCCAGACATGGTTGTCTCTGTTAGAATCAGCGTTGCAGGTTACAGAATGAAGTCTAGGATGTTCTTCTGTCTGGTCTATGGCACTGAGGCTATTATTATGACTGGGAGGAAGTGTTATTTGCATATCATTCTTTTTTCATTCTATTAGTCCAGGGTGTGTATTAATGACTTATTATTGTGGAATTATTTATTGGTATTAAATAAAGTGAAACAGAAATAAAAAATGTGAGTCTCTAAACCATCAATTTTTATTTGTTTTCCTCTAGCTATTTTATTGCTTTTACACTATTCACTTATCCTAAAATAGATATGGACTAAACTCGAATCCGAGTTCGAGCCAAACTTATAGAGTTCGAACGGACTCGAACTTCCGAACTATCCCGGATCGAGATTTCTTGGACTTTCGAACTTTCAATAACTATCAAATCGAAAATCGAACGATCTTTGAATAGTTTTATGGGATAATTATTGAATGTACAAATCGTTTATGTAATAATTATCGAAAATCGAACGCGGGGAGCTCGAAAGTACCATGCGTGAGAATAAAAAAGATTTTTGAAAGTCCTGGATATTCGAACATGTTCCCCAGACCATTTCCCAGGTCCCACAGCCATTTACATTAAGTTACAATTGATTTTAAATTGTATTTCATTCAAACTTTCAAACTATTTGACTCCTATTGACTTTAATGGGTCCATTTTCGAACTTTCCATATAGTTTGAAAGTTCGAAAATGGACCAAAATTTCAGAAGTTCGGCCATCTCTAATCCTAAACCAGTTTAAACAAAAATAATGAAATGTAAACCAACATACATTAATGTTATCTTATAATAGAGTGGACTAGAACTCGAACCTGAGTTTAAGCCGAACTATTCGAATTCGAAACGAATACAACTTCTCGACTATCCCGGACCCAGATTTTGGATATTTTCGGATTTCCATAATATCGAATGTTCGACTGTTCGAATGTGCGAGTAAAATGCCTATTAAACCTATACGCGAGCATCGAATCCGTGAGTAAAGGGTCCATTAAAACCTATACGCGAGCATCGAATCCACGAGTAAATGTCAATGGTATCTAGGCACGAACATCGAATCCGCGAGTAAAGTGTCCATGGTATCTAGGCGCGAACAGCTCGAAAATATTGCGAGTGAGAGTAATTGATTTTCGAATGTCCTGGATATTTGAACATGTTCTCCAGGCCATTTCTCAGGTCCCACAGCCATTTACATTAAGTTACCATTAATATTTTATTTGTATTTCATTAGAACTTTTTGAACTATTTGACTCCCATTGACTTTAATGGGTCCGTTCTCGAACTTTCAAACTTTCCATTAGTTCGAAAGTTCTGCCATCTCTATTATAATAAACACTTATTGAAATGCCATGTCCTCCCATAGAATATTATTGTTTTTCAAGCTCAGCCCCATCTCTCAGTTTTCACTTAAAAATTCTTAAACAAATTTCCCCATTTATTGTGTTTAGGACACCATTAATAGCCCCCTCTTTCTACTCCTTTTGGTCCTATTCAGAGTTAACAATTCACCTCTATCCATTATTTTAACCTCCTGTAATTGGGATTCAACCTTCTTCTTGTTATAACCCCTAGCAAGAAACCTCTTTTTCAATGTATCTGCTGCCAAATTGAAAGACTGATCAGAGCTAGAAACTCTTTTGGCTTTGATAAACTGGCCCTTAGGTATGGCCTTAATAACACTGTCACTATGGAAACTCGAAGCCAGTAGCACATTGTTTCTCTCCACTGGCACTGAAACAGAATTTGTAGTGTATTTGATAAAATGCCCATGTGGGTTGCCTAAACAGAATTTGTAGTGTATTTGATAAAATGCCCATGTGGGTTGCCTTATGTTGGACAGACGTCCAGATGCAGTTAGGGGTTACAGTTGGTATGTGTGAAATGCATTGTGGGGAATTTCCTCTCCCAATACTGACTTATTCTTATCCTAACTGAAAGCTGTGTGTGATTAGAGATGGGCAGTTCGCGGACCCGAACCCGGATCTCTGCCGCGGATTTATCCCATCCGTGAACGTCGGATTATTTCGGATTTTCCGGATTTTCCGCCTTCCGAACCGCAGATTTTTTTTTTTGAAAATTTTCGGAATTACGAGGATCTCCGTATTTTCGGAATTCAGAGAAAACGGAGGTCCTCGTAATTACGATAGTTCTCGTAATTTTGAAAATTTTAGAAAAAATGAGAAATTCTTGTAAATTTGCGGAATTTCTGCATTTTGGGGATTATTTTGAAGACGGAGCAAGCCACATGTCCCAAATTATCCAATGGCAGCTAACATGATTATTGCCAGCCCCCTGGGTATAAAAGGCTGCTTCACAGGCGCCATTTTGTCAGTGTGTTGGAGTGTGTTTAGTGGAGACCTGACAGTGTATGAGTTAGAGAGAGTTTTTTGTGCTTTTTGAGCTTTCTGTGTGTGGATTTCAGTATGGTGGTTTAGCACTTGTTGTTAACCACCCCTGTATTCACACATCTTGAGACCCAACAGTCCTTTTAAGGACTAACCTTAGTGTAACGGAGAGGAGAACCCGTCTCTCCAATGAGAATGTGGACCGCCTTACATTCATCAAAATGAATGAGGCGTGGATCACATCTCAGTACAGAACCCCTATTGCTGATGCCCGTGACTGAAGGCCTCCTGCCCCTGGCCACCCGTACTGCTCCTTCCACCTCATTTTCTGCCTAGAGGCTTAGCTGATGCCAGCTTAGCTGGCAAATGGCAAATTTTTCTTATTGGCAGGGCCATATATGGTCCTACCTTGCGCTACAAGTTGTGAAATAACAAATGCTCTGCAACAACAGCTACTTTGTGGCTAATTTTTCTAAGATTGGGTCTATCCTACTTGGCCTGAGAGCAGTACTTTGTTCTTCCTTCTCTCTCCACGAGGCACCTTTGTGGTGTCACCTACTCTGACCATCTTATACAGCCGCAACAGCTACTCTGTGGCTAATGTTTTCAGCTCTGGGTCAATCCTGCCTGGCACTAGAGCAGTACTCCATATAACAAAGTGTGGGCCTCTCTGAGGGAGAGAAGCCAATGGGGTGAGGGGTATGTCCAGAGGGGCCAAGCCTGCCTGGCCCCACAACAATGGTGGCAAACCGCAGTGGACATTATGTAACCCAGTACCCCCATCGCCTTCTTTCCCTTGTTGTGTGCAAACTACTATATAGGGGAATGTGGCCAATTTGGTGTGTGTAATGGCATTAATGGTAAGGTATATACAATAAATATATTTTTGTCAGAAGTGAATTAAAATATTTTACTACTTATTACAATACAGTAATATAATAAAAAGTATACTAGCCTTCCATCAGTTGCCACATGGCTTGAACAAAATGAGGCCTCTGCCTCTTCAGATCACATGATAGCACATGATAGGTGCCAGGGGGGAAATCATCGTACCCCCTGGCCAGGTTACCACCCTGTATCATAGACCTGGGCAAAGTAAAGCTAGGCACACACACTAGCGATAAAGCATACTCTGCATACTTGTCATTTTACAAATTACTACAGGGAGCTGTATTTTACCTTTGTAGGCTTCTTCTTACATGTATTGTATACAAATAACCTTAACTCAACCGTGCTGTTTTTTGACTTGTAGTTTACCACTGCGCTACTTCTCTGGGGCCAAATATTCATTTTGACTCAAGGTCCATAACCAAATAAAGTTTTGCTGTCGCTAGACATCCCTATAAGGTTATGGATATTCCCAGTTAGTTCCATATTTTTTTCTGCGAGACTTCTTAGTATTGCAGGCCCTGAGGATAGGAAAATAATACAGATTACAAATAACCAAATGTTCTTAGACAGTAAACTGACCTTTTACATTTCATTTCCCTTTGTAGAGTTGCCAAGACTTCTCTTAGTTCTCCATGGCAGCTGCACAGACATTCAGCCTGAATTGTGATCCAGGAAAATACATTCGTCCACAGTCCTTTTCTCCTGAATCTGTAGCCATAAATTCTGACATGGGAAGTGTGAGCAGTCTGATTGAGAAGCAGGACTTCCCACATGATGGTTTCAACTTGGACTTCAAGCCATTTTCAGAATCTCACGCCCCAGGAAACGCCCTAAAAAGGGGTTTGCAACAGCGAGAGTTTATGGGCTACTTAAACATTACAAAGAAGGAAGGGAAAAGCTCTAAAAAGTTTCCTGGCCTGGGATTCAGAAGGGAACGTAGCCTGGATGGTGGAGAAAATGAATACCCTGTTGTATACCACAAAGATGGCAATGGGACAGAATTTAGCAAATCATCTCTTCCTGAGAGAGGGCACTTTGAAAAGGTCAGTACTTACCATTAGAATTCAGCAGAGTGTAACATACGAAAAAATTAACACACACACACACACACACATATACTCGGTCTGTACCTCTTACTATTTCTCAATCAAGATTTAGTTACTGCTTTGGGGAATGAAAATGATTAAGTTCGGGTGATTTTTATGTATATTTTCTTATCTGCCTTAAAAATTGATGATTGTGAATGTTGCTCCTCCTCTCTAAGCTGCCAAGCTGCTTATAGCACCGTGCAACTTGGCAAATCTTCAGTTGGGACCATCGCCATACACTTTAATGGGTATCCCATTTCCAGTTGCAAACAACTAGGGGATTTTAAAAGAGGGGTAGCCTCTGTGATCAGATTTATGTTTTTAAATCAAACACATTCCTTTTAAGGAAAATGATGACCTCAAAAAACCTAGGGTTAAATAATAGCCTGTTGTCATTTAAAAAGAGCCCTGGTTCGCTTGGGTCAACATTAACCATATTTTTCATACGGACAGAATACTGATTAGTAAACTGACTAATAAGGCAAAATTTACTGATAGGTTTGATCAAACTTTTGTCTGCTTTGGATGAAAATTCAACCAAGGTCCAACCAACCAAATCAGTTAGTGTTTTATTACTAATTAATAAGCTATAGTAATACTTGCCCAGAAGCAATAACAGTACAATACGCAATACGTTTGTGGTTAATCTTGCTGTTGTCTTTGCAGTCTCGGTTTGGACCTTCAGCGCTGAAATCCTCAAATATAAAGAACTTTGTTTCAGGTCATAGCTTGTATCAGTCTGGTAGCCACAAGCTGTCTAAAAGTAATGGCAGTCTGAACATGCTGAGCTGTGTATCTGGTTCTCCCAACCGTGGCCCCTTAAAACCAAGTAATAACCAACAGAGTAACTGGAGTGAAAAAGGAATTGAGGAAGAAGATGACAGTATGTCAGACTCAAGACAAAACTCCATTAACAGCTTTTCATCTTACAGTCCAGGATTTAGCGTAGCTAGGGGTCAAATAAGTGCTTCTATGGGGCATATTAACCATATTGGAGGGTCACTAGACCGAGCTTCACGAGCAATGCGAGACACAATGGTGGGTGACAAAGGTACTCTTTCGTGCAAGAGTATGGCCACTCTGAGCCGCCTGCAGTGTTCAGGGGAACCACCACCTCCATATGAGTACTCACAGTCTGTAGAGGATGTAGCTCGTCAGCTGGAGGAGAAACTTCATGATAAAGTAATGGAAGCAAGACAGCTGAGAAGGAATGCAAGTGACAGTGATGATCCCTTCACTCAGGTATTTATTTTCCATACTAGTTTATCCACAAACTTTAGATACACTAAAGATCAGGGATTTTTAAATTTGCGGCCCTCCAGATGTTTGAAAATTACAACTCCCAGTATCCCCTGGCTACAGTATGCTGGGAGTTGTTGATTTCAAAACATCTGGAGGGCCGCAAGTTTGACATTACTGCACTAGACTGTAAGAATTTATTTGTATTGTTTTTACAGGTTTGTAAGAATCCAGTGACTTTTAACATAGAAGTGACAATTATATACAACCAATAGGGTACACATTTACTCTTAAATCTATCAGATCATCATATCTGTGTGTTTCCATTGGCTTAGCATAGCTTTGGTAACTTTTACTGTAGAGATTTACAAACTTTCCTAGTCTGTCCTTCCTAGTCTGTTTCTGTTGTGGTTTAGCTGATTGGGATTTTGTACTGCAATGCATCAAGATTTAAGCATGAAATGTGTATATACTTTTTTACATGATATCTTCTCATACATGGCATTACTCTTATTTTATGTTCTTTGCTCCCTGGCACCTCCTGCAGGTGTTTGAAGATAAGCGTCGACTGTGGATGGAAGAACTGGATGAACTCAAACAGATGTATGTGTCTAAATTGCAGCAGATATCCCAGCAGGCTCTCCGCAGCCAACGAGCACTTCAACTGCAGTTATACAAAGTGCAGCAAGAGAAGAAGCGATTACAGGATGAACTAAACTCACTACGAGGAGAATGTGAAGAGTTGCGGCAAAAACGGTTTCAGACAGAAACTCCGAGCCCAAAATTAGAGGACTCCAAATGGGAGGTAAGGCATGTCTGAACCAAAGTTCATATTTAGCACATTGACAAAAAGACAAAATGAGTATAGCAAACTCCAAAATTCCTAGGTTTTTTAATGCAGTTTGAGGTGTGCAAACTCATTTGTACACAGAATAAAAATGACTAGAATGACTTCGAAATTATACCAGGCACTTTCCTGATTGACTAATAGCTCTTTGCTAGTGTGAGAAATTCATGTACAGAATGTATTTTTTTCATATGAATGTTGAAAACCCCAGGATCACTAGTACTAGTAGCATTGTATTTAAATGCTAATTAATACTGAAAACTGAATATGTTTTGCCATATATTAAAGTTAAGCAGCCTCAGCTATCCCATCAGAGATAATATACTAGATAATGCACCCCCTACTGTAAATTATAAGGATATTAGATATATATAATATATATATAATATATATAATAAGGGCGAGTAAACTCCGAAGTGACATCTCATATCCATATAATTTACAGTAGGGGGTGCATTATCTTTTATAATTTAGCCCTTCTCTTCATTAATTTTACTGTCCCTACCCACCCCCTTTCCCCCCTCAGCAATCAACCCCCCCCACGGCATCCAACCCGCCCAAACCCCCCTCAGCGCTCTCACACGATTACCTCCTCTTCCACATGCAGGAGATACCGCACTAGCTGCAAAAGCATTGTAAGTAAATTTTAAAACCCACTTCCCCTCCGTAGTTACAATGCATAGTTAGTGCGATATCTCCCGCATGTGGAAGAGGAAGTAGTCGCGTGAGAGCACTGAGCTGAATTACAGTGTCAGGCGAGAGGAGGAACGAGCGAACCATGGGATGCCAGGTGACAAACACTTCCTTAATGTTATAATCGGCACGTTACTACGTAGTAGCACGCACCGATTATAACATTAGTATGTTACAGTTGGCCCCATAGAAAAATTGTAAGGGGGTAGATTATATTTAGATTATATATAGCCTCTGTCTTCCCTGGATGGGTGAAGCCCTGAAGTGTACTCATTGTATAACCCCCTACAATATGGAGTCTTTTTGATTTTTATTTATATATCTTTTATATTCTTTGTACTGGGTCCCGTGTGGGTTTTCTTGAGAATAACGTGGAGTCTTTTCTGTTTCTTACAGATGTCTCAGAAAGCTGGTGAGATTTCACTTCTTAAGCAACAGCTGAGAGACTCTCAAGCTGAAATAAGCCTAAAGTTAGGGGAAATAGTCAGTATGAAGAACCAACTTAAGGAAGCCAAAGCACTAGCAAAGGAAAAAGAAATGGAGACTGCAGACCTGTCACTTCGTCTCCAGGCTTTAGAGGATATTGGCCATCAGGTTGCAGTAAATGCATCTGTATCCACTGGTGGGAATTTTATGGATGATTCAAAATGGCGAATGGTAAAAGAGAGCTCAGATGCTGCAGATGTTGAACGTCTACGGGCTGAGTTAATGCTTGAAAGACGCCAGAATGAATCACAGATGATGACTTTCGAGAAAGAACGCAAAGTATGGAAGGAGGAAAAGGAAAAGGTACTGAGGTACCAGAAGGAGATACAGACCGGTTACTTGGAGATGTATCATCGTAATCAGACACTTGAGAGACAGATCCAAGACCTGAGACAGGATATTGGTCAGTCATCCAGCACTCCTCCTCTATGGATGGATACAGTGGAAACTTGACTGTCAAAATGGTGTGCTTCTAAAATAAAGCAGAGACTTCTGTATTATGGAGGGCTGCTGTCTCTTTTGTACTGAGACTGATGTCCTCACAGGCTTAATAATGTGATGCTGAAATGGTTTTGCTGCTTCAATGCTTTATGACTTGCCCTAGTTGGCATCACAGTCATTTAAACTCAAATCATTTTTGAGAAGTTTGTATCATTTTGTAATGAAGTTTTATTGCCTTGCTATATTATTGAATATATATTATAAAAAGGAGCAGGCTGCCAGGCTTTACAAAATACCAAGGGCCTGTCTTGGCTTGACTTAAGCTGTGTGTTATTCCTTACTGCATGACACGCTTCTTTGTAATGCACATCTAGACAGTAGAACAGTGTTTTGAATTCCTCCGCAGGAAGTTTCTCAGTGTATTAAACATGGCAAAAATGCTAATGAAATGGGCTCCTAAAGGTTCGTACACACGTGCGATCACGGGTCCCGACCCACGATGCACGTGTACGAACGTTCATTTCTGCTGATGATCGGCCCGTGTGTATAGCCCTTTATCTGCCGGAACGGACGTTTGGTCGGGGATCGGCGAACAACCGACTTGGCGGATCTCCGAATGACCGTCCGTTTCGGCCAATAAAGGGCCTATACACGTGCGATTGCGAGTCGGGACCCACGATCGCACTTGTGTACGAAACCTTTAGTCTAGTGGAGAGAAACACTAAAAAAGGGATCACCAACCACAACACTACAAATGTTTTGAAAACTACAACTCCCCAGCATTCCCTAGCTAATCTCACAGCTAGGGAGTTATGGGAGTTGTAGTTTTTAATCATCTGGAAGGCCACATCGCTACATGCTACTTTAACAACTACTCTTTCAAGTAGGCCACAGATTAATTTATTTACGAGCGGTGAATGGTTAGTCGGGAAAAAATTCAGCCATGTGTACCCAGCCTTACGGTTGAGTCCCAAAGAATAAAAACAATTTAGGTTTTTTTTGTCAGATAGTGTACTAATTGTTTATATTAAAGGAGTCTTTAAAAGCCTCCCCCTCAACTAATAGCCTTGAATATGCTGAATACTACAAAGTAGTGTTTGTTATTCTTAATTCCTAATCAGTGTTATACTTGTCTGGAAACAAGTAATATTTTTCACTACAGTAACATGATCGGGGCATGCTTGAGTCTATGGCTTATGGGGGAGGGATTAGAAGTAAGTATGGGTCTTGACTTTAAGCTAGGTACACACCTAGCGATTTTTCCTCCTGACCGACCGTTCGATACTTTCGAACGGTCAGCCAGGAGGGAGGACTGTCGGTCGCGGCAAAAGCAGCCGCGTCTGATAGTCACCGCGACCGATCGTGCGGTCCATAGAGGACCGCACGATCGGACGAGGTTTTCCACCCTGTCCGATCGTCCTTTCGTCCGATTTGGATGAACGGTTGATCGGACATGGGCACATTCGAATACGATAATTTCGGTCCGATCGACCGATACACTGAACTATCGGTCGATCGGACCGAAATATCTAATCGTGTGTACCCAGCTTTACACAGTTGCCTAATTAGGAAAGACTATACATTGTTTTAATCAGCAGATTCTGGGATACAAGTCAGGAGGATATGTTAACTTCTCTTTAAACAAGTACCAATGAAACAGTTGGTTTCCAGAACATGTTTTGTCTTAAAGGGTAACTCCACTGAGAATTTGTACTTACCTTTTTCCCTTTAATTGAAGAATGGAATGGAAAGAAGCTATGTCTTACCTCCCATTCTTCATTTAATCCAACAGGAGTCAGGAGGGAACCCTTTAAAAGGTATCTTTACTCTAAAAAATTGAATTTTGTAAAAATTTAGAAACAGCAAGAGCCTACTTCCCCAAAACCTTTTTCGGATTTTAAATCTAAACTGTAGATTCTGAGAAAACATAATTTAAGGACACCACACACAAGGATATAGGGCACGGACTAATCAATAAATAAATCCTCTAGTGAGGCAGAGGTGCAAAATCTACAAAACACAGCAAAATTTCATATCAAAGAGAAAGGAATAAGTACATCTAAAAATCCTTTAATGCGATAGGGATATGCATATAAAACCAATTAAAATGAAAGACCATGCAGTCATCCATAAGTGCAATATATAATGTTGAATACACATTGGGAACCAAAAAGTGCTAAAACCTTATACCTACCAGTCAGTAGTCCTAACCGGTCAGGTGCAATTTGTCCTGTGGGATGGCTGCATACAAAACAAGTATGGGGAGCTTTTTCAACCATGCTGAGCATGGAGCAATTGATAATTTAGTGACATAGCAAGCGCAGATAAGTATGTGAGTACCACTAATTTACGTCTCTATAATTGTAGTTTCAGATAGTGTAAAGTTGTTTTAGTGAGTATAGTGACCCTTTAAGCTTACCCACTATCGCACTCCCCCTTCTAATAGCTGCATGCGTGTATA
The DNA here is from genome assembly GCA_019447015.1 of Hymenochirus boettgeri. Taxonomy (NCBI): domain Eukaryota; kingdom Metazoa; phylum Chordata; class Amphibia; order Anura; family Pipidae; genus Hymenochirus; species Hymenochirus boettgeri. Next base: position 86,603,271 of record CM033475.1, on the reverse strand, counting down.
GTACAAGGGAGTGTGGATATCCCCTGGGATCTGTCAGAGGAAGCAGCAAAGTCGTGCGATCACAGGTAATTTTAAAGGATTCCCTCTTGGCTCCAGTTGGATTAATTGAAGAGTGGGAGGTAAGACATAGCTCCTTTACTTCCAGTTCTTTAATTATAGTGAAAAAGGGTAAGTACACATTTTCAGTGGAGATATGCTTTAAAGGCAACTGTGCTGTAATGACATTGTACTGATGCTGATAATATCATCAGCTCCATGACATTTGTTTGCAAGCATCTGTCAGTAGGCTTGGATCATCATAGTTTGCTAACTGTTATATTTTTAGCAGCATCAAAAAAAGCTGCAGATCCTTTAGAGGGTTAAAACATGCTGCAATTTATTGCACTTGAGTGTAGCCAGAATGTATTAATGCAATGTTTCTTTAATGAAATGACCATTATGGCAGAGGTGGTAGACTGGCTTCTAAGGCCATAGGTGTAAAAACATAAACCTTATAAAGGTTAGTTGCCAATTGTAAATTTTTAGATACATTGGGCCACATTTCTAGAGGCGTGTAAAATAACGATCGTATTTGTACAAATATAACCGCGATTGTACATTTACGTAATTGTATGATGGCCATTGCGGTAGACTACTACTAGATACCGTAATTTTTTTAATACTGCCCTTTGATCCAAAATACTTTGAATAATTAACACTGTATCTGCCCTTGGAATATATAGAAAAACGTGTATTTACATTTACCCTACTGTGAATACTGTTAGACAGCTCATATTTCCAGGCACTTCACAGGCACAGTACATACCATTAGTTAGGACAGTTGTGTGTAAGGCTGTGTACACCTGTTCCGATTGACCATTGCAACTGGAATTTTTGTATGATATGGGCAAAAATATCAAAACTCACCTCAATAGATCGTTGCGGAAGAACGTTTGACTGGCATTGATCCGTGCAGCCAGACATGGCAGTAAATTTCGGCCCAGCTGACGGCAAACATCAGCCTGTGTGTTTCCAGCATACCTGTTCATGGAGGATTATTTGCTGCACTTTATCTGTAGCCATTTGCTCAGTACATCATTCTGTGTTAGACGTTAGTTAATTCTTTGCACCATGTGATATCTTGGATATAAAATAATACCTTTTATTGGCTAACTAAAATGATTGAAAATGCAAGCTTTCGAAAACACATTTAACATTAGTACTGCAACTGCAAAATCTATTTAATTGCCAGTCAAACTGCTAAAACGAACGGCCAATATCTAAGAATTAATGTAATAGTGTAAAATATGGCACAGGTTTCTAATATTCCTAAAGAATTGTAGCAAATGAGTTAAAAAGAAATGGGCCAGTTTTTGGCCTACTGTATGGCTGCTGTGCATCTCAAAACATATTAAGCATTTTGAATATAAGCAGTATAATGGTTTCATCACTCAGGGGTGATGGGTTATAATTTATAACTATTTAATGACAGCTGGATCATTTAATTGATCAGAACATTTGGTGTGGTTTTAATATCTCTAAACAGAGCCAGCAGTGTAATTATATGTAAATAGCACTGATTGCATTTTATATTGTTGTTTGTTCAAACTTTCTGACCACTGACTTGCATTGTCAGTTTTATAACTTAATACTGAAAACTGGAATACCTCCCTTGCTAATAGAATTTCAGATATTGTGTGTAAATGTTGTCAGATGTAAATACACAGGACATCCCTTTAGTTGTGCTTTAATAACTTCCTGTGGGGCTCATACAATAGGAGATACAAAAGATTGCCTGTGCGAGACTAATAGCAAAGACAAACTTTGCTCCATTTATTTAATAGACCCCTTTGTGTTGCACATGGTATCTCAACCATGGCCAGACTGGCAGCAGAATTGCAGGCCTTTTCTGCTTAGTTCGGCATTTCACACAGTGGGTCAATATTGTTTGCAGAATACATTGTTTATCATTTAGCCCACTTGTCCGCAATTTTTAGCCCTTAGGCTGTTATGATCTAAAACTCCTGAAATGTCACACAAACGGTTTATTAGTAGATTGTTAGGCATAGTTTAGCCACAGGGTTCAGATGTATGCTATTTTTTTGGTTATGCAGTCCTATAAAACCAGGTAGTATACCATTCATGAAGTTTCCATTTCTAAACTTTAATGCTACCACTTTGATGTTTTAATGTGAGACAAATTATTGCCATGTAGCAGAAATAAACTGAGATTTCTGTTCATAATAAACATTGTGTTTTTCCTTTTTGCTAGCTTGTTTCACACGAGCAGCATGTTCTTGCTTGGTTAGCGCTTTCCTAGCAGATTCAAGATGGTGACGGTCACTGCCCACCAAACCCTACATGTAGTGTTTTTCTGGATCTGCTCCTACAATACCGTTTGGAAGTAGTCTGAAAGTTTTTGATCATTAAAGAAACATTCATAACATACAAAAACTTGTTTTTAATAACCAGTTACTTTTAAACATAAGGATAGTTGCTGTAATAGTAATAAGAATCCCTCTATAGAACCATACGTTGTTAAAGGGCATGTACAGTGCAGTAATGTAATACAAGTAAGTGATGTGTACGGCTAAAAAAACACATTGGCATTATTCTGTATGTAGAGAATATCACCATGTACGATGACATCACAGGGACTACATCATCACTGATCTGCTTCAAGATTACTATAAAATCACATCCCAAACAAGATTTGTTGCAAAAAGTCTTTTAAATATATCTCTCCATCTGGAATAATTCCAATGTAGTTGTAGTTTTTCCATACACAACCCTTATTCTTATTAAATTATTGCCCTATACTTGCCCTTAAATGAGACGATAACTTGGAACCAAGATCTTAAAAAAAGCTCTTCAGCCCCAAGCACTGAAATATCATGGTTTGTCCTTCACACTAAGGATGAATTTATAAAGGTTTGATTGTTTATCCCACATTTGAAAATAACACTGGTAGAGAAAAACTTTTGGATAGAGCAAAATGTATAGTTACGGCTGAGCCACATCAGCACATTTTAACAAGGGATCCGATCGTGTGTTAAAAAGGGCACACTAGTGTTGCCCAATTGGACTGGCTACCCTAGTTGCGTTGGGGCCCGTTACCCTGTGATCCGATGATCAGTGCAATTCACATGAGATTCGGATCCCCAAAAATGTCACCAACGTGCATGAAGCATGTGCATGCAATCGTGTGCCCAACGCTCGTGCTCAGTGTGGCCTCAGCCTTAAAGTAGTCAATGTAGTTCCCCTTATCAGAAACCAGGAAATATGCTGTTGTTTAATTATAACTAGTTGATTTTGCCCTTAAGCCAATTCTAGATCTACACAAGTTTGAGAAATTCCATTTGTATGCTGGAAAGGAATTTTGCAGTATTTCAGATCTGCTATTAGTGACTGATTCACTGCATTCCTGTCATCTACATTGTCTATCAAATGTATAAATTCTCCCAGAAAATTTCCTGTGTGTGTATTTTCTTCATAGTTTTTCTCTTACTTTGTGAGATGCAAGTGCAAGCTTGTCCCCCACAGCTGCAGGAATATGTAGGTCTGGGATTTGAGAGTGGGTGGCACCAAAACTTGGCAGGCAGTGTAGAAACCAAGCCCAGCTGTTTCTATTAGTCCCAATAAATACACCGGAAAAATTTCGACACATGCCCAAAAATGACGCTGTTTGCCGGCTGTTTTAGAAGTGTTGGACTTTTCCTCCAGAAGCATGTCTTGGAAAGTTGCTGATTAAAAACCTTTTATTAATTTACACAGCTTTCAGTGGAACAGTGTTGGTGGGGATTTTCATTACAAGGCAAAAAGCCAAATAGACTAGCCAAATTTAGTCATTTGCTTCAATTCTAATACACACTTCTAGACTGGGTTTAAAAATATGTTTTAACTTAAACATCTGCAGACAGAGGAAACTATTAAAGGAAATTCAGCAAATTAAAAGCAAAAGCCCATTAAAAACAAGATAGTGTGTTGCAAGGCTGTAGTTTACTATCAAACAACGCTTACTTAATATACCACTTAAATCACTTTAGTGGGATCATTAGTGCATCCTTCCATATATCTGCATATTACACTGATACTCTGGTGAAGACATTTTGGAGACATCCTGCAAGAAAACCTGGCATTAGCTCCAAGTACTTTTGAATCTTAACTGCAACTAGTTTAGCCTGCAAAGGTCATGTTGGATACTCTACTGAATATAAAACAGACAGCATCTAAAAAGTCTGCAGCTGCTTGGGACCTGCAACATAACTAGTGAATTTTAACAAATATTACGGACTATGCCACACCAGTGTGTTTCTCAGAGTAGTGTGTTTCAGTGTGGTTGGCCCCATTGCATGCACTGGAATCCGTTTTAGTTTTTTTTTGCAAATCGCATGCGCTCTGATTGCATGCGTGATTTCACTTGCACCATAGTGTGGCCCCAGCCTTAATGGGAAGTGGTACAGGTATTAGTATTGTAGTATCAGTGGAACCTAAGAAACAAGAAGCAATTTCTTATTCCCATGTTCCCCAGAGTAAGGGGCGGAGATATGCAAAATACTCCTTTATGTTAGCTTATGCATATGTCCAAAACCGCCGGCTAATAACATGCAATATAGCTTAATATATAGAGCCAATCATATGATCTGCAGACACAACGTGTTTCGACCTAGATCTCATCAGTGCAAGATACAGATTCATGGCTCTATGGTGTAGGACTTGGGCTTACAGTAGACAAGGCAGCTAGAAAGCTTAGGGAAAGAGGCAATGCTATTCATATAGCATGAGACTGCAAGAAGCCTTCTGTTATAAGAAGGTGTTTCTCCATTTTTATATTCAGTGAAGGGCTTTTTGCTCCTTTTGTCCGCTCTATCCCTAAGCTTTCTAGCTGCCTTGTCTATTGTAGTATCACAATACTTTGTTGTCTGTGGTAGATTACAATAAAGTACAGAACACTTGACTGGCCTACTGTGAAGTAGCGACAAAATCTTAACATTGTGGCTCATAATGGTATAAATCCATTTATCAAGCACCTGAAGTAATGGGGGTGGTAGATCTGAATATTTATTACATACAAGTTTGGCTAACAACTTCAAACTAATGTTCAAAATATATAGATTAGTTAAAAATCACAGGTGCAAAAAACAAAGAGGGACCAAGGTATGCCCGCATAATTTAAATGTGGCAATTGCATAAACTGCATATAAGATCAGGCTTAACAAAATTGGACACTTTCTTTAGTACAGTTGGTAATTTTATTAAGTCTGCAGTAAAAACCAATGGTCTAGAGGGCATTTATGAACACAGAACTCTGACCATCAGACATATCACATGCATATACAGTAGGAGCTCAATGACAGAAAAGAGGTGGCATGAATAATTATAGGAACTGAGGAAAACCTTGGTTACTTTACAACTTGTTCGGTATAGTTGTGGCATATGGAGCAGGATCTGTAAACAAAGCATCTTCCAAACGTTCAATCTTCAACAAAGATGAGATTGTATGTTAAATACATCATTACTGACTTGCTTTCCTATACTCTGTACCCTAAATATAGATTTGGAGTCATATTCACTTTTGTAACTTTAGATTCATTCATAAAAATAGAAAGACACAGGATAAATATAGATGGAAATTGTTAGAAAGTTAGCATGCCAAGTAACAGCTGGGCTGTGTCTAAAGGAAGAAGAGCCCATGACACCTAAAGATTACAGGACAAATCTCCACAGAATGTGCTGTCCAGTTGGAAGTTACCGCACCATTATACCTAGCAGAATTGGTAGTTAACAAGAAATAATGTACCAAAATCCTGAGTGGGCACCACACCCTGAAACATTAAAACAAAGGGAACATTCCTCTTTAGTTTTACATTTATTCATTCAGGGGAGTAACTACCAAGGGAGTAGCTGCAGGGGACCCCATCATCTTCTTTTTCCTGTGACAGATGTAGCATCCTCCCAGAAAACCACTGTGGATGGAGCACAGATAGGGGCCCCATCATAGTTTTGCTGGGGGACCCAGTGATTCCTACTGATATTATTCATTAAAGATTAATGTATTCAGCATGTAGCCAGTACAGACCCATTTATCAGTAATTTGAAACATTACATGCTTTTAAATAGACCTCATAGTGTTAACACATGCTTCTTTTTCAAGTCTACAGTATAAATCACCTTTTTCTTTTTAACTTCCTAACCTTTAATAAACTTATGTATCCTTGTTTTTTTTATCTACATTGGAATGGTCTTATTTTGTTTCTTTTGTTATATATCTTAAATATTCTGACTGTCATGTTTTAAAGATCCCCCTACACACAGTGCAGACAGCATTCTCATATGTAAGGCATAGGGAGAACATTTGGGACCTGCACATTTTCTTCGAGCCACAGCTAAATCTCTATACTCTAATACTGTGAGACAACGAGGTAGAGGGAAATTTTCGTCAGTACCTACATTACCCATAAAGGGTCGGTAACAGCCCTTTAGCGGTAATGTGTGTCCCCAGCTTTCACATGGCAGGAAATATGGAAGACAATCAGAATTTAATATATACTGAATGTAACAGCTGACATAACTCATTAGTGCCAAACAGTTTCAGGGATAGTCGAGACTGATCTTGTGTATTTAGCTGAAACCTGGCTCAGGAACCTAGCAAATAATCATTAAGAACTTTATGAAAATGGCTAAATATAAATAGTAGACATTCCTAAGTGAATCTTTTGTTGCGATTTCCAACAGTATTTGAGAAATAAAGCAATACATACTCTTCATACTAGGAAGGTTGTATTACCATAGACCTAACTGCCAGTGTGAAATATAAAAACAAAATCTCACTATAAAGCAGACAAAAAAAAAAAGGATCTCATAATTTATTGAATTTAACCAGATAACTCTAAGGCTGGGTACACACAGGCAAATTATTTGTGCCAATCAACCGATACTTCCAGTTGATTGGGCTCAAAAAATCTGTGCTGCTTTCGGCCACGTCCGATGACGGTCGCCTGTTCCGGACGAATGGGCGATTGGACTTTTATGTAAATCATGGCTGATTGTGTGGTTCCCTATGAGACTGAACAATCGGTCGCGCGGACTGACACTCACTCATAGCGAATGCTTGGTTGGGACAAAATAACCCTTTGTGTGTACCTTTTTTTTTTGCCAATCAATGCCTGATCGGATATTTTGATCATGGTTGTTCAGGAATCAAAAGCCAATCTTTTAGAACCATTTTTGTATTGTTAATGCCTGTTAAATCCCCAAGGTTTTTTTAAATCTCTGTGCACAAGTTAATCAGTCAGTAAATATCAGTGCAAAAATGTTGTACTTTCTTTAAAGCAATTTTACAGTAAGTCAATATAATTTTGGCAGAGGTATATTATTTGTGTGTTTACAGTAACTACTGTATATATCAGTCCTATGTCTGATCAATGAATGACATCTAGTGGAGAAATAGTTTGTTGCACTTCACAATTCATGAAACTTGAAGGTGACTTCTTCCCTAATATTGTAGTCACCTTTTAGGATTGCTAATGGAGAACTATACTGTAAAACTTAACTTAACTTAAAATGGAAAGTACCTGGGGCAGGGAGGTAGGATTGTTAACTCCTACCTCACACTATAGTTTTGTTGAAGAGCTACTGCATATAGTTTTCATTTGCCAGATTAGTCCTGTTTTAAAGGGCATCAATACTGAAAAATAGGTTATTTTAAATTGACCATAACTGGAAACTATAATTCTTCCCAACCACCACTGTATCATTTTTTTGTTGATCTGCCCCCTATTTCTTTAGATATCCAATCTAAAACTTCTTATATTTCAGCTGTCAATCAAGTTCCTTGCTCTCAAAAACTATTCTTCTGTGAGTACTTTTACTGTAGCTAGAATGGTGACAGAGTTTTGACAGCTGGAATGCTGTGTGCAGGCTTGACAGTTGGTTTTTGGGGAAAAAAAAGTCAGATGGAAGTGGGAGGGGATACTGCTCCTAAACAAATTGTGTGCTTGATTGAAGGCATGCAGCAACACACACAAATCAGAGTAAGTGCTACTTACATGTATTCAATTATAGATTAAGATGAGGCAAATTCATTTTTTCAGCAGTGTCCCTTTAAGCAACAAAAAAAATGGTTGGACCACTACTTCCGCTGTAGCTATAGGCTGTCTCAAAATTCTACCTGTCTCCACTTGCACCCCGAGCAATATGTAGTAAAGGTAAGATGTGGTAGACCACCAATACAGGCATGTAGTCGTGCAAGGATTGCTGGACCCTGGAGAGCCCTATGAGAGACTTGCACCTTCCTTTTGCATATATTTCCCTATGCGCACCGGTATTCTGTGATTGACATGGGTAAGTACCATTTATACAGTTATATTTTACAGAAAGGTAATGGCTTGGGTTTTTAGAATAGACTATTATCTTCATTTTTATGCAAGCTAAATCCTGCACTCTGGAATTCCTTCCTTTTTCAAATTGATGTGACACTCATGGCGGATGGGTGGGGTGTTGGAGGGTTGCAAACACACATGCTTTGCAAAAATGCAGCAAAATGAAACTTGCATACAGGAAGCATAATAGCATTACCGTGTCTTCAGTGTGCAGTGTTCTTTTTCAAATCCCAGAATGGAAATAAGCAGTCTGTTTACACATGAATACCAAAATAACTAAATTAAACATAGGATGTATGAAATATTTTTGATTGTCTTTGTAAAAAAAAAAAAAAAAAAAGTAGGTATGTTAGAACTGCCATGACTTTTCTTTACGGTTAGAAATTGTTGCAAGGTACACACGCAGCTCAAATAATACATTTAATCCAGATATGGCTGCAGAAGGAGAAAGGGTTCATTTCTGCTTGTTAACTGATACTAAACAGACAAAACGGATACTTATGGACAAAGATCTCTTTTGCTCTCTTTGTGGCTAAAATCTTGAAGTCAGAAAAACTAGCCACATGGGTAGGTTATTATGCAGAACCATTATGATTGGTGAACACCTCCATAGACTACAAACACAAGGGAAGTGGATCTGCCCACTTTAGGAGGAGAGGAACCAATGGCTGCCTCCATTAGCACATACAAAATAGAGGACCACAGTTCCCCTTTAAAAGGATAAGTACACTGTAAAAGCAAGTTAAGTTTAATTGTAATTGAGACTTGGTTGCTCCACTTCTTCTGTAGCCTCCAAAAGCTGCGATCGTGTTATCACGCGGCGCGCTCACATCACGCAGCGCTTGTACAAGCACGGAAATGACATCACGCACGTGTCCGTGCATGCAACATCATGACGCGCGCACATGTACCTCACGATTGCAGCTTTTTCTAACTGCTGCTTACAATTAAACTTAACTTGCTTTTACAGTGTACTTATCTTTAAAGTAAAAAATAGTCAAAGCTAATTTCACGTATAGGTAAATAAACAATCTAGTGAAAATTCCATGTTAAAATATATTGTACAAAGACAGAATTTTCTGTATAAAGGAAATTCAGTCCAAACCATTATTTTTTATTGCAGATAGGAGAAAGGATACAGAGGTACACAAGAAATCAAACAAAATGCAGATTTATCTGTTTATTTGGTTTTTACCTATCAACGCCAGCAGCTTAGGGTAGTGTTCCTCAAACAGTGTGCCACCAAATGTTCGGAAACCACTGGGAATTGTAGTTTTCAAACATCTGGAAGCACACTGCTTGAGAATCCCTGACTTAGGGTATGTATCTGGTGGAACTACATGCCAATAAAGGCTGTATGAGCTATCTCCCTAGTGTTTGCTCCCCATTGTTACAATCTTAAAGGGTAACTGTGGTTTTAAAACAAGTTGAGTTTAACTGAAAGGCCAGTTTCCTACCTTTAAAACGAGTCATCAACCACCTCTCTACCTGCTGCTCCACAGTCCAAGATATAAAGAAATGACTGACCAGAAAGTTAATGGGTGGGAGGCTGACATGTGACATTCCTAAGGCTTCTCCTGCACAGTGCCACCAGCGAGCACAGCCTCAGACTCCCTCAGTGTGTGAGGGAGACAGGAAGTCCCTCCTCCTCTCTGCTGTGTGAAATCTTGACAGAGTAGGTAAGGGAGTCTGAGTGGCCCACGGCACCCGCGAGTGGACGGGGCCACATGGGGCTGTAAGAGAATGGGCCAAGGGGGGCCTGCATTGGGTCCATGAGTGGGAGGGACCAGGGGGGCTGCAAAGGGGAGGAGGAGACAGGGCAGATTGACGGACATGGTTTCAGAGCAGGAAGCGCAGGGGACCTGGTGATGCTGCTGCCGTATCACACACAAAAATGTAAATATCTTCAAAACTATGCAAAATAAACAATGAAAATAAATTGCAAAAATTCTCAGGAGAGCAATTCCTATCAATTTACCTAAAGTCATTTTTGGACCACAGTTCCCCTTTAACTAGTATGTATAATGACAAATAGTGCTATTTGATAAACAAGCATATTCCATTATTGACTCAAATGGACACTGCTTAAGGGTTACAGAAAAGCTTTGCCTTTGTTGCATACCTTCAAATTAATAAATCCTTTCCCATTCTGAAACGTGCAAAAATATATTTATAAAACAAAACTTCTTATAAACTGTGATGGGAATAGCGAATTAAACATGTTACAAAAAAACAACAACACTAGATTAATAGGGTAATGGAAGTGCTTGCACATCTTCTAAACAATCATCAAATGCTTCTTGGTATTCTTCATGTGCTTTAATGAGTATCACACAGGTGGGGCGCTTGGAGCCTGCAGCTGCACCAAGATCCTGTAACAAGAGCATGTATGTAATATGATGCACACTTTCATAAATGTCAGACATGCAATGAAACATCCTATAGCAATAAACATTTCCTAATCAGTGCTCCCTGAGCAAAAAGATAGATAAGTTGTTAACACTAACACAGGATTCTCCATATTGCACCAAGAACTACTCTGCAGTTCCTACACTACAATTGAGAGATTCTTACTGCATATAAAGATTCTGTTGTGACCTAACACCAAAGGCCTATCACCACAATTGAGAGATTACCGGTAAGTGTAAAATTTTGCTGTGGAATATGTGCATAGGTCAAAGGGGTTTGTACCATTAATATAAAGACTGGTATAGATTTAAACAAAATCATTATGTTACAATCTGAAATGTGTGGTTATTCATTTATGGATATTTACAAGGAAAGTAACAAATCGGGGGGAAAAGATAGTACACTTACAGATTTAGATGGGACATATGAATAAGGTATACCACGATCCTCACACATCACTGGAATATGACAATAGACTTCAATTGGAAGCGTGTCACCGGCAAGTACTACAATGCTAGAATAAGGAACAAATAGTTAATTGCACTTTTTAAGCAAAAAGCATGCAAGGCTGATAGTACCCAGCATGTATATTGACCAAGCTGGCTCCATAGGGCAGTTCAGTTGTGGAAAAATATATATATATTTTTTTAAATACTTGGTTTATATTACATAAACCTAGTTGTTCTACATATTCTGTTCCACTTCAGCTGATTTCATACTGATATGCCCTGCTGACATTATACACACTTCCTTGGAATGTTCCAAACCGTAATTGCTACTGATGTTGGATGGGTCAAAAATGATCAGATCTCTACTGAGCAATTAAATCAACCCAGCCGCTGGGTCAAGGACAAGAGCATAACAGACACTACAAGTCCGTATTTTGGAAGCATTTATTTATGCACAAAGTGCTGAATGGGCAGGTTTAGGCCATTGGGATGGGAAAAGGCTTCTTTTCTCTTAAAAGCAATATGTATTTGCACCAAACTTTCTCTTAAATAAACTATTTTTGTCAGTCATACTGATGTCTAATGAAGGGGAAATCAAATCTGCTTTATTTAATGATCATTTGCATATGTATATATTTAGGGAGATAAGACTAACAATGGCAGGTTTACTTTCTCGAATGAAAGGATATGGCAATACTTTACAATAAGTTAGATGGCATTGCATACAAATAGCAGGGACTTTTTTGACACATGGGTAAGCAAAGGACAACAATCTTCCCCTATATCTTAGAGAAAATTGGTTTCAGCTCAGAATTCTAATCATGCAGATCAGTTATTCCTGCTACTTCCAAGAGATGGAAGAATTGTCACTGACAATGATTGTGGGAGAAGCCAGAAGTCCGTCACTGCACCAGTATAATTCTTCTGAAAAGGCACAGATATTGCTTGAAAGACTGAAACTAGCTTCAGAAAAAGATAGATTTTTATGATTTGGGCTTATGACAGCATATAAGATGTCCCAGAAACAATACAGACTTTACAAACCTATATCTTTGGATTGACAACAGATAGAGACATCATCCTAGGCTAGTATCAGTGTTCTTTTATAGAGATCAAAGTTACCCATTAAGGAAAGCTTTACCCTAAAGCTAGGTACACACAATACAATAATTCGGCCCGACATTTCAGTGTTTGGTCGATCAGGACGAATTATTGTATGGCGGCTTTATGCAACCTCGATTGACCGCTCGTCCAAATCGGCCGAACGAACGAGCGTACAGGTCGGAAAATCACAACTGATCGTGCGGTCCTCTATGGACCACACGATCGGTCACGCCTAACTGTTGGATGCGCCTTTATTTGCAGTGGCTGACCGGCCGAAAGCCTTGAATGGTTGGTCTGGAGGAAGGATTGTATAGTGTGTACCTAGCTTTACACCTGAAACGGATATGGCACAGATGATTTTTAACCCAATCTTTTAAACCTTAGATGTGAAAGAGTGTAGCTGTTATTTAAAAACTGTATATGTATATTTACCTAATCACAGGTTTTGTTGGCAATCTAAAGTCTGCAGTTAATTTACAAAATGCATTTGCTTACCCTTTCTCCCCTTTATTGATAAATTTCTGTACTTCTTTTACACCTCTGCGTATATTCTTCTGTTTCACAGCTGAAAGAAATAAAAACAGAACTTTTTGAAATATATTTAGAAGGCTAAAGACCTTTACCAAGATGGCCACAACTTTACTAACATTACTTTAGCTAATCTCATAAAAATGGTGCTAATTTCGCCACAATCAGATCTTATTCAACATTTGAAAGCCAACATCTGATTGCACCATTGTTAATGGTAAGAACTTTAATTGAATCTCCCTGAATATTTGTAAATACATTTCAGTGAAATTTTATTGGAAAATATATAGAGGACTTTACACAACCACAAATTACTCTCAACCCATGCTTAATCCAATTACATATGAATCCAAGCAAGAATTTAGAGTGAAAAAAACAAAACTATGTATCAAATTTACAACAGTTTATACAAACCTGGGGTCCCTGAGGTTGCATGGGGGTCCTCAAGAGATTGTAACAAACTGTTTGGATCCACTATTGTGATGAATACAGATATTTTTCTACATATTTATCAGTGTACTATATTTGTATGAATTATGTGTTTGGTGTATTGATGTCTAAGAGATTAAAGTGCATGTCCACCCCCAAATTTAAAATCTGCCCCTCTCTGCAGTGTTAAAAAATCCTTACCTTACATCCATGCTCCTTATGGTTTTTCTGCAGTCGATGTCCAAAGTCCAGGAAAGAATAGCGTAGGAGCTGTGTTCCTGTCCAAAAGGTATCTGCCTCTGATCTGTCCCCTCAGTAGTTAGTGACATGCGTAGCCGAGCCCCCCCCCCTTCCTCCAGATCACATCTGGATGGCCTTTTATCCAAGTCAAAGCCTTTTAATATTCGGTTCCTTAGCCTTTCCCAACCCCAACCGCTATGTTAATGCTTAAAATAAGTTTCCAATTAATACTTACAGTCCCATGCTCCCGCGCCTATCTTCGCAGCCACATCTGTAATTGGCTGACAGGCAGCCAATCAGATGCGGCTGCCAGTCCGGGGCCCTCTGTGATGTTTCCAGTTAGCAGAGAGGGGAGAAAATAGGTGCAGGAGTGAGGGGGCTGTAAGTAAATTTTTAGTATTAATGCAGCGGTTGGGGGTGGGAAAGGCTAAGGAACATAATATTAAAAGATATATTTTTGGGTGGACATGCCCGTTAATAAAAATAAGTAACAATGTTTTTAGGTATGGGTCCCCTGAGAAACACTGGTATAGATTAAAGATGGACTAGAACCAAACTCAAACGGGCCCAAACTTTTCGAACTTATGATGATTATCAAATTTGATAATTATCGAACGCTCAAATCTATATCCCTTGACTTTAGCGCTCAAAAACTCTAGAATGCAGCGTTCGATAACCCCTTAAATGTAGCGTACGATTTCGATAACCCTCAAATGTAGTGTTCGGTAACCCTCCAATGTAGTGTAGAAACCATCCAAAATTCAAATGCGTAGGCCCGACAATTGCACGATTGTGGGGAAAGTCAGTGTTTCAACAAGTTTTGGCGATATGCAAATGTTCCCCAGACCATTTTCCATGCCCCAGAGCCATTTTAATTGTATTTAATCCAAACTATTTGTCCCCATTAAATGGGTCCATTTTTGAACTATCGAACTTCCAAGCTTTTACTAAAGTTTGGCAATTCGAAAACGAGCCAAACTTTAGGAAGTTCGACCATCTCTAATATAGACCCATCCCCTGCACGGGATTGGATTGCATTTTTTTTAAAAATAAACATATATTTATAGATCATTTATATTTGTATAAATTATGTATTTTGATGATTTGATGACAGAGTTAGATAAATTATAAATAACTATTTTATGTAGGGGATCCCCCCGAGACACGAAAATTTTTCAAGGGTTCCCTACGGATAAAAAGAATAAGAAACACAGGTTAATACTTTTGATTTCAGAGTGGTAACTACACAAAACAGCTAGCATTTGGCTGAAATCTAATCCTGGTCTAACTAGTCCTTTCGGCAAAATTTTGGGCTAGATATACAGACCAACTTAAAGGGCAACTGTGGTCTCAAAACAAGTTAGGGTTAAATGAAAGCCTGCAGTATTTCCTTTAAAATGAGCCAACAATCACATCTCTGACTGAAGCCTGTGAGAAATTACATTGGGGTGAATGTTCAAACTTCCTGCTTCCAGTAGGTTGAGCGACATCCCCTGACGTCTGCCCAGCCAGTCCAGCCCGGGGGAGAAGCAGGCAGAGGCTGGTCACATGGCTGAAAACAGGAAGTGTTCAAGCAGGAAGTAATATTGCTGAACCTTACCAGCAATAACTTCTCACAAATTTTATCTAGAGATGTGATTTAGGTTTTAATTTGAAGGTACGATGGAAGGCTTTTTATAGAATCCTTACTAGTTTGGAAGAATTTGTGACCACAGTTACCCTTTAAAGGATATGTACACTAAATTTTTTTTTAAACTGCCCATTACGGCAAACTAATTATTGACAAAATTATTGACTCCTGTTTACCTAGCCATAGCATTTTAAATGCAAACTGTTCGCAGCCTCAAACATTGTATTGCTATATTAAAGTGTTAAAAAACACATTTAGAGCTTGTTAACAGTAGGGGCAGAAATGTCTCGGAACACGTAGCAACATAGATTTTGCATAGGGAACACACTATAGAATTTTCATGTATTCAATTCCTGTGCATTAAAAAAAGTTTTAAAAATGTGAATGCATGCAAAACAAAAAAAACCTTCAAATTACTATGCTTGTAAATGTTCTCATTCATCCAGGTCATGGTATATCTGTTGTATTTAATAAGATTAACTGGACTTGAAGTTTAGTTCTTGAAGATGTTTCGCTAGTCATCCGACTGGCTTTCTCAATTCTGAATCGTCTTCAAGAACTAAACTTCAAGTCCAGTTGATCTAATTGAATACAACAGATACAAATTACTATGCATTTTTTATTGTGCCGGTACGTCTAGTGTGACTGAAGCCTTACCTAAACAGTAAGCAGTGGGAAACTGACATCTGCCAGATCAACTGAAAGCTTCTGCCATAAGCCAGTCAACTTATGTGCAGCTCTAAGCTGTGTGCTTGTGCACACAGAAAAATCTGCTGAAATATAAGCAAGGTGGTACTCATACATTTTGTATATGCACACAACTTATACTAAATTAGATGGCTCGTGTAGTCCAGTATTGAGTCAGTTTGCCAGCACCTCTTTCCCTCTCTCGGATCACAATCTAATTATCTTTTCTACCACCTACTCTCTCCTCGGATGCTCTATCTAGTGTCCTTGTTCGCAATAGACCTTCCAGCTCTATCCTTTTCTCTCAGTTCTAGCCTCGCTGCCCTCATGTCCGATTCTAACCCTTATTCTCCAACACATTCATATAACTCTCTTACCAACTACTGTTGACTCCTTTGCCCCCCCCCCCCCTTCCCCCCTCCGGCTCTCGTCTGCCCCCCCCCCCCCCCTCCCAAACTCACAACCGGTCCTTGGCTCAATTCAGAAACCAAATTTACCTGAATTGTTTGACCTTCTGCTACTCACAACTTACAACGTGTACCGTTGATCCCTGTGCCCTCCTCCTTACTGAGACACTGCTCTAAAATCCGTTCACCTGCTCACATTTTTAGTTCCTCCCTGACCTCTGAGATTTTCCCTTCTGCCTTTAAACATGCGTGCGTCAAACCTCTTCTTAAAAAGCCCTCTTTGGACCCTACCCGTTTCTCGAACTACCACACTGTCTCCCTTTTACCGTACGTGTCCAAACTAAGAACATCTCGTCTCTATACACATTACTAATTACCTCCATGCTAATAACCTATTGGACTCATTGCAGTCAGGATTCCGACCAGGTCATTCAACTTAAATGGCCTTCTGCAAAGTCTCGAATACCGGTAACCTACAAACTGCCAAAGCCAAGGGACAGTTCTTGGTCCATATTCTCCTCAACCTATCGGTTGCTAGCAGCATGGTTGTCGTCTTATCTCTCTAACAGATCTTACTCTGTCTCGTTTGCTAATAATTCTTCTTCTCTAGTTCCATTAAGTGTGGGGGTCCCCCACTTCTTGGTTTTTGGACCTTTGCTGTTCTCCCTCTACACTATCTCTTTGGGAGAAATAATCAGTTCTTTTGTCTTTAAATATCACCTATAAGCCGATGATACCCAAATTTACTTGTCCACCACCACACTAACCCCCAATGGTCAATCCCAAATCTCTAAATGTCTGCTCTCTATTTCTTCCTGGATGGGGCACTGCCACCTTAAACTTAATCTATCTAAAACTGAATTCCCCCCCTAAACTAGGAGCTAGTCCACCCGCCTCCATCTCTATTGACAATATGGTCATTAACCCAGTTGAATCTGCATGCTGCCTTGCAGTAATCTTTGACTCTTCTCTTACCTTCCATCATCACATTAAAGGGGAAGGTCCGAGCAAATACATATGCTTTTAAGAAAAAAAAGAACAGTAATTTTCAATCCCAATGTGCTTAAAATTTATTATTTTGTCTGTAAAATAATAAATGCAACTGAAATACTGACTTCCTGTTTGCAGGACCCCTAATAGAGACCATTATGGCTTTGCCCTTGACCCAGCGCCTGGGTTAATTCAGTTTCTCAGTAGACATCTGAGCATGTTTCACCCATCCAACAGCCAATTAATAGAAATTAGTTAGGAACATTCCAAGGAAGTGGTGCATCCTGGGAAGAAGGACCATTGGAATCTGAATTGGCCTCTCACTAATGTTAACAGCAGGGAAAAGCAAAAGCTATGAAATCAACTGATTTTTCAAAACGGGAAAGAAAATGTAGAATAGCTAGGTATTCATAATACAAACCAAGAAATTTTAAAATACTGATATTTTCCACTGAACTTTCCCTTTAACTATGCCACTAGGACGTGTCAAAGATCCGCCCTTTCCTCTCTCGCTCCACTACTAAAATGCTCATGCATGCCCTTATAATCTCCCGTTACTACTGTAACATTCTGCTATTGCTACTAGAAAGGAAAGAGATGACAGTCCATCTTAAAGGGCATGTCCACCCCCAAAACTATAATCCCCCCCACTAATGGCCCCACCATGTAGTGTAATAAAATCCTTACCACACATCCCAGCTCCATATGGTTCTCCTGTAGCCCCCCCAAAGTCCCAAAAACTGCCCACCAGGAGGATAGCAGAGTCCATATAGGATTCTGCCTCCTGTCTCGCCTCCGGGAGAAGTTTGGCATGCGTACTGCAGCCCTTCTCCCCCTCCCTCCCTCTCCCTACCATAAAAACCCTTGTCCATATAATAGTATTTCTTCCCCCAGCCCCAACCGCTAAAAAATAATTTTAAGAAAGTCCCCCGAATTCTACTTACCTTTCCTCTCTCCCCCGGCATTCTGAGAAGCCGGCAGCCATGTCTGTGATTGGCTGCCTCTCAGCCAATCATGGACCCGGCTGCTGGTCCCGCCCCCTGCTTGCAGTGTCTTGCAAGCAGAAGGCCAGGACGGGCGTTGGAGGAGAGAGGGAAGGTAAGTAAAGGCATACTATTATAGGTAAAAACATTTTTATAAGGGTGGACATGCCCTATAAACTTGGCAGCTCTGATTACATCATTCTCCTCCAAAAGAGGACTGTCTACCCTGATAGTGAGGCTTCCCATCAAGCAAAGAATTATATTCAATACCCTTCTTTTAACCTTTAAATCCTTTCACTACACTGTACTTCACTGCTTATCTTCTCTCTTGGTCCCTTATGCTCCTCACAAGGCAATCTTCTCTACAAACCCCTTACGAACACTGCTTCATCCCTTCTTAAAACCATTCTCTTGCTGCTCCCTACCTTTGGAACTCCCTCTCTCACTTCCCCAGGTGACAAAATTTCTGTCTTTTAAATCTAAACTTCTTATATTATTGAGAAACAGCACTATTAATGATGTTAGCTGTCGGAGCACTTTATCCCTCCCCCCACTTGTATCTGTATGTTGTCCCCCCCACTTAAGATTGCAAGCTCTTTGGGGCAGGGACCTCTTTCCTAATGTAAAGGTACATAATTATATATATGAATTTGTATACTCTGTTATAATGTACACCGCTATATAAATAAAATTATATATACAATGATGGGGGTAAAATTAAGTTCAAGGTGTGGTTTACACTTTCATTCCCCATTAATATTTTTAGTCTTGATTAGTAAAGCTATGACCCCCCTAACCAATGTGATATAATGGAGAACTAAAGGCTGGTTGGTACACACGCCAATTCTTCCTCCTGACCAACCGTTCGAGACTTTCTGCAAAAGCAGTCGTGTCAGACAGTAACCATGACCGAGCGTGCGGTCTCATTGAGGATCGCACGATCGGCCATGGTTTTCTGACCTGTCCGATTCGTACGAACGAACGGTAACGGGCGCCACCAGGAACCATGCAATAATTTGCCCCGACCGAAACACGGAAATGTCGGTGGATCGGGCGGAATTATTGGATGGTGTGTACCTAACTTAAAATTATGAAGAAAACAATGGCTTCCCCATTGTCACTTTCTCTCTTCCAACATTAGCAGTAAAAAAACAAACCGAGCAGGAAGAGTCCGTGAGAGGGAGATAATCCACATGACATCTCCCTACTAAGGTCGTCATTGGTCGGTTCGTGCCCTCCTTACCTTTCTTTACGCATTTATACAGCTTCTTTGTGAGTTTCCGCCCTGCTAATGGGTTGGCCACAGGGTTTATGTAAGCTAACAGCTCTTCGTATGACTTTGCCGGGACGTCGGCTGCCTCCTCTGACTCGACCTTCTTCACTTTAGTCATTTTGTACAGATGTGAAGGAATCCAAACAGAGCAACCACGTGTACCAAGACTCTCCGTACCCAACACGTAATTCCGTATCCGGTAGGAGTCTCTAACAGCTGGAACGCAATAAGGTGATCTACTGAGCGCTTAATTCTGCATCCGGTAGGTGGAGTTGTGGGATGAAACGCAATCATGTGATCTAATAACCTCTTGACCAGGAAAACACGTGCAGGGGTTCAGAGCTCGGTGCAGGTACAGAACAAGTCACCTACAGTTCCATTAACATCAAACGCTTTTAATATTGCCATTAGAATTCATATGCAAACTGCTTTGATTTCAGTGTAAACATACACCATGGATTTCTACATCAGTATTTTTATTATTAGGGTTACTAATACAGGGTCAGGCTGGTTTCCCTGGGAAATCCCTAGAGGGCCCTCCCCCTATTCACCATTAAACAGACGCTGAATATTTAGATATGAGATAATGGGCAGTAAAGGTGACCATACACATTCCAAATATTGGGTAAATCCACTATCGGCAGTGTGTAGGGGCCGAAACCAACGGAACGACAATCATCAAAAGGAAAAACCCAGGAGCGATACCAAAGCTGCCGCAAACCTTCCAGCCATAGGGTCACGTGTGCTGGGGTGGGGTGCAGCTTCCCTTTCCTTATAGAGACCAATGTATAAGGAAGATATAGACGTCTCCATACTCGGGACAGATGCGTGGTATATAAAAGCTTTATCCAACAAATCATGATATACAGTTGCAAGAAAATGTATGTGAACCCTTTGGAATTATATGGATTTCTGCACAAATTGGTCAAAAAAGTGATCTGATCTTCACACACATGTATGTATGGTACACACCATATTTATATATATATATATTATGGTACACACCATAAAATAATTCGTCCTGACCGACATTTCAGTGTTTCAGTCAGTCGGGCCGAATTATTGTATGGTGTCTCAGACAGATCACTGACCATTCCTTCATCTGAATCGGACGAAAGCACAATCTGACAGCTCAGAAAACCTTTATGGACCACTGTCGGACGCGTGTGCTTTTGTCGTAATCGACAGTCCTTCCTTCTGGCCGACCGGTCGAAAGTCTTGAACGGTTGGTCAGGAGGAAGAATCGTAACGTGTACCAGCCTTAAGTCACAACAATAGACAATCACAGTCTGCTTAACCTAATATCACACAAATAATTAAATATTTCCATGTTTTTATTGAACACACCATGTAAACATTCACAGTGGAGTATGCTTGTGAAAGTTCTCATTCATCCAGGTCATGGTATATCTGATGTATTCAATTAGATCAACTGGACTTGAAGTTTATTCACTGTAGAGGTGAAAAAAGTATGTGAACCCTTGGATTTAACTGGTTGAACCTCCTTTGGTAGCAATTACTTCAACCAAACACTTTTCTGCAGTTGCAGATTAGACGTGCACAAAGTTCAGGAGAATTCTTGACCATTACTCTTTACAGAACTGTTTCAGTTCAGCAACGTTCTTGGGATGTTTGGTGTAAGTCGCTTACTTGAGGTCATGCCACAGCATCTCAATCGTGTTGAAGTCAGGAGTCCGACTTGGCCACTCCAGAAGGCGTATATTCTGTTGTTGATTTACTTCTATGCTTTGGGTCTTTGTCCTGTTGCCACACCCATCTTCTGCTGAGTTTCAGCTAATGGACAGATGGCCTTAATTTCTCCTGCAAAATGTCTTGATAAACTTGGGGATTCATTTTTCCTTCAGTGATAGCAATCCGTCCAGGCCCTGACACAGCAAAGCTGCTCCAAACCATGATGCCCCCACCACCATACTTCACAGTTGGGATGAGATTTTGATGTTGGTGTGGTGTGCCTCTTTTTCTCCACACATAGTGTTGTGTGTTTCTTTCAAACAACCCAACTTTGGTTCCAGCTGTCCACAGAATATTTTGCCAGTACTGCTTTGGAACATCCAGCTGCTCTTTTGCAAATTTTAAACATGCAGCAATGTTTTTTTTTTGGGCAGCAGTGGCTTCCTCTGCGGTATCTCCCATAAAATCCATTCTTGTTTAGTGTTTTAGATATCATAGATTTGCTAACAGGGATGTTAGCAGATGCCAGATCCTTCCTCTAAGTCTTTAGCTGACACTCTAGGATTCTTTTTCACCGCATTGAAAATTATGTGATGTGCTCTTGCAGTCATCTTTACAGAACGGCCACTCCTAGGGTAGCAGCAGTGCTGAACGTTCTCCATTTATAGATAATTGTGTCTGGTGTGGGGAAAGGTTAAATGTTTTGAAAGGGCTAGGGTCCATTAGCTTGGTTTCTAAGGTTCTGTAAGAGGTGGAGTGTGGCTTTAAAGTTCTGGAAGAGCAGTCCCTAACTATTTATGACCGTACAGGTCCCCACCTATTAACCCTTCCCTACCTTACATATTACCATGTCATGACAATAGGCTAGTAAAGTTACAGTTCCTTGTTTATCCTGTTTGTCTGAACAAGCATCCCCAAAATATTGATCTTTCCTGAAGCCACAGACCTGTAACCATTATCGGCCATTTTTTCTATGTATGAACTCCTTAGGGAGAGGGGGAAAAATATTTTCAGGCTTGTGACTAACTTTAAAAATGATTTAGCCGTTTGGGGGACTTGTGTCAAGTAGGCCCCTTAATGTTTCCTAGCGGGAAACATGTCTGGTCTTTCTTGATGGGCTGTTTGTCTGAGACTTGGGCATCTCAAGCCCAGAATTGTAGGTGTGTACAGAGCTTTAGAGCTTACAATCTAGGTGGGTGGGTTACGGTTAGTATTTTTTTGGAAGGAGTTGGCAACCCATACAAAACACTAAAGCTAGCCATACACGGGCAGTTGTCAGGATCACTTACCAGCTCCTTCCTGTTGGCCTCCTTACCTCCGGGTAATGACATCACTCGTGTCCGTGGGCATGTTCATGCATGCGAGTGCCCCTAGAACTGATGGTTGTCTCACAAGGTAAGTGCTGATGGTTGTTTTTATTTTTAGGCTTGTTTCGCTTGTTGTTTGCTCTATAACTTTGCATTGCCTGTGTTCCAGGTCTCGTGGCAGTGGCGTTGCTATGTTAAAACATTCGGGGCACGTTCCCTGGATCTTTGGCAAAGTGCCCCGAATGTTTTACCACAACCTACCTAATAGAAGAGCCCCGCATCTCCTTTTCCCAATAGTCCTCCATGGCTGCATAATGTTGCGCTGCTGCATTGTACTTCTATGAACACGCCACCCCTGTACTGCCTCTGCAACAACATGATGCCAAATTAATTTCTGCCTCCAGCTTCTCCACAGCACATGGGTAGGTAATAGCAAAATAGTGCTATTAGGCCATTACTCCATGTGCAGAGCAATCCACTCATTATATTAGTGCAGCCACTGCCTTTCCTGTTATAGTGAGTGGATTGCCCTGCACATGGGGTAAGTAACAATCTACCCCAGTATATGATGAAATTGCCAGTTTGCTGCCATTATGTGATTAAATTCCCATGGCTACCAGTATATAATGTAATTCCCATGGCTACCAGTATGTAATGAGATTCCTATGGCTAAGAGTATGTAATGACAATCCCATGGCTACCAGTATGTAAGGAAATTCCCATGGCTACTAATAAGTAATGAAAATACCATGGCTACCAGAATGTAATGAAATTCCTATGGCTACCAGTATGTAATGAAATTCCCATGGCTACCAGTATGTAATAGTACCCAGCAGTCTATCTCTGTTGCAGTATCCAGCCTATAGTACCCAGCAGTCTATCTCTGTTGCAGTATCCAGCCTAAGCAGTCTATCTCTGTTGCAGTATCCAGCCTACAGTACCCAGCAGTCCCTCTCTGTTCCAGTATCCAGCCTATAGTACCCAACAGTCTATCTCCATTCCAGTATCCAGCCTACAGTACCTAGCAGTCTATCTCTGTTGCAGTATCCAGCCTATAGTACCCAGCAGTCTATCTCTGTTGCAGTATCCAGCCTACAGTACCCAGCAGTCTATCTCTGTTGCAGTATCCAGCCTACAGTACCCAGCTGTCTATCTCTGTTGCAGTATCCAGCCTATAGTATCCAGCAGTCTATCTCTGTTGCAGTATCCAGCCTATGGTACCCAGCAGTCTATCTCTGTTGCAGTATCCAGCCTATGGTACCCAGCAGTCTATCTCTGTTGCAGTATCCAGCCTACGGTACCCAGCAGTCTATCTCTGTTGCAGTATCCAGCCTACAGTACCCAGCAGTCTATCTCTGTTGCAGTATCCAGCCTATAGTACCCAGCAGTCTATCTCTGTTGCAGTATCCAGCCTATAGTATCCAGCAGTCTATCTCTGTTGCAGTATCCAGCCTATGGTACCCAGCAGTCTATCTCTGTTGCAGTATCCAGCCTATGGTACCCAGCAGTCTATCTCTGTTGCAGTATCCAGCCTACGGTACCCAGCAGTCTATCTCTGTTGCAGTATCCAGCCTACAGTACCCAGGCTGTATACTGCACAGAGATAGACTGCTGGGTACCATAGGCTGGATACTGCAACAGAGATAGACTGCTGGGTACTGTAGGCTGGATACTGCAACAGAGATAGACGCTGGGTACGTAGGCTGGATACTGCAACAGAGATAGACTTCTGGATACTGTAGGCTGGATACTGCAACAGATAGACTGCTGGGTATATAGGCTGGATACTGCAACAGAGATAGACTGCTGGGTACTATAGTGGATACTGCAACAGAGATAGACTGCTGGGTACTATAGCTGGATACTGCAACAGAGATAGACTGCTGGTACTATAGGCTGGATACTGCAACAAGATAGACTGCTGGGTCCTGTAGGCTGGATACTGCAACAGAGATAGACTGCTGGGTACCGTAGGCTGGATACTGCAACAGAGATAGACTGCTGGGTACCATAGCTGGATACTGCAACAGAGATAGACTGCTGGGTACCATAGGCTGGATACTGCACAGAGATAGACTGCTGGATACTATAGGCTGATACTGCCAAGATAGACACTGGGTACTGTAGGCTGGTACTGCAACAGAGATAGACTGCTGGGTACTGTAGGCTGGATACTGCAACAGAGATAGACTGCTGGGTACTATAGGCTGGATACTGCAACAGAGATAGACTGCTAGGTACTGTAGGCTGGATACTGGAATGGAGATAGACTGTTGGTACTATAGGCTGGTATACTGGAACAGAGAGGGCTGCTGGGTACTGTAGGCTGGATACTGCAACAGAGATAGACTGCTGGGTACTATAGGCTGGATACTGCAACAGAGATAGACTGCTGGGTACTGTAGGCTGGATATTGGAACAGAGAGGGACTGCTGGGTACTGTACGCTGTATACTGCAACAGAGAAAGGTCCCTGCCCACAAGTAGGTAGGTAGGCCCCAGCACACAGTAGGTAGGTAGGCCCAGCACACAAGTAGGTAGGAGGCCCCAGTACACAAGAAGGTAGGTTATAGCCAGCCCCCAAGTAGGTAGGTAGCTAGCCCCCAAGTTGTTAGGTTCTAGCCCTCAAGTGTAGGACCCAGCCCCCAAGTAGGTAGGTAGGCCCCAGCCCACAAGTAGGTAGGTAAGCCCCTGCCCTCAAGTAGGTAGGTAGGCCCCAGTTCACAAGTAGGTAGGTAGGCCCCAGTACACAAGTAGGTAGGTAGGCCAGTACACAGTAGGTAGGTAGGCCTATGATCAATGTCGTAGTTTATATTAGTGATCGTAATTAACGATCATTTTAAAGCCTTTATAAATATGGCCCTAAAATTTTCTATTGTGTATACTGAGAAAAAAAGGTTAGCACATTAGCCTTTTTCGGAATCCTCTATAAACCTATATCCTAGACCCATTATTTAATGGTCCCACATTCTCTGTCCTCATCTTTTTACTATTGGTATACTTAAACTACATTTTGGGATTGACCTTTATTATGCTATCTGTGTTCCATTTTCTAATGTATCCAGTTTAAATGTGTTCTTGCACTTATTACTGGTTTTATGCATGTAGGACTGCTCTGTTCCCTCTGATTTAAATGTTAAAGCCCTTTGCTTTCTTTCAATTTTCTTTTTTCCCGAGCACTAAGCCACACAGTTGTTTTAGTTGTTTCCTAAAAGTAATTAAAAAGTGTAAATCATTTAATATAGGTATCTTGAGTTTTGTGTGTCTGCCCACTGTGTCCCTTAGTGTAGATAAAAAAATAAAAAAAAAAGTATAGTATTAAAATTATCTAATATCAGTTTAAAATCGTGATAGATCAATAGAAAACCATTTACTAAAAGATTAAAAAATATATAAACACTTACACCACAGTCTGGGATTGCCATCCAGAAAAACTCACAACCACTTCCTGGTAAATGAGTGCAGGTGTCTTCATTCAGTGCAAATAAAATAAAACTTTCAGTGCATATAAAATCCTATGAAATGCATCGGAATCTATGATGCAGTAATTATGGCGTACATTATAGTACCCAGCAGTCTATCTCTGTTGCAGTATCCAGCCTACAGTATCCAGCAGTCTATCTCTGTTGCAGTATCCAGCCTATAGTACCCAGCAGTCTATCTCTGTTGCAGTATCCAGCCTATGGTACCCAGCAGTCTATCTCTGTTGCAGTATCCAGCCTACAGTACCCAGCTCTATTTTCTGCTCCAAAATCCAGACTACACTACCCAGCAAGAGTTCAGCTTTCTATTCTAAAACAGGAGTAAAAGAAATAATTATATGCAGCCAGTTCTCCGATTTTCGATGGAGTGGAAACATGAGCCCCAGCATTTAAAACTCTGAAAAGGTACAACATTTTGCTTCTTCTCTTCGTATTCCGAAGGTCTCCAGGCTCTCTGAATTTAACACTAGACCCACCACCAGCTAAGAAAGATCTTAGAAAGAGCAAATAAAGAAATGATTGAAGAAAGATTGAAATTATTTTTTTACGTGTAATACTTCTGTCCGTTAACACATATTTCAGTTTCACTGTATTTATTAGCCCAATAAATACTTCATGCCTAATAAGAAAATAAAACAATTACATGAAGATTATACTCCTGGCTAACCCAGTCTTAATTTGATACTTGTTACATCCCCAGCCATGAAAATTATACTGTACTTTGTCCCACCAAACAATCCCTAATTAATAGTAATCAGGTTGAGAGCATAAACCGCTAGGTCCTCAACCCTAGGTTCACAGATGTTACCTCAATCAAAGCCTTCTCTTCTACTGCTGGTCCTGGCCCCAACTCCTCCCATAACAAATACTTTTTCAATAGGAAGACATGTTCCAGAGGAAGTGTGTGTTCTTATAGGTCAGTTGGGGAACAGTCTCAGATTGAGAGTGGGGTCAGGGCTGGATGTGAGCAGCAGGGGGCATTGAAAGCTTTGATTAAAAAAACAATATTAACATTTGGGTGACTATAGAATAGCATTCTGTATAAAAATATGTAAATTTTTACATTTTTTTTTCCCAAGATCCTCCTGGCTGAATGAATCCTCATTTGGCACCAGACTCACCAGCTATGTCTTAGAATTTTTTTTTTAAAAAAGAACGCCAAGGATTGAATGACCTTTTATATACAGTACAATTTTTAGTTGATAAAATTTTCTAGTTTAATAAAATGAGTTCTAGTCAACAACATTTTTTAAAAAGGAGCAATGCAAAGGAATAAAAAAGCTAAAAATAAACCTTAAAAATCCATGAGTTTATAGACAGACATAAAAAAATATATTTCAGTTTCACTTTATTTAATAGCCTTGTAAATAATGCCAAGACAATAAGTCATCAAATTACACACTGGCCTAATAGGAAAATAAAACAATTATATGCAGATTAAACTACATTTTTCTAATGTTTATTATATGCAAGCTACTCCCATCCCATCGATAATAAATAGCAGGCCAGGCAGACCCATAACATTCTAGACTAAGGGTTTGGACCCACTAGTGCGATTCAGAGTGTTCCCACTATGTGTATCCATTATTGAAAGGCAAACATGCACGGCTTTATGCGCGTATCAAATGCGTCCCAATTACATATATACACTAGCGGCATGCACATAGCATAACACGCACAGCAACGCATTGCAAAAATTCTGCATGCTCTGCCATGTGTGAGAGTGGGAACTAACCCTTAGCGGCATATTTATAATAGCTCCCCATTTTCAACATTCGTTTTGCTATGAAAAGGAGAAATAGCACCAGAACCCCTACCAATACCAGACATAAATAAATAAATAAACTTTTTTTTTTTTTATGCCCCTTAGTTATATGACATGCAATTCAACGGCCGGGGACTCCCGAAATTGGCTGCTCGAGGATTGCTGACGGCTGATAATTCCACAGCTGGGCGTTCAGGGGTCCAGCAGCTCAAAACTGGGACCCCCTCCCTGGTCCTTACAAGGACCATTGTGGCCCTTTGGGGCTTAAGGGGTCCCGCAGCAGGACTCCCCTCCCCGGCTCTTATAAATGCCTTAGCGGGACTAAGAAGTGCCCTTGTGGCCCTGAGAAGGTCCCTTTGGGGCTTGAGGGGTCCCGCAGCTCAAACCGGGACCCCCCCTCCCCGGCATTAATAAGGGCCTTTGCGGCACTAAGAATTGCCCTTGAGGCCCTAACAAGGGCCCTTTGGGGCTTAAGGGGTCACACTGCTCGAACTGGGACCCCCATTCCCGGTCACTTATAAGTGCCCTTGTGGCACTGACAAGTGCCTTTGTGGGGGTTCCTGCAGGTCAAAACCAGGACCCCCCTGGTCCTAAAAAGGACCTTTTCAGGTATCTGTATCAGCTGATGTCACCAATGCTGGGTGATATCACAGTGACACCACCGGCAGTGGCAACATCAATGTCGCCGGTATTGCCGACCTCTTGATCTGAAGTCTTCTTTCTTCTGCCATTAGCTGTGATGACTTCTTAGCCCCGCGGAGGTTTGCAGCTCTTTATATAGGTTTGCAGAAGGACCAAATCCATTTGTAATTGGTTAAGATTTCAATGCTTGCAATCATATGATCACACATTAACCAATCATATTTGAATTATATTTTTCAAATATGATTGGTTAATGTGTAATCATATGATTGCAAGCATTGAAATCTCAACCAATCACAATTGGATTTGGTCCTTCTGCAAACCTATATAAAGAGCTGCAAACCTCTGCGGAGCTAAGAAGTAATTCAGCTGATAATTGTTGGAGAAGGGGGGTCCCAGTTCGATCTGCGGGATCCATTAATCCCCAAAGGGCCCTTGTTAGGGTCACAAGGGCACTTTTTAGTAGCTTTTTTTTTAGCACTTATAGGTGCCGGGGAAGGGGGGGTCCCGGTTTAGAGCTGCAAGACCCCTTAAGCTCTTGTCAGGGACACAATAGTTTTTCTAAGGGCCCAGGAGGGGGTCCTGGCTTTGAGCTGTGGAATTGTCGGCCGTTTGGCAATCCTCGAGTGGACGATTTTGGGAATCTCCAGGCATTTGGAGATTTTCAGAATCTCCGTTTGAGTTTTAACAAACGTTCAAAAATCCTTGAACGTTCGAGATTTCTCGAACCTTCGAAGTTTTTCGAAACAACCCAGCCAGTCCGGAAAATTTAACTAGTTTCAATAGTTCGAGTTTGTTGAAGTTTGGCTCGAACTCGGGTTCGAGTCCAGTTTTGAGTCCATCTCTAATTCCTAACAGAGCCAACCATGTCTGGAGTTAATGGCACAAAAAAACAAATGTAAAGATCCATGTATATTTATATATATTACATTTTGTGCGCTACATACCATTCGACCTACAGCAATTAGTACAGCAAGTTCCAGCGTTACAGAAACATTAGCATACACTGTGTTAAGCATACTATCTAGTTGAGGTTCAGAATGCCAGTCAGAACTAAAGCTGAGGGACACACTGAAAACAGAATCTTGACACTTATGTGTCAAAATTTTTGATGTACTTTATAATATTTCCTTGAGCCCCCTACTAGATGTGTAGATCTCGTGGGTTCCAGGCGCAGCAGACATTATGACGTCAGTGCGGCCGAACATGCATGCGGATTGGCATGCTGGGTCCCGCGATAATGGTTAGCATGACATCACAACTGACATCACACATTAGGATGTTTCCACAAGGCAACAGCGCCGTTTTGATTTGGAACTTGCCAGAGAGTCCAGAAGTCTTTCCCTCCCTCCCCAAAAGTTAGTAATTTATGTTATCCCAGACAAGGTCTGTTTAGTAGAGCTTGTTTGCCTGTATTTTTAAGATGTTGCCAATTTCCAAATATGTAGGACATGTAGATAGGGAAAATGTATTATTTTATGCATCATGTTTACCGTGCTGATATATAATTAGAAGTGATAATGAGGTCAGTCTTTAGACATTTATAGAATATGTTCTCAATATTAATGTACCGGTAAATATCACCACAGGCTTTATTGCATAATGTTATTCACAATTAAATAGTTTTAAACAATTAAGGTTAATGTGTATTGTTTATAATTTGTTATGTCAGTGGTTAATTGGTGGGGAGTAAGAGACCTTTCATTTGTCTTCTCCAATCACAACCATCCCATTTCTAACTAGATGCATTGAGCATATTTTTGTGGGGCCACAAGGTCCTACTTATAGCCCCAGAATGCACAAAAGTGGGTGGCTTCCATTACCACCCACTTTCTGTGTATCCGTCTGATGTGTTACATGGTTTTTAATTTTAAATGCTTCATAATAAAGACTAAGGTGGTTCCCATGCATTACCTTAAACATTAGGGTTTCTGTCAATATGTTCACTAGTTCAAAGCTCACCAGATGAGGGGCACCACCAGGCAGAATTATACTACAATACTTTATTAAGCATAAAGCACAACATGTCTTCTTGAACATGCATGTGCTTAAAACTTAAAATCTTAAAGGGCATGTCCACCCCCAAAACTATAATTCCCCCCACTACTGGCCCCACTCTGTAGTGCATTAAAATTCTTACTTTACATCCCAGCTCCAAATGGTTCTCCTGTGAAGTTCCCTCAAAGTCCAGAAAACTGACCACCAGGAGCCTGGCCACCAGGGAAATTGTTTCCACCTCTGAGCTGTCCTCTCAGAGGTTTTTGGCTTGCTCAGAGCAGCTCTTTACTCCCTCCCCCCTCCCTCTCCCTCCCACTCCCACCCATTTTGTTCTCCCTCCCCCTTGTTTAAATGCCCTTGTTTCCCCATCCCCAACCACTATATTATATTTTCCAGAGACTCCCCCGAACTCGACTTACCTTCCCTCTCTCCTCCAGCGTTCTGAACTGCAGGCAGCCTCATCCGTGATTGGCTACCTCTCTGCCAATCATGGACGCGGCTGCCGGTCCAGCCCCCTGCTTGCAGTTCCATGAAAGCAGAAGGCCGGGCAGTGCGGCGGAGAGGGAAGGTAAGTAAAGATCGGGGGAGTCTCTGGAAAATATAATATAGCGGTTGGGGCTGGGGAACTAGCCCTACTATGTATAAAAATTTTGAAAAAGGGGTGGACATGCCCTTTAAACTCCACACTCGAATCATGTTATTCTTTCTTGCATTATAAAGTCTCTCATCTATTGTGCTTCTGGCGCAAACAGAGACATGAGATTGTAAATGGAATTTCCTTCATACTGTGTTTAAAAGAATAGCTCACTCAAAAAATTAACTATTCCATTTTTGCGTTGATTAAAGGAAGGGAGGTAAAGGAGCTATGGTATAATATAGGCCGGAAGTAGTCAGGACCTGTCAAAGGAGTCTACAAGAGAGCGCACTCATGGGTACGTTTTCAATCTTCGTTCCCAGCTCTTGTTTAATTAATTGAAGAAAAAGAGGTTGGACATAGCTCCTTTACCTCCCTTTCTTTAATTAATTCAAAAACTGAATAGTTCACTTTTTGAGAACCTTTAAGTAATTGTGGTCTGCGGTCAATCACCAACACAGAATATAGAAATAAAATGATCTCTAATGGCAATACATTAATCATCAGTAGCATTCTTACAGTTATGAGACATTTAAAATTAGTTTGGATGAACTTGTAATGACGACTCAAACATAGATAGATGTACTGAGCATATAGGAAAGTGCACAGCATGCTCCTGGGACATAATGTACCCAACAAAAAAAGAAGAGGCACGTTTGTTTAAAGCAAATTGAATGAAAACTCGTTCTGACAACACACAAGGCTTCAGGGTCCTCCACATCCTCAGATGCAATAAAATCACAATAGATGTGGTCTTTAAATACAGTATCACCGGGAAAAACCACTCTGCTACACATTCGCACGTATACACTACTACCCCATACTCTCACACATTTGTAAACACAGCAATAAAATGTAATCGCTTCTGCACATTAATTTCCATAACAGTGATGTAGATTTAGTAATGTATGTAAGCCCAGTCTCAGCAATCAGCTCCAGGGTTAATGTTTATACAGCTGTCAATCACAGGGCAGACTGGATACTTTTTGAAACAAACAAATTTTTCTTACTCTCAGCTCAATTAACAAAGTAACAGTCTATGTAACAGTCTATGTAACAGTCTATGTGACAGTCTACTGTATATAACAGTCTATGTGACAGTCTACTGTAGTATAAACAGTCTATGTGACAGTCTACTGTATATAACAGTCTATGGACAGTAGGAGAAGTGGAACAACAAACTGCACCAAGAAGGCAGAAAGGGGGGGATTCTGTCTATAAGTAAATCTTCCCCAAACATTTACTGTTAGGATAAACGAGAAATTAATATTGTAAAAGAAATAAAATAGCTGGAGGAAAACATTAAAAATTGATGGTTTATAGACTCACATTTTTTATTTCTGTTTCACTTTATTTAATAGACAAATAATTCCACAATAATAAGTCATTAATTACACACCCTGGACTAAATAGAAATGAAAGAATGATATGCAAATAACACTTCCTCCCAGTCATAATAAATAGCCTCAGTGCCAATAGACCAGACAGAAGAACATCCTAGACTTCATTCTGTAACCTGCAATCCGCTGATTCCTAACAGAGACAACCATGTCTGGAGTTAAAGGGCAGCAGAAGAAATGTCAAGAGCCATGTCCACCACCATGTAATCCCTGTCCCCCACCATGTGTTCCATGTCCCACAGTATGTCAGGATCGTAAGTATAAACATTTTTTTAAACCTCTATTATTTTATGTTGTTTTTCAACTACAGTGCAAAAGGAGGTGACAATGTAACATATCAATATTGATTGTTTTTTTACAATGTCAGAAAATGCTTAGTATCTGAGTTTTGTGATACTGCATCCATACATATCTATATAGTTATGCCTTTTTTATGCTTTTTTTTATGCTTTTTTCTTATTCACTTTGCATTTCAATAGATAAAGCTTAAAGGGACTGTTCTGCCCTCTGGGCAAAAATCAGTATGTTGTCCAAAAACCCCCAAAACCTGGACTTCGTTTCGTTTATAATCATTAATTCTGCTTCCAGCAAGAGATTTTATACTTACAATCTCCACAATCCGCTGCCACTTCCTGTCTCCCCACTGCGGCTGTTGTGTTCTTTTTCTGTTCCCGAGCAGCCGCAGTGGAGACTGCTCCAGGAACGGCAGTCAGTGATTGGCTGAGATGTCACTGTCATGGCCGATGCTGACTGCCTTATCCGGAAGCGATCCTGTGGATCGCGGAGCTTGTAGGTATAAAATCTCTTGCTGGAAGCAGAATTATCGATTATAAACAAAACAAAGTTCAGGTTTGGGGGGGTTTTGGGCAACACAATGACTTTTGTTCAGATGGGGAAATGGTCCCTTTAATGAAAATACATGTTTTTCATTTAACAAATGACACAAATTAGCCATACCTCATCTAAATGTATTCTTATCTTTTTCAGCTTGTGATCCTTGCCCCAGGCCAATCCAGCAATGCCAAGGTAACCCACAGTGTAGGACTCTATATCTGTCAGATTTTAAGCAACTCATGAGCTAGAATAGATTTTAAACTGAGAGAACAAATCCATTGCCCATAAATTGCAAATGCTTGAACAGTCAGGTTAATTTATTGTATTCGTGCACTAGAACCTGCAAATTATTTTTTTAGTTTAAGAAGCTACTAACTAGTGGGGGGTGTATAATATTACATACAGTAAAAATGTATATTTATGTCACTATGTATAAACAATGTATACGTATTCTCACTATAACCATCTAAATAACCCGAAATAAATGTCTATAAATATATTGACTTATACTATGTGCAAGATATATGTACAAAATATTTAAAGTACTTACAGATCTGAGAGGACGTACAGAGGACTTGACAGGGAAACTTAACAGGGAAACATGTGTCCACTGATTTCTCTAGGAATGCGTCATTTTTTTCGGCATGAGGCTTTAAAGCACCTTCTGTTTTTAGAAGCCTCTATTTCATTTTAACAGCACCACACCTTAAGCTATATAGCTGACTGCTATCTTGTCCTACCCCATAGAAGCCTTAAATCTACATCTTACACTTATGAGATTTAAAGGGCATGTCCACCCCCCCAAACTATAATTTAACCCACTACTGGCCCCACTGTGTGGTGTTAAAAAATCCATACCTTACATCCGTGCTTCTTATGGTTGTCCTGCAATGCTTGTCCAAAGTCCAGAAAAACTGAAGGGTAGGAGCTATCAATAGGTTTCTGCCTCTGGTCTGTCCTCTGCGCTGTGGAGCCCTTTTCCCCACTCCCTCCCATCCTCCAGATCCATCCTTCTTGAGATTTCCACCAAGCGTAAAATCTAACTGCCATATTATTTATTTAAAAAAGCATTCCCGGAAAGCAGGGAGTGAAGGGCTGTAAGTATCAATCTTAATGCTTTTTAATGAAATAACATGGTTGGGGGTGGGCAGGGGGGAGCTTTCATACAATAAAAAGTTATTTTTATGGTGGACATGCCCTTTAACAAAATTGTGTGTGACGGTGGGGTCCTTTTTTAGGACTTCAGTTTTCCCCATAGTGAGTCATCCCATACAGACTCCCTGGTGGCATCTGGGGATCTATAGGGAGGGGGAGTTGTGAAGGACCTCATGAGGTTTACTGGTAAAGGGAGGTCCAGCTCAGCTGGAAGTTTGTGGGGGGAAGATGATCTCATCCGTTGCACATCACTTGTGCTGCTCCATGGTGTTTGGACATTAAAATACGAACCATGGATTCTTAATGAAAATAATAAGATTGAAACATGTTATGTCTGCAAGTCAGATGAATGGCTCTATATTATTAGGCTGGATATATGCATTAGCCACAGGACATAAAGGAGAAACTTCGCATGTCTCTGTCCAAGGGCCATATTTATAAAGCCACAATATCGCTTTTTAGCAATCCGCGACTTTAACGATCGGTATTGTAAATTTACGATCGTTAAACCGTTCGGAGATTAATGTATGGGCATTTATGGTGCCCATATAGTAGTGAATATTTCTTGTGATATTTCTATAAATAGTAGGAAAAACTTGCCAAGTCCAGAAATACCAGACTAATAAACTCCTATCTGAAACAACCAAGTGCTGCAATTAAATCAACAAAGTATAAGTTTATGGGATGTAACGCTAATGTAACTAGGATTCAATAGGATTTCTTTATTAACTTTCTCTTATTTCTTTTTAACTTCTTGCCTTTGTTTCTTTTTTTATTGTACAAAACCTTAAAATTTTATAGGATGTGTAGGAATTTTAAATCCACTGTACCCACTCATAGTCAACATGTGTGAGTAAAACATCAAAAGTAAATTAATTTCCTTTTCATTTTTAATAGGTTGTTATTGATTGTTTAAAGAATAAGAGCAGACCCCAATTCCAATTTATATCTTGTAGCAAAATCCGATAAAATCCTCTAAACTAAAATGCTTGTGAAGGTTCTCATTCATCCAGGTCATGGTATATCTGTTGTATTTGGTCAACTGGACTTAAAGTTGAGTTCTTGAAGACATTTCACTATTCATACAATTGACTTTCTCAATTCAGGATGTACAATTCAGATTGTACAAGAATCTGTTGGCATTTATGTACCCTGGAAAGTCCCAATTAATATATCACAGCCAGGTATTAGGAACCTTCTGAATGCAAGCGTGATTGCCTTACCCCTTAGCCACAATGCAATCATGCCTTGCATCCAGAAGGTCCCTAACATCTGGCTGTGGTATGTTAATTGGGTTAATTTGGTATCCAGGGTACATAATTGCCAAAAGATTCTTGTACAAGTCATTCTGAATTGAGAAAGCCAATCGGATGAAACGTCTTCAAGAACTAAACTTTAAGTCCAGTTGATCTAACTGAATACAACAGATATCTAAACTACAATGCATTTCTTTTTCTGTGAGTCCCTAAACTAAAATATTTCTTTCAACCCTCACTGGCTCTGCTTATCCTCATCTAGTCCTTTCAAGAAGCAACAATCTGTTATGGCCTTGATGGTGGTAAATATTCTTTTCTGGGGGGTACTGCTGCTAGATGTGAATTGGACTTGGGGGTTATGGGAAACTGGAGTAAATATATTTAACTAGAAACTATATAGGTTACAGCCCTTATGTAGATTTTTTTTACTGTATTTAATAATATAGTATGGGTTTTAAAAATGGCTGGAAAAACCTGTAAACAAATAAGATGAATAATGATTCCTTTTTACTGTATGAGGAAGACTAAGATTTTGTAAAAATGTATTTTTACTATAAATGTTTCAGCAGTGTAATTTTTTTTATAAGCGTGTACAATGGTTTCTATTGTATCTTGTCCTATTCTAGCAAAATGTTTGAAAAATGTTTTTCTTTATCCTTAATGTAGATCCATGCAAGAAGACTCCGCACCAACAACACAATCAAGGCCATTCACATTACTGAATGATACAATGTCTGAAGCATCTTCTTTCTGATTTCACAATCACCTCTGCTTTGTAATGAAGATGTCTTTACCTAACTAACAATTATATCTTTATAAATGAAATAAACATTATATAAATGATTTGCCAAATCTGTTCTGAATTTCATTTTTTTAACACTTGCTTCATAAATAAATATATATAACGTTATTTTACCGTATATACTCGAGTATAAGTCAAATTTTTCAGGCTTTAGAGTTAGCCTGAAAACCTAACCTTGACTTATACTCGGGTCAAGTCCTAATTTAGATCCAAATTCTGCAGTTGCGGATAGTAACCAGTAGGTGGCGATGTATTAACCTGCATAGAAAGTTACAGGAGCTGATCTGCCTTTACACTTCCTGCTACCTGTAGTCTGGCTGCTGGACTCACTCAGCACTGTCACTGCTCATCTGGATGCTGTAAATCTGATGGGTCTCCTCAGTTTGGGGAAAAAAACAGCAGCTAGTTCAATGCAAGTGACAGCTTAAAACTACAACTCTCAGGTGACATTTTTAACTATTGGGGTCAGAGTGCCCTTTACTATATGGGGGCCAGAGTGCCCTTTACTATATGGGGTAAGAGGGCCCTTTACTATATGGGGTTCAGAGGGCCCTTTACAATGGGGCTCAGGAGAAATGTAAATGATGGTAAGTTTAATTAAAAGATTACTGAACCTTGCCACTCCACAATGTTTAGAAACTGCAACCCCAGCAACAAGCATGCTGGGAGTTGGGTTTCCAAACTCTGGAGTTCCTGGAATTGGAGGTTATGGTACTGATTTGGCTATTACTGCATGGGATTCATATATGAAGAATCAGAAGGCAGTAGTGGTCATAATTTCTACCCTCGGCTTATACTCGAGTCAATCATTTTTTATAAATTTTCCAGGTAAAAATAGGTACCCCTCGCTCCTTATACTCGGATCGACTTATACTCGAGTATATGGTATCTGAACACAAAAGAAAATTGACGTTATTTGGTATTAGGTTGTAGGCTTTTTAAAAGATCCCCTATTATTATATAAACTAATTGAATATTCAAAATTAAAGGACATATTACTTACAATTTCCTCGATCCAGTCCTGCAAAGTACCCAGGGTGGGACCTAAAATGCCTAAAAAGTCCTCACCTCGGGTACTTTCCAAAAGTCCTGCACTACTTACTTGTAATCTCCCTCGTCGCTCCGGTCGGATCCAAAAATAGCCAGCAGAAACCAAGTCACCTGACTATGGTCAGGTTTCATTTATAGATGGCAGCAAACAAAAGGAGATTCAGCACCTTCTGGACTTGATTTTTGAACTTTTGGATTTTTTCCAAAATTCACAATATCCACAAGCGGAACTGATTTCAGTGGGTTCGACCATCTCTAATATTAAGTACAGTTTGCTTATATCCCTCCAACAGGAGAGATCTGAAAACCATTTCATATTTGGCCTCGTTGAGGGTGCTGGCGCCCGCCGGGGTACCCCTGGCGGCCGCAGGGGTACCTCTCGGGGTCGGCGGCCTCATGGAGTTGGTGTCGCCAGGACTGGAAGAAAGAAGACGCCGCCCAAGGGTTCTTTTAAGAGCCGCACACACTGGGGTTACCCCCCCGCCAAAGGCACTTGTCAGTGCCGCAAGGGCCTTATAAGGGCCGGGAGGGGGGTCCCGGTTTGAGCTGTGGGACCCCTAACCCAAAAGGCCCTTCTCAGGGCCCCACTGGAGGTGCCTCCACCCCTCCCAGTGGGCCCTTCCCTTCACCTCCCTGCCAGCGGCGGGGCAGGGGCTTAGAGGGCTGCTGGGGAGGGGGTGCGCGGTGGGTGGTCGCGACCACCCGCTGCACCCCTTCCCGGCAGCCCCTCCTAGCCTCCTGTTCCGAGATTGCCGCGAGCGGGGAAGGGGTTGGGAGGGGCTGCTGGAAGCGGTGGCGGGTGGTCGCCCGCCCCACGGGGGTCGAGGCCGGGGTGGGCATATGCCCCGCCCCCTTAGTGCGGGGAAGGGATTTAAGTCCCTTCACGGCGATATTGTACTTAGCGCATTGCGCAAAGTGCAGTATCACACCGGGAAGGGACTTAAAATTACCGCAGGACATCGCGGCCCGCGATACATATCGCGGCAATAGCATTCACCATTATAAATACGGCGATAGTGCTATTTTCGCGGCCACGATGTGCGGCGTAATTTTTTTCAGTTTTAACGTTTTTTGATAAATATGCCCCATTGTCTTGTATAATGAGGAAATAGATTTAAGGGAGAAATATTATTCTCCCTCTTTACAAGGCACTGGTAAGACTTTATTTGGAATATGTCGTGCAGTTTTGAATTCTTATATACAAAAGGGACATCTTGGAAATGGAAAGTGATCAGAGAAGGGCAACTAAAATAATAAGCGGAATTGAGGGGCTTAATTATGCAGGCAATTAGACAAGTGTTTACATTGGAGAAGCGACGTTTGCGTAAGGATATGATCACTTTATACAAATATTTAATGGTCCATATAATAAACTCTCTGGGCATTGTTAACTAATAGATCATATCAAGGACACGTGGACATCTTTCAAGATTAGAAGAAAAAAAATTTATCTTTAGTTTTAGGAAAGATTCCCCCCCCTTCCCTTTTTAGCTGGATGTTTTTATTCCTCTGTATCCTCAAAGAGAGGGTAAAAGGTTGGATAATATAGAAGTTCTAGTGTACAGGGTGATATTTCAGCCTATTGATGACTGCATTGTCAGTCATTATTCTCCAACATGTGACTGACCTGCAGGGTCAGGATTTTCAAGGATTACCATTAAAAAAGCATAGTAGATTCATGACCAAATACATCCAAATATTCTATTATATATAGATCATATAATATTATTATATATATTTTCCAATACAGCTATCATCGTTACAATACAAAAGTTTAAATTTTACACCCACTTACTGAGAATCCACATTAACATTGCACTTAAAGTCAGAGCTGTGACACTAATGGTCCGCCACCAACAGAATTTGATGAATATTGTGAATGTGCATGGATTGGTCCCAAGCCAAAACCACCTCTAGTGGTGTGAGGACGTACTGGCAAGATGGAAAAACTCAACGGAGTTTTTCTATCTTGCCGATAGATCCCGATACTAGCTCTCTTTACTTCACTAGAGGAAGCCAATAACATTTCACCATGTTTGGGTTAATTGAACGATCGTTCTGTATATATATAAAAATAAATAAATATATATATATATATATCTGCAAAATACCCGCGCTTCGCAGCGGAGATGTATTCAAATAACCTTTTTAGTAAGAAAGCAATAATGTATCAAGATTGCTGTAATTACTCGGCACTTGATATATTAAAGAAAGACAATTCATAAGCTTTACGATAATGCAACACTCATTAACTTTAATTTAATAATTATATTTTTTTATTCAACTACGAAATTTTGGTGAAAATAACCCCCACCACCCCTCCCCGTCCGCCCCTAATACCCCCCACTATTCCTCTTTATCCACCCTCCAACCCTTCCCCTTACACCTCAGCCAGTCCCTGCACCACCCTGAATTTTGTTAAAAATCGGTCCAGCCGTTAGTGTGCAGGAGTTCAAAATTCTATTCCCCCCCCATTCACCCCCCACCCTAAAAAAAATATATTTTTTATTCAACTACGAATTTTGGTGAAAATAACCCCCACCACCCCTCCCGTTCCGGCCCCGCTACCCGTCCGAGGGCCACTAAGGTGGTCCGCTCCGTTCATCCCCCCGGCGTCCGCCGCGCCCTCCGGGAGGACCCTCCCTCGCCGTCGTCCTCCGCCGTTCCAGCCGAGTCCCGTCCGTTCGACCGTCCGCTCGCCCTCGCCCTCCCGTTCCGCCGGCCCTTCGCCCACCCCGCCCACACCATCCCGTTCGTCCAGCGCCGTCCGCTCCCTAGTTCGTGTTCCGCGCCAGTCTCAGTTCCGCGCCGGTCCCGCTCCGACGGGACCTTCCCCCGGCTGGCGGCCCGTCCACGTCCTCCGGCGGGGGAGGCGGTCCGCCCGTCGGCGGGGGTCCGAGCCCCCACCCCTCGCCTGCGCTCCGCGCAGGGGGTCCTTCCCGTGCCTCGAGCCCGGCGCCTCCTCCGAGGACCCTGTGCCCCCCCCCCGGGCCCGCGCCCGGGGCGGGGGGCCAGTCCGCCTCGGTCCCGCGGTCCCCGCTCGGAACTGAGGTCCGGCATCCCCCCAACTATACCCCCCACTATTCCTCTGTGTCACCTCCAACCCTTCCCCTTACACCTCAGCCAGTCCCCGCACACCCCTGAAATTTTGTTAAAAATCGGTCCAGCCGTTAGTGTGCAGGAGTTCAAAATTCTTTCCCCCCCACACACCCCACCTAAAAAAAATATTTCGTTAACCTTTACTGGTAAAAGGATTATGCATAAAAATTGGTTGAAAGACCAACCATATAGATTTGTATATCTTGTAACTAGGTAACCTAAGTCTGTGCAATGTCAGATCTCACCACGTCAGGTGGCATTCGAAACGAAACCTGCTTAACTTTTGTAAGTAATGTGCAATGAATGAGCCTGCCAAATTTAAGTCGTCTGCCTCCACGGCAAGTTGAGAATAAGTGATGAGTGAGTGAGTGAGTGAGTGAGGGCTTTGCCTTTTATTAGTATAGATATATATATATGTTCGCTCCTGTGTATTTGCAATCATTTGTCAATTTTAAATATACTCATACAGATATTGCTTCACAAATAATACACTACTACACACACATGCAAAACACACAAATATACTGCTACACGCATTCACTCACATATATACTGCACACTAGTACATATTTACATCTACACTACATACTCTGCTACACATTCGCACGTATACACTACTACCCCATACTCTCACATTTTTGTAAACACAGCAATAAAATGTCATCTCTTTTGCACATTAATCTCCATAACAGTGATGTAGATTTAGTAATGTATGTAAGCCCAGTCTCAGCAATCACCTCAGACAGATGCAGGGTTAATGTTAAAGTAACAGTTTATATAACAAAGACAAACATCAGGGAGCAAATCACTCCGGAACTAGGACTCAGACATGGCAGGTGGTGTCATAAACTTTAATTCAATCCACATATTAAACATCAAAAGGCTGTGCCGAAAAACATCACAGAGTTGCAACCAAAAGTGGTTCTGGTTCTGTTGTGCACCTTGTGATGTTTTCGGCACAGCCTTTTGATGTTTAATATGTGGATTGAATAAGTTTATGATGACACCACCTGCCATGTCTGAGTCCTAGTTCCAGAGTGATCCCTCCCTGATGTTTGCTCTTCGTTCTAAGTATCGTGGGACTCTGCTGAGGTCTCGTTCTGGGAGAGGGGATCTGCACGATAGGACGCAGCATAGCGTGGATGCTACACGGATGCCGTTGGTGAGCGCTCCTAACCTGGACTCTTGTATGTGTGTTTTTCTAGTTTATATAACAATCTATGTAACAGTCTATGTAACAATCTATGTAACAGTCTATGTAACAGTCTATGTGACAGTCTACTGTATATAACAGTCTATGTGACAGTCTACTGTATATAACAGTCTATGGACAGTAGGAGAAGTGGAACAGCAAACTGCACCGAGAAGGCAGAAAGGGGGGAATTCTGTCTATAAGTAAATCTTCCCCAAACATTTACGTTAGGATAAACGAGAAATTAATATTGTAAATAATAAAAAAGCTCTAGGAAAACATTAAAAATTGATGGTTTATAGACTCACATTTTTTATTTCTGTTTCACTTTATTTAATAGACAAATAATTCCACAATAATAAGTCATTAATTACACACCTGGACTAAATAGAAATGAAAGAATGATATGCAAATAACACTTCCTCCCAGTCATAATAATAGCCTCAGTGCCAATAGACCAGACAGAAGAACATCCTAGACTTCATTCTGTAACCTGCAATCCGCTGATTCCTACAGAGACAACCATGTCTGGAGTTAAAGGGCAGCAGAAGAAATGTCAAGAGCCAGTCCACCACCATGTATCCTGTCCCCCACCATGTGTTCCATGTCCCACAGTATGTCAGGATCGTAAGTATAAACATTTTTTTAAAACCTCTATTATTTTATTTGTTTTTCAACTACAGTGCAAAAGGAGGGACATGTAACATATCATATTGATGTGTTTTTTACAATGTCAGAAAATGCTTAGTATCTGAGTTTGTGATACTGCATCCATACATATCTATATATAGTTATGCCTTTTTATGCTTTTTTATGCTTTTTTTATCTTCCTTTGCATTCAATAGATAAAGCTTAAGGGACTGTTCTGCCCTCCTGGGCAAAAATCAGTATGTTGTCCAAAAACCCCAAAACCTGGACTTCGGTTTCGTTTATAATCATTAATTCTGCTTCCAGCAAGAGATTTTATACTTACAACATCCCACAATCCGCTGCCACTCTCCTGTCTCCCCACTGCGGCTGTTGGTTCTTTTCTGTTCTTCCGAGCAGCCGCAGTGGAGACTGCTCCGGGAATGGCAGTCAGTGATGGCTGAATGATGCCTCATGGCCGATGCTGACTGCCTTACCGGAAGCGATCATCTGTGGATCGCGGAGCTTGTAGGTATAAAATCTCTTGCTGGAAGCAGAATTATTGATTTTAAAAAAAAGTTCGGGTTTTGGGGGTTTTGGGCAACACAATGACTTTTGTCCAGATGGGTAAATGGTCCCTTTAATGAAAATACATGTTTTTCATTTAACAAATGACACAAATTAGCCATACCTCATCTAAATGTTTCTTTTATTTTTCAGCTTGTGATCCTTGCCCCAGGCCAACCCGCAATGCCAAGGTAACCCACAGTGTAGAACTCTATATCTGTCAGATATTAGCAACTCATGAGCTAGAATAGATTTTAAACTGAGAGAAAAAATCCATTGCCCATAAATTGTAAATGCTTGAACAGTCAGGTTAATTTATTGTATTCGTGCACTAGAACCTGCAAATTATTTTTTTAGTTTAAAGGGACACTAAACGCCCATAATTCGGAAAACCAACTATTTGCCATTCGTTTCTATTATTCACAGGGAGGTGAGAACGCTTATTCCCTCCCGTGATAATAGGACGCCGGGGGACCTGGAACTTACCTTTGCTCCGCTCGCAGCCGCTCCTTCACTGACAGCCGCTCTGTCCCGACCACGCGCCCTATCTTAGGCGCATGCGCGCCAATACAAAAGATAGGGAGCACGATTGGGAGAGAACAGCTGTTCAGTGAAGAAGCGGGTGCGAGCGGAGCGAAGTTAAGTTCCAGGTCCCCGAGCGTACTATTATTCACAGGGAGGTGAGAATAAGCGTTCTCACCTCCCTGTGAACAATAGAAATGAATGGCAAATAGTTGGTTTTATC
The DNA here is from genome assembly GCA_019447015.1 of Hymenochirus boettgeri. Taxonomy (NCBI): domain Eukaryota; kingdom Metazoa; phylum Chordata; class Amphibia; order Anura; family Pipidae; genus Hymenochirus; species Hymenochirus boettgeri. Next base: position 86,559,536 of record CM033475.1, on the reverse strand, counting down.
GGTTTAGTGTTCCCTTAAGAAGCTACTAACTAGTGGGGGGTGTTTAATATTACATACAGTAAAAATGTATATGTATGTCACTATGTATACACAATGTATACGTATTCTCACTATAACCATCTAAATAACCTGAAATAAATGTCTATATTGACATATATATATTGACTTATACTATGTGCAAGATATACGTACAAAATATATAAAGTTATATAAGTACTTACAGATCTGAGAGGACGTACAGAGGACTTAACAGGGAAACTTAACAGGGAAACATGTGTCCACTGATTTCTCTAGGAATGCGGCATTTTTTTCGGCATGAGGCTTTAAAGCACCTTCTGTTTTTAGAAGCCTCTATTTCATTTTAACACCACCACACCTTAAGCTATATAGCTGACTGCTATCTTGTCCTACCCCATAGAAGCCTTAAATCTACTCTTGCACACATGAGATTTAAAGGGCTTGTCCACCCCCCACACTATAATTTAACCCTACTCACTCGGCCCCACTGTGTGGTGTTAAAAAATCCTTACCTTACATCCGTGCTTCTCATGGTTGTCCTGCAGTGCTTGTCCAAAGTCCAGGAAACTGAAGGGTAGGAGCTGTCTTCCTGATCAATAGGTTTCTGCCTCTGATCTGTCCTCTGAGAGGACAGTGGCATGCGCTGTGGAGCCCTTTTCCCCCCTCCCTCCCATCCTCCAGATCCATCCTTCTTGAGATTTCCACCTAGCGTAAAATCTTTTTAAGGTATGATAGCTCCCCCCTGCCCACCTCTAACTGCCATATTATTTATTTAAAAAAGCATTCAGATCGGTACTTAAAGCCCTTCATTCCCGAGACGCTTTCAGTGACGTCAGCCGCATCTGTGATCAGCTGCGTTTCAGCTTCTCACAGACGCATCAGTCGGTCTGGCCCCCTGCTTGTAAGTCCCGGCAAGCAGGGAGCCAGAACAAAGCGACATGGGAGTGAAGGGCTGTAAGTATCAATCTTAATGCTTTTTAATGAAATAACATGGTTGGGGGTGGGCAGGGGGGAGCTTTCATACAATAAAAAGTTATTTTTATGGTGGACATGCCCTTAACAACAAAATTGTGTGTGACAGTGGTGTCCTTTTTTAGGACTTCAGTTTTCCCCATGGTGAGTCCTCCCATGCAGACTCCCTGGTGGCATCTGGGGATCTATAGGAAGGGGGAGTAGTGAAGGAGGTTTACTGGTAAAGGGAGGTCCAGCTCAGCTGGAAGTTTGTGGGGGGAAGATGATCTCAACCACTGCACATCACTTGTGCTGCTCCATGGTGTTTGGACATTAAAATACCAACCATGGATTCTCAATAAAAATAATAAGATTGAAACATGTTATGTCTGCAAGTCAGATGAATGGCTCTATATTATTAGGCACAGGACATAAAGGAGAAACTTTGCATGTCGCTGTCCAAGGGCCATATTTATAAAGCCATGATATCGCTTTTTAGCAATACCACGACTTTAACAATTGGTATCGTAAATTTATGATCGTTAAACCGTTCGGAGATTAATGTATGGGCATTTATGGTGCCCATATATTAGTGAATATTTCTTGTGATATTTCTATAAATAGTAGGAAAACTTGCCAAGTCCAGAAATACCAGACTAATAAACTCCTATCTAACAACCAAGTGCTGCAATTAAATCAAACAAGTATAAGTTTGGGGATGTAACGCTAATGTAACTAGGATTCATAAGGATTTCTTTTATTAACTTTCTCTATATCTTTTTAATCTCTTGTTGCGTTTGTTTCTTCTTTTTATTGTCCAAACCCAAAATTTATAGGATGTGTAGGAATTTTAAATCCACTGTATCCACTTATAGTCAACATGTGTGAGTAAACATCAAAAGTAAATTAATTTCCTTTTCATTTTTAAAAGGTTGTTATTGATTGTTTAAAGAATAAGAGCAGACCCCAATTCCAATTTATATCTTGTAGCAAAATCTGATAAAATCCTCTAAACTAAAATGCTTGTGAAGGTTCTCATTCATCCAGGTCATGGTATATCTGTTGTATTCGGTCAAGTGGACTTAAAGTTGAGTTCTTGAAGACATTTCACTATTCATACGATTGGCTTTCTCAATTCAGGATGTACAATTCAGAATGTACAAGAATATGTTGGCAATTATGTACCCTGGAAAGTCCCAATTAACATATCACAGACAGGTATTAGGGAACTTCTGAATGCAAGTGTGATTGCATTGTTGCTAAGAGGTGTTTTATTGACACCTTACCCTGGGCAGTTCCTATAACACCTTTTAGCCACAATGCAATCATGCCTTACATTCAGAAGGTCCCTAACACCTGGCTGTGATATGTTAATTGGGTTAATTTGGTATCCAGGGTACATAATTGCCAAAAGATTCTTGTACAAGTCATTCTGAATTGAGAAAGCCAATCGGATGAAACGTTTTCAAGATTAAACTTTAAGTCCAGTTGATCTAACTGAATACACAATATCTAAACTACAATGCATTTCTTTTTCTGTAAGTCCCTAAAGTAATATTCTGTCAACCCTCACGGCTCTGCTTATCCTCATCTAGTCCTTTCAAGAAGCAACAATCTGTTATGGCCTTGATGGTGGTAAATATTCTTTTCTGGGGGGTCCTGCTGCTAGATGTGAATTCGACTTGGGGGGTATGGGAAACTGGAGTAAATATATTTAACTAGAAACAATATAGATTACAGCCCTTATGTAGAATTTTTTTTACTGTATTCAATAATATAGTATGGTTTTTAAATGGCTGGAAAATGTAACCTTAAACAAAAAAGTGAATATATTCTTTTACTGTATGAGGAGACTAGGGCTATTATAAGCTTTGTTACGTAAGTTTTCGCGGCCGTTTTCACTGACATTAACGCATAAATCGCGTTTAACGTGATTTATAAATGTCCGAAAACGGCGCGAAAAGTTAACGAGTGTTAACCCTTCGCGGCGATATTACCTGTTCCCGCCGCTTCTTTTAAAAGCGGCGGTATGTGTATCGCAGTGCTAGTATCGGCTGTTTTACTTCGCCACCTTGAAGTGGCGAAAACAGCCGATACTAGCCTCCCCGCGGCGGGATGGGCAGGAACCCGCGGCGGGTGGTCGCCCCTGCCCCGGGAGGCACGCCCACCCCGCCCACAACCCCCCCGCGGCGGCGGAGACCTCCCGCCGCCACTTCCCAGCAGCCCCTCCCAACCATTTCCCCGCTCGCAGCAATCTCGGAACGCACGCACCCCCTCCCCAGCAACCCCTCCAAGCCAATTGGTCAATTTTTTAATGCTTGGTTTGCATGCTTTACATTAACCAATCAGATTTCAGAACTTTCCAGTATCTGTTGGTTAATGTAAAGCATGCAAACCAAGCATTAAAAAATTACCAATCAGAAATGAATTAGGGTTTTCTGCAACCTATATAAAAGGTGCACTCCGCTGCGGAACTCAGATCCATTGCAGTAGATGGTGAAGACAGAAGCGTTGGCAACATCAGCTCCGCTGAGGCCAGCGGTGCCAGCGGGCTCACTGGCGGCCGCAGTGATGTCTGCCTGCATTGGCGACCTGAGTGGTTGTTGGTGTCGCCAGCCCGGACGTCGCGTTGGATCAAGACGCCGGCAACATCGGCCTTGTTGAGGTCGCCGGCGCCCGCGGGTACCTCTCGGGGGTCCGCGGCCTCGCGGAGCTGGTGTCGCCGGACTGGAAGAAAGAAGACGCCGCCCAAGGGCTCTTTTAAGACGCGCACTCTGGGGGTGACCCGCCAAAGCACTTGTCAGTGCCCCAGAGGCACTGTAAGTGCCGCCAAAGGCACTTGTAAGTGCCGCCAAAGGCCCTGATATAGCCTGGGAGGGGGGCTTGGAGAGGTTGCTGGGGAGGGTGCGCGGTGGGTGGTCGCGACCACCTGCTGCGGCCCCTCCTAGCCTCCCGTTCCGAGATATGTCTGCGAGCGGGAAGGAGTTGGAGGGGCTGCTGGGAAGCGGCGGCGGGTGGGGGGTTGTGGGCGGGGTGGGCGTATGTCCGCCCCCTTAGCAGAGGCGTCGGGAAGGGATTTTAAGTCCCTTCGCGGTGATACTGTACAGTATCGCCGCAAAGGGACTTAAAATTACCGCAACACATCGCGGCCGCGATACATATCGCGGCAATGGCGCTCACCGTTATAAATACAGTGATAGCGCTATTTTCGTGGCCGCAATGTGCTGCGGTAATTTTTTTGTGCTATTTTCGATTTTTTTTTTTATAAATATGCCCCTAAGATTTTGTAAAAATTTATTTTTACTATAAATGTTTCAGCAGTATAATTTTTTTTATAAGCGTGTACAATGGTTTCTATTGTTTCTTGTCCTATTCTAGCAAAATGTTTGAACAATGTTTATCTTTATCCTTAATGTAGATCCCTGCAAAAGACTCCGCACCAACAACACAATCAAGCCCATTCACATACTGAATGATACAATGTCTGAAGCATCTTCTTCTGATTTCACAATCACCTCTGCTTTGTAATGAAGATGTCTTTACCTAACTAACAATTATATCTTTATAAATGAAATAAACATTATATAAATGATTTGCCAAATCTGTTCTGAATTTCATTTTTTCACACTTGCTTCATAAATAAATATATATATAACGTTATTTTACCATATATACTCGAGTATAAGTCAATTTTTCAGCTTTGAGTTAGCCTGAAAACCTAACCTCGACTTATACTCGGGTCAAGTCCTAATTTAGATCCAAATTCTGCAACCATTCTGCATTCTGTAACCAGTAGGTGGTGCTGTGTTAACCTGCTAGAAAGTTACAGGACTAATCTGCCTTTACACTTCCTGCTACCTGTAGTCTGGCTGCTGGACTCACTCCACTGTCACTGCTCCTGGATGCTGTAAATCTGATGGTCTCCTCAGTTTGGGGAAAAAACAGCAGCTAGTTCAATGCAAGTGACAGCTTAAACTACAACTCTCAGGTGACATTTTTAACTATTGGGGTAAGAGGGCCCTTTACTATATGGGGTTCAGAGGGCCCTTTACAATATGGGGTTCAGGAGAAATGTAAATGATGGTAAGATTACTGAACCTTGCCACTCCACATGTTTAGAAACTGCAACTCCCAGCAACAAAGCATGGTGGGAGTTGTAGTTTCCAAACATCTGGAGTGCCAAGGAATTGGAGGTTACTGGTACTGGATTTGGCTATTACTGCATGGGATTCATATATGGGAATTCTGCTGTCCATTTAAAGGGCAACTTAAGCCACAAAACAATACAGAATCAGAAGGCAGTAGTGGTCATAATTTCTACCCTCGGCTTATACTCAAGTCAATCAGTTTTTATAAATTTTCCAGGTAAAAATAGGACACTCGAATCGACTTATACTCGAGTATATGGTATCTGAACACAAAAAGAAAAATTTGGTTATTTGGTATTTGGTTGGAGGGTTTTTAAAAGATCCCCTATTTATTATATAAACTAATGGAATATTCATAATTAAAGGAGAACTAAATCCATTTTGTATACTCCAGAATCTGAAAACAACCCCCCTAAAAACACCAATAAGCTATATAATATGACTTCAGTAAATTGCATTAAAATAAATGTAAGCCTGTTAAGAACTGGATGAATTATCTGTGTGTATGGGCAGTGTCAGACCACACCTCCTGCCTCAGTAACATGCTTCCTTGCTTTATCTGTCCTGTAAAAGGATTGGCTAGAGATTATTAATGGGTGTGACCAACTGTAACAAGTTTCTGCCATAGCTAAGGACTGAGCATGGGCAGAACATAATGGTCGTTGACCAGACTGTGTGATATTAGAATGCTGTGATATTAAGCACAAACCATATATTATTTAGGGAAATTTCCCAGCACCCATATCAAAATGAGAGGTAAGACCCAGATTACTGGCTTTATATCAAGGTGTTCTGCCTTCTGGTTCAGTGTTGTTCTGCGGCTTTAGTTGTCCTTTAATATATAGAGTTACCACAAAAAAAACTAGCTTCGAGGACTGTTGTAAATATTTTCCTGTAAATGTATCCACTTGTAACTAGAGATGGCCGAACTACTGAAAATACGTTCGGCTCGACGATTCACAGATTTCTGCAATATTCGATAATCGACAAATTTTGCCATTAAAGTCAATGGGGAAAAAAGTTTGGAAATTGCCGCTTAAACTACAGTATGGGATTAAATAGCAGTTGTAATGTACTGTAAAAGGCTTTGGGACCTGGTCAGAGGAACACATTCCCGTGGGAAGAACACGCACACGCACACTACTTCTGGTTTCTGCTGGCTATTTTCGGAAATCCTCAAACAGCCATTTTGAGAATTCCGTAATGTTTGAAGATTCTCGAATTGGCCATTCAAGTATTCCCAAATGCCCAAAAGTCCCGCGGCCGGACTTTCAGGGGTCCAACGGATCAACCCGGGACCCCCTCCCGGGTCCTTAGAAGGACCATTGTGGCCCTTACAAGGGCCCTTTGGGGCTTAAGGGGTCCTGCAGCTCGAATCGGGACCCCCCTCTCTGGCACTTATAAGTGCCCTTGTGGCCCTTGGAAGGGCCCTTGTGGCACTGACAAGTGCATTTTGGGGCTTAAGGGTTCCTGCAGCTCCAACCGGGACCCCCTTCTCCAGCACTTATAAGTGCCCTTGTGGCCCTTTGAAGGGCCCTTGTGGCATTGACAAGTGCCCTTTGGGGCCTAAGGGGTCCCGCAGCTCGAACTGGTACTCCCCTTCCCGGCAATTAAATGTGCCCTTGCTGCACTAACAAGTACCTTTGCAGCTTGAAAACAGGACCTCCATTTGCTCTTAGAAGAAGCCTTGGGGTGTGTCTTCTTTCTTCCAGCTGGAGACATCAGCGCTGATGTTCCTAAGGGAGGAATTCTGAGGTGTCTGCACCCTTCAGTTGGTTTAGAGTACACCCATCTATTGTTTTCTTAAGTCCGTGAAGGAAGCCCCATCTTTGTCACATGCTCTTCACTCGATGGGAGTGGGTGCTACTAGCAATATAGAAAAAAAAAATTGTTGTATACATATATACATAGTAAAATAGACATTTTACTCAACTCTATTACAGTCCCCCCTTAAAATCCCTATTTTCACTGTCCCTACCCCTCCTAGATCATCTGCCCTAATGTGTCTTGGAACTCTTTTGTGCTGTACATTAGACAAGTGGTGGCTAATCCATCACCCCCTTGCCACAGACTTTACACATAAGTAAGTCAGATGCCGTCCCTATGAGAAAATATGGTTGTAATTGGGCAGCATCCTTTTTCATGTGTAGATTTCTATTCTCTTGGCAGAGGAGAGTTGGAGTACTGGTATCTATGGCCTATCCCATCAACTTCTTTACACAATGTAAAGATCACCACACTTATCCCTATCTGTGCTTTTTCAATTCTACTGATAAATCTTCCAATTTTTTGATGGCCGGCATGATCTTTCCATTTGGACTGATATTATCAAGAATGTAGACGCCACATGCCTCCGTGCGTTCTAATATTTTACAAACTCCCCTTTTTCAGCTTACACCGTATATCTAAGGCCATCCAGTTCTGGAAGGTCATATGAGGTAGGGGACAACTATTCAGCAATTGCTTGAAGAGCATCCTTGGTGTAATTTACAAACCTCTGTTGATTGTAATATAAGTAATTTATCCAATCTACATTCTTATTGATAGTTATTATGGGAATTAGGGACTCAAATCCTGCTTTCACCTGGTCCCTAGCCTTGAACTCATCGGGCATCCCCCTTGGAACTCCAATTGTTTCTATATATACATGGGGGTTGAAGCTTCTAGGAGGGGCCTAGTTTCCTGGGTAAATGGTAATGCCCTCACTTTTGCCCTTTTTTCCATGTCTCACATCTAAATAATTAGTGTTCATGTTGTTGTATAGGCCGAGGAAACATTTCTTCCCTAGAAATTTGCAAATGGACTGTAAGTGTGGCCTGGCTCTGCTGCAGACATAGTTTTTGTTATGTTGGCTAGTGCTGAATCTCATCAACTCAAGTCACAGATTGGTATCAGAGAAACCAGTTTCTGCTGCCATGGTGTCCTCAAAGGTGGTATTTGCTAATGCCCCCATTGGGTATGCATATTAGGTTTAAGGAGATTGAGCACAGGCTGAGGGTGTTTCCACTCAGATGAATTATATATGTCTTTTAGAGGAAACTTTCCCTTTACTCCCTTTGACCCCCCTGTTACCCAGGCCCTTAATACATACATGCCAACATCGGTGGCACTGGGGTTTTCTATGGTCAGGTTTCATATTATAGACGGCAGCAAACAAAAAAGGAGATTCCGCACCTTCTGGACTTAAAAACGTAAATCTTTATTCAAAACATCTAAAAGAGCAGCTCTCAGGCTATAATGCGTTTCGGGCATGCGTCCTTCCACATAGGTATATAGGTTTCATACTATGTTCCACTTTTCTTTCACTTTTTAGGCATGCACCTGTTTTTAATAGGGACTTTCCATTCTTGTCCATTCTGTTTATACCCCCAGTCTGTCCCCATGTTCCATCCTATTGATTCCCAATTATCACAGTTCTGTCCCCAGTAGTTATCTGTCAGACATATGTATATGGATTTAGATTTGGGTGTGTCACAATATAAGTAGCATTGGTATGGAACTGAAGGACAGGAGACTATAATGCAATAATCAAAGGGGAAAGTAGCCACATGTGTATTAGATGAATGATATAAAATACTGTCAGGGCTAGGCCACACTGCTGCGTTTTTTTTTGCGTTTGCGATTGCGCTTGCGTTTTTAAAAAATCATTGAAAACGCGGCAACGCAAAAAAAACGCAAGTTTTTCGGTGCGTTGCAATTGCGTTTTGCGTTCTGCATTTTTAATCGCAATCGCATGCATTTTCCTATACTTATTGAAGAAATCGCAAACGCAAAAAAAACGCACATGAAATGACATGCGATTGCGTTTGCATTGCAGTGTGGCCGTGCCCTCATTGTGTGGTAGATGGCGCTTTTTTCTCAGTGGTTGGAACTTTCTTGCAGTGGGATGAGTGCAGCCAAGTATTCTTCCCAGCCACCTTGACAGAAGTAGCAGTGGATAGCAGAACTTGGTATTGGCCATCATATCTATGCTCAAGGGAATGTCTTCTCACAAATTTCTTTACCAATACTCACAGTTGTCTGTGAGTTCATGTATCTCACTCAGGGTCTGGAATAGAAGAAAGCACTTGGGCATGTATTTGAGTTAATTTTCGTGACAATGCAACCACATCATTGTTTAACACATCAGATTGAATTTGTTGTTGTTGTAAAAAATAACAACCAAGTCTAGGTGATGACCCAAACAAAACCTCATAAGTAGACAGGAAATGTTCTCCCCTTGGTGTGTATTTGACACTAAATAGGGCAATAGGTTAACTGTCTAGTCAGCTCATACCAGTCTTGGGCCATTTTTAACATTATAGTTTTTAGGGTACCATTCGTTTTTTTCAACTTTTCCACTACTCTCTTGGGGTGGTAGGGTGTATGAAATGCCAGAGTGAACCCTAATGCTGGCCAAATTTCTTTAGTTGAGAGGCTGTGAAGGTGGGTACTTGATCGCTCTCTATCACTTCTGGGACCCTGCATCAGCACGCTCTCTCAGACAGTAATTTCTTGGCTATGGTTTTGGCGGTAATATTGGATAACGGATAGGCTTCCAGCCAGTTGGAAAACATATCTATGACCACAAGGGTATATTCGAACCACTTAGCATCTGTATTCTTCGGAATGGATACAGAGGTTTTGCTAGATGCTTTTCTGGCGTCTTTTCAGTGTGTCCTGAAAGGAGCAATATGGTAGTGACAACACAAGCTGTTTGAGAAAGGGATTTAATATCTGTGTATAGGAATTGACATTATTGCTAATTGACTGTCTGAGGAACTGTGATAGGAAGCTCAAAATCTTAAAATTTTAGCCACCCCATTGGTAAAACCACGCCCACCAACAAAGCCACACCCACTTTAATGCGGCAATGGCATGCTTTGCGCGCCACCAGGTAAGGATGGATGGCGCCATTCAAAGTTTGGCTCAGGCAGCAAAAACCCTAAAAGTGCCTCTGAGTTGAGAGAACGGAAAGGTTTAGAGATATTAGCACAATTCTAGCAAGCAGCGGGCCCTCGCAGAGCTCGGTAGGGCCGGAACAATAAAAAAGTAGACGCATCAAGTCAAACTACAGAGACGGCAGATAGCATTAAAATATCAGATCATGCAAAAGGAAATACATATTTATGTTTTGAAGGGCCCTTAGGAGTACATCTGAAGCAGGAGGTTAAAGAAAAGATATGGAGGAAGGAATAGATATATTTTCCTTGTTGCCACTTGATCGATTTAATTTCGACATGGGAAAGATTTAAGGAAGAGGATGAAGAAAAAAGAAGAATAAGAATGATACTCAGGACATTTGGAAATTGGCTCCAAGCGTTTGTGATTTTAGGCAGTGTAGTGGGACAGCCAACCAGAGCAATACTCCCCGTTGTTCTGGTATCTTGATACAATCTGGGAGGCTTGTCCAGAGCTCGCATGGGACCATAGGGACATCGGGCTCTGGATCAAAATAATGAATAATAAAGTTTGCAAAGCACACACAACATTCTATCCACAGGGGCACTGCCACACCTGCGATTTAACCTCCAATGCAGACAACAAAGGCTAGTACCATGCAGCATACGTCTGGATTCCACAGTTAAAGGCATCAGAGCCAAAAAGATACTGCAAAAGGCTCAAACACAGCTCCTAAACGAATGTGTACGACAGACACATTTTACAGCTGATGCTTTAATGCACAGTATCAGTAAAAGAACAGAACTTGGCCTCACAGCTACCATCTGGCCATTTGGGAAAGAGTGATGGAGATCACCAAACAAGCACAGCTTTCTCAGCACTGTAAGGGCAAACAAAGGCAACAGAACAAGTTTTTTATTCTGTCATCCCAGAACACCCCCAAACGAGAACAACTACATTGGATACAAAAGGAGGGACGTGTCACTTCATCAAACAAGGTGGAATGGGTGAGAAACTTGTCTAACAGGACCCTGACCCAGCCAGAAATGGAAGTCCTCACTAAGGGCTTGAATTTTTCCATCACTCCTAAAGCCATCCCTGTGATGGATATTATAGCAGCCACAGAAGCCTCAATCCACAATAATAAGGTACCACAGAGTGAGGCAGAACCACTTCACCTTAAGGTATCTGCAGCCTTAGCCAGTGCTAAAACACCTTCATTGAACCTGACCACACATGAAAGAAGAGCCTTAACATCCCTCAAGAAAGATTCCAGTATCACCATTCTACCGGCAGACAAGGGAAGATGCACAGTGGTACCCAACACCTTAGACTACCATGCTAAGGTGACCATGCCCCTGGCAGATAACAACACATATGAGGCCTTAACAAGGGATCCCACCAGCTGTTACAAGAAAAAGGTCATAGACTTACTACAACAGCTTCAAAACGATAAAGCCATTGATCGAGCAATGTATCATCGCCTCTACCCTGGTGAGGCACATCCATGCATATATGGACTCCCAAAGATACATAAGGAAGGGGCACCACTAAGACCTATAGTCAGCAGCATCAACTCCGTTACATACAAGGTGGCAAAATACCTAGCCAACATCTTAGGACCATTGGTGGGAAGTTCTAAGCATCACATCCAGAACTCTCAGGATTTCACCAACAAGATTGAAGATATAGTACTCGGTGCAGAAGAAACTATGGTGTCCTATGATGTGACATCTCTCTTCACCTGTATACCCACCAAGGAGGCTGTTGACATGGTGAGAAAATGGTTAGCCCAAGACAGCACTCTTACCAGCAGAACTGATTTCAACCTAGAACAGGTGTGTTCCTTACTGGACTTGTGCCTGAATACCACCTATTTCAAATACCGGGATATGTTCTATAAGTAAAAACATGGATTTGCTATGGGATCTCCAGTTTCACCCATTGTGGCCAACCTTAAAACCTTAAAGGGCATAGCACCCAGCCGCTGGTTCAGATATGTGGATGACACCTGTGTTAAAATACACCCAAAGGAAGTACAAGCTTTCACAGAACACAATAATGCGGTAGACCAAAACATCAAATTTACAAGGGAAGAGGTAAAAAGCAACAAACTAGCGTTCTTGGACTGCTTGATAGAAGTCAGGGAGAATGGTAAACTGGAAGAAGAGGTTTACACAAAACCAACACACACAGATGAGTATTTGATATTTGACTCCCACCACCCTTTAGTTCACAAGCTGGGTGTCTTCAGAAACCTGCAACACAGAGCTGAGAACATCCCCACTAGCACAGAGGTGAAGGCTAAAGAAATGAAACATCTCAGAGGAGCCCTTAAAACTTGTGGATATCCAGACTGGGCCTTTGTCAAAAGAAGTAGAAGGAAAGAAAAGAACACGTATACCAACAGTGAAGGGGAAAAGCAAGACAGGAGAAAGAACATGGTCATCCCATATGTAGCAGGGGTCTCCGAGAAATTAAGAAAAAATTTCAAAAAACACCGTATCCCTGTCTGCTTTAAACCAAACAACACACTGAGGCAGCAATTGGTACATCCGAAAGACCCAATACCAAAACACAAGATAAGCGACATCATATACGCAGTGCAGTGCAGTGAAGAATGCTCTGATTTGTATGTGGGGGAGACCAAACAGCAACTGCATGAACGTATGGCCCAGCACAAAAGAGCCAATTTCTCAGGTCTGGACTCAGCCGTGTACCTGCATCTTAAGGATAAAGGACATACCTTTAAAGATTGTAATGTTGGCAAAGGAACGTGACTGGTTCAAGAGAGGTGCCAAAGATACCATTTATGTGAAAATAAAGAAACCAAGCCTAAATAGAGGTGGGGGGGGGGTTCGACACCAACTGTCTGCCATGTACAATGCTGTTTTGACACCTTACATTGGGCGTTCCTATAACACCTCTTAGCCCTTAACACCTGGCTGTGATATACTAATTGGGATTTTCCAGGGTACATAATTGCCACAGATTCTTCTACAAGTCATTCTGAATTGAGAAAGCCAGTCGGATGACTAGCGAAACGTCTTCAAGATCTTAACTTCAAGTCCAGTTGATCTAATTGAATACAACAGATATGTAAGTGGGGAACCTCATGCAGGTTTCGACATGAATGTTCGCTATGCTCAGGTCAGCATCCCCTGTCTAGATGTTTCAAAATGTTTCAAAAGAGGTAAGCAAGCCTTTAACAGATCAAAGGAGGGTAATCCAAAAGGGGAAGACATCTCTGAAGGTAGACAGGATGGAGGCTTGGTTAGGTAAATACCCAGATTCAGAGTCTGCTCAATTAATAGAATAAGGCATAAGGTAAGGTTTTATAATCCCGTCAAAGTTGAAAGGCCCCAGAACCGATTGTAAAAAATGTAAATCAGCCAGAGACCAACCGGAGATAGTTAGATCAAAAATTGAGAAGGAATTGAGGCTTGGAAGAATGGCGGGCCCTATCAAGGACCCCCCATTCTCTAATCTAATTGTTTCACGATTGGACATAGTACCAAAAAAGGAACAAGGCAGTTTTGGACTTATTCAGCATTTATCTTTCCCAGATGGGCAATAAGTGAATGATCAGATCGACAAGTCACTAACATCGGTAGATTATACATCTTTTTACAAGGCTCTAACTATAAAAAGTCTAGCAGGACCGGGTGCCCTCATGGCTAAAATAGATGTGGAGTCCGGCTCCTAACGGAACATCCTCAGTCGATACATTTATTGGGCTGTAAGATGGATGGGCAGTATTACGTAGATTGTCTACCTATGGGATGCTCAATATCATGTGGGTTGTTAAGAAACAGTCGTTCCTTGATTTTATTGCTCACTATTCAGACGACTACCTCATGATCACCCCAAAAGGTTCGGAAGATTGCAGAACACTGATGAAAACATTGCAGCAAATAGCGGAATATTTTGGTGTTCCATTGGCACCAGAAATAAACATAGAGCCCACAACCAGACTTTCCTTTTTAGGGATAGAAAAAGATCCGGTTAGGCAAATATGCAGGCTCCCAACAGAAAAAATGGCGATTTATTATTAGAAATTGAAGAAGTAAGCAAGGTGAAAAAAGTCAAATTAAGACAGATACAGTCAGTTCTGGGAAAACTAAGCTTTGCATGTAAAATTATCCCCATGGGAAGGGTATTCACTAGGAGGTTAGCAATGTCCACAGCAGACGTCAAAAAAAACCACAATTTTATTAGGATAATAAAAATCATTAAAGCAGACATAGTAACATAGTAACATAGTAACATAGTAATTAAGGTTGAATAAAGACATTCGTCCATCAAGTCCAACCTATTCACTTTTTTTTTTTTTTTTTTTTAACCCTACCTAACAGTTGATCCAGAGGAAGGCAAAAAACCCCAGCTAAAAAAGGGGGGAAAAAATTCCTTCCTGACTCCAAACGGCAATCGGAAAGTATCCCTGGATCAACCAGATCTATATGCATTAATACCAGTAATTCTCAATATTTTTTAGTTTTAGAAACTTATCCAGGCCTTTTTTAAAGTTATTCAATGAACTTGCCATTACCACCTCTGCTGGAAGACAGTTCCACAGTTTCACCGTTCTCACTGTAAAGAAACCTCTCCTAACTTGAAGATGAAACTTCTTTTCTTCCAACCTTAAAGGATGTCCACGAGTCCTCTGATATGACCTATTAGTGAACAATGCACCAGAGAGTTCACTGTATGGGCCATTAATATATTTGTATAAGGTTATCATGTCCCCACGCAACCGCCGCTTCTCCAATGTAAACAGCCCTAACTTGTCTAATCTGCCTGCATATTCAAGCCCCTCCATTCCCCTTATTAATTTAGTTGCCCTTCTCTGAACTGCCTCAATTTCCAAGATGTCCCTTTTGGACATATGGAAACAATTTCTGAAGGAATTTAATAGAAAAACATATTGGTTGATGAAAATTAATCTACACAGAAGAGATGTGTAGCCGGGAGAAGTGGCTTTGGAGCATACTGGAATGGTTCATGGTGCGTCGATTCATGGCCTGAAAATTGACCTTTTTAGAATTATTTCTGGTCCTAGTGGCAGTGGTATTTTGGGGAAATAGGATCGGAAATAAGATAGTAGTGTTCCGTTCAGACAACTTAGCTGTGGTACAGGCTATAAACTAACTCACTTTACACTCGGCTCCAGTAGTAACAATCCTTAGGCAGTTAGTTTTGCTAATGCATGCAGTTGAATGTATACTTGAGAGCAAAACATATACCAACAGTATAGCTGACTCTCTCGGTTTCAGGGGGAGAGATTTCGTCGACTGGCACCAGGGGGCATTGAAATGTGATAGAGATGCCCTGCGTGGCTATGGGGTCTCATCTGACGGACATTATAAAATGGTTCAAAAAATCTTTAGCACCAGGGACTTGGGCAAGTTATGTACAGACATGGAAGGAATGGAACTAACTGGAGGAGGAAGTAGATGGAATTAAGGATACCTCAGATAGATTACACTTGCTCATATGAAAACTATTACAGTGGTTCAATAAAAATATAGCACCAAGTATGTTAGACACTTAGCTGCGTTCAAGTTTATGTTTAAATCCAGATGCTGGGAGGATTTGACCATTTTATAGTTAGACAGGCATGTAAAGGATTCAGGAGAGGTAGGTTGACAGCAGATATTAGATGCCCAATAACATGTGAAATGTTTGAAGGACTTTTTGAACAGCTCGAGAGGATTACAGAATCTGAGTATGAATGCAAATTATTTCAGTTGGCATTCTCTTGGGCCTTTTTAGGGGGCTTTTAGAATTTCTGAGCTAGTGAGTAAAAACAAGATGGGTTCGGGTAGAGTACTACTGGAGGACATTGCTCGTGAACAAGGTATACTAATGATATTAATTAGGGAACCCAAAACAAAAAAGGAAGGAGGTAAGTTTGTCATCCCATTGTACCCACTAGACAAAAAGGTGACATGTCCAATAGAATGTTTTCAAAAATGTATGGCATTGAAGCCTAACAAAAGAGGAGTATTGCTTATACACCTGTTGGGTTTGGCATTGTCTCAATACCAATTTAAGACAATATTGAAAAGAAGAATAAAGAACCTCAACCTAACAGAGTCAGATTACTGAACCCATTCATTTAGAATAGGGGCAGCCACGGAAGCAGCACGGATGGGACTTCAGGAAGAAATTATTAGAAAAATAGGTAGATAGGTTTAAATAGTACATTAGGCCATTGAGAGCAGAAAAATTATTTTTAAAAAAAAGTTTTAGAATTTGAATGGTTGACAGCAATTTGTTATTTTCAGGTTTTAGGTTTTCCAGGTGGAGAAGTGTGGTAGGTAGGCCATTCTTTTATACACTGGGTGAGAAGGAGGGCAGCTGTTAGACCTAATGGAGAGACATTTGGATTGGACAAGTACAATATAGTTGTCAGGTGGCTGGGCATTAGAGGAATGTACTGGACAGAAGTAGTGCCTTTAATAATAGAAAATGCAAAGATATCTGGCCCACCACAAATAATTTTATTACATGCAGGGGGCAACGACATGGTAGTGCGACCTATGAAATATCTGATAAAAGATGTCAGATGGGATTTCTTGCGAATTTGGTCCCGCTTCCCAAGCATAAAAAAAATATGATCGGAAATTATTCCCAGATTTAATTGGAAAGGAACCCGATCTTGGGAGGCCATAGGGAGGTCAAGAATAAAAACTAACAAAGCAATCTCAAAATTTGTCCTAAAAAATGGAGGTTTGGTAGTTCGCCACGTGGATATCGAGCATCAGCTGCCCCTTTTTTCTCCCAGATGGGGTTCACCTCAACAAGGTGGGCCTGGATATTTTTAACTTAGCTTGCCAAGATATTGTAGAAAAGGCATTGTTGTCTGGGTGCACCACCGGGGTGTGAGGTTACACAACCTGGGGGTTTAGTGGCGGGTCCCATCGCCAGTCTGCCATCAAAATTTGGTATGAAGGAAAAGATGGAAACATCAAAGCCTGGTCTAACCTGGGAGGAGAGGTGGCCAGGAATGCTGATGCTATACAAATATGTAATTTGAGTAATGAAAATTACGATTTAAATAAAAGGGGATAAGTTACCCTTGAGTAATGGAAGCCTGAGTGAGAAGGGCGAAGGACAGACATAGGAGATGATGGTGGCGTGAGTGTGTGAGTGAATTTATTTGGAAAAGGGGAAATTATATGATGTAAGGATGAGCGAAACATAGACAATGCAAAAATCATGTCTCTGAAGTTTTAAGTAGGAAAAGTAGAATGTTTTAAGTAAAAAAAAAAAACACACAAGGCCACCTTTGTCCTTTCAATGTTCAGTATATTACGGTACATATGGCCACATATTTAATCTTAAAATAATGTATCCAAACATATTAATACTACATTAGAGTAATACACTACAATATTTACAATATCCTGTTTGCCTATTCTAAAACAAATATACACGGTTATTCAATAACAGTTATTTTATGCTAATTATGCTAATTTTGTCCCAACCAATCAGACTTTAGCTTTCAAATGTCATATAATATCTGATTGGTTGGGGCAAAATTAGCTCCATTTTTAACGATAAGAACTTTTATTACATCTCCCTGATAAATTATTAAGGGGGGGATTTCTCTTACCTTCCTGGTGGTGGTGGTTTTTGCATTAAAGGAAGTTGCACTGGCATAACATCTCCCTACGTTTAGCAGAAAACAAAAGCAAAATGTTTTCTGCATTGGGTTCCCAACACTGTTAGGAAAATTGCACAGGCATTACCAGTTAAGAGTAAAACACAGTCTTACTTGATATTACATTGGCTAGCATGGGTTTTATGCTTATTTGGGTGATACTTTCCAGTACTGCGTCTCCCCATATAAATATTGCTTAATTTTCTTTTTAATTATTTTGGCTTAAAGAGCCAAATTAGCATTCTTTCTATTTCTTCTTCTTCATTTTAATTCTACTGCTTTTTTGGACTGTATTTCCTCCCACAGTTTTTGAGCTAGAGATATGAAATTTGATAAAGGGCCATATAGGAGAGGTGTGTTTTTACCTAGCTAAGGAATCCGCACAAGCCTTACGGCGTTATTGGCGAATTTTGGGACATTGTCCCCATAGACTATAATGGTAACAACCCTAAAATGTGGATATTTCAGTTTCTTTCATGGTCATAAACACAAACGCTGATACCCCCAACCCCCCACACAGACACATGTACACCCACCTACTGACCTACCTTTCCATTCCCATGGAAGCCATACTTAAAGGGTAACTATAGTCAAAAAACTAATTTTGATCAATCATCAATAAAAGTTGGTTATATGGTCATACATGCAAAAACACATACCCCAAACCTAACACAGGTACACACACCTACTAACGTACCCTTCCATTCCTGTGGCAGCCATACTTAAAGGGTAAATAAAGTTAAAAAAACTAATTTTGATATATCCTCAATAAAAGTTAGTTATATGGTCATACATGCAAAAACACATACCCCCAACCTCACAAGGGTACACACACCTACTGACCTACACTTGGCAGACATATTTAAAGGGTAAATAAAGTTAAAAAAAATAATTTTGATATATGCTCAATAAAAGTTAGTTTTATGGTTATAAACACAAAAAAGACCGCCTCAACCAGACCATTTACACACACCTACTGACCTACCCTTTCATTTCCGTGGCAGCCAAACATAAAGGGCAACTATAGTCCAAAAAAATTTTGATTAATCATTTTAAACTTTTGTTTTTTTTAAAGGGCATGTCCACCCCCAAAACTATATTTTCTGTAGTGTAGGGAGCGCTATCCTGTGTACTTTTGCCATATACTTTCATTATTTTTTTGGAACAGTTATTAAGTTATTTTCATTTTTGTGTTCCTTATGGGTGTAGCAATTGATTTCACTCCTCCTATAGTAGGCAGTGTGCTTGTAGTCTATGGAGATATGTCCACCAATCAGAAGGGTTTTGCATAATGGTTAAAATAGCCCTTTCTCCATTTATTAATTAAACATGCAGAATCTGAGTGAGAATGTGGTGAAGGAGCACTCCTAGGATTTGTGAGAAAACCAATTTTATTATGGCTGTCTAGGCGTTTCGGTCCGACCACTTTCTTGAGAACGGTCCGTGGTCGGACCGAAATGCGTAGACAGCCATAATAAAATTGGTTTTCTCTCACAGAATCTCGGAGTGCTCCTTCACCACATTCCCACTTATTATCTACCCTAAGGAAGCACCCAGGTGGACGAATGCAGGGGGAATGCCGCTCGCTACTAACTTTTTATATATATATATTATATATATATATATATATATATATATATATACACACATATACATACAGAAATACAAAGGCACTCACAGGTCTGAAACTTTAGAATGGTACCCACAGTTGTTACAGGCAGGGCTACATTTATTACAGACTGGTTGCTTTTACACTTGAATTTATTCAGCTTTGCTGCATGTGTTCTCTAGACTGGTTTGCAATCATCTCCCTCTGTTCTATTTCTGGAGATTATTTCTGGTGAAATCGTGGTATCAGATATTCCAATACATCAATAACACTGTTACTCAGATCTCCTGTTGAATATTTAGTTGGGACAGCAATCCAAACTTTTGCTGCATTTTTTTTTTATCTTAGATACAGAAAGCCAAATGCTGAGAACTAAATTGAGAGCCATCTGAACTAAGGGCTGTCCATTCAAGCTACCCAGCCAGAATCACTCAATAAGCTTATATCCCAGTACATGCCTCAGAACAAAGATATAACATCTCAAATGAAATGCAAAACTGAAACTAGCTCTCCTTACTGAACATTCACTATTTGTAGTGACTCCTAAACCCATATCTGATTGGTCCAAGATCCAATCAGATTTAAGATTGTATCTAGACCAATCAGATTTTGTGGGGGTGTTTATGAGACACTATAAAACAGCATGAAATCTTCAAAGAAGCTCAGTTTCTAATCAGCAGTCAAACTAGCAGGTCTTGCCTTTGTATTTAGGTTAGAGATTTGCAAGTAGATGGCTGGTTGTTTAGTTGGACTGCCAAAATGAATATTTTTAAGCTCCATAAACTGCACAAAAAATGTTATAAATGAAATGATAGTGTATTGAATACAGAGCCTGAAATTGCTTTCCTTTGGCCAAATAGCCTGCAAAATAGTGACTAACCCAAGTGCCTATATAGTTGCACTACTAGTTTCACCATTCCCTGACAAGCACTCTCAAACAGCAAAGGGCAGATAGGGAATGTATAGGATAGGGGTTTTATATTGAAAGCATGCAGTGTAAATACAACCAGGTTGTAATGAATGCAGCCCTGCTACTTACATATACTATAAGAATCCCCCAATAATGAGATGATCTGATATCTAAATATATATCCACTTACAATATAAGCTTATTATAAAATAAAAATATGCTTAGAAATGCAAAATCACAGTTTATTCCTGTGCTGTGCTGAGCAGGGAAATTATTTCTCTATTGCCCCAGAGCCTTGCATAGCCAGGAAAACCCAACTTGGACACCTCATTACACAGAAAGTTAAAAGTTGGGTAATCTACTTGAATGGCAGCAACTAAAGAGTTGCTATGTTATGTAACATAGCAACTCTTTAGTTGCCGCCATTCACGTGGCAGGACGCACATAAGTAAAAAGACCTTTCAAATGTTGCAACAAAAATGAAAGTTTATTGCAAGAACTTTCTGTACATTTCCTTTAAGGTAACAGGTATAAAAGGACATCTTTACTGAAACAATAGTTATCTTTAGATATCCAATCTGAACTATCTTCTGCTAGGTGCAGTTTTGCTATAGCTAGAATGGAGACAGTGTTCATGCAAATTATGTGAATTGCATGATGGGAAATTTCCTCTTTCAATGCTGCCTCATGGTGATAACTGAGCGTGCTTGTCCTCATAGAAACCTCTACAAGGAATAGTTAGAGGTGGAAACAAATTACACCAGAAATGGCTCCACTCTTTAATTTCTGGGACTTTGAACAGACATTACAGGAGAACCGTTTGGAGCAGAGGGGGTGGTTTTTTTAACACTACACAGTGAGGCCAATAGTAGGTTAACAGTGAGGCCAATAGTAGGTTATTCTAATTGAATACAACAGATATACCATGACCTGGATGAATGAGAACCTTCACAAGCATAACTATAGTAAAAAAAAAAAAATATTTTGATCAATATTCAAAAAGTTTTTTTTTTTAACACCTAACCTGACCCAGGTACACACAACTACTGACCTACCCTTCCACTTCCATGGCAGCATACCTGAATTGTACTATAGTCAAAAAACAAATTTTGATCAATTACCAAAAAAAGTTCGTTTTTTTTAACCCACAACCTGATACGGGTACACACACCTACTGACCTACCCCTCCATTACTGTGGCAGCCATACTTAAAGCGTAACTAAAGTCAAAAAAACTAATTTTGACCAATCAACAAAAAGTTTTTTTTAACCCCCAACCTGACACTGTGATGTGACACACACCTGACTGACCTACCCTTCCATTTCTGTGGCAGCCATACTTAAGGCTATAACTATAGTCCAAAATATTTTTGGATTATAAATCAAAACTTTGTTTTTTTTAACTTCCAACCTAATACAGGTACACAAACTACCCATTCATTCATGTGGCAACCATATTTAAATGGTAAGTATAGTCAAAAAACACATTTTGACCAATCATAAAAAGTGAGTTTTTTTTTATCCCCCAACCTGCCATGAGTACACACCAACTGACATCCCCATCCATTCCTCTGTCAGCTATATTTAAAGGGTAAGTAAAAACAAGAATGTTCTCATCATTGCCGAAATGTAAAGTTTTTAGTGAAACTTTCCCTTTCTAGTTTGGCCAAATTACTTGTTATTTCAATTTCTTCTTCCGTTTTATTCTTCTGCTTTTTTGGACTGTATCTTCTCTCACAGTAAGAAGAGACATGAAAATCCTCAAATGTGGATATTTCGAGCTTTAAGGTTATGAGATCAAAACATTTTGTTTCATAGTCATAAACACAAACGCTGATACCCCCCACACAGACACAACCCACCACACAGACACAGGTACAGCCAACCTACCTTTCCATTCCCATGGAAGCCATACTTAAAGGGTAACTATAGTCAAAAAACGAATTTTGATCAATCATTAGAGATGGAATTCGGGTCCAACTCCGAATCTGAACGGATCATCAGATTTTTTAACCCCCAACCTGACATAGTTACACACAACTACTGACCTACCTCTCCGTTACTGTTGCAGACATACTTAAAGGGTAACTAAAATCAAAAAAGAAATTTTGACCAATCATCAAAAAAGTTTTTTTTTTAACTCCCAACCTGACACAGGTACATACACCTACTGACATACACTTCCTTTTTTTGTGGCAGCCATACCTAAGGGTAACTTAAGTCAAAAACACTATCTTGACCTCATCAAAAAAGTTTGTTTTGTTAACCCTAACCTAACACAGTGCACACACCAACTGAGCTAACCATTCATTCATATTAAAGGGTAAGTATAGTAAAAAAAACACATTTTGACCAATCATCAAAAGTTTGTCTTTATCCCCAACCTGACATGAGTACACACACCTACTGAGCTACCATTCATTTATGTGACAGCTATATTTAAAGGGTAGTAAAGTCAATATGTCCTCATCATTGCCATAATTGGTTTTAAAATCTGCAGCACAAACACACACATTCCCTTCCAAAAGGCGGTCTTTCAAGCCAAATTCAAAGTTTATACTTTCCCTTTCTAGTTATATTTATCCTGCAAATTGTAATAGTGAAATATTCTGCAAACTGACAAAATCATTAAAAGGTGACCTCACTTTAAGAAGAAAATAAAAAAAATAATTCAAATATTTAGTCATGTGACAGAATATATATTAGCCTAAGTCCTAAGTTTTAGTGTATCATCATTTATGTGTATACCTTTAGGATACTTTTGCAGCATGTTGGAAGAAAAGTCTCTAAATAAACAGCATAAACATGTGTTGCATTTATTCAATTTGTTATACGTAATTCATTTATATGCTGTTAGACAATAGCTTTTGCCACCATGGAGTGGTGGACTTTGTGATTCCACTTGAAACTGTTGGGCTTGCCTCATACTATGCCAACTGAAGATATATGCTTGCCCAGCAAAATTCAGATTGAGCAGTAGGAAAAAAGCTATAATAGGCAGTGACATGTTTGGATAATGATCATTAGTAGAGGTTAATGTAATAAGTTCTTTATCTTAAAATGCGAAAACTAGAATGATTCCTAGTATGGCTTTGTTGTTTAAAGGATAACTAGACCCTAAAAATGAACTTGTTAAAAATGGAAGTACCTGGGTGGGAGTTAGGATTGATTATTCCTACCTCACAATATTGTTTTGTTAAGGAACTACAGCCAATAACTTTAATACAGACTAATCCTGTATTAAAGTGCTGAAGCCAGGAGGAAGACTGGCAGAATCAGTTTTCTTTAGGCTGGTTCTCTTCACAAAAACAATATTGGGAGTTAGGAATTACCAATCCTATATCCCTGTCCCAAGTAATTTTCATTTTAACTGTATTTTAAAAAACTTTTTTCACACATAGTAATCCTTTAAGGTTAAGCATTTGATAACTGGATTTATATTGCATGTACGTGCATATATATCTGATTCCTCATTGAATAAACAATTATAAAAAGTGGTTTTGCTTCTCTCCCTTCTGGCTCCGGGCCTAACCAATGGAAAGACAAATGGCCAGAAGCCCTTTTTCCATTGGATGATCCCAGACAGAGAAAGGACTGTTTAGATATACAGTTACCCTTCATGCACGGGCTTCCTACTGCTAAAGGGTTTTGTGCAATGTCCCAATTTGCATTACAGAATTTCAATCGAGTGATGTTAAAAATGCATGCTTTACGTTTTACTATGTTATTTCATAGCTTTAACTCAAACTTTCTCATTACCTCTTATTTTTATTTCACCATATGATTAACAGTAACTTGAGATGCCCGAACTTCATAAAGTCGGTCCGTTTTCGAACTTCAGAAAAGTCGAAAGTCATCGGAACATAAAGTCATGAGAGAGTGATACAGTATTTCGAAAAGTGTGTGTATTTCACAAACTACAATGATAACTTACGTAAATGGCATTGGCACCTGTGAAATGGTTTGGGGAACATGTCACTTTCCCCAAAACTTTTTTAAACACTTTATTAAACACGAGCAGGCAATTGTCAAGTTTTGCGCAAGCTACATTCGAGAGTTCCTCCCATATGAGGGTTACTGAACAATACTTTCAAGGGGTAGTGAAAATAGAACCATAAATTCAAGGTTTACGAAATCAACATACTTTCGAGGGTTAGCGAATTATACATTCTAGGTTAGTGTAGTGAAAACACCATACATTCAGGTTGAATACGAATTATACTTTTGAGGGTTACTAAAAATCAAAGGCACATTCGAGGGTTAACAAACAATACATTCTAGGGTTATCGAAAACGATCTGTACATCGGGGTTACCGAAAGTATGATACATTTGAGGGTTAGCGAACGATACATTCGAGGGTTAGCGAATGAACAATCTAGGTATCGAACGGCCTGAATTCGATAATTATTGCATTTTTAATAATTATCGAAAATACAGCCGCGAGTCTGGAAAATGTCCGAAATCTGGTCCAGGATAGTTTGAAGTACGAGTCCATTCGGACTAATTAATTTCACTAAGTGTGATGTCGCATGCGACGTGACGTCAGTGCGTGCACTTAAATGTGCATTTGTGTGGCCTAGCCCTGAGTCTGATTTAGTGCACCAGGTGTTGACAGGATGAAACCTTGATTGGGCATTTTGTTAGCAATCGAAATTATCCAACCAAGTGACTTTGGGTGACATTGACTAATGAGTGCATAGTTAGCTGCACATCTGCGGTAAATAGAAAGAAATTACACCCAAATTGATCAGTTTACCAAATCCACCATGATTTCTTAACACTAGAATTATTCCTGCTAGACAGTCTGTATATATTAAACTCCACTATGCTGTACAATTCCTTTTGTTAGGTGCTTTAACTTAAAACAGCTTAAGAAAATCATATTCAAATCCAATGTAAACACGAAAAAATCTGAGAGTTTGTATGGCTGCTGCAGATTTTTTACAGGTTTTTATTCATTGTGTCTCCTTATTCATAGGGTATCCCCCACATCCCCCACAGAGACAAGGATCATCTAATTACAGGACCATTCCTACAAGAATGCAAGGGATTTATTATTTATGAGCACAGTTCTATTTGATGATAAATGTCATACTGTGTTGAATATTGTCATGCTAGAAATATTATTACTATCCAGAGCTATTCCTCCATGAACACCACTGACGCTCTGTGTATTACTAACACGTTTCAAGGAGGCAGCGGGTGGGCACCAAACTAGCAAGGGAAAATGCCGAACCAACAACCGTATGATATGAAAAAAAAAGTCAAGGGCACTCAGTTGGCGGGGCGGCAGGGGTGATAGAGTTAAACCAGTTACACCATAATGTTTATACGAACACAAACAAAATGATCATAAACATGGGAAATAGTACAATTGTGCGACCAATGAATGGGAGTAAGAAGCAGTTAAATCCAATAGCATTCTTCTAGCTATACTTGCTCACAGTTTTTAAGGAATTCAGCAAGTGTGTAGTTCCAACCACTTGGAGGACTAACCACAGATCTTTAAGGCAACCCTAAAATAATTCAGTCTCTATGATCCCAAACACTCAATAATTTGAAATGTGGGTCATATTATCACTTCCAGGACTTCTTGTTCTTCTTACGTAAAAAAGTTCTTAATGACATTGGCTGGCAAGCAAAATAAATTTGAAGCCAATCAGATGCCTCCCTGATGGTATTGTATGGTAGAATAACCTTTGCCTCTATTTTAATTGTGAAAGCATTTTACTGTACTGTGTTTATTCACAGCTGGCTAAAACCTTTCCATTGAAGTATATGTAATTATTTTTTTACTTTCTTCTCCTTTAGACAGCTAGATCCTCTGGCCCATGTCTACTCAAAGGGTAACTCCAGCTTCAGAAAAACTTTTTAAAGGATTACCCCCCAGAACCCAGGTTGGAGTTTATTCTTACCTTCACTGTGAGTTATTGGAACTACTTACAAAGATCTCTCGCAGGAAGTCCCTCCTTCTATGCTGTTCTTCATCTCTGTTGCGAGCTGGTTATGAGCGACCACTAGAAATTGCCCGTTATGTCACCATTGAGGCCATGAATGACAGTCCTTACCAAAGAAGAGAGAGAGACTGTTGAGGGATCCTTGTTCTGTAAGTACTAACATTGGGATGAAGATACGAAAAGGCAACCTGGGTTTTGGCGTGCCCAGCAAAAGCTTTGTTTCAGTTCTAAAATTGCTCTGAGCACTGATTACTTCATTTATTTGATAACACAGGTAGTTATATTTACAAACATCAAGCTCTTCTTCTAATTGCATTGCAACGGGGGACAATGAGACACAAACCACACAATTTTTGGTATAGATCTCACGTTTTACTGTAATTAATTGCATCTCATTAGTACTTACACATTTACAAACAAAAACTGGAATAACTGCAGGTATGTGCATAAAACATTTTGGTTTAATTTAATAAGCACTTTTGGCATGTTACACTAATACGCCAACACTGGGCACACCCTGATAAAGAAAAACAATTAAATGCTTCCTTAATTTCTTATTTAGGGCATTCAAGCCGAATTCTGACACGAATTTTTAGGTGTGTAATTTGCATGTACTACCTCCCATTTACACTGATATAATACCTACAGAGCTGAGACCAGACAGAAGAACATCCGAGACTTCATTCTTAACCTGCAATCCGCTGATTCCTAACAGAGACAACCATGTCTGGAGTTAAAGGGCAGCAGAAGAAATGTCAAGAGCCATGTCCACCACCAAGTGACCCATGTCCTCCTCAGAAATGCCAGGATAGTAAGTATTACAAACACAAATTTATTTTTTTATGTTTTTTTAAAATCAGTTTTTCATTGCCTACAAGAATCTATTTGTATGTAGATATATGCAGTAAATACCAACCAGGTGAATAAATAGCATGTCTTTATATTAAATCTACATATGACATATCAGTGTAAGTGGATTCCTATCCATTGCCCTCAAGCAGGTAGCTAGTAATTTGATTGGTAGTATCTACCCAGGGGTGAGTGCTCCTTGTGTCCAGGAATTAAACAATATGTCTGTTTGCATTTTCCAGGCAATTACTTTTTATCCTTAAGTTGTTTCTCTCTCAAAGTTTTTCTTCCCCACGTGTTAAGAATCTACCTGAAAACTGTTAAACAGTCGTTTCATTCCTTTCACCCTAGACATGGGCGGATGGAATCTCACATGTGATTGATACAGTATGATTACATGAGTTGAAAAGCCTTCGTTTTTTTATCTGACATCTGACATATTTCTTCTTTTTCTAGCTATAGGATCCTTGCGCTAAGCCAGTCCAGCAATGCCAAGGTACTGAACAGCACAGTGTAATGTATAACATAGTGCACAACACAGTTCCAAATATAAACAAAATTATAAAAGGGAAAGTATTCAGAAAATACCTGTCGATAATAAAAAGGTTAATTGCCTAGTGAAATTGATTCTGTTCAACATAGAAAAAACACACTGTACATAAGAAACTTTTATTTAGGAGAGGAACAAATCTAAGAACATAATCCATATTTTTTAATGAGTTACATGTGTCACCTGCTTATCAATGTGTATTTATTATCATTTAAATAGTAGGTAACATTTTCCATGTGTTACAATTTAGGACAAATATTAAAGGTGAACTAAATGGTTAAATTAATAAACACCCTATTTGCTTTATGAAAATGCAAGATCCTCCCCAATTGGGAATTCAACAGATTGACAAAACTCCAAATTTGTGTCTCCATTTCCTACCCCCCCCTCCCCAATTCCTGGGCTGGTCATTAGATGCGCCACCTATAGGAGGGCGCTCTTCTAGCAATATGGCCATATGTTGTATGTGGGGGCAGGGGGGGCTTTTTACTGGATGAGAGCTAAGCATTTGGATTCTCCAATCTGCTGAATTCACAGTGTGAGGACCCACCATCTTAGGTTCTTCACCTTGTGTAAAGCAGATGAGGTAAGTTAATGCAGCCCTCTCATTACCCTTTAATGAATTAAGATTAAATGCTAAATTACATAATAATGTAAATATGCACATAGTTCTTCTTGTTCTTTTATTGTCTTGGCATTTATGATTTTATGAGTGGCATTTTGTATAAGATTTTAACATCCGATTTATGTCTTTCTTTAGATCCATGCAAGCAACCACAACAGAAAAACAACAATTGTCAAGATCAGAAACATCACTAAAAGACATGGGCATTTCCTATCAATGCTTTTACTTTATAAAGATAACTGTTATTTAAAACAAAATAATCTGTAATTGGTGTGAAATAATACTAAATCATTTTCTATATACAATACAGATTTCAGGTGTTTTTCATGTCAGAATGTTTTTAATTAAGGGATTCCTCAAGTTCGTTTATTATTTTCTACCTAGAAGGGGAAACAATAAGTATGAATTAAGAAATAAGTATGACTTAAGGTTTCCAATGGCTCTCATAGAGAGGTAGAGCACAAAGTATTACAACTGCATTTTACATCAGCCATGTATTAAATTATTATATGTCCTCAAAGTTAAAATCTAAGATGTTTCAATACCCAAATCGCAAAACTGAGATCACGTGTATAGAGTAGACCAGTGGTGGCGAACCTATGGCACGCATTCCAGAGGTGGCACTCAAGAACTTTTCTGTGGGCACTCATGCACAGAAGAGTTCACCAGAGTGTGTTACCATATACATGGCCTTTCTGGTAACAAGAGAGACCAAAACAAGTATAGATTCACTCTAACACACCAAAGCTGGTAATTGCCATTAATCAGTAGGTGCAACCCATCAAATCCAACCTCAAATCAGAGTAGCACACTATTATCAGTGTATAAAAAGTATTGCGCAATATACATTCAATGTAAATCTATAATCGATTCTATCTACTTTATCGGTCTCTGTCAGATATTCAGTATATCACTGATATTCCTCAGTATTCATGTTAAACTATCATGTTTGCACTAGGCAATAATAAGTGGGTTTTGGGCCAGTTTGGGCACCTCAGTCTCTAAAAGGCTTGCCATCACTGGAGTAGACAGTTACAGTACAGTGTAATCATAATATATATGGTTCAGCATGAACAGCTGCTTTAAGGGCAATTATGATGAGAAACTGTTTTTTTTTCATTTCTTCTAATGTATCCTATAAGTCATCCCATCCCAGGGTACCTTTAGTTCTTTAAATTCACATAGTCCCCGAGATATAACCTTTGAATATGCTGTGATTGTAGGAGCTGCTACACCTCATCTGTCACTCAAAGGCACACACCCACAACAATCCAAGCTCCCCTGCAGTACTGTCACACACTCTCTCACCCCACACTATATGTACCATGTGCAACATATAGTCAAATGCTGTAGTGCTAAACACAAACAATAACCTTAACCAGCAATATGAGCATAACACACTATAAAACAGCCCCTCCCCCCCAAAAAAAATCTTATATACATACAAAACCAGTGACTCAAATGGAAACCTAATACAGTATATATAATACAGTAATACAGACTATATACCAAACAAGACACACAGTGCAAATGTATGAATATATAGACTAAAGCACTGAAATGTAACAGGACACAAGCAGTGTCACTGTTTTTGTGAAGGTCTCACTACAAGCTGCTGTTACAACACTGCCTCTCTTCAGTGATTATGATCTCAGCTAAGCAGGGGGAGAGATATGAACTTTAGGTAAAAATAAATAACAATAGCAAAGTTAGAGAACAGGCAGAGTTCAGTAACTTACTTGTAAAGAATCTCAGCACCACTTGTTCTCTCCTCTCCCCCCTCTGCCCCTCCCTCAGCAATTGCAACTTATTTTCACACTTTGATTGCTTGCAGTCTAGCTCTGGAAGGGAGGGGTCAACAGGATGTCAGCACTTCATTTAAAGTCCTTTCAACTGACAATGCTCGGACTCTGTATACAGCCCGTCACTGCTTGAGGGGGAGTAGACAGAGAGGGGAGGGGGACTACACAGCTTGGTAAAAACTTCTGCCAGTGTGAAGAAACGAAGCCACACAGAAACATGAAAGTAAGGCGAGCTTATCCTAAGTGATCTATACATTGTATACAGACAAAGTTTTTTTTTTCACTATATTTGCCCTTTAAATCTAAATGGCATATAAACACCTCTAAAATAACTATGCCTTGGAAATATCACACGTACAAGTGCTCAATTACTTAGAAGATGAGTCTGACTCTGCCTCATCTGTTTACTCCAAGATTCAAATAAAGGGAAAACTCACTATTTTGATTGCATTGATTAGACTTTATGTATGTTGTTTTAAAGAGCTGTTAAGTTTTTCATTTCATTGGCAGATTAGCTGTTCTTTCTCCTTGTAAACAGAGGATTGTACTTTACAATAGCAGTGGGGAGGGGAAAAATATTGCTGCTTATGTGGGGTTGTGTTTGCAGATTAGGGGGGGGGGTTGTGAGCTCTGACCGAGTGTTGGTGACTGGGGGAGTCCAGTAAGCAGGGTAGAGATCTTGTTGTAGTATGTCCGGTGCGAGATCGACGTGGTGTCCGAAATCCTTGTTGTCAAAAGTCTTGGGAGGTGGTGTTAGCCGGTGGGGGGGTCGGTGACGCTTTCCTTCTCAGGAACGCCCGGGATGGGTGCCGAGGGGGTTGGGGTAAAATCCAGTCTCTGGTGGTGGGTGTGTGTGGGGGACGGTGTGGTTGGGTTTTATGGGGGTATGTTGTATAGGAGTGATTGCTGTGGATGGTATAGGAAGATAGAGGGGTTGTTCCGGGATATTTGGATAATTTTCTGTTTTCCTGGGGTAAAAGGGGGGGAGGGTGTAAATCCAGGGGAGGTAATAAAATTGTGCCAGAGGTGGGTGGGGGGGATGATGCAGTCATGTAGAGTTTTGGAAACTAAGCATGGTCGGGCTCGGGTCCCATTAAGGGGTTGTGTATGGGGGTATATGAAGAACGTACCTGGAACCTGCTTTTGACACCCAACTAATTGGGGTCTCATTTCGTGCTTTGGGTGTGTGGAGATGGCTCTGTTAAATACCGCTGTTACTTTCAAAAACAAACCGGGGGGTTTGGTTGGGGGGGGGGGGGGGAAAAAACTCTCAGAGGAGGAGGGGACATTCTTGCAACTATAAGACTCACCGGGGCCCGTTTCGGGTGCAGGCGAGGGCTTTTAGCGTGGGTACACAGTTGCTGGGGGCCCAAGTGCGGGACGAGGGTAATTGGGGGGTTGCTAGATTAAAAGGCGGGTGTGATGAACGGGGAGGGTTGTTGCTAGAGTTAGGCATCTCAGGGCTGGGAGGAGAAGGGGGAGGTCCAAGACGATGTGTTGGGTGGGATTTGGGGGCCAGGTGGTGGGGGGAATCAGGAGCCGGGTGATTTTTGTTGGTGGTCAAAACTAGTGGAATCGTTTATTAGTGTTAATGATTGATGTGTTGTTCTGGTATTGCCTAAGTTGGTTATTTTGTTAGGGGGACGAAGACCACGTTGGGGTGTTTTTTGTCCTAACAGGTGTCGGGGGGGGTATTCTCGGCCGGACTTGGGGTGGGGGGGTGGTTGGGGGGGGAGTTGTGTTTGGGTTGGGGGGACCATGGTGCCATTTTCGCACAAAACACAGTGCCAGCCATCTGCATCTGTAAAAATATTTAAAAAACAATTGTTGTCGGTCCGCCCTGAAATGGGGCGGGGGGGGGGGGGGGTTGGAGGCTGTTTTTCTGTTTTCTACTTTTAATCTGTGTTTGTTTGTTAGATGAGGCTGAGGGACAGGTACAGGCGAGTTTTACAACGCAAAAGTCAGTACCTTTTCATGGTTAGAATTTTTTTTTTTAAAGTATCTTTATTTGTGCTGACGCGGTGTGACGTCGTGGGGTTTGGGGTTTTGTACAAATGTAGATTGGTTTTGTTTTCAGAAAATCATGAAATCCACTTTAATTGCAATTTGAATGCAGAAACTTTTGCCACATTTTCTTACTTTTTTTGGGACAAAATAATTAATTGATTTTGGGGGTAGAATGTATCAACTGGGGAGGGTTCAACGGTGGCCTTTTTGATATTTTGACAAGAAGACTAGGTTCATTTCAAAACTTGGACTGGCGGACCTCTAAGCATCATTAGACTTAGGGATAATAAGTGTAATCCATCAACCAAATGTCACTATCAGGTTAAAGGCCATCTCCACCTCTAAAATACAGTAACCCTGTAGGATCTCCTTCTCTGCCTATGTTTGGCCCCTAAGATTTCACTATTCCTTGTTCCTATTTAGTCCTCTGTTGTCACTGTTTTGTTATTCCACTTCCCACCAGCAGCATTGGGAGGGGGGGGGGGGGGGGGGGGGGGGGGTGGGGGGGGGGGGGCCGTTTCAGCCTTTGGGACAATTATTCCTCATCATGTTCACCTATTGCGTCTCCAGTTATTAAAGGACTCCACTCGCCGTCAGTTCATGTGTGTGCGCCAATCGGTCCGTTTTTGTTGCCGGCCCGCCTCGGGGGGGGGGGTGTGACCATCCATCATCCTTGCTTCCTGTTTTCCAGACTTGTTTTCTGTTCTAAGACCTTTCCTAGCTGTGGGGTTGGGGGTATGGGGTTATTGTGGCCGTGAGGGGGGAGGGGTCGCTGCTCCATCGCCTGTTGTTTTTGCCTGTGGTGGGGGGTGTGCTAGTTGGGCCGGTGCGGGGTTATCCATTTCCCTTTCATTTCTCTTGGTCAGGGTGGTTGTGTATATAGGGGGTTATGGGCGATGGTATGGGGTTGTTAGTGTGTAGTCGGTTGTGGGTTTAGTAGGGTTGGGGCGTTCTCATGTCATCTGGGTGTTTGTTTTAATATTCACAGGGTGTGACTCGGTTGACTCTGTCGGTCCGGTTGGGGGGTGGGGTGGGTGTGCTGCACTTGCAGTCTCTTTGTCATTCCGTTCTCTGCTTTGAGCAGGCGCTCATCTTGGGGGTCTGGCGTACAAAACCTTGTCCATAGTGTAGGGTGCAGAAGACCCATCGGCGGCACCCCACCACCGGTTGGGTTTACTTAAAACAGCAAGGTGGCCTATAATGGGAGTGCAATATATGGTCTTTTTTATATATTACTTGGTGTTTATGAGAGTGGTGTTTTGCACTTTAATATCTTAAGTTAAATTGTGATAACTGGATAGAGACTGATTCGAATATGTGTTCTGAGTGTGGGTATAGAATCAGGAATTTTACTTAGTATAGGTTATAGTTTTATTGCCCTTTGTAAATTTGGGTTTGAAGGGGGTTAATTGAGGAGGTGGGGGGTGGGGGGGGGGGGGACTGGTTTATGGGGGGGGGGTGGGGGTTGATGTAAGGTTGGTGGCATCCGGGGGATAAGGTATTGTTTGAGGGATTGTGGGGGGGTTACTAATATAGATTCTGTTTTTTTAGTACATTTGATTTTTAATTACAATATATGTATTAGCGAGTTTTATGCTCTACTTTTGTGTTTTAGTGTGGGGGGGTTGTTTAGTCTTATATATAAGTAACATCACTCCGGGTCCACTAGGGGACAGTTGGGGGCTGGAGTGAAGGGCATAGTGGATGAGACCTTTATCTTGGCCGAGGGTCTCAAACAGTGTTCCCCAGTTCATTTTGAGGGGTGAGTAGGGTGCTCAAGTCTCATGCCTCATTCTCTCGTTATTTGAGCAGACCTTGTAATTTCTGTGCTAAACAATTCTGTATCATTATCCAGACATATCATTTTATAAGTCCCCATATGTGGCAGTAACAGTAATACAACCTTTCTGTAGTCTTCTAACTGTATGATTTTTGGCCCCCTAAAATACACAAATACTGCACCAGAAATATCATCCAGTTAAAGTTATTATATACCGAAAACTCTTTTCTAATGGCTCTATTTGACCTGCTAGATCATGTGTAATGGTTAAAGTGAGTAATTTTCATTGGTTACAAACTCTGTTTTCTGCTCTAACACTACAACACGTTGGTATAAAAACAAATTTTTCACATTTTTTTTTTGGAAAAATTCAAACTTACCCCTTATATTTCATCCATCTCCTCCACCTGTAGGTTAAAATTTAATTATCACAAATGTTCAAAGCCCCCCCACTTTGTTAGACAAGTTGAATGTGTGATCTATCACTGGATCATTACGAATTGATGCTGACATGGCCCGGCTGGTGCTCGTAAATCGGCTGACTAAAACTTTTGGTGTGTTTATATCCATTACCACCTTTTATTTAGGTACCGAATAGAAACTCTACTTGCAATATTTGCAATCTGTTTTTCATCAATCTTGCAGGATGACTTGGTAACATTCAGTGTCAGAGTGGCAATAAATATAGTTATAAGTTATTAAAAGGATTTTGTCTATGAGGGATCCTAGTGAATTGAAACAATGTCAACTGTAAAATGTAGATGTTAAAAAGCATGTATGCTCCACCGTCTACCTGGGGCGATATACATCTTAGGGCCGGTTGGCTTTAAACCTAGTGGCCCTAGCCCCTCACCTAACACAGACCCACAGAACGCCTTATCCACACGCCATTTTACTCTTTTTTCTAAAGAAAAATAAAGGGGTTGGAAAGGTCGGAAGAGATGGACAAGCCGCACATCTCCAACCAACCCTCTCATATTCTATATAGGCCCTCTAACCACAGGCACCCCTAGCGTGCCCTCATGTTCCTTATGGTAACTGCTGGGCCTTACATCTATAAGAGCCAAATGTGAAACCATCTTTGTTCATTAACCAATTAAAACTTTTTTTCTTTTTAAAGTATTATTATACTCACGCAGTAACCGACTGATTTCTGACTCCTCCTCCTACTCCGTTATTGACAAATGCTCTCTGGTTGTTAAAAAGGAGAATTGTCTGTGACAATGACTGTGAGGAGCCAGAAAGCAGGCATTCTGTATAAAGTACTAATTATACTTTAATGTTTATTCAGCATCAGTGTGATTCCTATGGGGTGGCCACTTTGTTTCCATTCATATATATAATATCTATTCTATATCGATATATATATATATATATATCTCCAGCGGTTGAGGGATCACTCGTCCCTCGTTAATCTTCTTACTCTGCCCTGTGTGCTTTCCATGTGGATAAACAGTAACAGGTATACTGACACTCCAAGGACTTAAGAATGTAGAAACTTTATTGCAATCAAGAGATCTACTCTTTCAGTCAGACAACGTGGCCCGTCGTCATATCCCATATTGAAAATAACAAAATAAATAGATAAAAACACACCACGACCCTCCCACCCCACCACCGCCTCTAACGTAACACCTTACTCAGTGCACGATAAAACAACTTACTTCCTATCTGAGGTAAGTATCGTCGTACTGAGGGAACCGGCAACCCACTACTCTATCTAAGCTTCCGGTCCGCGTTCGGTACTATGATACAGTGTTCCGTTTAATCGTATGTTGTGGTTACTTTGATTTCCTTTTGATGCATTATATACATGTTGCCTACTCACCATGTACTTTGTAGCGAGCTAAACTTGTGATGTTTAAAATCATTTCGTTGTAAAATGTGGGTCGCCTTTGCACCCCATACACTTGTGATCAGTTTTCTTTGATATGTCACTATGATACTTTACCTCGGTATTAGTGAAAGTAAGTTGGTTTTAAAAATCGGTGCACTGATTAAGGGGTTAAGTTGGAGGAGGGTGGTGTGGGGTGGGGAGGGTCAGTGGGTGTGTTTTTATCTATTTATTTTATGATTTCAATATGGCGTATCCTGACCAACGGCCGGTGTGTCCGGCTGAAACGGTAGATCTCTGCGTTTGCAAAAAGTTTCTAATTCTTTAAGTCCTTGGAGTGCTCCGTATACCTCTCTCTCTTCGCTCTCCCTCTCTCCATCCTCTCTCTCTCTCCTTCTCTCCTCTCCTCTCTCTCTCTCTCTCTCTCTCTCTCTCTCTCTTCTCTCCTCTCGGTACTGGGGGTGGATACTATAATGTGTGTTCATATTATACACAACTAACTACACAAAATCCGTAGGTGCTACACCCTCCTTAACCCATATGTCCGATCTCAAGTAAAGTGAGTATTATAAATATTATGTTCAACTCACTTATATGCAAAAATGGTCTGGTGCGTTTTTAGCCCCGGACCCTGCAACCTAGTACTTAAAGGTAGAACTAAACCCAAAAGAATCAAAGTTAAGTTTATAAAGCACAACCATCTTCTCACATCGAGAATTCCACGCATGGGCCTTTCTTTACCTCTTGCGCTCATTTAGGTTCAGTTTTGTTCCCCAAATCTGAAGCTGACTTTCTCCTTGCCTGCCAGTCTTTTGTCTTGATTACATTTTTCAGCACCTGTGTGATTTCCACGCCCACCTCTTAAACCCTATGAATGTAGG
Source organism: Hymenochirus boettgeri (assembly GCA_019447015.1). Classification (NCBI taxonomy): domain Eukaryota; kingdom Metazoa; phylum Chordata; class Amphibia; order Anura; family Pipidae; genus Hymenochirus; species Hymenochirus boettgeri. Next base: position 86,523,068 of record CM033475.1, on the reverse strand, counting down.
AATACATTAATCATCAATTTCACAATGTTGGTGCAGGCAGACTTATCACTTCCTAGTAGCATTGTTGTAATGTGATGGATGTATAATAGGTTTGGAGTATCTAGTGGGTTTCGTATCTGAAATAATTTATGTCCCTCACCTACGGCTTTCATCCACCAATCCGATCATAAATAATAAATTGCAGGTGAAACATACAAAGACACAGGTCTGTAGCTGTGAAGATTGCAAGTTTATTGTAAACATGCGTGGTACATGTTTCTGCCACTCAAGTATTGAGGAAGGACAAGTGGGTCAGAAACATGTCACGCATGTTTTGCAATAAACTTGCACATTCACAGTTACAGACCCGTTTCTTTGGTATATTTTCCCTCTTCCCCTGTCATGTATTGTTTTAAGTGTTGGAAAGGCCATATTCAAAAAACAACGGGTTTTTCAATTACTGTACGACCGTGGCAGTAGTATACCATGCTATAAACTACGTTAATGATATTCACAGGGCAGTCCGTAGGTTTACGTTCGTTTATCCGTACTTTACAATATTTCCGAAGTGATCATAAATAAACGATCTGACCGGATAACTATAGCTAAAGACGGCGATGTCAGCCCCTGTATAATTATGGCCTGTACTGTGAAGGTCCTCTAAGCTCTCACTGTGCCTGCAAGCTTTAGTGGAAAATGTAAGTTCTTTAATGGGAATGTTTTTTGAGGGTAGAGTGTGTGTTTTTATAGAAGCCACATGGGGCAGAACTTTAAGGGGGAGGATAGTGAAGTGAACCTGATCTTTAGCACAGCTCTGTGCAATGCATTTCCTCATCAGTGGTACCCTTATTAAAGGGAATGTTTGATGGTAGGAAAAGTGTGTTGTTTAATAGAAACCCATGGTGGCATTCGAACTTAGGGGGATAGTTAAGTGAACCTTATCTTAGCCCAGCTTCTGTTGCATGCATTCTCATAGTGTACCTTATTAAGGGAAATGTTGGAGGGTAGGAAGAGTGAGTTTGTTATAGAACCCACATGCTGCAGAACTGTAGGGGGGGATGTGAAGTGAACCCTAACTTAGCAAACAGCTCTGTGCAATGCTTTTCTCATCATTGTACCTTATTTTAAAGGGAATTTTGAAGGGTTAGAAGAGTGTTTTTTATTCCATCCTTTCTGTATAAAAACAGACAACAACCGGAGTACAGAGCTAACTTAGAAATGCATTACACCAGAGAGAAATGCATTGCCACAGAGCTGTGCTAAGATCAGGGTCATTATATTATCCTCCACCTTGCAGCACTGTCAACCCTGTTCTGAAAAGTGTGGGGGTGAGGGGGGAGGGGGGGGGGGGGGGGGGGGGGGGGGGATATAAAGGGGGGGGAGGGAATGTTTGGAGGGTGGGGTCCACTTGCAGACTCTCACCATGTGGGTTTCTATAAATGTAACATTTTAATAGGACTTATTGGAGGGAATGGTCCTAATTACCGGGCTAGGCTGTTAGAGGGTGGGCAGTACATGTTATATAAAAGTAATTCAGCCAGGGGGGCTGCCTGTGGGAAGTTTTTCATAAACAAAAACTCTCTTCCCACCTTTGGCCTTTAGACGGGCCGACCACATATAGATGCCTATGTTTAATGTTCTTATTCTTTAAATGGTGCATAATTTTGGCCCGGCAACTATCAGATTTTTAAGAACTTTTACTACATAGAAAATATCTACAGCAACAAAAGGTTTTTAGTGGTTTTCTTAGAAGCATTATGCAGTCTGATCAGTTTGTATTAATGGGTAAACATGGTACTTATTCACTGCACATGTCTAGATTTAAAACGTGTTGGGTCTTAAAGGTCAAATGTGGACTAGTAAAATGGCATTGTCACAGGGCTGTGCTAAGACCATGTCAAGTCTAATTGAATACAACAGATATACCATGACCTGGATGAATGAGAACCTTCACAAGCATAACTATAGTAAAAAAAAAAAACTAATTTTGATCAATATTCAAAAAGTTTTTTTTTTTAACACCTAACCTGACCCAGGTACACACAACTACTGACCTACCCTTCCACTTCCATGGCAGCATACCTGAAGGGTTACTATAGTCAAAAAACAAATTTTGATCAATTACCAAAAAAAGTTAGTTTTTTTTAACCCACAACCTGATACGGGTACACACACCTACTGACCTACCCCTCCATTACTGTGGCAGCCATACTTAAAGCGTAACTAAAGTCAAAAAAACTAATTTTGACCAATCAACAAAAAGTTTTTTTTTAACCCCCAACCTGACACTGTGATGTGACACACACCTGACTGACCTACCCTTCCATTTCTGTGGCAGCCATACTTAAAGGCTATAACTATAGTCCAAAATATTTTTGGATTATAAATCAAAACAGTTTGTTTTTTTTAACTTCCAACCTAATACAGGTACACAAACTACCCATTCATTCATGTGGCAACCATATTTAAATGGTAAGTATAGTCAAAAAACACATTTTGACCAATCATAAAAAAGTGAGGTTTTTTTTATCCCCCAACCTGCCATGAGTACACACCAACTGACATACCCATCCATTCCTCTGTCAGCTATATTTAAAGGGTAAGTAAAAAACAAGAATGTTCTCATCATTGCCGAAATGTAAAGTTTATAGTGAAACTTTCCCTTTCTAGTTTGGCCAAATTACTGTTATTTCTATTTCTTCTTCCGTTTTATTCTTCTGCTTTTTTGGACTGTATCTTCTCTCACAGTAAGTAAGAGACATGAAAATCCTCAAATGTGGATATTTCGAGCTTTAAGGGTTATGAGATCAAAACAGTTTGTTTCATAGTCATAAACACAAACGCTGATACCCCCCACACAGACACAACCCACCACACAGACACAGGTACAGCCAACCTACCTTTCCATTCCCATGGAAGCCATACTTAAAGGGTAACTATAGTCAAAAAACGAATTTTGATCAATCATTAGAGATGGAATTCGGGTCCAACTCCGAATCTGAACGGATCATCAGATTTTTTAACCCCCAACCTGACATAGTTACACACAACTACTGACCTACCTCTCCGTTACTGTTGCAGACATACTTAAAGGGTAACTAAAATCAAAAAAAGAAATTTTGACCAATCATCAAAAAAGTTTTTTTTTTAACTCCCAACCTGACACAGGTACATACACCTACTGACATACACTTCCATTTTTGTGGCAGCCATACCTAAAGGGTAACTTAAGTCAAAAACACTAATCTTGACCAATCATCAAGAAAGTTTGTTTTGTTTAACCCTAACCTAACACAGGTGCACACACCAACTGAGCTAACCATTCATTCATATTTAAAGGGTAAGTATAGTCAAAAAAACACATTTTGACCAATCATCAAAAGTTTGTCTTTTATCCCCCAACCTGACATGAGTACACACACCTACTGAGCTACCCATTCATTTATGTGACAGCTATATTTAAAGGGTAAGTAAAAGTCAATAATGTCCTCATCATTGCCATAATTGAGTTTTAAAATCTGCAGCACAAACACACACATTCCCTTCCAAAAGGCGGTCTTTCAAGCCAAATTCAAAGTTTATACTTTCCCTTTCTAGTTATATTTATCCTGCAAATTGTAATAGTGAAATATTCTGCAAACTGACAAAATCATTAAAAAGTGACCTCACTTTAAGAAGAAATTATAAAAAAAATAATTCAAATATTTAGTCATGTGACAGAAATATATATTAGCCTAAGTCCTAAGTTTTAGTGTATCATCATTTATGTGTATACCTTTAGGTATACTTTTGCAGCATGTTGGAAAGAAAAGTCTCTAAATAAACAGCATAAACATGTGTTGCATTTATTCAATTTGTTATACGTAATTCATTTATATGACTGTTAGACAATAGCTTTTGCCACCATGGAGTGGTGGACTTTGTGATTCCACTTGAAACTGTTGGGCTTGCCTCATACTATGCCAACTGAAGATATATGCTTGCCCAGCAAAATTCAGATTGAGCAGTAGGAAAAAAGCTATAATATGCAGGTGACATGTTTGGATAATGATCATTAGTAGAGGTTAATGTAATAAGTTCTTTATGCTTAAAATGCGAAAACTAGAATGATTCCTAGTATGGCTTTGTTGTTTAAAGGATAACTAGACCCTAAAAATGAACTTGTTAAAAATGGAAAGTACCTGGGGTGGGGAGGTAGGATTGATTATTCCTACCTCACAATATTGTTTTGTTAAGGAACTACAGCCAATACACTTTAATACAGACTAATCCTGTATTAAAGTGCTGAAGCCAGGAGGAAGACTGGCAGAATCAGTTTTCTTTAGGCTGGTTCTCTTCACAAAAACAATATTGGGAGTTAGGAATTACCAATCCTATATCCCTGTCCCAAGTAATTTTCATTTTAACTGTATTTTAAAAAACTTTTTTCACACAATAGTAATCCTTTAAGGTTAAGCATTTGATAACTGGATTTATATTGCATGTACGTGCATATATATCTGATTCCTCATTGAATAAACAATTATAAAAAGTGGTTTTGCTTCTCTCCCTTCTGGCTCCGGGCCTAACCAATGGAAAGACAAGATGGCCAGAAGCACTTTTTCCATTGGATAGATCCCAGACAGAGAAAGGACGTTGTTTAGATAATACAGTTACCCTTTAACAATGCACACTGGGCTTCCTACTGCTAAAGGGTTTGTGTCAATGTCCCAATATTGCATTACAGAATTTCAATCTGAGTGATGTTAAAAATGCATGCTTTACGTTTTACTATGTTATTTGCATAGCTTTAACTCAAACTTTCTCATTACCTCTTATTATGTATTTCACCATATGATTAACAGTAACTTGAGATGCCCGAACTTCATAAAGTCCGGTCCGTTTTCGAACTTCAGTAAAAGTTCGAAAGTTCGAATTCGGACCCAATAAAGTCAATGAGAGAGTGATACAGTATTTCGAAAAGTATGTGTGATTTACAGCTAAACTAACAATGATAACTTACTGTAAATGGCATTGGCACCTGTGAAATGGTTTGGGGAACATGTCACTTTCCCCAAAACTTTTTTAAACACTTTATTAAACACGAGCAGGCAATTGTCAAGTTTTGCGCAAGCTACATTCGAGAGTTCCTGCCAATTTGAGGGTTACTGAACAATACTTTCAAGGGGTAGTGAAAATAGAACCATAAATTCAAGGTTTACCGAAATCAAACGATACTTTCGAGGGTTAGCGAATTATACATTCTAGGGTTAGTGAAAACAATCCATACATTCAAGGGTTACTGAATACGAATTATACTTTTGAGGGTTACTAAAAATCAAAGGCTACATTCGAGGGTTAACAAACAATACATTCTAGGGTTATCGAAAACGATCTGTACATTCGAGGGTTACCGAAAAGTATGATACATTTGAGGGTTAGCGAACGATACATTCGAGGGTTAGCGAATGATACAATCTAGGGTTAGCGAACGGCCTGTAAATTCGATAATTATTGCATTTTTAATAATTATCGAAAATACAGCCGCGAGTCTGGAAAATGTCCGAGAAATCTGGGTCCAGGATAGTTTGAAGTACGAGTCCATTCGGACTAATTAAGTTCGACTTAAGTGTGATGTCGCATGCGACGTGACGTCAGTGCGTGCACTTAAATGTGCATTTGTGTGGCCTAGCCCTGAGTCTGATTTAGTGCACCAGGTGTTGACAGGATGAAACCTTGATTGGGCATTTTGTTAGCAGATCGAAATTATCCAACCAAGTGACTTTGGGTGACATTGACTAATGAGTGCATAGTTATAGCTGCACATCTGCTGTAAATAGAAAGAAATTACACCCAAATTGATCAGTTTTACCAAATCCACCATGATTTCTTAACACTAGAATTATTCCACTGCTAGACAGTCTGTATATATTAAACTCCACTATGCTGTACAATTCCTTTTGTTAGGTGCTTTAACTTAAAACAGCTTAAGAAAATCATATTCAAATCCAATGTAAACACGAAAAAATCTGAGAAGTTTGTATGGCTGCTGCAGATTTTTACAGGGTTTTTACAGTGTCTGGGCCTTAATCTCCCCACATCCTTCCTCATTTTTTGCAGACAAGGGATCATCTAATTACAGGACCATTCCTACAAGAAATGCAAGGGATTTATTATTTATGAGCACAGTTCTATTTGATGATAAATGTCATACTGTGTTGAATTATTTGTCATGCTAGAAATATTTTTAGTGTTTATCTATCCATTGTAGTCTATTCCTCCATGAACACCACTACGCTCGATGAACTAGCTGGTGATTATTAACACCCGTTTCAGAGGATTGTTGCATGTGTGTGGGCATCCAAACTAGCAGATGGATGAATAATGCCTGATCCAACCGATACACGTATGATTATTGTTTAAAAAAAAGTCAATTGGGCACTCAGTTGTGTTCGTGGTGTTCGGCAAGGGTGTGTATAGAGTTTAAACCATGTTTTACACTTTCATAATGTTTATACTGAACACAATACAAAATGATTCATAAACATGGGAAAATAGTACAATTTGTAGCGTTACCTAATGAATGGGAGTAAGAAGCAGTTAAATCCAATAGCATTCTTCTAGCTATACTTGCTCACAGTTTTTAAAGGAATTCAGCAAGTGTGTAGTTCCAAACCACTTGGAGGACTAACCACAGATCTTTTAAGGCAACCCTAAAATAATTCAGTCTCTATGATCCCAAACACTCAATAATGTTGAAATGTGGGTCATATTATCACTTCCAGGACTTCTTGTTCTTCTTTACTGTAAAAAAGTTCTTAATGACATTGGCTGGCAGCAAAATAAATTTGAAGCCAATCAGATGCCTCCCTGATGGTATTGTATGGTAGAATAACCTTTGCCTCTATTTTTAATTGTGAAAGCATTTTTACTGTACTGTGTTTATTCACAGCTGGCTAAAACCTTTCCATTGAAGTATATGTAATTATTTTTTTACTTTACTTCTCCTTTAGACAGCTAGATCCTCTGGCCCATGTCTACTCAAAGGGTAACTCCAGCTTCAGAAAAACTTTTTAAAGGATTACCCCCCAGAACCCAGGTTGGAGTTTATTCTTACCTTCACTGTGAGTTATTGGAACTTACTATACAAAGATCTCTCGCAGGAAGTCCCTCCTTCTATGCTGTTCCTTCATCTCTGTTGCGAGCTGGTTATGAGCGACCACTAGAAATTGCCCGTTATGTCACCATTGAGGCCATGAATGACAGTCCTTACCCAGAAGAGGAGAGAAGACTGTTGAGGGATCCTTGTTCTGTAAGTACTAACATTGGATGAAGATACGAAAAAAGGCAACCTGGGTTTTGCGTGCCCAGCAACAAAGCTTTGTTTTCAGTTCTAAAACTTGCTCTGAGCACTGATTACTTCATTTATTTGATAACACAGGTAGTTATATTTTACAAACATCAAGCTCTTCTTCTAATTGCATTGCATTACGGGGGACAATGAGACACAAACCACACAATTTTTGGTATAGATCTCACGTTTTACTGTAAATTAATTGCATCTCATTAGTACTTACACATTTACAAACAAAAACTGGAATAACTGCAGGTATGTGCATAAAACATTTTGGTTTTAATTTAATAAGCACTTTTGGCATGTTAACACTAATACGCCAACACTGGGCACACCCTGATATAAAGAAAAACAATTAAATGCTTCCTTAATTTCTTATTTAGGGGCATTCAAGCCGAATTCTGACACGAATTTTATAGGTGTGTAATTTGCATGCTACTCCCATTTACACTGATAATAAATACCTACAGAGCTGAGACCAGACAGAAGAACATCCGAGACTTCATTCTGTAACCTGCAATCCACTGATTCCTAACAGAGACAACCATGTCTGGAGTTAAAGGGCAGCAGAAGAAATGTCAAGAGCCATGTCCACCACCAAGTGACCCATGTCCTCCTCAGAAATGCCAGGATAGTAAGTATTACAAACACAAATTTATTTTTTTATGTTTTTTTAAAATCAGTTTTTCATTGCCTACAAGAATCTATTTGTATGTAGATATATGCAGTAAATACAACAACCAGGTGAATAAATAAGCATGTCTTTAGATATAAATCTACATATTTTGACATATCAGTGTAAGTGGAGTTCCTATCCATTTGCCTCCAAGCAGGTAGCTAGTAATTTGATTGGTAGTATCTACCCAGGGGTGAGTGCTCCTTGTGTCCAGGAATTAAACAATATGTCTGTTTGCATTTTCCAGGCAATTACTTTTTATGCCTTAAGTTGTTTCTCTTCAAAGTTTTTCTTCCCCATCGTGTTAAGAATCTACCTGAAAACTGTTAAACAGTCGTTCTATTCCTTTCACCCTAGGACATGGGCGGATGGAATCTCACATGTGATTGATACAGTATGATTACATGAGTTGAAAAGCCTTCGTTTTTTTATCTGACATCTGACATATTTCTTCTTTTTTCAGCTAGTAAGGATCCTTGCGCTAAGCCAGTCCAGCAATGCCAAGGTACTGAACAGCACAGTGTAATGTATAACATAGTGCACAACACAGTTCCACAATTATAACAAAATTATAAAAGGGAAAGTAATTCAGAAAATATCCTGTCGATATGATAAAAGGTTAATTGCCTAGTGAAAATTGATTCTGTTCAACATAGAAAAAACACACTGTACATAAGAAACTTTTATTTAGGAGAGGAACAAATCTAAGAACATAATCCATATTTTTTAATGAGTTACATGTGTCACCTGCTTATCATGATGTATTTATTATCATTTAAATAGTAGGTAACATTTTCCATGTGTTACAATTTAGGACAAAATATTAAAGGTGAACTAAATGGTTAAATTAATAAACACCCTATTTGCTGTATGAAAATGCAAGATCCTCCCCAATTGGGAATTCAACAGATTGACAAAACTCCAAATTTGTGTCTCCCATTTCCTACCCCCCCCTCCCCAATTCCTGGGCTGGTCATTAGATGCACCACCTATAGGAGGGCGCTCTTCTAGCAATATGGCCATATGTCTGTTCATGGGGGGGACAGCTTTTTACTGGATGAGAGCTAAGCATTTGGATTCTCCAATCTGCTGAATTCACAGGTGTGAGGACCCACCATCTTAGGTCTTCACCTTGTGTAAAGCAGAATGAGGGTAAGTTAATGCAGCCCTCTCATTACCCTTTAATGAATTAAGATTAAATGCTAAATATCATAATAATGTAAATATGCACATAGTTCTTCTTGTTCTTTTATTGTCTTGGCATTTATGATTTTATGAGTGGCATTTTGTATAAGATTTTAACATCCGATTTATGTCTTTTCTTTAGATCCATGCAAGCAACCACAACAGAAACAACAACATTGTCAAGATCAGAAACATCACTAAAAGACATGGGCATTTCCTATACAATGCTTTTACTTTATAAAGATTAACTGTTATTTAAAACAAAATAATCTGTAATTGGTGTGAAATACTAAATCATCTTTTTAAAAATTCATTCTGGTGTCATATATTCATTTAATGAATTCAATAAAGTAGCTGTGAGTATGTATTTTATGGTTTCCAATTTCTGTTTTTCATGTCAGAATGTTTTTAATTAAGTTCCCCTTAAAAGGGGAAACACTATAAGTATGAATATAAGAAATATAAGTATGACTTAAGGTTTCCAATTGGCTCTCATAGAGAGGTAGAGCACAAAGTATTACAACTGCATTTTACATCAGCCATTGTATTAAATTATTATATGTCCTCAAAGTTAAAATCTAAGATGTTCAATACCCAAATCTGCAAAACTGAGATCACGTGTATAGAGTAGACCAGTGGTGGCGAACCTATGGCACGCATTCCAGAGGTGGCACTCAGAGAACTTTCTGTGGGCACTCATGCACAGAAGAGTTCACCAGAGTGTGTTACCATATACATGGCCTTTCTGGTAACAAGAGAGACCAAAACAAGTATAGATTCACTCTAACACACCAAAGCTGGTAATTGCCATTAATCAGTAGGTGCAACCTCAAATCAAATCCAACCTCAAATCAAGAGTAGCACACTATTATCAGTGTATTAAAAAGTATTGCGCAAATAACATTCAATGTAAATCTATAATCGATTCTATCTACTTTATCTGTCTCTGTCAGATATTCATGATATTCACTGATATTCCTCAGTATTCATGTTAAACTATCATGTTTGCACTAGGCAATATATAAGTGGGTTTTGGGCTACAGTTTGGGCACTCAGTCTCTAAAAGGCTTGCCATCACTGGAGTAGACAGTTACAGTACAGTGTAATCATAATATATATGGTTCAGCATGAACAGCTGCTTTAAAGGGCAATTATAGTGAGAAAACTGTTTTTTTTTTCATTTCTTCTAATGTATCCTATAAGTCATCCCATCCACCAGGGTACCTTTAGTTTCTTTAAATTCTACATAGTCCCCGAGATATAAGCCTTTGAATATGCTGTGATTTGTAGGAGCTGCTACACCTCATCTGTCACTCAAAGGCACACACCCACACAATCCAAAGCTCCCCTGCAGTACTGTCACACACTCTCTCACCCACACTATATGTACCATGTGCAACATATAGTCAAATGCTGTAGTGCTAAACACAAACAATAAACCATTAACCCAGCAATATGAGCATAACACACTATAAAACAGCCCCTCCCCCCCAAAAAAAATCTTATATACATACAAAACCAGTGACTCAAATGGAACACTAATACAGTATATATAATACAGTAATACAGACTATATACCAAACAAGACACACAGTGCAATGTATGAAATATATAGACTAAAGCAACTGAAATGTAACAGGACAACAAGCAGTGTCACTGTGTTTGTGAAGGTCTCACTACAAGCTGCTGTTACACTGACTCTCTCTTCAGTGATTATGATCTCAGCTAAGCAGGGGGAGAGATATGAACTTTAGGTAAAAAATAAATAACAATTAGCAAAGTTAGAGAACAGGCAGAGTTCAGTAACTTACTTGTAAAGAATCTCAGCACCACTTGTCCTCCTCTCTCCCCCTCTGCCCCTCCCTTCAGCATATTGCAACTTTATTCCACACTTTGATTGCTTGCAGTCTAGCTCTGGAAGGGAGGGGTCAACAGGATGTCAGCACTTCATTTAAAGTCCTTTCAACTGACAATGCTCGGACTCTGTATACAGCCCGTCACTGCTTGAGGGGGAGTAGACAGAGAGGGGAGGGGGACTACACAGCTTGGTAAAAACTTCTGCCAGTGTGAAGAAACGAAGCCACACAGAAACATGAAAGTAAGGCAGCTTATACTAAGTGATCTATACATTGTATACAGACAAAGTTTTTTTTTCACTATAGTTGCCCTTTAAATCTAAATGGCATATTAAACACTACTAAAATATACTGCCTTGGAAATATCACACGTACAAGTGCTACCATTACTTTAGAAAGATGAGTCTGACCTGCCTGCATCTGTTTACTCCAAGATTCAAATAAAGGGAAAACTCAACTATTTTGATTGCATTGATTAGACTATGTATGTATGTTTTAAAGAGCTGTTAAGTTTTTCATTTCATGGCAGATTAGCTGTTCTTTCTCCTTTAAAACAGAGGATTGTACTTTACAATAGCAGTGGGGAGGGGAAAAAATATTTGCTGCTTATTTTGTTTGCAGATTAGGAGTGAGCTCTACAATTTTATTCCAGTCAATACTTGTCAGAAATCCTTTTGTCAGAAGTATTGGAGTTTACCTGACGCTTTCCTTCTCAGAACGCCCATGCATTGTAAAATATTCTCAGATTATAATGTTAGGTATTGGCTATTTAAAGATAATCCGGATATTTGGATAATTTTCTGTTTCCTTAAATCCATAGGGTATAAAATGGCAAGATTGATGCATCATTAAGTTTTAATTCTAGCATCCTCCCATTAATTGGTTATGGGTATATGAAGAACTACCGTGGAACATCTTTTGACACACAACTAATTTCTTTGATGCTCTGTTAAATACCCTGTTACTTTCAAAAACAATACCACATTCTTCAACTATAGACATACCCCATTTGTCAGGGTGCAGGCCAGGCTTTACTGTACACAGTTGCTCCCAAGTGCAAGGTATTGGTGCTAATTAACTATGAAAATACTAGAAAGCCAGCTCAAGGAGAAGGCCAAAAGAGTGGATGGTGGTCAGAAATCAGAGCCATGGGTCAAAACTAGGGAATCGGATTAGTTAATGTACAAACAGGACCACGTGGGTTTTCTAACATGTCTGATCGCCCATCCATCCAATTCGAACAAAAAAACAGTGCAAGCATCTGCATCTGTAAAAAATATTTAAAAACAAATGTTGGTCGGTCGCCCTGAAATATTGGATGGTGTATACTAGGGACATACATTGGCTAGGTTTTACAAGCAGAAGTCAGTACTTTATGGTTAGAATTTTTTTTTTTTAAGTATATTTATTTGTGCTGAACTGAAGTTTAAGAAATTCAGAAAATCATGAAATCCAATTTGAATGCAATTGAAGCAGAACTTTGCCACATTTTCTTACTTTTTTGGACAAAATATTAATTATTTTAAAATTATCAACTGCATTTTTGATATTTTGACAAAACTAGGTTCATTTCAAAACTGGGACTCACCTCTAAGCATCAGTAGACTTAGGGATAATAAGTGTAAAATCCATGCAACCAAATGTAATATCAGGTTAAAGGGCATCTCCACCTCTAAAATACAGTAAACCTGTAAGGATCTCCTGCTCTGCCTTATGTTGCCCCTAGATGTCACTATTCCTTGTTCCTATTTAGTCCTCTAGTTGTCACTGTTTTGTTATTCCACTTCCCACCAGCAGCAGGCCGTTTCACCTTTGGACAATTATTCCTCATCATGTTCACCTGATTGCCGTCTCCAGTTATTTAAGGACTCCACCCCGTCAGTTCATTGCCAGATCGTCGTTTTTGTTGCCGCTCTCACCATCCATCATCCTTGCTCCTGTTCCAGACCTTGTTCTTGTTCCTAGACCTTGCCTAGCTTTTATTCCAGTCCTGCTCCAGTCCTGTTTTTGTGCCTGTTCTAGTTGCCTATTATCTTTCCCTTCATTCTCTTGTCATTTGTTTATATATTATCATTTGTATATAGTCTTGTTAGTATTCTTCTCATTTCACTGTGTGTTTAATAAACAGGTTACCTTGACCTCTGCTGCACTTCAGTCTCTTTGTACATTCTTAGCTGCTTTGCAGCAGCGCTCATCTTGGGAGCGTTACAAAACCTTTCCATAGTGTAGGGCACCCCATCCCACCCCAACCACCGATTTACTTAAAACAGCAAGGTCTATAATATCAATATATCTTTTTTATATATTATTTTTTATATATGGTTTTTGCACTTTAATATCTTAATAAATTTATAACTGAATATATACTGATGAGAATATACTGAGGTTATAGAATAAATTTTACTTAGTAATAGGTATATTGTATTAGCCCTTTGTATGTGTTAAGTTAATTGAGGACTGTTTATTGTATTAAGTTGGCCAGCCATAAGTATATTATAATTATAGATTCTGTGTTTTTAGTAAATTGATTTTTAATATACAATATATTAGTATTACTATTTTTTATGCTCTACTGTTTTTATTATTGGTTTTATTCTTATTTATAAGTAACATCCCCACTAGGGACAGGGGGCGAGTGAAGCATAGTTGATCTAACCTTTATCTTGCCATCTCAAACAGTGTTCCCCAGTTCATTTTGAGGGGTGAGTAGGGTGCTCAAGTCTCATGCCTCATTCTCTCTTTATTGAGCAGTGACTGGAATTTCTGTGCTAAAAATTCTGTATCATTATCAGACCATATACATTTTATAGTCCCATAGGGGGCAGTATCAGTAATAAACCTTTCTGTAGCTTATACTGTATGATTTTTGCCCCCTAAAATACACAAATACTGCACCAGAATAATCATCAGTTAAAGTTATGATATACCGAAAAACATCTTTTCCTAATGGCTCTATTGGACCTGCTAGATCAGTGTGTACTGGTTAAAGTGAGTCATTTTCATGGGTATCAAACTCTGTTTCTGCTCTACACACATTTGGTACAAATTTCACAGTTTATTTTGGAAAAATCAAACTTACCCTTAATATTCATCCCATCTACTACACCTTGTAGGTTTAAAATTATAATTATAACAAATGTTCAAAGACCCACCACTTTGTTAGACATTTGAATGTGTGATCTATCACTGGATCAATGTACAATTGATGGCTGAATTGGCCATCTGTTGCTCGGAAATCGGCTGACATAACTTTTGGTGTGTTTATAGCCATTACCTTTATTTAGGTAAAGATAGAAACTCTACTTGCAATATTTGCAATCTGTTTTTCATCAATCTTAGCAGGATGACTTGCTGTAACATTTCAGTGTTCAGAGTGGCAATAATATAGTATAAGTTAGTAAAGGATTTTGTCTATGAGGACATAGTGTAATTTGAAACATTGTCAACTGTAAAATGTAGATGTTAAAAAGCATTATGCTCCACCTCTACCTGGGGCAGATATACATCTTAGGAGCCGGTTGGCTTATAAACCTAGTGCCCTTAGCCCCTCACCTAAACACAGACCACACACCCTTATCCACACCCATTTACTCTTTTTTCTAAAGAAAATAAAGGGGGTGGAAAGGTCGGAAGAGATTGACAGCCGCACCTCCAACCTCTCATATCTATATAGGCCCCTCTAACCACAGGCACCCCTAGGCGTGCCTAATGTGCCTTATGGTAAATGCTGGCCTGACATCTATAAGAGCCAATGTGAAACCATATTTGTTCATTAACTCTAATTAAACTTTTTTTCTTTTTAAAGTATTATTATACTCACGCAGTAACCGACTGATTTCTGACTCCTCCTACTCTTTTATTGACAAATGCTCTCTGGTGTTAAAGATGGGAGAATTGTCTGTGACAATGACTGTGGGAGGAGCCAGAAAGCAGGCAGTCTGTATAAAGTATAATTATACTTTAATGTTTATCAGACATCAGGTGTGATTCCCATATGGGGTGCCATTTGTTTCCAGTTTATATATATATATATATATATATATATATATATCAACGGGTGGATGGATGCACTCATCCCTCGTTAATCTTCTTACGCGGCCTGGGTGCTTTCCATGGGGATAAACAGTAACAGGTATACGGAGCACTCCAAGGACTTAAGAAATTAGAAACTTTATTGCAAATCACAGAGATCTACGCATTTCAGCCGACACGTGGCCGTCGTCAGGATACGCCATATTGAAAATAACAAACATAAATAGATAAAAACACACCCACTGACCCTCCCACCCCACCATCCTCCTCTAACTTAACCCCTTAATCAGTGCACGATAAAACCAACTTACTTCCTATCTGAGGTAAGTATCGTAGTACTGAGGGACCGGCACCCCACTACTCTATCTAAGTGCCGGTCCCTCGGTACTATGATACAGTGTTCCGTGTATCCGTATGTGTGGTTACTTTGATTTCCTTTTGATCAGTATATACATTGTTGCCTACTCACCATGTACTTTGTAGCGAGCTTAACATTGTGATGTTTAATCATTTAGTTATGTAAAATGTGGGTCGCTTGGCACACCATACACATTGGTGAATCAGTTTCTTTGATATGTCACTATGATACTTACCTCGGATAGGAAGTATATTGGTTTAATCGTGCACTGATTAAGGGGTTAAGTTAGAGGAGGGTGGTGGGGTGGGAGGGTCAGTGGGTGGTTTTTTATCTATTTATGTTTATGATTTTCAATATGGCGTATCCTGACACAGCCTGTGCCGGCTGAAACGCGTAGATCTCTGTTTTGCAATAAAGTTTCTAATCTTCTAAGTCCTTGGAGTTCCCGTATCTCTCTCTCTCTCTCTCTCTCTCTATCTAGTGTGTTCGGATCTGAAATAATGTATGTCTCACCTACGGCTTTCACTTCACTCCACCAATCCGATACATAAATAATAAATTGCAGGTGAAACATACAAAGACACAGGTCTGTAGCTGTGAATATTGCAAGTTTATTTGTAAACAATGCGTGGTACTGTTTCTGCCACTCAAGTACTTGAGGAAGACAAGTGGGGTCAGAAACATGTAGCACGCATGTTTTGCAATAAACTTGCACTTTCACGTTACAGACCCGTTTCTTTGTATATTTCCCCTGTAATGTATTGTTTAAGTGTTGGAAGGCCATATTCAAAAACACGGTTTTCATTACGTGTACGACCGTGGCAGTAGTTATACCATGCTAATAACTACTGTAATGATATTCTACAGGCAGACGTAGTTTTACGTTCGTTACGTACATTTAAAGATTTCCGATAGTGATCATAAATAAACGATCACCATAACTATAGCTAAAGAAGGCGATGTCACACCTGTATAATTATGGCCTGTACTGTGAAGGTCTCTACTCTCCCTGTCAGCTGCAGCATATTAGTGGAAAATGTAGCTTCTTAAAGGGGATGTTGGAGGTAAGAATGTGTGTTTTTTATAGAAGCCACATGGTGCAAGAACTTTAGGGGAGATAGTGAGTGAACCTGATCTTAGCACAGCTCTGTGCAATGCATTTCTCATCAGTGTACCTTATTAAAGGGAATGTTGGAGGGTAGGAAATTGTGTTTTTTATAGAAACCACATGGTGCAGAACTTAGGGGGAGGATAGTGAAGTGAACTGATCTTAGCAAGCTCTGTGCAATGCATTTCTCATCAGTGTACCTTATTAAAGGGAATTTTGGGGGTAGTAGAAGAGTGAGTTTTTATAGAAACCACATGCTGCAGAACTGTAGGGGGATAGTGAAGTGAACCTGAACTTAGCACAGCTCTGTGCAATGTTTCTCATCAGTGTACCTTATTAAAGGGAATGTTGAAGGGTAGGAAGAGTGGGTTTTTAATTCATCTGTCTGTATAAAAAACAACAACAACCTGTAGTACAGAGCTAAGCTTAGAAATGCATTACACAGAGAATGCATTGCACAAGCTGTGCTAAGATCAGGGTCATTATATTCTCCTCCACCTGCAGCACTGCACCATGTTCTAAAGTGTATGTATAAAAGGGAATGTTGGAGGGTGTGCCACTTGCAGCTCATCACCATGTTGTTTCTATAATGTACATTTTAATAGGAAT
Organism: Hymenochirus boettgeri; assembly: GCA_019447015.1. Classification (NCBI taxonomy): domain Eukaryota; kingdom Metazoa; phylum Chordata; class Amphibia; order Anura; family Pipidae; genus Hymenochirus; species Hymenochirus boettgeri. The sequence goes on along the minus strand of CM033475.1, from coordinate 86,505,932 downwards.
TATTGGAGGGAATGCCAATTAAAGGGGTACTGTTAGAGGGATGCAGACATGTTATATAAAATGAATGCAGCAGATGGGCTGCCTGTGGGAAGTTTTTTCATAAACAAAAACCCTCTTCCCACCTTTGCTTTAAGCCCCGACACATATACAGGCCTATGTATTAAATGTTCTTATCTTTAAAATGGTGCAAAATTTTGCCCCAACTAATCAGATTTTAAGAACTTTTATTACATAAAAATATCTACACAACAAAAGGTGTTAGTGTTTTCTTTAGAAGCATGATGCAGGCTGATGCAGTTTGTATTTAATGCAATGGTACTTAGCACTGCAACATGCAGATTTAAAACGTGTTTGGGTCTTAAAGGCAAAGGTGGACTGTAAAATGCATTGCACAGAGCTGTGCTAAGACCATGTTCAAGTCAATATGCTGCACCTGCAGCTCTAAATTGTTTGTGTTTTTATAAGTTTACTTTTAAAGTGGTCAGTTAAATTTTACTGAGAAGTACACAACATCCTTCTCAGCATCGAAGATTCCACTCAGGGGCCTTTCATTTACCTCTATGAGCTCATATTAGGTTCAGTTTGTTCCCCAAATCTGAAGCTGACATTTCTCCTTGCTAGAGATGGCCGGTTCGCGGACCCGAACCTGGATCCGCCGCGGATTTAATCACGTCCCGAACGGCGGATTATTCCGGATTTTCCGGATTTTCCGCCTTCCGAACTTCCGAACCGCGGATTTTTTTTTTTTTTACGAAATTTTCGAAATACGAGTATCTCCGTAATTACGAGAATCCGCATCTTCCGGGCCCGGAAACCGCGAAGATCCTCGTAATTACGAGGATCCTCGTAATTACAGAATTTTCGGAAAAACGAGACATTCTTGTAAATTCGAATTTTTGGGGCTTATTTTTCAAGACGGAGCAAGCCACATGACCCAAATTAGCCAATGGCAGCTAACATGATTATTGCCAGCCCCCTGGGTATAAAAGGCTGCTTGCACAGGCGACATTTTGTCGTGTGTTTGGAGTGTGTTTATGGAGACCTGACAGTGTAGAGTTGGAGAGAGATTTTTGCGCTTTTTGAGCTTTTTGAGCTTTCTGTGTGTGGATTTCAGTGTGGTGGTTTAGCACTTGTTTGTTACCCCCCTGTATTCACACATCTTGAGACCCAACGTCCTTTTAAGGACTAACTTTGTGAGACCCAAAAGTCCTTTTAAGGACTAACCCCCCTGTAAGTCCTTTGGACAAATTTTGTGTTAGACCTTTTAGAGGTCTAGGTGTCCTGTTTTTTTTGTGTCTTTCTGTATCTGTGTGTCAGTGTCTGTGTGTTTGTGTAGCTGACAGTGCTGCCTTTAGCAGCAATCAGCAGCTTTTGCTGTCTGATCTGCTGTTTTGCGTCAGTTGTGTCGGTTTCCTATTTGTGCTTTTAGTGTAAAAAAAAAAAAAAAAAAAAAGCTTTGTGTTTATTTGTTTGCTTCTGTGTTGTGTTTTGTTGCTTTGTCTTTGTGTTTGTGTGTGTGTGTGTGTGTTGTGGTGTATATATATATATAATTATTAATTTTTTGGGGGATAATTTGGGAGAGGGAATGCCTGGCAGGCAGCAAAGGGAGACCCAGGAGCAGGGTGCTTCTGCACGTGGAGGGAGAGAAGGGAGAGGCAGAGAGAGCCTACTGAAGGCTCTGGCCAGGAGCTACCTGGCCCTTCGCAGGGCAGCCGGGTTACCGTGCCCGATATTTTTTAGGGGTAGCCGCTAGGCTATCCCTTCTGATCAAGGAAGGCGGGTAGTAGAGTGGATTACCCGCCTTCCTCATCCACCTCCTCACAGGCACAGAGCAGCCGACTGCTACTGTAGATATTGTGTCCTGCTCCTTCCTCACCTGAGGCTCCTACTGTGGGCATGAACCTGATCCGCTCTTCATAGTTCGTTGCCCACATGGCCCGTACCTTCGGGGATCCGGAGGAGGAGTCTCAGGATATGTTTTCGCACACTATTTGTGGGGCTAGTGTGCTTGAAGGAGACTTGCACTGATGCACAATCTTTCCTGTCGCCCGAGGCGGAGAAAGTGCTCAGTGCACAGGGGGACGGAGGCTGACGATGTCACGCAGCAGTCTGTGAGCAGCCAGGGAACTAATGCAGGGGTGAGGTTCCAGATGCTGCTGCTGTTAGTGATGCACCCTCCAGTATTGAGGAGGTGGAAGTGGGACGATGAGTCCACCGATCGTCCATGGTGCCCTCTTAGAGAGGAGGAGGATAGTGTCTCTGAGGGATGTCCCTCAGAGCATGTAGCACGATCCTGAACCCAGAGCAGGACTGGGTGGCAGGGCCGGGCAGAGGCAGTGCACCTAGTGGTGCAGTGGAGGTACGGCACCAATGAGATCTGGTGCCAGTGCCCCACAGCACATGTGACCTCTGCTCCGATCGTGTCGGTGGCTCAGCGTGTGTGGGAGTTCTTCTCACTGGCTCCAGGTGACAGCACAGTTGCAGTGTGCAAGTTTGTGCCTGCAACGTGTTTAGCCGTGGGAAGACCACATCACATTTGGGCACCTCCTCTATGAGGAGCATATGATTCTGCACACTTTGCCCGGTGGGAGCAGCGGACAGGAACGTTGCAGGCACCCACACGTTCCCTACCTCGTGCCAGGTAGCCACCGTTCCTCCTCCTCCCCCCCGGCCCCATCAGCTGCTTCCTCGGTGGAAGTTAGGGAGGAGAGGGCCTTTGGCCCCAGCACGCGGTGTTTAAGAGGCCTCTTGACACTGCTGCTGGAGCGTCAGCTAAAGGCAGGTCTCTCTTCCCCAGTTGTTGGAGCGGAGGCAGAAACTGTCCCCCAGTCACCCCCAAGCCCAGCGTCTCACTGCCGGCTTCAGCCAAACTCCTGGCGGTGCAGCTGCTACCTTTCAGCCTGGTAGACAGTGCAGCGTTCAGGAGTTTGTGGCCATTGGCACACCACAGTGCGTCCCGGCCGTAGGTACTTTGCCCAGAAGGCAGCACCAGCCTGCACGACCATCTGCAGGGCAATATATCTGCTTCGCTGGACCACAGTGTGGGCATGTGTCCACATTACTATGGACGCGTGGTCCAGCAAGCACGGTCAGGGGCGGTATTTGTCATTACCGCCCAATGGGTCACTCGGCTAGCCGGCAGAGACGCGGCGACGGAGCGCAAGTGGGGAGATGGTGGTACCACCACGCATTGTTGATACGCCAGTCTCCACCCCCCCCTCCTCATGACCGGTGAGCCCTCTTCCCGGACGCTCCGTGCCCCCCCAGAGCCTATGCTTCGTCCAGGCAGACGGTGCCAGCAGTGTTGCAGCTTGTGTGCCTCGGGATAGAGCCACACCGGGCCGAGTTGCTGGCAGCACTGCAAGGGCAGGTTGAGAGGTGCCTACCCCACACACCTCCTCAATAGGCAAGGTCTGTGTGACAAATGCCACCAATATCCTGTCTGCCCTCGCATGGGCAGAGTCACACATGTTCCTTGCCTGGCACACCTTCTCAACCTGGTCGTCCAGCGGTTCCTCACCAAGTACCCTGGTCTCCAGGAGGTACTGAGGATGGCTAGGAGGTGTCCAGTCACTTCAGGCGGTCATACACGGCCACAGCTCGTCTGGCCGAGTTTCAGCAGCAGAATGGTCTGCCGCAGACCGCCTGATTTGTGACACCCCCACCCGCTGGAACTCTAGTCTTATGATGCTGCTGAGGCTGCTCCAGCAGAGGCGAGCCATCATAGACTACTTGTACGAGTACGAGCAAGATCAGGCTCTGGGGACCTGGGTTTGCTGTTCCCCAGCAGTGGCTGCTGATTAGAGATGCCTGCCGTGTGCTCGCGCCATTTGAGGAGGCCACCAGGATGGTAAGCCGCAATGATGCCACATTGCGGATACCATCCCACTGGTGTTCCTCCTTGAGCACACTCTGCGCGGCATACTCGACAGGGCACTCGCTGTCCGAGCACGGCACTGGAAGAGGACGCCGACACCGTGATGCTTTCCGAGCCCGAACATCACGGTGCAGAGCAGCCGTCCATGATGAGGAGGGGGATTTAGGTGACCTGGACCAAGGGGAAATGGGGCATTCCTCTAGGGGGACATCTCAACCCTCCCAAGTACCACATTTCATTCGTGGTTGGGGAGAGGTTAGCCCGACACTACTGTCCTCAGTGACATCAAGGACATTGGGGTCCTCTGCGGCAGGCAGTTTGCGGCGCATGGGCTCTTTCATGCTGCAATGCCTTCGCAAGGACCCCGGATTAAGCGCATCAAAGAGAAGGACAGTACTGGGTGCCACCCTTATAGATCCCCGCTATAAAGGGTAAAGTGTCGAGTTTATCCCCGCATCTCAGAGGTAATGTAGAATGCAGCACTTGAGGCAACACTGCTACGTTGCCTCTGTTCTGCCTTCCAGGTGCTGGCAGGCCTACAGCACCTGATGTTGGGGATCAACAGGCTCACGTCCCCCTGTGCCTGACGAGGAGCAGCAGTACTGAGGCGGCCTCGCGGTCCAACTTCAGCTGTTCTTCCAGCCACAGTTGCCAGGCCCATCCACATGGCAACTCCACCAGGCAACACCTCAATCGCCAGGTCACCGACTACAAAATCGATCCAGGGCCGGTGTAGCCACATCAGAGACTGATGGATCCACTGGACTACTGGGTGTGCGAGGCCTTGATATCTGGCCCGAGTTGGCACAGTATGCCATCGAGGTCCTTTCATGCCCGTCATCCAGTGTTCTTTTCGGAGAGGAAACCTTCAGCGCAGTCAGGTGTGTTGTAACGGAGAGGAGGACCCGTCTCTCCACTGAGACTGTGGACCGCCTTACATTCATCAAGATGAATGAGGCGTGGTCACTCGCAATACAGCACCCCTATTGCTGATGCCCGTGACTGAAGGCTCTCCTGCCCCTGGCCACCCATACTGCTCCTTTCCGCCTCATTTTCCACCTAGAGCTTAGCTGATGCCAGCTTAGCTGGCAAATGGCTAATTTTTCTTATTGGCAGGGCCATATATGGTCCTACCTTGCTCTACTGCACTTCAGTTATGAAATAACAAATGCTCAGCGACAACAGCTACTCTGTGCTAATTTTTCTAAGATTGGGTCGATCCTACTTGGCCCGAGAGCAGATACTCCTATTTGATCTTCGTTCTCTCTCCATGACGCACCTTTGGTGGTGTCCCTACTCTGACCACTCATACAAAGCCGCAACAGCTACTCTGTGGCTAATGTTTTCAGCTCTGGGTTCAATCCTGCCTGGCCGAAGCAGTGACTCCATATTTGTCTTCGTTCTCCTCTCTCCATAGGCACCTTTTGTGGTGTCACCTACTCTGACCATCTCATACAGCCGCACAGCTACTCTGTGGCTATGTTTTTCAGCTCTGGGTCTATCCTGCCCTGGCCCGAAGCAGTACTCCATATTTGATCTCGTTCTCTCTCCATGAGCACCTTGTGTGGTGTCACCTACTCTGACCATCTCATACAGCCCGCAACAGCTACTCTGTGGCTAATGTTTTCAGCTCTGGGTCAATCCTGCCTGGCCCGAGAGCAGTACTCCATATTGATCTTCGTTCTCTCTTCCATGAGCACCTTTGTGGTGTCACCTACTCTGACCATCTCATACAGCCGCAACAGCTACTCTGTGGCTAATGTTTTCAGCAGCTCTGGTCTATCCTGCCTGGCCCGAGAGCAGTACTCCTATGTTGATCTTCGTTTCTCTCCTGAGGCACCTTTGTGGTGGTCACCTACTCTGACCATCTCATACAGCCTGCAACAGCTACTTTGGCTAATGTTTTCAGCTCTGGGTCTATCCTGCCTGGCCCGAGATAGCAGTACTCCATATTTGATCTTCGTTCTCTCTCCATGAGGCACCTTTGTGGTGTCACCTACTCTGACCATCTCATACAGCCGCAAGCTACTCTGTGGCTAGTTTTCAGCTCTGGGTCTATCCTGCCTGGCCCGAGAGCAGTACTCCATATTTGATCTTCGTTCTCTTCTCCTGAGGCACCTTTGTGGTGTCACCTACTCTGACCATCTCATACAGCCGCAACAGCTACTCTGTGGCTAATGTTTTCAGCTCTGGTCAACTCCTGCCTGGCCCGAGAGCAGTACTCTCCATATTTGATCTTCGTTCTCTCTCCATGAGGCACCTTTGTGGTGTCACTACTCTGACCATCTCATACAGCCGCAACAGCTACTCTGTGGCTAATGTTTTTCAGCTCTGGTCCACCTGCCTGGCCCGCGAAGCAGTACTCCTGTCCAGTTGGGGCCAGCCTGCCTGGCTCTTCAACAATGGTGGCAAACTGCAGTGTGCCTGCTGTAACTCATATGGTGCTGTCCTCGAAGCCTTACCCTTTTCACCTGCTTTTCCCTTGCACGATGCATACTCTGAGGAGAGTAGGCAATGGGGTGAGGGGTATGTCCAGTGGGGCCAAGCCTGCCTGGCCCCACACAATGGTTGGCAAACTGCAGTGGCCTGCTGTAACACAATGGTGCTGTTCCTACGAAGCATTACCCTTTCACCTGCTTTCCCTAGCACGATTCATCCTTGAGGGAGTAGCCCCATGGGTGAGGGGTATGTCCATGGGGCCAAGCTTGCCTGGCTCTTCAACATGTTGGCAACTGCAGTGTGCCTGCTGTAACTCAATGGTGCTGTTCCTACGAAGCCTTACCCTTTCACCTGCTTTCCCTTGCACGATGCATACCTTGAGGATAGTAGCCAATGAGGTGAGGGGTATGTCCAGTGGGGCCAAGCTTGCCCTGGCCCCACAACAATGGTGGCAAACTGCAGTGTGCCTGCTCTTAACTCATGGTGCTGTGTCCTACGAAGCCTTACCCTTTCACCTGCTTTCCCTTGCACGATGCATACCTTGAGGGAGAGCCAATGAGGTGAGGGGTATGTCCAGTGGGGCCAAGCCTTGCCTGGCTCTTCAACAATGGTGCAAACTGCAGTGGGCCTGCTGTAACTCAATGCTGCTGTTCCTACGAAGCCTTACCCTTTCACCTGCTTTCCCTAGCACATGCATATCTTGAGGGAGAGTACCAATGGGGTGAGGGGTATGTCCAGTGGGGCCAAGCCGTGCCTGGCCCCACAACAATTGGCAAACTGCAGTGGGCCTGCTGTAACCAATGGTGCTGTTCCTACGAAGCATTACCCTTCATCACCTGCTTTCCCTAGCACGATGCATATCTTGAGGGATAGTAGCCAATGGGGTTGAGGGGTTGTCCAGTGGGGCCAAGCCTGCCTGGCCCCACAATATGGTGGCAAACTGCAGTGTGCCATGCTGTAACTCATGGTGCTGTTCCTACGAAAGCCTTACCCTTTCACCCTGCTTTCCCTTGCACGATGCATACCTTGAGGGAGAGTAGCCAAGAGGTGAGGGGTATGTCCAGTGGGCCAAGCTTGCCCTGGCTCTTCAACAATGGTGTGGCAACACTGCAGTGGGCCTGCTGTAACTCAATGCTGCTGTTCCTACGAAGCCTTCCCTTTCACCTGCTTTCCCTAGCACTATGCATATCTTGAGGGAGAGTAGCCAATGGGTTAGGGGTATGTCCAGTGGGGCCAGCCTGCCTGCCCCACAATTGGTGGCAAACTGCATGGGCCTGCTGTAACTCAATGGTGCTGTTCCTACGAAGCCTTACCCTTTCAACCTGCTTTCCCTTGCACGATGCATACCTTGAGGGAGAGTAGCCAATGAGGTGAGGGTATGTCCAGTGGGGCCAAGCTTGCCTGGCCCCACAACACTGGTGGCAAACTGCAGTGTGCCTGCTGTAACTCATGGTGCTGTTCCTACGAAGCATTACCCTTTCCCCTGCTTTCCCTTGCACGATGCATACCTTGAGGGAGAGTAGCCAATGAGGTGAGGGTATGTCCGTGGGGCCAAGCTTGCCTGGCTCTTTCACAATGGTGGCAAACTGCAGTGGGCCTGCTGTAACTCAATGCTGCTGTTCCTACGAAGCCTTAACCCTTCTCACCTGCTTTCCCTAGCACGATGCTATCTTGAGGGAGAGTAGCCATTGGGTGAGGGGTATGTCCAGTGGGGCCAAGCCTGCCTGCCCCACAATAATGGTGGCAAACTGCAGTGTGCCTGCTGTAACTCAATGGTGCGTTCCTACGAAGCCTTACCCTTTCACCTGCTTTCCCTTGCACACGTGTCATACCTTGAGGGAGAGTAGCCAATGAGGTGAGGGGTAGTCCATTTGTGGGCCAAGCTTTGCCTGGCTCTTCAACATGGTGGCAAACTGCAGTGGGCCTGCTGTACTCAATGCTGCTGTTCCTACGAAGCTTACCCTTTCACCTGCTTTCCCCTAGCAACGATGCATATCTTGAGGGAGAGTAGCCAATGGGTGAGGGGTATGTCCGGGGCCAACCCTGCCTGGCCCCACAATAATGGTGGCAAACTGCGTGGGCCTGCTGTAACTCAATGGTGCTGTTCCTACGAAGCCTTACCCTTCACCTGCTTTCCCTTGCACGATGCATACTCTGAGGAGAGTACCAATGAGGTGAGGGGTATGTCCAGTGGGGCCAAGCTTTGCCTGGCTCTTCAACATGGTGGCAACTGCATGTGCCTGCTGTACTCAATGGTGCTGTTCCTACGAAGCCTTACCCTTTCACCTGCTTTCCCTGCCACGATGCATACCTTGAGGGAGAGTATGCCAATGAGGTGAGGGTATGTCCAGTGTGGCCAGCTTGCCTGGCCCCACAACAATGGTGGCAAACTGCAGTGTGCCTGCTGTACTCAATGGTGCTGTTCCTACGAAGCCTTACCCTTTCACCTGCTTTCCCTTGCACGATGCATACCTTGAGGGAGAGTAGCCAATGAGGTGAGGGGTATGTCCAGTGGTGGCCAGCTTGCCTGCCCCCACAACAAATGGTGGCAAACTGCAGTGGGCCTGCTGAACTCAATGCTGCTGTTTCCTAACAGCATACCCTTTCACCTCTTTCCCTAGCATGATGCATATCTTGAGGAGATGTAGCCATGGGTGGGGGATGTCCAGTGGGGCCAAGCCTGCCTGCCCACAACAATGGTGGCAACCGCGTGGACATTATGTAAACCTACCCCCCCCCATCGCCTTCTTTTGCCTTGTTGTTGCAAACTACATATAGGGGAACTGTGGCCAATGGTGGTGTGTGTAATGCATTAATGTTAAGTTAATCAATTATAAGTACCAGACATATAGCTAGCTAAATAGAATGTGTATTGTATTTTTCAAATAAAATTGATTATGAATCTATCTGAATAATTTGATATATCGAAAATAAAGCCCAAAACATTTTTTTTTTTCAGAACTGTTTTATATATATATGAAAGTTAAAAAAAAAATATTTACAAAAAACAAACAAAAAAAAAGGGGGTTACTGGGGTGCCCTCCTCTCCAGTCTGGTCAAGGCGGCGGTCCAGGCGGCGGTCCATGCTCCGCACCATGTGGCGCATCTCCGCCCCGCCGCATGCTCTTGTAGTTTCTGTGGAGGAGATAGTGGAAAATAGAGATGTTCGAGCACATTTCCTAAAGCAACCATGCGGTAGATGCAATTTTTGCACCTGATAACTACTTACACATACATGGTACTGCAATGCTATAATTTTGCGGTATGTGAGAAAAAGAAAGCTCAGTAAAAGTATCATTAATTTCTAAAATTCTTAGTTTATATTATGCATCCTAGTTATGGTAACAGTTATTTCTACTGATTGGCTGTTGGATGGGTTACACATGCTCAGATCTCTACTGAGCAAACTGAATCAACCCAGGCGCTGGTCAAGGGCAAGACCATAACGGTCTCTATTAGGGGTCCTGCAAACAGGAAGTCATTATTTCCGTTGCTTTATTTATAACAGACAACAATGCTGATTGCTGATGGGCAGATTAAGGTAATTGGGGATGGAAATACTGCTCTTTTTCCTTAAAGTATATATAATTATCACTGACTTCCACTTAAACGCTATTATTGCATCATGGGGATCACTGATAAACAGCAAGGAGGTAATGCGGCTTAAAACATTACGTTATTGCTAAATTGTATCGAACATTCTTGGTTTTGTATCACTAGGACTGTGGCTACATACAAAATTTTTGGAAGTGGTGCAGCCCCCATAAAAGCATTGTCAAAACCCACAGTACCCCAATGTTGCATCATGTAGCGTGGATTTTACACTGGGAAAATACAGATATTAATATTCTTGTAATAACATTTCATTAACGTTAGATATGATTTACTTTACGATTCTCAAGCATGGCTGCCAGAGTTACTCGGAAGGCAGGAGGTGCTGGAGGGGCTGGAGAGGGTGGAGGACCTGGAGGGGCTGGAGAGTGGAGGGGGTGGAGAGGGTGGAGGGCCTGTAAGGCCTGGTCCTGCTTCTAGAAAAAAAATTTTATTTCAACAATCACCGTCCAATCCATTAGTAATATATTATAAGACATTTCCTAAAAGGCTATGTATGAACATTTCTTGGATAATTTTGGACGTTTGGACCGAATTTCGTGACTTAAGCTTAAAAACTGAGGGACAAGTTACAGCCCAAACAATGGGGAGTTTGGGACAATAATGGGAATGAGAAATGAGAAGCTCTGTCTCTCCTCTAAGCCAAATTAATAGATTTGTTTCCTTTTTATTTTCGAAAATTTTTAATCAGTGAATAATAAATTCAATTAATTATCAATGATAATTTCACTAATTATTTGCTGACAATCAAGGTCAATAAAAAGATTAAAAAATTTGCTTAGGATGCACTTACTGTGTCTGGCTGGTCCCCGTTCCTCCTCTTCTTGGGCGGTGGACTGCCTGGTGGGGGCGATGTGAGCCCGGAGGGGGCAAGGGACTGCCCGGAGGGGGCAATGGGCTGCCCGTAGCCTGAGGGCTAGTTGGTGGTAGTGCTAAAAAAAAAAGGAAATTTATTTAACTCTCTCTCACTGTCATTAAATGTTCAAATCATTTAACTAAACAATTCTCGGAGAAGTTGTCAAAATTATGCAAACATTTGGATAAAGGGCTTGGACATATCAACGTGTTAAAAAGCCACATATGTGTGGCCAATTAATGTGATCCTCAATTTTTGCACAATTATGCTATCGTACTGCCACTCACATGGCATACACATGATCACACCGGAAACCGCGCTTGTTTCTGGAGGGCTCGTGTGCGCTGTAATGTGGCCTTGGACAAATGAAAGATTTAGAAAATGTTTTTTTTTTCAATAGGCTGCACTTACATTCTTCCTCTGGCGGGGACGGTGGTGGGGGTGGGGTATCCGAGAAGATTCCCCCTGCAAATTAAAATAAAAAAATACATAATGAATGATTCTAAAGGAAATATTTAATTATATACTTTGAATTCTGCTTGAAAATACAGATTAATAAGGCAATATTTAGTTTCTTTAAAAGTCAATCATATTTCTATGGCAATGATTTCATACCTTATTCTGGCTAGTACTTATATTTTTATTGTGTGTATTGTAGCCACGGAAGGGAAAGTTGGTTGGTGTAGGGGCATCAGTAGCTGTGTGGTACTTGTATCTGTATAGATTTTGTGGGTAACACAACATTTTTAATTTTGGAGTGTATATAATTTTAATAATTGATCACATTTTTTTTTTGACTTTACTTTCCCTTCAAATAGGGCTGCCATGTAACTAAAAGGGTGGGCCAGTAAAGTGTGTTTAACTGTGTCTATGTGTGGGTATCAGTGTGCATTTTATAAGATAAAAGAAATCAATTTTTAATGATCGATTTCATTTTTAACTTTACTTAGCCTTTAAATAAGGCCTGCCATGGAAATGGAGGGTGGGCCACCAAGTGTGTCTATGTGTGGGTATCATTTTAAATTTATAGGTGTTATGTTAAATAAAGTCACTTTTCGTGATTTATTATTTTTTGACTTTACTTACCCTTTAATAGGGCTGACTATTTATGTAAACCGTACCCCCCCCCATCGCCTTCTTTGCCTTGTTGTGTGCAAACTACTATATAGGGAATGGTGGCCAATGTGGTGTGTGTACATGCATTATGGTAAGTTATATACAATTATAAGTACAGACATATAGGCTCGCTAATATATATTGTGTATGTAATTTTTCAAATAAAAATTGATTATGAATCTATCTGAATATTTGATATATCGAAAAATAAAGCCCAAAAACATTTTTTTTTTCAGAACTGTTTTATATATATAGTGAATTTTAAAAAAAAAACTATTTACAAAAATAAACAAAACAAAAAAAGGGGGTTACTGGGGTGCCCTCCTCTCCATCTGGTCCAGGCGGCGGTCCAGGCGGCGGTCCAGGCGCCGCCACCATGTGGCGCATCTCCCGCCGCAGGCTCTTGTAGTTCTTTGGAGGAAGATATTGAGAAAATGAGAGTTGTCGAGCACATTTCCTAAAGCACCATGCGGTAGATCCAATTTTGCACCTGATAACTACTTACACATACATGGTACTGCAATGCTATAATGTTGGCGGTATGTGATAAAAAGGAAAGCTCATATAAGATATCATTATTTCTAAAATTCTTAGTTTGATAATTATGCATACCTAGTTTGGTAACAGTGATTTCTTACTGATTGGCTGTTGGATGGGTTACACATGCTCAGATCTCTACTGAGCAACTGAATCACCCAGGCGCTGGGTCAAAGGGCAAGACCATAACGGTCTCTATTAGGGGTCCCTGCAAACAGGAAGTCATTATTTCCGTTGCATTTATTTATACACAGAACACAATGCTGATTGCTGAATGGGCAGATTAAGGTAATTGGGATGGATAACTACTGCTCTTTTTGCCTAAAAGTATATATTTATCACTGAACTTCCACTTAAAACGATATTATTGCATCATGGGGGACACTGATAACAGCAGGAGGTAATGCTGGCTTAAAACATTACGTTTATTGCTAAATTGTATCAGAACATTCTTGTTTTGTATCACTACACAGGACGTGCTACATACAAAATTTTTGGAAGTGGTGCCGCCCCCATAAAAGCATTGTCACAACCCACAGTACCCAATGTTGCATCATGTAGCGTGGATTTTACACTGGGAAAATACGATATTAATAGTCTTGTATATAACATTTCATTAACGTTAGATATGATTTACTTACGATTCTCAGCATGGCTGCCAATGACGGGAGCAGAGTGCGTGAGGGGCTGGAGAGGTGGAGGACCTGGAGGGGCTGGAGAGGGTGGAGGGGTGGAGGGGTGGATGGGCCTGTAGAGGCTGGTCTGTCTGCTTCTAGAAAAAAAAGTTTTCTGTTCAACAATCACCGTCCATCCATTTAATATATTATAAGAACATTTCCAAAAGGCTATGTCTGAACATTTCTTGGATAATTTTGGACGTTTGGACCGAATTTCGTGACTTAAGCTTAAAAACTGAGGGACAAGTTACAAGCCCAAACAATGGGGAGTTGGGGACAATAAAATGGGAATGAGAAATGAAGCTCTCTGTCTCTCACCAAAATTAATGATTTGTTTCCTTTTTTTTTTCGAAAATTTTTAATCAGTGAAATAATAAAATTCATTAATTATCAATGATAATTTCACTAATTATTTGCTGACAATCAAGGTCAATAAAAAGATTAAAAATTGGCTTAGGATGCACGTACGTGTCCTGTGGCTGGTCCCCGTTCCTCCTCTTCTTGGTGCGGTGGAACTGCCCGGTGGGGCGATGGTGAGCCCGGAGGGGCAAGGGACTGCCCGAGGGGGCAATGGGCGCCCTTAGCCTGAGGGCTAGTTGGTGGTAGTGCTAAAAAAAAAAAGGAAATTTTTTAACCTCTCACTGTCATTAATTTTCAATACATTTACTAAAACAATTCTCGAGAAGTTGTCAAAAATTATGCAACATTTGGATAAAGGCTTGGACATATCAACGTGTTAAAAGCCACAATAGTGTGGCACAATTAATGTGATCCTCAATTTTTTGCACAATTTGCTATCGTACTGCACGCACATGGCAATACACATGAGCACACCGGAAACACGCCTTGTTTCTGGAGGGCTCGTGTGCGCTGTAATGTGGCCTTGGACAAATAAAGATTTAGAAAATGTTTTTTTTCAATAGGCGCACTTACATTTCTTCCTCTTGCGGGACGGTGGTGGGGGTGGGTTATCTAGGATATTCCCCTGCAAATAAAATAAAAATAACATAATGAATGATATTCTAAAGGAAATTTTATTATATCCTTTGAATTCTGCTTGAAAATACAGATTAAATAAGAATGTTTAGTTTCGTTAAAAGTCAATCATATTTCTATGGCAATGATTCATACCTTATTCTGGCTAAGTACTTATATTTTTTATTGTGTGTATTGTAGCCACGGAAAGGGAAAAGTTTGGTGGGTGTAGGGGAGCATCAGTAGCTGTGGTGTACTTGTATCTGTATAGATTTTGTGGGTAACACACATTTATTAATTTTTGGAGTGTATAAATCAATTTTTATAATTGATCAACTTTTATTTTTTGACTTTACTTCCCTTCAAATAGGCTGGTGCCATGTAACTAAAGGGTGGGCCAGTAAAGTGTGTTTAAACTGTGTCTATTGTGTGGTATCATGGGCTTTTATAAGATAAAAAGAAATCATTTTAATGATCGATTTCATTTTAACTTTACTTAGCCTTTAAATAAGGCTGCCATGGAAATGGAAGGGTGGCCACCAATTGTGTCTATGTTGGGTATCATTTTAAATTTATAGGTGTTATGTAAATAAAGTCACTTTTCAGTGATTTTTTTTTGACTTTACTTACCCTTTAAATAGGGCTGATATTGAATAATAACAAGAATAATAATAATGTAAAAATAACCATGAATGAGAAATACAAAGAACTTGGATCTCTCTCTCTCTCTCAAGCCAAATTAAGGATTATTGATGTTTTTAAAACATATATATATGTTAAAATATGTTTTTGTCAGAAGTGATTAAAATATTTTCTACGTATTATAATACAGTAATATAATAAAAAGTATACTTGCCCTTCTTCATTTGCCGAACGGCAGGCCACATATGAGCCTCTGCCTCTTGAGGTCTGACCACTGCCTCTGGAGGGTAGAGACGTGGTCTGGTATCCGAAGCGTCGCAGGATGCGGCGCTGTAGCCCCTCCCATTATTCTGTTCGCGCCTCCGGCGCCGCCATGATGGGTGCCAGGGGGGAAATCATCATACCCCTGAGCAGGAGGTAGTTCAGGGCATATAGTTTGCCTTGCAGCACTGGCCATTTTGATAGGCAGGAAGTTCCGTTCCTCCTCGTTTTTACGGAATCCCTCGTTTTTATAACGGAAATCCTCGTTTTTACGAGATTCGCGGACTTACGAAATCCTCGTTTTTATACGAAATCCTCGTTTTTTAACGGAGATTCGCGGACTTTACGGAATCCTCGGTTTTACGGAGATCCTCGTTTTTTACGGAAATCCTCGTATTTTCGAAAAATACTGTTCTCGCTAGCGACTGTAATTTTTAGGTATTGTAGCATTGATACGTGTTTCTAAGGACATTACCCAGGTCCCCGAGTGATAATTTAACATTACCAGGCTATTGAGACCACTTTAATGCGGATTTTGCCGAACTTCATTTTAATATACGTTTTAACGTCCGCTCGCGGATTTTCGAATTTACGGATGTTTTTTTTTCAAAATCCCGGTCCCCGCGCGGACCGATTTTTCGAAGTTCGGACATCTCTACTCCTTGCCTGCAGTACTTTTGTCTTGATTACATTTCAGCACCTGTTGTGATTTCCACTCCCACCTCTTAAACCCTGTGATGTAGGAATACATTAAATCATCATATTCACAATGGTGGTGCAGCAGATTAACACTTTCCTATAGCAGTGTTGTAGTGTGATGAGGTATATAGGTTTGGGTACTAGTGTGTTTCGGATCTGAATAAATGTATGTCTCACCTACGGCTTTCACTCCAAACCAAATCCGATACATAATAATAAATTGCAGGTGAACTATACAAAACACAGGTCTGTAGCTGTGAATATTGCAAGTTATTGTAAACATGCGTGGTACATGTTTCTGCCACTCAATACTTGAGGAAGGACAAGTGGGTCGAAACATGTAGCACGCATGTTTTGCAATAAACTTGCACAATTCCCAGTTGCCACCTTGACCTTGAAGCTCTCAAACTATTAGGGCTACTCCCTCTAGTGCGTTCTGGATTGCGGTTTGTGCTAGTGGGAGTGCAGGCATGTAATAGCCTATGGGACCGGCCACGCTACATGCGATGCGTTTCAGTGTGCTATTGGACCATTTTTGGTCTGTATTGTATGTGCTCTGCTAGGGTCCAATTGTGGTAGCGCAACACCCATGCATGGAAGCGAGCACGATCGCAAATTATTGCGATCATGTGTCCTCCCTATCGCTGTGGGTAAATGTCTGCGGGATTCTGAACTGAATTCCAAGCGTCGGATGCGCAGGTGATATTTGCATAACCCCCGCATACAACGCTAATATGGAGCTAAAGTTGCGGGAACCGGTAGCGAACCAGCTAGCACAACTTTAACTCCATATATCTCCCAGCGAATCTGGGTAAATAAATGAGCCTGACAGTCTCTTGCAGAAGTACTCACAAATATAAAGGGTTAACAAGTTGCTTTCTAAAAACATATGAAAGGGTTTAACACCTTCCCCTACTCTGAGCAGAAAATCTGCTAATATATCACTGCTATCTCTGATGATTGGCTTGGAGACACTGGTAGTGGGGACTCTGAGTTCAACGTTACATGCAGCTAGCATAAGGGAGTGGGAAATACACACAAGGTAGCTAGGTAGCATGTGCAGAGGAGTTTTGGGTCCAGGACCACCAGGAAGAGGCAAAACTAGAAGCCAGCCGTGACATCATAGATTGCCAGTACTCAGAAATGTTCTATAAATGATTTCTACACTAAGAGGCTGAATTCAGAGGTCAGAAACAAATGTGACAGTTATAGAGTCTGTGGAGCTGCCTTTGTATTTTGGGTTTAGTTCTTCTTTAATGGGTAAGTCCCCCAACCGCTGTTGAAGAGTCAACTCCAAAGTCACATAAAAGGAATCAAATTAGATTGTTAATGTCCACTCACTACATACTTCAAGTGGCCCAGGTTCTGATAGCCCCAGGCCTGTCCCAAGCCCGCATCCAAAGGTACAAACGAACAAAGTTACTGCCGCACAAGCCGGTACACTTTTCAATCAGAGCACTGTTCTTATATCAAAAACTTCTTTATTTGCAGTTAAATCGCTTTATGCGTTTCGGACCGATCCACTCCTTAATCATAAGCCCAACTTCACAGTGTACAAAATGCCTTAAATACACCCACAGTGACGTGATATCCTCCCTCCCCTCTCTACACAGACACACCCACATTGTATACGATACAAACTTCCCTTATCCATATAGCAAGAAAGTTTGAAGATGAAACAGAATCCATTGTATACATAATACTTTTGGGCATATACCATGTGGGATTTACAGGACATACAACAATAGTAAAATATAAATACACAGGCAAAATACCACTAATCTTCCATCTATATACAATGTTACAAATACGGAGAATGATAAGTTAAAAAAATACGTATCAATCTCTATAGTAACAAATAATTTACAATGAGTTGTTCTACTTAGAAAAGCTTATGTAGGTACTTGTTAGAATATATTAAAGTGTATTATAGTACATTATTAATATATTATTATCATTAATATTTCTTTGGTGGAAGACCTGTGAAATAGTTAATATCAAAGGTAGAATTCATGCCCGCAGGATATAAAATCCATTTGGCCTAGCAATACAAAAGGCTCGACCAACGATCCTTATTACGAGGGTTTTGATTAATCTTATGTATGCCTTGAACTGACATGTATCTTATATTACCTCCATTACATGTTTTTAAGTGTCTAGCTACAGGACTGGACTTGTCTATTCCCTTAATTGCTCTAATGTGTTCACGTATATGAGATTTCAACATCCTAGACGTGCAGCCAACGTATTGTAAAGAACATTTGGTGCTTGTTAATAAGTTATCTATATATTCTGAAACACAATTATATACTGGTAGATAATATACTTCTTTCTTGTAGTACTACTACTAAAGGATTTTCCTACCTTTATAGTCCTACATGTGACACATCTAGTGTGCCCACATTTATACGACCCATTAAGCTTACACCAGTAGTTTTTGGCTTTTTAGCTCCCATGTTTATACAAACTAGTAGACAACATTCTCCTATTGTATTAGATCTTTTAGGTACAACCGACACGATGGGCCAAGATTTTTTCCACGTCCTTATCATGTTGAGGATAGGCAAATGTTTTTTATTATTTTTACAATGTCCCTCAAACTGTAGACTATAGCTTGAGATGAACCTAATTATCGTTAGTTTACATTTTTGGTCTTATTTGTAACCACACCAATTTATAATTTTTTTACTTTTATACAGACACTATTTTTTTTTTTTAAACCTATGCCCCTCTAGAACCTACCTTTGTGCCTTTGAAGTTTCTGACAATCTTGTTTACTTACTGGTTTTGCTGAATGCTAAGCCTTTGAGATTTCCTTTGAGATTTCCTCTGATTTCATCTTGCTTAAGCCTCAAACAGTAATGCTTGTGAGTTCCGTGCACTCACAGGCTTAACTGTTGAGGCTCAGCAGAGAGTGAACGGAACTCACAGGCATTACTGTTTGAGGCTCAAGCAGGAGAAAGCAGAGGAAATTTCAGAGGGGTGGAGTTTTAACATTCAGCAAACCAGTAACATGATGTCACCAACTTTCAAGTCACAAAGCTAGGCTCTGGAGGGCAGTAGCTAAAAAAAAAAATATGCAACGGTATTTACAAAGCTGCAGCTTCTAAATGACATACTTGATTTTACAGTGCACTTATCCTTTAAAGATCAGGGAACCCTCTATTTATAACCTTAACTTTAACACAGACACGTTCAAAGTCTGCAGAATGATAAACCTGACTAAGAAATCCATCCTTCATATCTTGTGCCTTCATCTCATAATCCTGTTCATCCGAACAATGCCCTCAGGCGCAGAAATTGACCGTAGGGCATGCCTTAATACATTTCTAGATAATTTGAAGTAGCGTGCACACAAAGTATTTTTCGTGTTCAATTTGTGGAAAATAGAGGTGTGAATTTTGCATATCTCTAATGCATATAGATAAATCTAGAATGCCACCTGATTCAGAAACTGGATGATCGTTGTGTGGCTTCCATTTTATGATTTTGTCACCATTGAATGTTCCCTCCCTGTATTCAAGTATACCGCACCAACTATTCTGATCTATTAATTATCTCTTAACCCGATTAACTTTATGTTCAGTCAGAATACTATTACAGGTGTGTGGGGCCGCGATGGGGGCCAAATTATCCCTACATATGCAATCTATATGGGTGGTGGGAAGAAACCCACCTCCATGCGCCCACACCCCATCCCTTTACTGGAAAGGTTACTCCTCAGCCATTGGAGATATTTGATGATCTCCTCTGGTTTGGGGTGGAACCAAGGAGGAATTCTCCACCCTACTATTTCATTATTATTCGAATTCTATAATTTAAAGTTCACATGAATTATGGGGAGACGGGTGGCATTTCTAGATTTATACATTAAGATATGTAAATTCACACCTCTATAATACTTTGTTGCATGCGACCTCAATCTCCTAGACAATTACGGTCATTTTCTGCGCCTGGGGCGCATTTGTTCGGATGAACAATATTATGAGATGAGGCACAAGAATGAAGGATAGATTTCTTAGTCGGGGTATCATCCTGCGGACATCGAACGTACCTGTGTCAAGTTAAGTATAGAATAGAAGGTCCCTGATCTATAAGGAACAAAAGAAAAAAATGTGGAAGTGAGGTTTTGGGGATAATCAACTAAAAAATCAGAAAAACTTGTGTCTGTAATAAAGTATAAAAATTATAAATATAAAAACCAAAATTAAAGACAGATGGTACAAATAGACCAAATTTAACTAACGATAATAAGGGAATTAGGTTCAATCTCAAGCGTATAGTCCACAGTTTTAAGGATATTGTAAAAATAATTAAAACACATTTGCCTATCCCTCAACATGGATAAGGACATGGAAAAAATCTTGGCCCCATCGTGTCGGTTTGTACCTAAAAGAGCTAATACAATAGGAAGACTGTTGTCTCCTAGTTTTGTTATAACATTGAGCTAAAAGCCAGAACTACTGTTGTAAACTTAATGGGTCGTATAGAATATGGTCACACTAGATGTGTCACATGTAGGACTATAAAGGTAGGAACTCCTTTTAGTAAGTAGTGCTACAGAAAGAGTATATTATCTACCAGTATATTAATTGTGTTTCAGAATGTAGTATACTTATTAACATGCACAAATGTTCTTTACAATACGTTTGGCTGCACGTCTAGGATGTTGAAATCTCATATACGTGAACACATTAGAGCAATTAAGGGAATAGACAATTCCAGTCCTGTAGCTAGACACTTAAAAACATGTAATGAGGTAATATAAGATACATGTCAGTTCAAGGCATACATAAGAATTAATCAAAACCCTCGTAATAAGGATCGTTGGTCGGCCTTTTGTATTGCGAGCCAAATGGACTTTCCTCTCCATACAAGATTCCTGCGGGCATGAATTCTACCTTTGATATAACTGTTTCACAGGTCCTTCCACCAAAGAAATATTAATGATAATAATTATATATATAATATACTAATAATACACTTTAATATATTCTAACAAGTACCTACAATAAGCTAGAATCGAAAACTCTTGTAAAATTATATGTCTATAGAGGTTGATACAGTATTAAATAACAAGTAAACTTACTGTAAATGGCATTGGCACCTGTGAAATGGTTGGGGAACATGTCACTTTCCCCAAAACTTTTTAAACACTTATTAAACACGAGCAGGCAATTGTCAAGTTTTGCGCAAGCACATTCGAGAGTTCCTGCCAATTTGAGGGGTAGAACAATACTTTCAAGAGGGTAGTGAAAATAGAACCATAATTCAAGGTTTACCGAAATCAAACGATACTTTCGAGGGTTAGCGAATTTAACATTCTAGGGTTAGTGAAAACATCCTAACATTCAAGGGTTACTGAATACGAATTATACTTTTGAGGGTTATAAAATCAAGGCTACATTCGAGGGTTAACAAACAATACATTATGGGTTATCGAAAACGATCTGTACATTCGCGGGTTACCGAAAAGTATGATACATTTGAGGGTTAGCGACGATACATTCGAGGGTTAGCGAATGATACATCTAGGGGTAGCGAACGGCCTGTAATGATAATTATTGCATTTTAATAATTATCGAAAATACAGCCGCGAGTCTGGAAAATGTCCAGAATATGGGTCCAGGATAGTTTGAAGTACGAGTCCATTCGGACTAATAAGTTCGACTTAAGGTGATGTCGCATGCGACGTGACGTCAGGTGCGTGCACTTAAATGTGCATTTGTGTGGCCTAGCCCTGAGTTGATTTAGTGCACCAGGTGTTGACAGGATGAAACCTTGATTGGGCATTTGTTAGCAGATCGAAATTATCCAACCAGTGACTTTGGGTGACATTGACTAATGAGTGCATAGTTTAGCTGCAATCTGCTGTAAATAGAAAGAAATTACACCCAAATTGATCAGTTTACCAAATCCACCATGATTTCTTAACACTAGATTATTCCACTGCTAGACAGTCTGTATATATTAAACTCCACTATGCTGTACATTCCTTTTGTTAGGTGCTTTAACTTAAAACAGCTTAAGAAAATCATATCAAATCCAATGTAAACACGAAAAAATCTGAGAAGTTTGTATGGCTGCTGCAGATTTTTACAGGGTTTTTACAGTGTCTGGGCCTTAATCTCCCCACATCCTTCCTCATTTTTTGCAGACAAGGGATCATCAATTACAGGACCATTCCTACAAGAAATGCAAGGGATTTATTATTTATGAGCACAGTTCTATTTGATGATAAATGTCATACTTTGTTGAATTTGTCATGCTAGAAATATTTTAGTGTTTATCTATCCATTGTAGTCTATTCCCCATGAACACCACTACGCTCGATGAACTAGCTGGTGATTATAACAACCGTTTCAGAGGATTGTTGCATGTGTGTGGGCATCAAACTAGCGATGGATGAATAATGCCTGACCAACCGATTACACGTATGATATTTGTTTAAAAAAAGTCAATTGGGCACTCAGTTGTGTTCGTGGTGTTCGGCAAGGGTGTGTATAGAGTTTAAACCATGTTTTACACTTTCATAATGTTTATACTGAACACAATACAAAATGATTCATAAACATGGGAAAATAGTACAATTTGTAGCGTTACTAATGAATGGGAGTAAGAAGCAGTAAATCCAATAGCTTCTTCTAGCTATACTGCTCACACGTTTTTAAAGGAATTCAGCAAGTGTGTAGTTCCAAACCACTTGGAGGACTAACCACAGATCTTTTAAGGCAACCCTAAATAATCAGTCTCTATGATCCCAAACACTCAATAATGTTGAAATGTGGGTCATATTATCACTTCCAGGACTTCTGTTCTCTTTACTGTAAAAAGTTCTTAATGACATGGCTGGCAGCAAAATAAATTTGAAGCCAATCAGATGCCTCCCTGATGGTATTGTATGGTAGAATAACCGCCTCATTTTTAATTGTGAAAGCATTTTACTGTACTGTGTATTCACAGCTGGCTAAAACCTTTCCATTGAAGATAGTATTATTTTTTTTACTTTACTTCTCTTTAGACAGCTAGACCTCTGGCCCCTGTCTACTCAAAGGGTAACTCCAGCTTCAGAAAAACTTTTTAAAGGATTACCCCCCAGAAACCAGGTTGGAGTTTATTCTTACCTTCATGTGAGTTATTGGAACTTACTAACAAAGATCTCTCGCAGGAAGTCCCTCCTTCATGCTGTCCTTCATTTGTTGCGAGCTGGTATGAGGACCACTAGAAATTGCCGTTATGTCACCATTGAGGCCATGAATGACAGTCCTTACCAGAAGAGGAGGAGAAGACTGTGAGGGATCCTTGTTTGTAAGTACTAACATTGGATGAAGATACGAAAAAAGGCAACCTGGGTTTTGCGTGCCCAGCAACAAAGCTTTGTTTCAGTTCTAAAACTTGCTCTGAGCACTGATTACTTCATTATTTGATAACACAGGTAGTTATATTTTACAAACATCAAGCTCTCTTCTATTGCATTGCATTACGGGGGACAATGAGACACAAACCACACAATTTTTGGTATAGATCTCACGTTTACTGTAAATTAATTGCATCTCATTAGTACTTCAACATTTACAAACAAAAACTGGAATAACTGCAGGGATGTGCATAAAACATTTTGTTTAATTTAATAAGCACTTTTGGCATGTTAACACTAATACGCCAACACTGGGCACACCCTGATATAAAGAAAAAACAATTAAAGCTTCCTTAATTTTTATTTAGGGGCATTCAAGCCGAATTCTGACACGAATTTTATAGGTGTGTAATTTGCATGCTACCCATTACACTGATAAAATACCTACAGAGCTGAGACCAGACAGAAACATCCGAGACTTCATTCTGTAACTGCAATCGCTGATCCTAACAGAGACAACAGTCTGGAGTTAAGGGCAGCAGAAAGAAATGTCAAGAGCCATGTCCACCACCAAGTGACCCATGTCCTCCTCAGAATGCCGGATAGTAAGTATTACAAACACAAATTTATTTTTTTATGTTTTTTTAAAATCAGTTTTTCTTGCCTACAAGAATCTATTTGTATGTAGATATATGCCGTAAATACAACAACCAGGTGAATAAAAGCATGTCTTTAGATATAAATCTACATATTTTGACATATCAGTGTAAGTGGAGTTCCATCCATTGCCTCCAAGCAGGTCAGTTAATTTGATTGGTAGTATCTACCCAGGGGTGAGTGCTCCTGTGTCCAGGAATTAAACAATATGTCTGTTTGCATTTTCCAGGCAATTACTTTTTATGCCTTAAGTTGTTTCTCTTCAAAGTTTTTCTTCCCCATCGTGTTAAGAATCTACCTGAAAACTGTTAAACAGTCGTTCTTATTCCTTTCACCCTAGGACATGGGCGGATGGAATCTCACATGTGATTGATACAGTATGATTACATGAGTTGAAAAGCCTTCGTTTTTTATTCTGACATCTGACATATTTCTTCTTTTTCAGCTGTAAGGATCCTGCGCTAAGCCAGTCCAGCATGCCAAGGTACTGAACAGCACAGTGTAAGTATAACATAGTGCACAACAGTTCCACATTATAACAAAATTATAAAGGGAAAGTAATTCAGAAAAATCCTGTCGATATGATAAAAGGTTAATTGCCTAGTGAAAATTGATTCTGTTCAACATAGAAAAAACACACTGTACATAAGAAACTTTTATTTAGGAGAGGAACAAATCTAAGAACATAATCCATATTTTTTAATGAGTTACATGTGTCACCTGCTTATACAGATGTATTTATTATCATTTAAATAGTAGGTAACATTTTCCATGTGTTACAATTTAGGACAAATATTAAAGGTGAACTAAATGGTTAAATAATAAACACCCTATTTGCTGTATGAAAATGCAGATCCTCCCAATTGGGAATTCAACAGATTGACAAAACTCCAAATTTGTGTCTCCCATTTCCTACCCCCCCCTCCCCAATTCTGGGCTGGTCATTAGATGCGCCACCTATAGGAGGGCGTCTTCTAGCAATATGGCCATATGTCTGTTCATGGGGGGACAGCTTTTTACTGGATGAGAGCTAAGCATTTGGATTTCCAATCTGCTGAATTCACAGGTGTGAGGACCCACCATTTAGGTCTTCACTTGTGTAAAGCAGAATGAGGGTAAGTTAATGCAGCCCTCTCATTACCTTTAATGAATTAAGATTAAATGCTAAATATAATAATAAGTAAATATGCACATAGTTCTTCTTGTTCTTTTATTGTCTTGGCATTTTGATTTTATGAGTGGCATTTTGTATAAGATTTTAACATCCGATTTATGTCTTTTCTTTAGATCCATGCAAGCAACCACAACAGAAACAACAACATGTCAAGATCAGAAACATCACAAAAGACATGGGCATTTCTATACCATGCTTTACTTTATAAGATTAACTGTTATTTAAAACAAAATATCTGTAATTGTGTGTGTGAATACTAAATCATCTTTTTAAAAATCATTCTGGTGTCAATATTCATTTAATGAATTCAATAAAGTAGCTGTGAGTATGTATTTTGGTTTCCAATTTCTGTTTTTCATGTCAGAATGTTTTTAATTAAGTCCCCTAAAAGGGGAAACACTATAAGTATGATATAAGAAATATAAGTATGACTTAGGTTTCCAATTGGCTCTCATAGAGAGGTAGAGCACAAAGTATTACAACGCATTTTACATCAGCCATTGTATTAAATTATTATATGTCCTCAAAGTTAAAATCTAAGAGTTTCAATACCCAAATCTGCAAAACGAGATCACGTGTATAGGTAGACCAGTGGTGGCGAACCTATGGCAGCATTCAGAGGTGGCACTCAGAGAACTTTCTGTGGGCACTCATGCACAGAAGAGTTCACCAGAGTGTGTTTACCATATACATGGCCTTTCTGGTAACAAGAGAGACCAAAACAAGTATAGATTCACTCAATAACCACAAAGCTGGTAATTGCCATTAATCAGTAGGTGCAACCTCAATCAAATCCAACCTCAAATCAAGAGTAGCACCTATTATCAGTGTATTAAAAGTATTGCGCAATAACATTCAATGTAAATCTATAATCGATTCTATCTACTTTATCTGTCTCTGTCAGATATTCATGATATACTGATATTCCTCAGTATTCATGTTAAACTATCATGTTTGCACTAGGCAATATTAAGTGGGTTTTGGGCTACAGTTTGGGCACTCAGTCTCTAAAAGGCTTGCCATCACTGGAGTAGACAGTTACAGTACAGTGTAATCATAATATATATGGTTAGCATGAACAGCTGCTTAAAGGGCAATTATAGTGAGAAAACTGTTTTTTTTATTTTCTTCTAATGTATCCTTAAGTCATCCCATCCACCAGGGTACCTTTGTTTCTTTAAATTCTACATAGTCCCCGAGATATAAGCCTTTGAATATGCTGTGATTTGTAGGAGGCTTACACCATCTGTCACTCAAAGGCACACACCACACAATCCAAACTCCCCTGCAGTACTGTCACACACTCTCACCCACACTATATGTACCATGTGCAACATATAGTCAAATGCTGGTGCTAAACACAAAAATAAACCATTAACCCAGCAATATGAGCATAACACACTATAAACAGACCCCCCCCCCAAAAAAAATCTTATATACATACAAAACCAGTGACTCAAATGGAACACTAATACAGTATATATAATACAGTAATACAGACTTATACCAAAAAGACACACAGTGCAATTATGAAATATATAGACTAAAGCAACTGAAATGTAACGGACAACAAGCAGTGTCACTGTGTTTGTGAAGGTCTCACTACAAGCTGCTGTTACACTGACTCTCTCTTCAGTGATTATGATCTCAGCTAAGCAGGGGGAGAGATATGAACTTTAGGTAAAAAATAAATAACAATTAGCAAAGTTAGAGAACAGGCAGAGTTCAGTAACTTACTTGTAAAGAATCTCAGCACCACTTGTCCTCCTCTCTCCCCTCTGCCCCTCCCTTCAGCATATTGCAACTTTATTCCACACTTTGATTGCTTGCAGTCTAGCTGGAAGGGAGGGTCAACAGGATGTCAGCACTTCATTTAAAGTCCTTTCAACTGACATGTCGGACTCTGTTAGCCCGTCACTGCTTGAGGGGGTTAATAGACTCTAACTACGTTACGAGTCATAAAGGTATACAGGAGTGCAAGTCGGTAGAGACAGGAGTGACAGTTTGGGGGAGAGTAGAGCAGAGAGGGGAGGGGGGGACTACAAGCTTGGTAAAAAACTTCTGCCAGTGTGAGAAACGAAGCCACACAGAAACATGAAAGTAAGGCAGCTTATACTAAGTGATCTATACATGTATACAGACAAAGTTTTTTTTTCACTATAGTTGCCTTTAAATCTAAATGGCATATTAAACACTACTAAAATATACTGCGCTTGGAAATATCACAGTACAAGTGCTACCATTACTTTAGAAAGATGAGTCTGACCGCCTGCATCTGTTTACTCCAAGATTAAATAAAGGGAAAACTCACTATTTGATTGCATTGATTAGACTATGTATGTATGTTTTAAAGAGCTGTTAGTTTTTCATTTATGGCAGATTAGTGTTCTTTCTCCTTTAAAACAGAGGATTGTACTTACAATAGCAGTGGGGAGGGGAAAAAATATTTGCTGCTTATTTGTTTGCAGATTAGGAGTGAGCTCTACAATTTTATTCCAGTCAATACTGTCAGAATCCTTTGTCAGAAAGTATTGGAGTTTACCTGACGCTTCCTTCTCAGAACGCCCCATGCATTGTAAAATATTCTCAGATTATAATGTTAGGTATTGGCTATTTAAAGATAATCCGGATATTTGGATAATTTTCTGTTCCTTAAATCCATAGGGTATAATGAGCAAGATTGATGCCATCATTAAGTTTTAATTCTAGCATCCTCCCATTAATTGGTTATGGGTATATGAAGAACTACCGTGGAACATCTTTTGACACACAACTAATTTCTTTGATGCTCTGTTAATACCTGTTACTTTCAAAAACAATACCACATTCTTCAACTATAGACATACCCCATTTGTCAGGGTGCAGGCCAGGCTTTACTGTACACAGTTGCTCCCAAGTGCAAGGTATTGGGTGCTAATTAACTATGAAAATACTAGAAAGCCAGCTCAAGGAGAAGGCCAAAAGAGTGGATGGTGGTCAGAAATCAGAGCCATGGGTCAAAACTAGGGAATCGGATTAGTTAATGTACAACAGGACACGGGGTTTTCTAACATGTCTGATCGCCCATCCATCCAATTCGAACAAAAAAACAGTGCAAGCATCTGCTCTGTAAAAAATATTTAAAACAAATGTTGGTCGGTCCCTGAAATATGGATGGTGTATAATAGGGACTACATTGGCTAGGTTTTACAAGCAGAAGTCAGTACTTTATGGTTAGAATTTTTTTTTTTAAGTATATTTATTTGTGCTGAACTGAAGTTTAAGAAATTCAGAAAATCAGAAATCCATGAATGCAATTGAAGCAGAACTTTGCCACATTTTCTTACTTTTTTGGACAAAATATTAATTATTTTAAAATTATCAACTGCATTTTTGATATTTTGACAAAAACTAGGTTCATTTCAAAACTGGGACATCACTCTAAGCATCAGTAGACTTAGGGATAATAAGTGTAAAATCCATGCAACAATGTAATATCAGGTAAAGGGGATCTCACCTCTAAAATACAGTAAACCTGTAAGGATCTCCTGCTCTGCCTTATGTTGCCCTAGATGTCACTATTCCTTGTTCCATTTAGTCCTCTAGTTGTCACTGTTTTGTTTATTCCACTTCCCACCAGCAGCAGGCCGTTTCACCTTTGGACAATATTCCTCATCATGTTCACCTGATTGCCGTCTCCAGTTATTTAAGGACTCCACCCCGTCAGTTCATTGCCAGATCGTCGTTTTTTGTTGCCGCTCTCACCATCCATCATCCTTGCTCCTGTTCCAGACCGTTCTTGTTCTAGACCTGCCTAGCTTTTATTCCAGTCTGCTCCAGTCCTGTTTTTGTGCTGTTCTAGTTGCTATTATCTTTCCTTCATTCTCTTGTCATTTGTTATATATTATCATTGTATATAGTCTTGTTAGTATTCTTCTCATTTCACTTGTGTTAATTAAACAGG
The DNA here is from genome assembly GCA_019447015.1 of Hymenochirus boettgeri. Taxonomy (NCBI): domain Eukaryota; kingdom Metazoa; phylum Chordata; class Amphibia; order Anura; family Pipidae; genus Hymenochirus; species Hymenochirus boettgeri. The sequence goes on along the minus strand of CM033475.1, from coordinate 86,477,110 downwards.
TTACCTTGACCGCTGCACTTCAGTCTCTTTGTACATTCTTAGTGCTTTGCAGCAGCGCTCATCTTGGGAGCGTTACAAAACCTTCATAGTGTAGGGCACCCCATCCCACCCCAAACACCGATTTACTTAAAACAGCAAGGTCTATAATATCAATATATCTTTTTATATATATTTTTATATATGGTTTTTGCACTTTAATATCTTAATAAATTTATAACTGATATATACTGATGAGAATATACTGAGGTTATAGAATAAATTTACTTAGTAATAGGTTATTGTATTAGCCCTTTGTATGTGTTAAGTTAATTGAGGACTGTTTATTGTATTAAGTTGGCCAGCCTAAGTTATATTATAAATAGATCTGTGTTTTAGTAAATTGATTTTAATATCAATATATTAGTATACTATTTTTATGCTTATGTTTTATTATTGGTTTTATTCTTATTTATAAGTAACATCCCCACTAGGGACAGGGGGCGAGTGAACATAGTTGATCTAACCTTTATCTTGCCATCTCAAACAGTGTTCCCCATCATTTTGAGGGGTGAGTAGGGTGCTCAAGTCTCATGCTCATTCTCTCTTTTGAGCAGTGACTGGAATTTCTGTGCTAAAAATTCTGTATCATTATCAGACCATATACATTTATGTCCCATGGGGGCAGTATCAGTAAAAACCTTTCTGTAGCTTATACTGTATGATTTTTGCCCCCTAAAATACACAAAATACTGCACCAGAATAATCATCAGTTAAAGTTATGATATACCGAAAACATCTTTTCCTAATGGTCTATTGGACACTGCTAGATCAGTGTGTAATGGTTAAAGTGAGTCATTTTCATGGGTATCAAATCCTGTTTTGCTCTACACACATTTGGTACAAATTTCACAGTTTATTTGGAAAAATCAAACTTACCCTTAATATTCATCCCATCTACTACACCTTGTAGGTTTTAAAATTATAATTATAACAAATGTTCAAAGACCCACCACTTTGTTAGACATTTGAATGTGTGTGATCTATCACTGGATCAATGTACAATTGATGGCTGAATTGGCCATCTGTGTCGGAAATCGGCTGACATAACTTTTGGTGTGTGTTTATAGCCATTTATTATTTAGGTAAAGATAGAAACTCTACTTGCAATATTTGCAATCTGTTTTTCATCAATCTTAGCAGGATGACTGCTTGTAACATTTCAGTGTCAGAGTGGCAATAATATAGTATAAGTTAGTAAAGGATTTTGTCTATGGGACATAGTGTAATTTGAAACATTGTCAACTGTAAAATGTAGATGTTAAAAAGCTATATGCTCACCTCTCCTGGGGCAGATATACATTAGGAGCCGGTTGGCTTATAAACTAGTGCCCTTAGCCCCTCACCTAAACACAGACCACCACACCCTTATCCACACCCATTTACTCTTTTTTTTCTAAAAAATAAAAGGGGGTGGAAAGGTCGGAAGAGATGACAGCGCACCTCCAACCTCTCATATCTATATAGGCCCCTCTAACCACAGGCACCCTAGGCGTGCCTAATGGCCTTATGGTAAATGCTGGCCTGACATCTATAAGAGCCAATGTGAAACCATATTTGTTCATTAAACTCTAATTAAACTTTTTTTCTTTTTAAAGTATTATTATACTACGCAGAGAACGACTGATTTTGACTCCTCCTACTCTTTTATGACAAATGCTCTCTTGTGTAAAGATGGGAGAATTGTCTGTGACAATGACTGTGGAGGAGCCAGAAAGCAGGCAGTCTGTATAAAGTAAATATACTTTAAGTTTTATCAGACATCAGGTGTGATTCCAATTGGGGGTGCATTGTTCTCAGTTATATATATTATAATATATATAATATATAATATAATATATCAACGGGTGGATGGATGCACTCGTCCCTCGTTAATCTTCTTACGCGGCCTGGGTGCTTTCCATGGGGAATAACAGTAACAGGTATACGGAGCACTCCAAGGATAAGAAATTAGAAACTTTATTGCAAATCACAGAGATCTACGCATTTCAGCCGACACGTGGCCGTCGTAGGATACGCCATATTGAAAATACAAACATAAATAGATAAAAAACACACCCACGACCCTCCCACCCCACCATCTCCTCTAACTTAACCCGTAATCAGTGCACGATAAACCAAAACTTACTCCTATTGAGGTAAGTATCGTAGTATATGAGGACCGGCACCCCACTACTCTATCTAAGTGCGGTCCCGCGGGTACTATGATACAGTGTTCCGTGTATCCGTATGGTGGTTACTTTGATTTCTTTTGATCAGGTATATACATGTTGCCTACTCACCATGTACTTTGTAGCGAGCTTAACATTGTGATGTTTAATCATTTAGTTATGTAAAATGTGGGTCGCTTGGCACACCATACACATTGGTGAATCAGTTTCTTTGATATGTCACTATGATACTTACCTCGGATAGGAAGTAAGTTGGTTTTATCGTGCACTGATTAAGGGGTTAAGTTAGAGGAGGGTGGTGGGGTGGGAGGGTCAGTGGGTGTGTTTTTATCTATTTATGTTTATGATTTTCAATATGGCGTATCCTGACAACGGCCGTGTGTCGGCTGAAACGCGTAGATCTCTGCGTTTTGCAATAAAGTTTCTAATTTCTTAAGTCCTTGGAGTGCTCCGTATACCTCTCTCTCTCTCTCTCTCTCTCTCTCTCTCTCTCTCTCTCTCTCTCTCTCTCGGTACTGTGGATACTATAATGTGTGTGCATATTATACACAAACTAACACAAAATCCGTAGGTGCTACACCCTCTTAACCCATATGTCCGATCTCAAGTAAAGTGAGTATTATAACTATATGTTCAACTCACTTATATGCAAAAATGGTCTGGGTGCGTTTTAGCCCCGGACCCTGCACCAGTACTTAAAGGAGAACTAAACCCAAAAAAATCAAAGTTTAAGTTAGAAAGTACAACATCCTTCTCAGCATCGAAGATTCCACTCAGGGGCCTTTCATTTACCTCTATGAGCTCATATTAGGTTCAGTTTGTTCCCCAAATCTGAAGCTGACATTTCTCCTTGCCTGCCAGTACTTTTGTCTTGATTACATTTTCAGCACCTGTGTGATTTCCACTCCCACCTCTTAAACCCTATGATGTAGGAATACATTAAATCATCAATATTCACAATGGTGGTGCAGCAGATTAACACTTTCCTAGTAGCAGTGTTGTAGTGTGATGGATGTATATAGGTTTGGGTATCTAGTGTGTTCGGATCTGAAATAATGTATGTCTCACCTACGGCTTTCACTCCACCAAATCCGATACATAAATAATAAATTGCAGGTGAAACATACAAAGACACAGGTCTGTAGCTGTGAATATTGCAAGTTTATTGTAAAACATGCGTGGTACATGTTTCTGCCACTCAAGTACTTGAGGAAGGACAAGTGGGTCAGAAACATGTAGCACGCATGTTTTGCAATAAACTTGCACAATTCACAGTTACAGACCCGTTTCTTTGTATATTTCCCCTGTAATGTATTGTTTAAGTGTTGGAAGGCCATATTCAAAAACACGGGTTTTCATTACTGTACGACCGTGGCAGTAGTATACCATGCTATAAACTACTGTAATGATATTCTACAGGCAGTCGTAGGTTTACGTTCGTTATCGTACATTTACAAGATTTCCGATAGTGATCATAAATAAACGATCACCATAACTATAGCTAAAGAAGGCGATGTCACACCTGTATAATTATGGCCTGTACTGTGAAGGTCTCTAGCTCTCCCTGTCAGCTGCAGCAATATTAGTGGAAAATGTAGCTTCTTAAAGGGGAATGTTGGAGGGTAAGAAGTGTGTGTTTTTATAGAAGCCACATGGTGCAGAACTTTAGGGGGAGGATAGTGAAGTGAACCTGATCTTTAGCACAGCTCTGTGCAATGCATTTCTCATTAGTGTACCTTATTAAAGGGAATGTTGGAGGGTAGGAAGAGTGAGTTTTTATAGAAACCACATGCTGCAGAACTGTAGGGGGGGATAGTGAAGTGAACCTGAACTTAGCACAGCTCTGTGCAATGCTTTTCTCATCAGTGTACCTTATTAAAGGGAATGTTGAAGGGTAGGAAGAGTGTGTTTTTAATTCATCTGTCTGTATAAAAACAACAACAACCTGTAGTACAGAGCTAAGCTTAGAAATGCATTACACAGAGAAATGCATTGCACAGAGCTGTGCTAAGATCAGGGTCATTATATTATCCTCCACCTGCAGCACTGCACCATGTTCTAAAAGTGTATGTATTAAAAGGGAATGTTGGAGGGTGTGCCACTTGCAGCTCATCACCATGTTGTTTCTATAAATGTACATTTTAATAGGAATTATTGGAGGGAATGCCAATTAAAGGGGTACTGTTAGAGGGATGCAGACATGTTATATAAAATGAATGCAGCAGATGGGCTGCCTGTGGGAAGTTTTTCATAAACAAAAACCCTCTTCCCACCTTTGCCTTTAAGACCCGAACACATATACAGGCCTATGTATTAAATGTTCTTATCTTTAAAATGGTGCAAATTTTGCCCCAACTAATCAGATTTTAAGAACTTTTATTACATAGAAAATATCTACACAACAAAAGGTTGTTAGTGTTTTCTTTAGAAGCATGATGCAGGCTGATGCAGTTTGTATTTAATGCAATGGTACTTAGCACTGCAACATGCAGATTTAAAACGTGTTTGGGTCTTAAAGGCAAAGGTGGACTGTAAAATGCATTGCACAGGGCTGTGCTAAGACCATGTTCAAGTCAATATGCTGCACCTGCAGCTCTGAGTTGTTTTGTTTTTATAAGTTTACTTTGTAAAGTGGTCAGTTAAATTTTACTGGGGTTGCCACCTTTACCTTTAAGACTCAAACTATTAGGGCTACTCCCTCCTATCTATCTATCTATCTATCTATCTATCTATCTATCTATCTATCTATCTATCTAACCCTGCTATCTATCTATCTGTATATCTATCTATCTGTCTGTCTATATAGCTGTCTGTCTGTCTATCTATCTATCTAACCCTGCAATCTATCTATCTGTCTGTCTATCTAACCCTGCTATCTATCTATCTATCTATCTATCTATCTATCTATCTATCTATCTAACCCTGCTATCTATCTATCTGTATATCTATCTATCTGTCTGTCTATATAGCTGTCTGTCTGTCTATCTATCTATCTAACCCTGCAATCTATCTATCTGTCTGTCTATCTATCTAGCTATCTGTCTGTCTGTCTGTTTATCTATCTATCTATGATATCTATCTATCTAACCCTGCAATCTATCTACCTATCTATCTATCTATCTGTCTGTCTGTCTATGTATCTATCTAACCCTGCTATCTATCTATCTATCTATCTATCTATCTATCTATCTATCTATCTATCTATCTATCTATCTAACTCTGCTATCTATCTATCTAACCCTGCTATCTATCCATCTATCTATCTATCTATCTAAGGGGGTGGTTTTTTTAACACTACACAGTGAGGCCAATAGTAGGTTATTCTAATTGAATACAACAGATATACCATGACCTGGATGAATGAGAACCTTCACAAGCATAACTATAGTAAAAAAAAAAAATAATTTTGATCAATATTCAAAAAGTTTTTTTTTTTAACACCTAACCTAAGGGTGGTCCCATTCAGCTACCCAGCCGAATCACTCAATAAGCTTATATCCCAGTACATCCTCAGAACAAAGATATAACATCTCAATGAAATGCAAAACTGAAACTAGCTCTCCTTACTGAACATTCACTATTTTGTATGACTCCTAAACCCATATCTGATTGGTCCAAGATCCAATCAGATTTAAGATTATATCTAGACCAATCAGATTTTGTGGGGGTGTTTTATGAGACCATAAAACAGCATGAAATCTTCAAAAAGCTCGAGTTCTAATCAGCAGTCAAACTAGCAGGTCTTGCCTTTGTATTTAGGTTAGAGATTTGCAAGTAGATGGCTGGTTGTTTAGTTGGACTGCCAAAATGAATATTTTTAAGCTCCATAAACTGCACAAAAATGTTTATATAATAGATTAATGATAGTGTATTGAATACAGAGCCTGAAATTGCTTTCCTTTGGCCAAATAGCCTGCAAAATAGTGACTAACCCAAGTGCCTATATGTTGCACTACTAGTTTCACCATTCCCTGACAGCACTCTCAAACAGCAAAGGGCAGATAGGGAATGTATAGGATAGGGGTTTTTATTGAAAGCATGCAGTGTAAATACAACCAGGTTGTAATGAATGCAGCCCTGCTACTTACATTATACTATAAGAATCCCCAATAATGAGATGATCTGATATCTAAATATATATCCACTTACAATATAGCTTATTATAAAATAAAATATGCTTAGAAATGCAAAATCACAGTTTATTCCTGTGCTGTGCTGAGCGGAAATATTTCTCTATTGCCCCAGAGCCTGCATAGCCAGGAAAACCCAACTTGGACACCTCATACACAGAAAGTTAAAAGTTGGGTAATCTACTTGAATGGCAGCAACTAAAGAGTTGCTATGTTATGTAACATAGCAACTCTTTAGTTCCCGCCATCACGTGGCAGGACGCACCATAAGTAAAAAACCTTTCAAATGTTGCAAACAAAATGAAAGTTTATTGCAAGAACTTCTGTACATTCCTTTAAGGTAACAGGTATAAAAGGACATCTTTACTGAAACAATAGTTATCTTTAGATATCCATCTGAACTATCTTCTGCTAGGTGCAGTTTTGCTATAGCTAAATGGAACAGTGTTCATGCAAATTATGTGAATTGCATGATGGGAAATTTCCTCTTTCAATGCTGCCTCATGGTGATAACTGAGCGTGCTTGTCCTCATAGAAACCTCTACAAGGAATAGTTAGAGGTGGAAACAATTACACCAGAAATGGCTCCACTCTTTATTTCTGGGACTTTGAACAGACATTACAGGAAACCGTTTGGAGCAGAGGGGTGGTTTTTTTTAACACTACACAGTGAAGCCATAGTCGGTTTATCAGAGTTTGAAGACACGAGCCGACCTACCCACAACAGACAAGAGATCAGTTCAGGTTCCCCCAACACCCACACAGCAGATGTGTATACGCTAACACGGTCTCCCCACACACTCAACGATTAGTTAAGGTTCCCCACACAGACAGAGATTCAGTTAAGGTTCCACACACCACACACAGCAGAAGGAGATTAGTTCAGGTCCCACCACACACTCACAGATTTAGTTCAAGGTTACAAAAGACAGAAATTTAGTTAACGGCTGCACCTCCCACACACAGAGAGATTTAGTTAGGGTTCCCCACACACTCACCAGGATAGTTAAGGGTTCCCCACCACAGACAGGACTTTATTGAGTTCCCTAACCCACACAAGATTTAGTTAGGGTTATCCACACCGACAGAGATTAAGTTAGGGTTCCCACACGATAGAGATTTAGTTAAGGGTTACCTACACTGCAGAGATTTAGTAAGGGTCCCACACCGACAGCGCTTCGTTGGAAGGAGTCACAAAAATAATTTTCTAGGCTGAATGATAAGGGGGGATAGAAGGAAAAAACCCACTGTATTTCATATCAACACTAGTGAGCACTGGGGGAGAGCTATGAGGGAGCCGCAGCCCCCATTGGCAGGCTGGGAAGGCTTCCTGTTGCTTGCATAAAGCAAATATTTTGTGTGTGGCAGGAAAAGCCTGGCATTTGCATGTCAGTGCGTCGGGCCCCATGACCCCTGAAAGGACAATGGCAGGCCTCCACATGGACCATCCTTCCTCCCGCTCGCGGTCAGGGGCAGAGAGGCATATTGTTCCAGCCACAACGGCACTGACTCGTATCAGCACCCCCCGGTACCCCCACCCCAGCCACCCTAACCTCCAGCGACACCCCACCGCCGCCCTAATACGACACACCTCCGCCTTGGCAGACGGAGACCCACACCCGGCAACACCACCCCGCCCAAGCGAGACCCCACACCCCCACCCTCTACCCCCCCTACTCCTCCACCACCCACGCCATATCCCCCACCATCAAACATCTAGGGTGTTTGTGTGTTTCTGCTTGTTGTCTCCCGCAGTGTGTCCCAGAGCACAATCAGTGCCGATACTACGTGAAACCCGCCTGCCCACTGGGCTCCCCAACCCTCGTACACCGGACCTCCACCAGATCCTGCGTTGAGCTCTACCATCCCTTGTATCAGCCCGATCAATCCTACTAACTGGTCAGGTACACTCTCTTGTCTGAGAAACCTTCCACAAGTGAATTCAAGCCATGCCCCAAGTCTTCATCACCACACAACCCAGACCCCTCCTCAATCACAATCTATACTTCTCGGGGAGAATCATTTGACTTGTATTACTTCTGGGAAATAATTCAGCGCAACCTGCAAAATACTGTTCCAGACTACCGGAGCTGTATCACAGCAGAGGGGACAGGGGGAGGACGCGAGGATGCCACACGCAAAAAAACTCATCTCCGGTGAGATCTGCACTACGGCATCGGTTACTATGTGTTGGGTGGGATTGGGGGGTTCCTCACACCTTTTCCCGCGGGGCTAGTAGTGGAAAGTTGTTTGGGGGGCTGTGCCGTGTTTTAGATCATTGGTGGCCAAGAGGATGCACATGGTCTCAGGGGGATCAGGGGAACACGCATGGGTGTTAATGGAATGAAGCTGTTCCCTTCATACGGAAGTGTTCTCTTCCTGCCGCGACAGTGACTAGGGCCGGCATCGGTTCCAGTGGCCTCATTGAGCAAGGGAATTAACACATTTTAACACTTGCAAAAATGTCCATTATAGAAAAATTCCCTTTAATCTGGTCCGTCAGAGAAAAGAAAAAGACCCAGCTAGGGCCTCTCTCCTTATCTTGTCTATTTCATCCAGAATAGGTTATTTTGTTTTGTTTTATTTCTCCACCTTTTCTGTATTTGTATAAAGACTTAATGCTTTTGATTAATTGTTGGATAAAACAAGGACATCACCGTTTACAAGGAGTGGAAGGCAGTGATAGTTAAATGTTAGCTTTAGAAAGATATGACGAATTTAGAATAAAATATTATTATTTATTAATTAAATGTTAAATATATTCACCTTTCATTCTTTTTTATAAATTACCTTTTTACCGTGGTCCTTTCTTTATGTAACCTTGAACATTTATTGGGGCCACAGTATGAAACAATGTTGCAAAGTGATGACTTTGTTACATTAGTTGGGGGCCATAAGTGGAAACAATGTTGCACGTGATTACTGTATAACATTATTGGGGCCAGTATTTTTTATGTAACAATGTGGCAAGGGAATTGCTTATAACCATTTATTGGGGCACCGTATGAAACAATGGCAAGTGTTACTTTATAATTTATGGGGCATAGTATGAACAATGGTTGCCCGTGATTACTTATAACATTTATGGGGCACAGTAGAAACAATGTTGAAAGTGATACCTTTATAACATTTCTTGGGCGGCACGTATGAAAACCACAGATTTGAAACACGTGGCAAGTGATTACTGATAACTTTATTGGGCATGTATGAAACCATGTTGCAAGTGATACTTTATAACATTTATTGGGGCATAGTATGAAACACCGGTTGCGATTACTTGTGTAACATGTATTGGGCACAGTTGAAACAATGTTGCTATTACTTTGTTAACATTTATAGGGCTAGTATGAAAACAATGTTGACAAGTGATACTTTGCTAACATTTATTGGGCCATAGTATGAAAACAATGTTGCGATTACTTTGTAAACATTTCTTGGGGCACAGTAGAAACAATGTTTGCGATTACCTTTGAACATTTATTGGGGCATCAGTATAGTATGAAACAATGTGGCGATTACTTTGTAAAATTATTGGGGCACAGTGATGATGAACACAATGTTGCGATCTTTGTAACATTTATAAGGCATGGTATGAAACAATGTTGCCAAGTGATTTACTTGAACATTTGTTGGGCATTAGTATGGAAACCATGTGCAAGTGATTACCTTGTACATTTATTGGGCATTAGTAGAAACAATGTTGCGAGTATTTGTACATTATGGGGCACAGTAATGATAAACAATGTTGCGATTAACTTTGTAACCCCATTTATGCCTGGAGGCCATACCTGAGGCCAAAACGCCATTCCCCGCCGACCTCACTGAGGCCTCGCACGCCCACCCGACTTGGAACTTTATTGGGGCACAGTCACTGCCCCATACACAATGTTGTCGATTACTTACCTGTACACAGTAGCTCCAACAGGCATTCATAGTATGAAATCACAAAGTGTTCATCCTTGAAAGTTGAACTTTCTCGTATATACCATGCTCGGTCTGGGGGCATAGTATGAAAATCAATGTTTTGCAGTGTTATTTTGTATCTGTTGCATTAGGAAACCCCATCCAGGTAAGATAAGGGACTCACTCAGACCAGATCCACCGATTATATATCAGGGAAGGATTTAGGCCGGGAATTTACTTAACTGCGAAATGATTTTAAACAGGACCCAAAACCTTTTGTTAAGTAAACTTTGTTTCCTATTTTCTATATCAGGACTATATTTTATAGGATTTAAAGTGGATAGTTAATTGAAAACAGTAAAGGGTTTACCAAAAATCGTTTTTTAAGTCAATTGTTACAAAATGTGCAAGTGGATTAAGTATTAGTATAGGTGGATATGCTTGTGAGAGGGGATGTTTAAGGGGATTCTTTCTCTTAAAGAGAGAGTGCAATGAATAAGCTGTTTTATATGTGTGAGAATCGCTGGTTGAAAGCAAGGGTGTAATCAGATTGGTGCGGGAAAAAATTTGCACTGAGGAAAATGTTTTTTTAAAGTCCGTTTTACAAAAAGGACGTGATTTTGCCTTTAAAAAATGAGGAAAACTCGGTTTTGTCAAGTTCCTAGTTAATGATTGTGCAAATATTTACTAGCTTGTGGAACATTGCCGGGACATTCTCCTAATTTTTATTTACAAAACATCCAATATAGGTAATGAATTTTTAATATAAAATTCATAGGATAGAGAAAACAAATCTCCCCTTTATTGGTGTATTTTCTTTTTTTCCACTTTTATTTTGATGGGAGATTTGATATTCATGGTTCCAAGAAAGTATTTAAGATTCTCGCAGGGCATGTTAGGGAGAAATTTCAGCCCATTCATATTACCCTTCTGTCTTTTAACCAAATTCTCTTCAAGGTTTATTCTATTGTTAGTGTCTCTTTTCCCAATTGGGCACCCCATGGGCTTTACAAAACTTCTAACAAGTCATCAGTAACAAAACCCTCCACAAACCCAGGGACCAGAAGGGATCTTACTATTTCTTTTTTATTTAAAAATAATTACAAAGTATGACATGAAAACATTTTCATTGGGAAAAACTTGCAATATTCAATAGAGTTAGAGATTTCCATTAAAATTATAAGTTAGGATTTAAACCAGTATTTTCATTTTTAATCTGAATGGAGTTTTTAAAAACAAATCATTGTAGACCTCGGTAGCCTGTCCCCCTCCTGGCGAACATTTTTGTAAAGCACCAAGGACGAGAGATATTAGAACAGAGGTTTGTCTATGTAATACAGTGGGAGGAGTGAAATTAACAGTTTTTAAAGGGATATATAAAAAGTATATATATAAAATATACAAAAAGTTTCAACAATTAAGTATTTGAAAAACGTTTGTGTCGAACAGTTTTTTTTATATACAGACATTAAAAGGATTTTTTTAATTCTCCGCTAATAGATTTTAAAGGGGAATTAAGTAAGCTCTGTGGATCTGGTAGCTATAGAGATGTTTTGCTATTATAGTATATATAGGGTGTGTGTGTGTGTGTGTGTGGTGTGTTTATTTATAGAATTCCTCAAAAGAACACGGGTAGTTTTAGCCAGTTTCTAACACACATAGACATGGTGGCGATATATCGATGATGTGTTGTAAGATATATGTTTTTTGCATAACATGATGATAGCTAGAGAGACATTTTCATTTTATGATGATGAATAGATAGAGATAGATGTTTTATATATCTAGATGATGAATAGATAGAGATAGATGTTTTATATATATAGGATGATGTATAGATATAGATTGTGTTATATTATATAGATGATGGATAGATAGAGGATAGACGTTTATATGATATAGATGATGTATAGATATAGATGTTTTATATTAGATAAATGTATAGAGAGAGCGGGATGTTTGTTGCTTTCTGTCTTATTTATATAGAGATGTATAGATAGCGAGATAGTGTTTATTTCTATACTGATGGCCTGCATCATAAATAGAGATTGGTTTTATGTTATATTACATGCCATGTTGAGATAAAAACCAGATTAAATGTTTATATTATATAGATGGGAACTAGATAGATAGATGGGTTATATATATAGATGATGTATAGATAGAGAGATAAAATGTTTATAGTATATAGAGGATTGATAGATTAGAGCGATAGATGTTTTTTATTATATACATGAGTATAGATAAAGAGAATAAACGTTTTTATATTATATACATGATGTACGATAGAAGAGAGTGTTTATATTTTCCACGATGTATAGATAGTAGAGATATAGAGGTTTTCTATTATATGTGATGTGGTGGATAGGGAGATAGATATTTTTATATTACATAGATGATGTATAGATAGGAGAGACAGATGTTATATTACATAGATGATGTAATAGATGTGTTTATATACTCATAGTGATTTTGTATAGATAGAGATACAGATGTTTTCTATTTGTATGTGTAGAAGGGAGAGAGATATTTTTAATATGTAAACTCTCGTTGTATATTAGAACATCTGATATATGAGAGAGGAAAAGTTACTACCCAGGGAAATTCATTCCCAAGGTTAAGTTAACTCTTAATGAGTTCTAAATATGACGTGTCTTTGATTTTGTGACGTCACGTTTTCTACCTGCAAATGAATGTTCTAAATCAAAAATAAAAAATAATACAGGATTTATTGTATTTTGATCTCAGGGGGAAAAACTAACATAATTCATATCAGTGCTGGGATTGATACACTTCCATTCTCGAAACAGAAGTTAAAAAACCACGACAGGGAACTATTATATATATATATCTTATTTGACAAATTTGTGTGTGTGTGGGGGGGTAGGTAGGTGGATTTCATATTTTTGTTTATGAGATTAAATATAGATTATATTAGATATAATACCCTTTTGTGAAAAAAACAACCCTTATGGTGGAAGGTTAGAAAGATAATGTGGAGAGAAAATATCAGATTATATTGATATAGTACTTGTACACCCTTATGGTGGAATGTTAGAAAGATAATGTTGGGAGATTAAATATAGATTTATATTAGATATAATGTAACCTTGTACACCTTATGGTGTGGAATGTTAGAAAGAAATGTTGGAGATAAATAGATTTATATAGATATAATGTACCTTGTACACCCTTATGGTGGAATGTTAGAAAGATAATGTTATTCCTGGGTGTAATTGGACAATGTTTGTGTTTATTAATAGAATCCAACCAGAAATCCCCGTGAGAAGAGCAGAGACTCTAACATGCAGAACAGTAAGTCGGTGCGATAAATCGGGAAATGGGAACGATCAATTGCGAATTTGCTGAGAGTTTTAGTCAATTCAAATCGCTTATGTATTTTTTTTACTGCTGCCAGTGGCCATGGTGGTTGTGAGGGAGATTTTGTGGGGAAGCCCAGGTATTTACTGCAAATTGTATAGGACAGGGAGAGGAGCTTGGTAGAATATTGGTATCTGAACATTCCATGGATACATTGATACTGTCTACAGGGTCCTGACTACTGGGCACGGGGATCTGGATTGGGGCTGCCTTGTGTTTCAATTAACATGTAGAATGACAGCTATTAATAAGAATAATAGAGATCCATTTCTGTATAAGATAGATAGATAGATAGATAGATAGATAGATAGATAGATAGATAGATAGATAGATAGATAGATAGATAGATAGACAGATAGATGATAGATAGATTAGATAGATAGATTAGATAGATAGATTGATAGATAGATAGATAGATAGATAGATAGATAGATAGATAGATAGATAGATAGATAATAGATAGATGAAAAGATTGAAAGAAATAGATAGTTACAGACAAAAAGATAGAAATAGATAATCGATAAATAGATAGATAATAAATAGATAGATAGATAGATAGATAGATAGACAAAGGGATAGATAGATGATAGATAGATTGAGAGATAGATAGATAGATAGATAAATAGACGGTAGATAGATAGATAGATAGATAGATAGATAGATAGATTATCAGTGTATACTGTGTTACTGCCCACACATATTTACCAATGGTCCTGCTCCTGTCATTGTACTGTAGATATCTCTCACTTTATCCTCTTTGTTTTGGTATTTGTATTGAGTTAAAAGTGAAATGCTCCCTGTCTTCAAATGCAGTCAGTTCAGTATGGCAGCTCCATCATTTTACAAGTTGGCCTAGAGGTTTATAGTTGTTATATTTCCTCTGTGTATTTTATTTTGCCTTTGACTGGCCCTAAAATCTGAATCCTCTGGCAGCTAAGAGGTTATATGTCTTTATATTGTATTTATCTTGCAGCTGTTTATCATTGGGTTCAATGACTCTTTAATCTGACCATGAACTTTTTAATATAGAGTGCATCAAGGCACATGAAGGGTTAATGCTAAATCTCTGTTTATTTAAAAAAATTAATTTCTCATTTTCCAGGACATGGAATTTAAATTTAAAGGGAATGTAAAGGGTGCTGATGGGATCTTTAGTCTTTGTGTTAACAACTCCTCAGTGTATATGATTTAGGGAATCCAAATTGCCAACATATGTTTTCCTATTAGTCTACTACCAATAGGATGGAGGGTGGCTAATCATTGTTATTCTGTAGATTTAAAACCTCTCTGGGGAAATTATATCATGATTGAGGCTTAACCTTTTAAGTGATTTTTTTTCTTCTTCTGAGTTTTGCTTCTGTTCAGTGTCATATTTAGGCTGATGAATGACTTTGGTTCATGACATTTTGCTGTAAGAGTTTATTTATTATAAGGAATAAACCGTTTAGATGGAGGGGGGGAGGAGACATGATGTAAAGTTATTGGGACCTGTTGTTTTGGATGTTAAATTTTATTTTTGAGTTCATCATAATATTTTTATTTTTGTGAAAAAGAGAATTGCTATGGTCTGTAAAGGGGAACCATGGGATATGTCTACTCTGATGTGAATCATGGAGGTGGCATTACTGAAAAAATATTTAGTGTAGTGGATAATATAATATATATTTATAATATAATTATATGTGTTTGTGTGTGTGTGTGTTTCTGTAGAAAGATACCTTGATGTGGATGACTTCCCCTTTAAACTCCCCCCAGAATTCCACAGACACCCCCAACCCCCACTCTTGGTTCTAGTTTTATAAAACATGGAGCATTTCTTGGTGGATCTTTGTCTCAGAATGTTTCCACCATATCAGGACAGAGAAGGTAGAGACTTTCTTTACTTGTCAGATAGATAATCTAAGAGAGAGAGAGAGAGAGAGAGAGAGAGAGAGAGAGAGAGAGAGAGACTGTCATAAAATGACAGAGCTGCCACAAGAACTTCATGTGATCTTTCCCAATTAGCCTCCCAAGCATGATCCAGGGGACTTCTCTCCCTCCTATTTCCAGAAATTAAGCTCAAAACCTTCCTTGACATGCAGTTAGTTTTATTTAAAAGACAAATGTCAGGGAGATCTCATCATCTGTGGCCATATCCTCCCCTCCTTTATATTTGGAGCTTTACTTATTGCCAAGGAGCCACACTTGGTCCCTGTGATTTCATCTATCAGGAGTCTTGAGAGGAGGTTGGATCTCATCGGATTGCACTGTCTGGGGCTTTTTAAAAAAAATTCCCCTCCTTCAGGTTGGAGATTTTTTAATGGGAAAAAATACCCCCCCCCCCCCAAATAAAATAACAGGAGAGAGAGAGAGATGAATGGGATCACAATGTCTGGAGAAGAGGCTGATGGTATTTATATTAGAGCATTATTATCTAGAGCAGATTTAAGGGGGTTTTATATTTTTGGAACTGGCGATTGTTGCAGGCGACTGTAGTAACTGGGGTTCAAAAAGACCACAATTAGCATTTTGTGTGTGTGTACTTGTACTTCTACAATTGTCATGGTTTATATTGTGTTTAGCTTGTCTGGATGTTTTTTTGTGTTGAGAGAAATGTTGCTGCGATTTTAGGGCATTTCATTTAAAGGATTTTTTTTTAAGTTATTGTCCCAGCTCTGGGAAAATGTATCCATTCAATGTTATTAGTGGTTAATATTATGTCAATTTACATGGAGGTTTTATAGGGTTTTTGGGGGGGGGGGTTGCAGTTTCCTTTGCGATTTGATCGCATTGTATTTTAGAAAATTGTTTAAATTTGTCCTTTGATTTTTTTTGTCCTTTAATTTTTTTGCTTCGACATTAGTTTTTTGCATTGACATACATTTTTTTCTTTGACATTTTTTTTAGGTCACAGTGGAGTGAACCAACTGGGGGGAGTATTTGTGAATGGGAGACCCCTACCAGACTCTACAAGACAGAAAATCGTGGAACTGGCTCACAGCGGCGCTAGACCTTGCGACATCTCTAGGATCCTGCAGGTGACAAGGACGATTGCCTCCCGGTTGCATTTTATGACTTTTTTTTTTTTTTGGTCCTAAAATTTTTTTGGGTCCTAAACATTTTTTTCGTCCTAATTTTTTTTTTTTTTTATCCCACTGTCTGGGTAGCCCCTAAACCCACCCCCCACTCCCCACAATACAATTTATTGGTCCAGCTTATTCCAGTAATAGCCTTCATCTAATAGCCCTGTCTATATAGTTGTGTTTATAAGGAAATATAGTTTGGGCAGCAACTTAACTTCCCCTTTACTTACCTGAAAGCAGAATTGGGAACTGGTCTTCGGCTCTATAGATAAAAACCCAAGCTGCAGGCTGTAGTGCTATCCAAACACACAGACAGACACGTTGCAATGTTTGTAGATTTTTAGAGCCATAAATGTAATTTAAGGGGAAAAAAAATTAAAAATTAAAAATAAAAAAACAATAAGTTCTCATACCATTGAAGGTATATTTTTGTATTATAGAGCCATGCAGATGCAAAAGTCCAAGGGCTGGATAGTGAAAACGTAAGCCTGTCATTGTTTCCTGCCTACCATTAAAATTGCACCATTGTCTTGAAATCATTAATAATGCGATTTTTGTCGCCTTCTGTCTGCATCCAGGTGTCCAACGGTTGTGTCAGTAAGATCCTAGGAAGATATTACGAGACTGGATCCATCAGACCGAGGGCTATTGGGGGCAGCAAACCCAGAGTGGCCACGCCTGAAGTGGTCAGCAAGATAGCCCAGTATAAGAGAGAGTGCCCCTCTATCTTTGCATGGGAAATAAGGGACAGGCTACTGTCTGAGGGAGTCTGCACCAACGATAACATCCCTAGTGTAAGTGGGAGCTGCCATGGGAATTGCTATGTCTGTGATGAGGTCTGCAGAGTTAATTTGTTATATGTAGTGGTTGGTTATAAAGGGTTCATTTGTTATATGTAGTGGTGGGTTATAAAGGGTTCATTTGTTATATGTAGTGGTGGGTTATAAGGAGTTCATTTGTTACATGTTGTAATGGGTTGTGATAGGCTATAATTATAAAGGGTTAAATTGTAGTATACAGTGATGAGTTATAATGGACTAATTTGTTGTATGCAGTGGTGGGTTATACGAAGCTCATTTGTTGCATGTAGTAATGGGTTGTGGTGGGTTATAAAGGGTTAATTTGTTGTAAGCAGTGGTGGGTTATAAAGGGTTAAATTGTTGTATACAGTAGTGGGTTATAAAGGGTTAATTTGTTGTATGCCGTGGTGGGTTATAAAGGGTTAATTTGTTGTATGCGGTGGTGGGTTATAAAGGGTTAATTTGTTGTGAATTGCTGCCTACCATTGAGCTGGGATACCCACTAAAATACATATGGTGCCTATACAGAAGTTATATGATAATATCATTAAAACTAGGAAAGTGGGGAAAGTTCAACGAGTATGTAAAATCTGATGTTAAAATATATTATTGAAGAGGTATAAGTCAGATAGGTTATCCTATAACAATTCCTTATACAGTTCTGAAAAACACACACTTTGCCGGGATTATCTAGGGATAATGCGGCCCCTTACAGTTTAATTATAAGGATATTATGCTACCGAGGAGATTCCCTGACCATATAGAAGCACGAGGGCCGTTAGGAAACTCAAAGGTGGAGGTAATGTCCTTATTATAGTAATGTGAATGGGCAGCATTATTCTCTATAATACATAGTACGGATTCCTTCCACCCCATCACATTTTAAAGTTCTAGTCTTGTCCTATTTCACACCTCAAATCCCCAAGCTACCCTGGGTAACCTAACCAGTAGAAAGAAAGAAGAGGAACCATCCCAGCCAGATCTATGTGGTTAAACAAATCTTGTGGAGGAGGAGCAGAGGACATTGGTTATGAAGTGCAGGAAGAGCTTCCAGCAGGTTCTGTTAGTGAAGTAAACAGCAAAAAATGCTGACGATCATTGTCCAGGCATGAACATGGAATGGGGACGGGTAGTAGTGGATTATACGTGAAACTAGCTGTGTTATAAGGAAATATACCACTGCCAGCTCCCATTGATACAAATATCACACTATGTATTTATAGTCATATTAACATTCTAGAGACAATCACTGACTTGCAATCGGTACCTCACATAGCAGGTTTATATCATTATCAAATGAAGCTCCAATGACCTTTCCACGCTGCCAGCATATATGGTCACATGTGTGGTCACAGACACTTCCATAGCAGTAAATAGACAAGGTAAAAGCTTTACATTACAACTATATCTTAGCTCGATTTGATGAAGCAAATGTGTATTATTGGAAACATCACGTATCTGTATCGAAACCTAATCTTTGATCAATTTATGGTCATACAATTCTAAAGTCGTTATTTACAATCAGTAAAACACTGCAGTTAATAGAAAGGAGCATATTGAGTGAGTAACTTAGATAAAGCTTTTTGTCTTCCATTTAACAATGGGGGACAAAGGGAGAGATGCCACAGTTGCACCAAATATACAGTAAAACCCATAGGCAAACTAACTCTAACTCGCCATTAGTTCTGACAACCACTGAGTGGTCATTTTGCATTCATTTTTTGCAAAAATTAATTGTCCGGCCCAGTGAAATACATGGACCATTGGCAGGTAAGTCAACTAGACAAGACCACAATCTGACTAAATTGGAAAGTGTGTTCCCAATGTTAGAGGGGATGGCACAGAGGGCTGAATTATCTCAATGGCACTCTTAATCACCCCAGTGAGGTGAGACAAATCATATGAGCTCATGCAGAGTTCAATGAATATCTTGCATGTGTGATTAGTTGGGAAATGATTTAAGAATAGTTCATGTCATACAGGGGTTAAAGACTCTAAACGTGTTGTGTTTTATAAGGAGCTGGTGTGTCCCCCCCCCCACACCCACAATACACAACCCCACGTTTGATGCGGGTTCCATAGTCAGCCTCGATACTTGCAACATTCTATATCATGCACGGACTAAACACGACTAACTGACTGCCTAAGTATAATGAGGCTATGAGATACTCTGCCATTGTATAGTATAGTTGTTTGGATTATTGGGTGGGGGATCTATCTTTTTAGTTGTTACTGCATGTTGTTAACTTACTTTTTGATACTTATTTTAAAGATGATGAAATAAACTTTTATAGCCCATATCCTATCTGCACTTTTAGTTATTTGATTACATTGTTGAGGTTAGGTCTTCTAAAAACTTTTTTGAGGAATTCTCCCTGATTTTGTGTTTTGAAGGAGCTCAAGAGAAGATAGAGAGATAAAGACTGGTGTGCATTTGACACAAGGCATTATGGGAAAAATGAAGCGGATTAGGGTCGGTGAGGAAGGAAAAAGTGTGGGTTCCCTGACCACTGGATTTCTGTTTCAGGTTTTTAGTGCTGTTGGACTTTAAAGGCAAAGACATAATCCTATTAACAATCCATATAGACTACTGACAGTATTACTATGATGGTGAAGCCACACCCCATATGGATTAGTTTTAATAATCAATACACATGGGGTAATTTCAAAGAGCCACAGCTGCTCTGGTATATAAGTAAGAGATGCGTACAAGCGGCTGTGGGCAAATGGGTTAAATCAGTTCCACAATTAACCCATTGTGTTGATTATTAAAGCAGCTATTAGCCAAGTCCACAGCAGTCATCAAGACTATGATGCAATATATACAGCTGTGAACTGCTGTGGGAGAAGGAGAAGCCAGGGGTAGAAGGCGACCGAAAAAAAACAGGCAAAAAGGACAGACGAGTAAAGGGTAATATGTATTTAAGGTACTGTAATTTAAACTGATTTGGGGGTTGAGATAACCGGAAAAGGCAAATTTTGTTCCAACAGCCAGTTCCAGAGAACCTATTGAAGTTCGGAAATTGCATTTTATTTTATTATTTTAGTTTTCAATCGCCAATTTTTCAATCGCAAATTTGAAAATTTTAGCAGAGTCTGTGGGTTTTCGAAGATGGCAGTTTTCCTAATCAAACCAGCTTCATTTGAAACCAGTCATTCATCACAAGCTCCACTCTTGTAATTGTTCCAGGAGTAAAACAAAATTTTTGATTGGTGAAACTGCAATGTTCTGACAATAGAAAACTTCACTCAAAACCTAATCCAGTATGACCAACCCGCTGGCAACAATAAATTCCCGACGAGTTCTTGCATCCGTATTTTTGTAACGGCTTGAGTTACTTAAATGGATAACTAGAAGTTACGATATAAACTAGAAAAATATAATTGATCACGTAATTTATAATCAAAGCTGCTCTCTTAGGCAATCATCAGTATTCCGAATACTTAAAAGACTTCTTGGAATCAAATATCTGTATTAACAGTTTTTCACGCTTTGCCATTATTCTTGTTTATTTATGGAGAGTATTATGCGAAATGGCTTTGCGAACAGTACATTTTAGAGGCCAACAAAAGCAACATGGGTTATGAGAGGGGAACAATCATTTTATTCTGCGCTAAACTGTGATGAAATAAACAGAGAACGTGTAGTTTTTTTACTAAAAACTCCTTCGTCTTATCTAACAATGAAAGAATGGCACTACAAGAATCACTTTCCACATGCCTTGTACACCCTTAGGAATGATGATGATGATGATCTTAGTACGAAATTTCTAAAATTATGATCAAAACCCAATTCAAATAAAATTTTCTGAATTGTTTACTGCAATTTCTATATATCAAACATGCGGGGAGATTCCAACTGTGACGCCGCGTTATTACCTAGCCCAGGTTCTCCCGAATGTTTTGCAGCCGGGGGGTGCCATGAAAAGGAGCCGGGGTGTGGAAAAAGTTGCACGCCAATATGCTCCATTATATAGGTCAGAGAGACTGTCTAACGTTGTCCACTAGATGTTGAAAAACTAGACTCCCAGAGAGTTGTAGTGCGGCAAAACATCTGCAGGGAAGTTGAGTTCGATATATCGGCAGGGAGTTGTAGTCAGCAACATCTGTAGGGAGTTGTAGTTCATGGTAACATCTGAGTCCGTAACCCAGATGTTAATATGGGCAGCACAAGCACATGTGCCACCATTTTGTTGGACATTAGGGGAATCTGCAAAAAATAATCTGAAGTGTAAGAAGGGTCGGATTGGGCAGTGTTGGTGGGTTAGTTTTAAAACTGATCCTATTGGCAACCTATTAAACCTATATCTAAATTCTTTTAAACACAAGTGCCGGGCGGGTGGCATGAAAAAAGTATACGGGTGGGCCGCCCGGCTCTAAAAGAACCCATAGGGGAGAACAAACTGCTTAGCCCGATCCCGTGATACAATAACTGAAGTAAACGATATTACGTCCAGGTATGCATGCGGGATTGGCTAAGGTTAAGTGCGTGGTTTGTAACGCTCTCTACACAGTAAGTGTCGCACTACTAATGGCGCAAAACGTAACAGAAGGGGTTTTGGATCTATAGCACGGACTCTTTCCAAAAAAACATTTGGACAACGGTGCTCTAAAATCATTCAAAACCCACATTAACACGAAATTTCTTCGGTTAACGTGGGTTTTAGACGGAAATGGCACGTATTGAATCTCCCCATGATTTTCTTATTTCAAACTGTTTTCCTATTTTGCTGCAATTTTTGATAAGTCCTATTTTTGAAATTCTAAAAAAATTCATGCCATATCTAGTTGTCTAGAATAAAAAACCAGGTTTGTTTTAAAAAGGATTATCTCCATGTCAAAAACCGGCAAGCTCTTTCTGTTTTTGCATTGTTTTGTAAAAAAAAAGTTGTTGAGATTTGAAATCCGAAAAAACAGACACAGAAGTCAATTTGAGATTTAAAAGTTCTGATAGTACAATGTAGTATGTCAGTGTAAATTGCTCAGCGACCTGGGAAATGATCTGAGGAAAAACATATAATACAGTAACAAGACTATTTCGAGGTTCGCATGCATTGAATATTTCAAGGGTCCATATTGATTTGAGGGGTTTTTTTGACTACACGAATTTCACAAATCAACGATTCGATTTTACCCAGCCAGGTTTAAACATTCTGCCAAAGCAAAGCTTAAAGCACTAGTCGAACATTGTATCTTGTATTCAGATGCTGAAGCCAAGGTCAGCAACTGAAGATAAAAATATACAATGGCTATACCGCAGGGTTCAGGGGGAGGGAGTGGGTGGATGTGTGTGAGTGCTCGTAGAGCTTTGCCTTCAGCAGAATGTGAAACCTGGATTACACACTACATATATATTGTAGTACAAAGGGTGAGATAAAGAATAGTAGTTTGATGGGTTATAAACACAAAAAAGAATAAACCTCAACCGCCCCATGGTACACACAACTACTGATCTACTTATTCCATTACGGTGGCAGCCAATACTTAAAGGATAACCGTAAGTCAAAAAAACTAATTTAGATTTACCTTCAATAAAGATTGTTTTATGGTTGTAAACACATAAAAGGACATACCCTCTCAACAGACCCAGCTACACACACCTACTGAATACTTATCCATTAACGGTGGCAGCCATACTTCAAGGGGATAATTAAAGTCAAAAAAAACTAATAAGATTTAACCTCAATAAAAGATAGTTTTTATGGTTGTAAACACAAAAAAGACATGACCCCCATCAACAGACAGGTAAAACCACCTACGATCTACTTATCCATACGGTTGGCAGCATACGTAAGGTTAACAAGTCAAAAAAAAACTAATTGTAGATTTATCCTCAATAAAAGCATAGTTTATGGTTTGGAAACACAAAAAAGACATCACACCTCACCAGAACTCAGGTACCACACCAACGAATTTATTTCCATTACTGTGGCAGGCCATTACTTAAAAGGGAAACTAAAGTCAAAAAATTCCTTTAACAATAATCAAAAAAATGTGTTTTTACCCTCAGCGGGCACAGGTACATTACAAATACTGAACTATCCTACCATTAGGTGTGCAACCATACCTAAAGGTAACTTAAGTCAAAACGAATTTTGACCAATCACTCAAAAAGTTTGTTTTTTAACCCAACCCGCCACAGGTCCCTACACCATACTGAGCTACGTTATCCACTATGTGACAGACATACTGTAAAGGGTAACTAAAATCAAAAACAAATTTGGACCAATCATCAACAAAGTTTGTTTTTTAACCCCCACATGGCACGATACAACACCTATGACCTACCCACTCATTACTGTTGCAAGCCCTACCTAAAGGGGACTAAAAGTCAAAAAAAATTTGACCAATCATCAAAAAAGTTTGTTTTTTAACCCCTAACCTTCACATGGAGTACAAACACCTTTATGTATACGTATCCAACTGGGCAGCCATACTAAAGGTAACTAAGTCAAAAAAACTAGAATTTGATAAATAATCAAAAAGGTGTTGGTTTTTTAACACCCACGGGGCATAGACACACACCTACTGACCTACCCCTCCATTACTGTTGTTAACATATTTAAAGGGTGAACTAAGTTTTAAAAAAAAAAATGTTTGACCAATCATTCAACAAAGTTTTGTTTTAACCCAAACCTTACCCAGGTCCATACTACTGACTTCCCTTCCTTAATGTGGCAGCCATAACTTAAAGGGTAAACGAAATCAAAAAACTAATTTGACCAATCAGTCAAAAAAAGTTTGTTTTTTAACCCCAACCTGACACAGGTACCACAACACCTAGTGGACCTACTTCCATTTCTGTGGAGACATACTTAAAGGGTAACTATAGTGAAAAATACATTTGAATCAATAATCAAAAGGTCATTTTTTTTTGTTAACTCCACCGGACATAGGTACATAGGTAACCAAGGAGGGGGGTACCCATTATTCATGTGGAAATTTTCATATTTAAAGGGAAGTATAGTAAAAAAAAAAATTTTGACCAATCATCATAAAAGTCTATTGATCCCCAACCGGACACGGGTACACACCACCAACTGACCTGCCTTTACTCATTGTGACCCATATGTAAAGGGTAGTAAAAAACAAACAATGTCCTCATCATTGGCATTATTGACTTTAAAAATCTGCAAACACATTCCCTTTCCAAAATGCGGTCTTTCAAGCCAAATTCAAAAGTATTACTTAAACCATCTCCTTTTCTGGTTACAGTTATCTTCCTGTGAAATGGCTGCTACAATAGAACATAAAGGCATACGGTAGATTATTTCTAGTTTCAAGGCCAAAATTGATTTTTCACTGTAGTCCCAGTAAATATATATTATATAATGGTTGAATGAACAATTGTGTATGAGTGATAAAACATTGTCTTGTGATAGTAGGGTGACCATGAAACGTGAGAACAATTATTGCAAATAGGTAATAAAATACACTATATAGCATCAATTATAAGATACACTTACTTTTGAATGTAAATGTGAACAAAGTTATCCATCATTATAATCATTCTATACAAAAAAAATTAGGGCTGGAAATTTACATGGATTAGTAACCTGAACATTCTTATCTAAGGCAACTGATTACGATTAAAATCCATTTGTGAGTTGTCACGCAAGCATAATTAAAATCTGTTCCCAAATAATTGTAAGGAATTTGTTTGAGGAATAAACTAGGCTAATATTATACAGGTAGGAATGTATATTTATACCAGGGGCTAGTCCAAGCAGAAGGATCCATTCCCCTGTCAGTGATTAGTTTTTTAATTTTATCTCCCTTTGACTGTCCATGATATACGAATAGATCAAAGGTCAATCACAAACGATCAGTCGAGTGTTGGAGTTAGGTTTTCTAACATATAATTGGCAATTGTGAGGATTGAATCCAGCACGACAGTAAACTACACCGGTGTGTTTTTATACATAATGATCGGTAATGATTGTTATTTACTATATAACGTCTTTAGAAATGTTGCCCTTCAGTGTTTAGCAAGCAGTATCGATATATTACAACATTGTATGTAGATTACTACCGCAAGGATGGCATCCCCGCAAAATGACCTTCGTTTCATTACCAACTGCACTACTATTTTAGGCATAAGCACAGGCAATTTTGTGACCCTGTAAACTACTGTGAAATCGATCGAATTACTTGTGCGCATGAGGGGCAATCCTTGCCAATTGTGTCAGACACCAGAGTTAGAGAGCATAAGGGTATACTCAAAGAGTACATTTTAAACTTTAAACCTGATATAATACATATTAGTAAATCTAATCTTATATTACATTTTATTTTTGTCTATATACTATATTATAACGTAGGGGGTGGGTACAATTACTCATCCATTCTAATGCGGCACTTAAATGCAAGCTAATAGCTGGTGCCATAGTGTTGTTGGTGCATACCCTTGTTATATTTTATATGGATATTCCAAACAAAACAATGCCTAGAATGGATTTGTCTTCATTTATCGTTCAACTATGGATTTCAAGGTGCTGGACTGGTTCCTGCCCTAACCAAAGGCCCAATGTGATGGACAGTATGTGGGTTTCTCAAAAACTGAGCCACTATAGCCCTGTGTGGAGTGAGTAGCATATTTTATAAAATGCATTGTCTTTCTACCCTTTGGATGGAGTGGTAATAGGATGAATTGTTTGTTGGTGATAAACATTTGGTCACATTTATGTGAAATTACACTTGGAAAGTGCGCATGGACCCAAAAACATGTCATGTCAATTGCACTAAATTAATCATTGCAGCTATCACGCCCAATCTCCCATGTTTAGTATATATTGTATTTGGTGCTGGAGAGGAGCACTGGCAGATTTAGGGCTGTTGATCCTCACTGCCCACAGGAGGGAATATTTATATATCCATGCTAGGGTTCCTAAATGTTCCCTTTAATACAGACTCCTTCCAGGCCAGTACAAAATTATAAACTGTATTCCACAAATATCACTACAAATGTTCACAATGAAAAGGTGATACATTTCGCAGTTATGGGGAGTAAGTCATGAATTCATTTTCGTTAAACATAGGGCTATTTTAAGAACCTGGACTCATATATCCCAAGTAAATATAATACAGGCTCTTATAATTACCTTAATGAATATTAGTCATGCTAAACAGACATTTTACTAGTACGTCACCACTAATAAATGCCTTCAAAGGGTTAAAACATTCCTGCTTAACTCCTCATCTATTTGTTGTAATTAATCCCTATTAACCAAAAAGTTTGAGTTAAAAGCAAAAGAAAGGCAAACATGCATTGGTTAATCAGTAGTTGGGGGCTATAATTCAGAAAAATGTATTGTAGTTACAGCTCCTCATTGCATCCCTTATCACTTTACCCTCTGTGTACATAAGGACACTGGAAATGGAAACCTTCTGTGCATTAAAAATCTCATTATAATGCCTGTTGGGACCTCACCTAGTAATGATGGCCATACACTTATTAGATACAAAAGTTGATTGGACGTTTGAATAGACGAATGCTGAATCGGTGTTATTGTTTAAAACCGCAGGTCGTTCCTGCGAAATTCCGTGTCATTACTGCCCGGATAATGTTTACGGTTGATGATAGACCATAACATTGGTCGTAAGGTTATCAGGCGGCTATATAGAGTATTGTGGGAAGATTTGCAGGTATTCTTGTGTTTATGGTCACATCAAAGCATTCGATTTGAATGTGTTTGAGGTTACAAATTGCAGCAATAGACTAGCGATTATCTACAGTTCAGGGGCTTAACTCCAGGGGAGCAGAGTCTGTGACTGCAGGGGGTGCATTTTTACTTTCCTTTTACAACATACAGCCTCCCCCAGAAATCCACTTAATGAAGCAGGAAAAGGGGGCCCATCATAGTTTTGCTAGGGGGCCCAGTGACCTCTAGTTACACACTGTCTAAATATTAAGAAATTTGTGCTGTTACCGCTATTAAGAGGCATCAGCTGATGGTTCTGCTGTTTGAATGTATATTACAAATAGTGAAATGTTTTGTTTGATGTTTTGTTTTAAAGAACAAACTGATGATAAACCTTTTTGGATTACATAGAGAATAGAAATGTAGTTCGGATCCGATTTAAAACTGGTCGGATTGGACGTCCTGCTGGAAAGTTCGGAAACTCTCGTATCTCTCGGAATTTGGAATTTTCAATAATTTCAGAAAATCAGGGTATTGTCTAAATGCAAAAGAATTCTAACATTTAGAAATTACGAATTCTTTAAAAGATACGATCTGAAAAACAGATTGCAGCCCAGTATATGCAATGTGGCCACCCACCATTGACATGCACTGCACTAAGATTCTCGCATGACCTTTAGCACGTGACAAAGTGCAGTGTGGCTTAGCCCTCATGGTGACCATAGACGGTACAGTCGCACGATACACAACAGTCGCACATAAAAACAACCAACATAATTTTCCTATCGAATTTTTTAATCACCCAATTGATTGTAAGATCTGTGGATCATATGGCCATAATTGTAGCATCTATAGCCACCAGTAAACAGTGGGTTACGATAGGGAATAGTATCGAGATCCGAAATCCTGTTAATAACGATTTTGTGAACCCCTAAATTTGAATTCACGCAAACAGGCTCATTCCCACAGACACTCTCAGAACGAATACATTGTTGTCATGCAGAAATTCTTGTAATGCAGATACACTTCGTTATCGCAGGACATTGCAATGACAAATAGCGATATTTTCGCCTTATTATAAAAAATGTCGTTTTCGCTTTTGGGGAAAAGTATCACTGAGGAGAGTGGGCGAAAGTTTTCGCCTTATTCATTGCGTTAAGTGTGGTCATGCGAAAAGAGAGATTGCTCTCTAGTGTAATTTCAGAGCTATTTTTGTCACTTTTTTATTAAAGGTATTTATAAATAGGTGTGAAATTTCGCCTTTTTGCCCCTTTTCTCCCTTTTGATGAATTTTTTGCAGTTACCAGAATTTCACCAAACATCATTACTACTGGAATGTTCCATAACATGACTATGTGGATGGATTTATTTGTGAATGCATGAACTCCAATAACGCAAAAATTGCACAGGTCGCAATTTTTGTAGTGTGGCCTATGCGTACTGGCCCCTTTAAACAGCAAATTACTGGCCTACAAGTGACTGTCACCAACCTGACTGGCTGTTTGACCCCCTGCCTTTTTTAGCATGAGAAATATCCCCTCTAAATTGCCCTTTTTTAAGTGTGTAGTTTACAAAATGTGGAAGACCTGACAGAGAAAGTTCCCTTGTCTGTGGTCGTACCTAGAGTCTGCGCGGGTCTAATTTTCCAGACCGCACCTGACCCGACCTGAAAAACCCGCACTGACCCACAACCCACTTTTCTACCCCTCGCGACCCCGCCTGACCCTGATTATTCTTATCATTACTAGAATCATCCAATCCCATAGATCTTTGTGGCCATAAAGCTGGGTACACACGATTAGATATTTCGGTCGATCGACCGATAGTTCAGTGTATCGGTCGATCGGACCGAAATTATCGAACGAATGTGCCCATGTCGATCGACCGTTCGTCCGAATCGGACGAAAGGACGATCGGACAGGGTGGAAAACCTCGTCCGATCGTGCGGTCCTCTATGGACCGACACGATAGGTCGCGGTGACTATCGGACGCGGCTGCTTTTGCGCGACCGACAGTCCTTCCTCCTGGCCGACCAGTTCGAAAGTATCGAACGGTCGGTCAGGAGGAAAAATCGCTAGGTGTGTACCTAGCTTAAGGATTTACAAAGACCAATGAAATCACATATCATCTGTTCCCACTTGCTCTGCTTATGCATAGGTGCAGGTGCAGATAGAAGTTTGTTACTGCTGGCTCTGACCTCTGCTAGAGAAACCAAGGTCCGAAGTTTAACCCCTGCCTTTCCAGTCACTCCAGCATTAAAGCTTTTTTTATCAGTGAGCTCTCAAAACCTACCCAGGCACTACAAGAGTTAAAGTTGAACATAGCTGTCTGTATTCCTCACCTACAGTTCCATCCTGTATAACATTCTAAGTATATTAGACTGTTGATAACTCAATATTTACCCAGCCAAAAACATGTGAGAGGCTGGGAGCTTTTGCATGTAGATATATTTGCCCTTTATCTGCCATAGTGTGATTTAGTGTAAGGTGCTATACACACTGCACATTGTCTTGGATTGATAACAATGTATTCTCAGTTTCAGTTATTACAGACAGAATATCTCTTAATAGACAAGGAAAAAAACTTTTTTTTAGAAGACTGGAATTGTTCTACCCGACCCGAAACCCGACCTGCGGTTCTCTTTACCCGAACCCGACCCGCAACCAATTCAAGCTCAATACGGGTTACCCGACCAGCAAATGGGTAACCCGGGGTACCTGAACGATGCAGGACTCTATTGAGGATATAAATCTAAATTAGTTTTTGACTTTAGTTACCCTTTAAGTATGGCTGCCACGGAATGGAGTGTGTAGGTTAGTATGGTGTGTAACCATAATTTCATGGCTCTTAGTTTAAAAAGTGTGGGAGGAGATACAGTCCAAAAAAATGGAAGAAAAAAAGGAAGAGGAAAGTAGAAGAAGAAATAGAAAGAACAGGAATTTGGCATTTCAAGCCAAATTAATAAGAATAAATGCCATCAATCAAATCTGATTAAATGAATGCAGTTCTTTTGAGGGGGAGACGGTATCTCTTAAAACACATCAGAGGAAGTGCTGATTTAGGTTTTCTGTGCAAATCCTTTTTTTTGTTTTCTAAACTGTATAATGTTGTGACCAATGAATGTTCTTAGTAAGCCATTGGCTTGTTAGATTGCAACATAACCTGGACGAGAGTGACTGCTTTGCTGCGTGGGTCTCTCAGCAAAAAGATGCCGGATTCAGCAGTCTGGATGGATCAGACCCAAAATGTGAGTTTCAAGCACAGACATTCAACTAAAGCCTCAGAACAACACTGAATAATAAGGCAGGGCGTGGATGCTGGAAATTTTTCCTTTAACATGGGATTTGTGGTATTTCCAGCATTCCAGTAATGCAGGGTGGTCATGACCATTGTGTTCTTTGCACAATGCCCAGTCTAAATACTGCAGGTCACACCCACTAGTAGTATGTAGCTAATCCTGTTACAGTCCATATTAGGCAGGGGAGATTATGGAGTTATAAAATGTTTGTTTTTCAAATCATGCAATGTAGCAGGAATGTTTGGTACTAATAAATTAAGTTCAGGTGATTCCTGTGTAAGAAGGTCCAAAATGCTAGTTAAAATTATCTTAGTTACCTAAAAATGTATGTGGATGATGGCCCTCTCTTCTCAAGCTCCTCTATCTGGTAACACTTCTTTGTAAGTACAAATGTTTATTTGCATCGGGCCCATAGACATAAGTGGTGTTAACATTATAGCAGCAAAGCACCATGGGAAACAGAAAAACCTTCCTTCGATGATTCTAGGTGGTTCTAAAACATTTCTTAGCATGTAAAAATGAAAACTACAGCTGTTTGGGTCATCATTACACTGGGAATCACCTGAATTTATACTATACTTCTTATTTAAAGCACAATATAATTTACAGAATAGGTAGATCTACTGGTCTTTTTCTGCTTCTGTAGCATCTTCCATGAAACAATCAATCTTTGACTATAGTATGGCAACTTTTATTCCTATACACATTGTTTACTTCTTAGCTATTTAAAATTTAAAGTTGTTTTAATAAATATAATTAAAAAGTGTATGATGATCACTTGCTTTGATTCATTTCAGTCATTCTAAACTCAGGATATACCTGTCTGAAACAAGCCTTTGGTCATTCTAACTCCTCCCCCTCCTTAAATCCATTGGTTCAGAACATGCTCAGTGGGCTTTAAAAGAGAGAGTGGTACTGCCCAACATGCAAAATAAATCACTTGAGACTTCACACAGGTGTAATTCTGTTAATAGAGAAGATGTTAATAGAGTAGATGTTATCGTTTCCTTATTTGGTCAATGCAATCTGTATTTGTAGTCCTTCATTCACAGCGGTCAACACTGTGTGTATGGATTGTGCATATCATAGAGTGAATCTCAGAGTTCTGTCCCCGGACCCACATCAGTCCCATGGAGGAAAATGAAGTCAACCATGGTGGAGAAATTAAATTCTGTCTCCTGGCTGTTTGGTCCCTTGTATGATGAATGGCCTTAAATACCCAACTTCTGCAAACAGAGAAAACTCTAGTCAGTCTCTAGTTTGTAACTCCTACCATGGGAATTATCATTGCTTTAGTGGAGCAAGAGCTCCACCTACTGGTGAAAAAATCCTGTGACTAGTTAAGGCAACATGGTTAAAGGGACACTCAAATGTTATTTTCTATCCTTTACACCTCACTGTGAAAAATAGAATGCCCGGGGGACATGCCAAACTTACCTTACCTGCACTGCACTCGCGGCTGCTTCTTAGCTGTGAGCCACCACTGCCGATTGCGTGCCGATTTTTTGTATAGGCGGCATGCGCAGAATATAGGCGCTCAGTTTGGGAAGATCTCCTGACAGCTGAGAAGGAGCCACGAGTGGAGCACCAGTAGTAAGTTTTGTACTGTTACCTGGAGTTCTATTATTCACCGGAAGTGGGAATAAGCGTTCTACTCTCTTGTGAATAATAGAATAAGATTTTAACAGGAGATGCAATATCCGCGCTAACGAGAAAATAACGCTAAAATCACGCGAACCTATGTTACTAAATGTTAGTGAAGGTTTTGCACTGCCGCACTGTGTCAAATTTTTTTTCTTTGCGCAGGCAGAGCGATGCAATAAATTTGCTCTGGGTTTTGCGTTGGTTTTTTCGCGACAATTAAGGCCTCTTCAATGGTGTCTTTAAAATGCATAAAGCGGTCGCAACTTACCGCAGCGTTTTCACAATGTATTAATGGTTGCAAAGTGGTTTAATACATTGCGGAAACGAGTGCACGAAGGTTGCGATAGCGAAATATATTGCATCTCCACTAAGTACTTAACAGAGTACAAAAATCTGCTTTGTGTCCCTTGAAGTGTCCCTGACATTTCTCTTTGCAGGAAGTAGGTATGCTTTATAAAGTTTGTGCCTGGAGAAGAAGAAAGGCATATTTCAAAGGGAAATCAGCACAAAGTAGGGATATTAAGGAAACATGCCAAGGAAACACTTTATGGGTGAACTTGGTGGAACCCTTCTCTATAGGACAATGAAATGAGTACAATTAGAATCATTGGAGCCTACTAGTGGTGCAAAGCAGGATTATGGTGATTAATTGCTAAGCATCTTGTAGGAAAGATAGTTTATTGCATTGTGGTCTGACAGCAGACAGGTTGCAGGCCGAATGAGACCAGTGACACACAAGTCATGTGATTTACTCCAAATCATTATGACGATAAGCAGCAGGTGTAATATCACACAGAGAATGTTCTTACGGTCTTATCAGCAGCCTCATTATCTTGCACAGATTTAGTTGAAATCATCAAATTTCAAAAATTCGGCTCCAATTGACTTCTTTTAGTTCATTTTCAGATTGTTTCAAATTTCGGATAATCTGATTTCACAATGAAACTCGCCAGTTTAAACATCTCAAGATAGACGGTGGAAGGCGGTGCATTTCTAATGGTCTAGATCAATGTTTGACAGGAAATATTAAATAGGATGCTTTAAAACTATTAAATGACAATACTGGCCTGTACGGCTCTACTAGCTAGATCTCCTCTCTTACACCTGACCTGTAATTTGGACCATTTTACACAGTCCTCAATCGGTTTTTAGACTTCACAAAGGGAAAGCTAATTTATTTTTTATATTGTCCTTCAAATGTTGATATTGAATTTGGAAACAACAAATGTTTGTGTATAAGTCAAATTAATGATTTGATTGTCTTTACACAGTGGCAAATGGTGAACGAAGAAAACCAGATACAGAATGGCAACGGGTATTTTCAAGTGCCACCCCATACGCTGGTCATCTTGTGTGAAGCCGAGGGCCGTACCCTTTTCAGGTATTTACATTAAAATTAGCCACAATGGCTCTTTTTACCACCACAGCCATTATTTACGACGCAGAAGTTAACCCAACACTACAGACATAAAGTACAGGTTATTACACATAAAACCCCGTGGTGATATCGGGCGCTTGTAAGATAGTGTGTTTTTTATGTCGCTGTTGGGATTTACATCATGGCCTGCAATACCGGATCTAAATTACAGATAAATATTTGTTATGCCACAGTGAAAAAGGAGAAATAACATAATTTGGAATATTGCTCATTGACTCGCTACTTGGCGCCGCAAAGTGAGAGGCGCCGGGTAGTGACATCATCGGATGTGCCGAGGATGCGGATCGCGCGGCGGCGGACAAGGTAGGAGAAAGATTGACTCGAGTATAAACCGAGGTAAGATTTTCAGGCTTTTTTCAAAGCCTGAAAACCTTGGTTTTCACTCGAGTATATACGGTAGATAGACAGACAGATAGATGATAGCTAAGATATATACATAGGTAGATAGGTAGGTAGGTAGATAGTAGATAGAAAGGTAGATAGGTAGGTAGGTAGATAGATAGATAGATAGGTAGGTAGATAGATAGATAGATAGACAGACAGACAGACAGGCAGACAGACAGACAGACAGACAGACAGACAGACAGACAGACAGACAGACAGACAGACGACAGCAGATAGATAGATAGATAGATGATAGATAGAAGATAGATAGATAGATAGATGATAGATGTTGTTTTTTTTTTGTTTGGATATAGTTCGGATTTTTAAAGGGAAAAAGTGGAAACTATCAGGGTTATTCAATAATAGTTCTTATCGTTTAAAATGGGTGTGATAGATAGAGATATATAGATGATAGATAGATAGATAGATAGATAGATATAGAAGATAGATAGAGACAGAAAGATAGATGATAGAGTAAGATAGATAGATAGATAGATAGATAGATAGAGTAGATAGATAGATGATAGAAGATAGATAGATAGATAGTAGATAGATAGAAGATAGATAGATAGATAGTAGAGAGATAAGATAGAGAGTAATAGATGGATAGATAGATAGATAGATTAGATAGATAGATAGATAGATAGATAGATAGATGTTTTTTCTGTTTTGGATATATTCGGATTTTTAAGGGGAAAAAGTGTAAACTATCAGGGTTATTCAATAATAGTTCTTATCGTTTAAATAGAGTGTGATAGTAGAGATATATAGATGTTAATTTGGTGTATGGCCGTGGGGGGTTATAAAGTTATTGTTGTATGCGTGTGGTGGGTTTAAAGGGTTAATTTGTTTTGTGCAGTGGTGGGTTATTAAAGGGTTGATTTGTTGTAAGGCAGTTGTGGGTATACAGGTTTAATTGTTGTATGCATGGGGGTTATTAAAGGGTTATGTGTTTGTATCCTGTGGTGGGTTATAAAGGGTTCAATTTGATATGTAGTGGTGGGTTATTAAAGGGTTAATTGTTATATGTCGTGGTGGGTTATAAAGGGTTAATTTGTTACTTGTAGTAATGGGTTGTGATGGGTTATAATTAAAAAGGGTTAACTTGTAGTATACAGTGATAAGTTATAAAGGGTTAAATTGTTGTATACAGTGGTGGGTTATAATGGGTTAAATTGTTGTATTCAGTGGTGGGTTCTAAAGGGTTAATTTGTTGTATGCAGTGGTAGGTATAAAGGGTTAATTGTAATCAGTTTTGGTTTATAGAGGGTTAAATGTTGTATGCAGTGGTGGGTTTTAAAGGGTTAATTTGTTATATGTAGTGGTGCGTTATAAGGGGTTCATTTGTTACTTGTAGTAATTGGTTTTGTGATGGGGTATTATTATAAAGGGTAAAATTGTAGTACACAGTGATAAGTTATAAAGGATTAAATTGTTGTATACAGTGGTGGTTTTATAAAGGGTTCATTTGTGGTATGCAGGGTGGATTATCAGTTAATTGTGATACAGTGGTGGGTTCTAAAGCGGTTAATGTGTGGTAGCAGTGTACGTTATTAAGGGTTAATTGTAAGCCAGTTTGGTTTCATAGAGCGTTTTTGGTTAAAGTGTTGTATGCAGTGGTGGGTTATAACGGGTCCATTTGTTAATGTAGTGGTGGTGATAAGGCGTTCCATGGTTACTGTTGTAGTAAATGGGTTTTGTGATGGGTATAATTAATGGGTTAAATTGTTGTATACAGTGATGAGTTATAAGGGTTAATTTGTTTGTATACAGTGATGAGCTATGAGAGTTAAATTGTTGTATACAGTCTGATGAGGTATAAAGGGTTCAATTGTCGGATTACAGTGATGAGGTGTAATGGACTAATGTGTTGTATGCAGTGGTGGGTTATAAAGGATTAAATTGTTGTAAGCAGTGGTGGGTTATAAAGGGTTAATTTGTTTCATGCAGTTGTGGGTGATAAGGGTTAATTTGTTGTATGCAGTGGTGGGTTATATAGGGTTAATTTGTTGCATGCAGTGGTGGGTTAAAAAGGGTTAAATTGTTGTAAGCAGTGGTGGGTTATAAGGAGTTGATTTGTTGTATGCAGTGGTGGGTTATAAAGGGTTAAATTGCTGTAGCAGTGCGGGGGTTAAAAAGGTAATTGTTGTATGCAAGTGGTGGGTGATAAAGGGTTAAAATTGAGTGAATGTAAGCAGTGGTGGGTTATAAAGGGTTAATTTGTTGTATGCAGTGGTGTGTTATAAAGGGTTATTCTTTTGTATACAGTTGTGGGTTATAAAGGGTTAACTTGTTGTAAGCAGTGGTGGGTTATAAAGGGTTAATTTGTTTGTAAGCAGTGGTGGATTATAAGGAGTTGATTCGTTTTATGATGTGTTGAGTGATAAAGGGTTTAATGTGTTGCATTTGTGTGTGTTGTATTAGTTTAATATGTTGTATGTAGTGGTGGGTTGTAAGAGGTTAGTTTTATAGATTACTGTGTGTAGTGTGTGGGGCTTATAAGGGTTAATTGTGTGAGATTACTTTGTTGTAGTGTGGCGAGATAGGATTATAAGGGGTTAATTATCTATATTATGAGGACTTGGATTTGGATGTGAAAAGAACTGAAAATTCATTTGCTGATTTTATAAAAGTAAAGGCTCATACTCACGTTGGATAATTTTCATACGATGAGGCCGACGAACATTATCGTTAATCCTCATAATGAAACGACATCTGGTGCACCAGCAACAGAGCAACAATAGTCACCACGATAGTAGTTAGATGTAGACGTTCGTATGAATGTAATGTTCGTAACATCACACAATTTTGAAACGCAGCACATGCACCTTTTATATATTTTTTTGTAGAACGATAATCTGCCGACCATGTACAAATATACGATAAATGGCAGAACAAATCCACC
Organism: Hymenochirus boettgeri; assembly: GCA_019447015.1. Classification (NCBI taxonomy): domain Eukaryota; kingdom Metazoa; phylum Chordata; class Amphibia; order Anura; family Pipidae; genus Hymenochirus; species Hymenochirus boettgeri. The sequence goes on along the minus strand of CM033475.1, from coordinate 86,440,317 downwards.
AGGCTGATTGTCGGAAAAAGCCAACAATAGTAGACGATCGTTGATGCTATAGTTTCATACGAATATAGTGTGATTGCTCGTTCGGCATCATCATACGACAATTATCCAACGTGTGTACAAAGAATTTAGAAGCAGGGTGGTGATTTGTTACGATAATGCTTGTTCTGATCGTTTGCCATCGGCCACATATCGTGAGAGCGCCCATCGAAATTTTAGTGTCATCGATAAATCGAGTTCTCCGCAACCTGGCGAGCGAAAAGCAACCGAGGGGGGCCGCGCATGTAAGATAAGCTGAGGATGGAATGGACAGGCTGGGAAGCTGGGGCCACCAGACCAGGGTGGATAGCCGGGAACTACGTACCAGGGCAGCCAACCCAAGGTAAAGTGACTGTGGGGCTGGATACAGTGTAAATGGGTCATGACTGATTTTAGTGTGGTTACCAGGACACTTGGCAAAATGTTTACAAAAATGTAACAATGTGTACCCATAGTTCCAAGTAATCTAATATTGAACAATATGTTCTTCATGGTTACTAACAATGTAACATTGTACCAATGTGTCCCCGTAGTTGCCAGTAATGTAACATTGTAACAATGTGTCTTCATGGTTCCCAGTAATGTAACATTGTAACAATGTAGTCTTCGTGGTTCCCAGTAATATAAACATTGTAACAAGGTGTCTTATGGTTCCCCAGTAATGGTAACATTGTAACAATTGGGTGGGTGGTTCTTGTGGTCACAGTAATATAACATTTGGTAAAAAAAAAAAAAAAATCAATGTGTTCTCGTGGTTCCCGTGTAATGTGATTGTTATGTTGTAAGGGTGTAACATGTAACAATGTGTCTTCCTGGTTACCAGTAAGGTTTATAAACATTTGAAACAATGTTGCCTTCATGGTTCCCAGTAATGTAAACATTGTAACAAATGTGTCTTCATGGTTTCCCAGTAATGTAACATTGGTTAGCAATTGTGTCTTCGTGGTTCCCAGTAATATACTATTGTAACAATGTGTTTCATGGTCCCAGTAGTAATATAAACATTGTACCAATGTGTCTTAATGGTCCCAGTAATGTAACATTGTAACAATGTTGTCTTCATGGTTCCCAGTAATTGTAACATGGTAACAATGGGTCTTTATGTTCCAGTAATGTAACATTGTGTAACAATGTGTCTTCATTGTTTCCCAGTAATTTAAACATCTTGTAAAACAATGTGTCCCCATGGTTCCAGTAATGGGAACATTGTAAACAATGTGTCTTTATGGTTTTCCCAGAATGTACTGGTAACAATATGTCTTCATTGAGTTCCCCGTAAGGAACATTTGTAATCAAGTGTCTTTATGGTCCCAGTAATGTAACATTGTAACAATGTGTCTTCATGGTTCCCAGTATGTACATTGTAACAATGTGTCTTCATGGTTCGCGAGTAATGTAATTGTTTTTATACCAATGGTCTTCATGTTCATAGTAATGGTTTGTAATAATTGTAACAGGTGTCTTCATGGTCCAGTAAGGTCACATTGGGGGTGGGGGTGTGGTTGTAACAAGTCCCCGTGGGTGCCAGTAATGAGTAATGTAAACATTGTAACAAGGTGTCTTATGGTTCCCAAGTAATGTTGACCAGGGTAACAAGTGTCTTCATGTTAAGTTAAAGAAACATTGTAACAATGGTGTCTTCATGGTTCCAGTAATATAACACATTATAAAACAATGTGTCTCATGGTTCCCAGTTAAAGTAACATTGTTAACTATGTGTCCCAGTGTACCAGAATAAAATTGTAACCAAGTGTCCTCCTGGTTCCCAGTAGTAACATTGTAACTTGTTCCCCATGTCCCAGTATGTAACATTGTAACAATGTGTCCTAATGGTCACAGTAATGTAACATTGTAACAATGTGTCTTCAGTTACCAGTAAATGTAACATTGAAACAATGTGTCACCATGGTTCCCAGTAATGTAACATTGTAAACAAGGTGTCGTTAGGGTTCCCGTAATTGTAGCATTTTGTAACAATGTGTTCTTCATGGTTCCCAGTAAGGTACCATTTGTAACCATGTGTCTTCATGGTTTCCTAGTAATGTAACATTGTAACAAGTGTCTTATGGTTTCCCAGTAATGTAACATTGTAACAATGTGTCTGCAGGTTTCCAGTAATGTAAATTGTAACTATGTGTCCCCATGTTCCCAGTAATATAATATTTTAACATGTTCCTCATGGTTCCCAGTAATGTAACATTGTAACAATGGGATTTTCATGGTCCCAGTAATGTACATTGTAACAATGTGTTCATGGTCCAGTAATGTAACATTGTAACATGGTCTAGGTTCCCAGCAATTGTAACATTTGGAACAATGTGTCTTCATTGGTTCCAGTAAATGTAACATTGCTAACAATGTGGCTCATGGTTCCGTAAGGTAAAAACCATGTAACAAGGTGTCTTCTATGGTTCCAGTCATATACATTGTACAGTGTGTTCCCAATGGTTCCCAGAATGTAACATTGTAACAATGTGTCCTCATGGTCCCAGTAATTGTAACATTGTAAACAATGTGTCTTCGTGGTTCCAGTAATATAAACATTGGCAACAATGTGTCCCCATGGTCCCAGTAATGGCACATGTAACACTGATTTCCCCAGGTCCCAGTAATGTAATTGTAACAATGGTCCCCATGGTTCCAGGTAATTGTAACATTGGTTCACAGGAAAGGTGGTAACAAGGTTACAGATGGTCTATGTTGAATTTTGCTGATCATAGGGAATGTGTATCTATGGTGCGTGTGTGTGGGGGGCAGGGTACTGGGGGTTGTTTTAGGGATAATGAAGGGGTCCTGTGATTTAGTGGTTCAGATATGGCAACATGGTGGTCTGTGTGTAGTTATTGACATTCTCTGTGGGTGGAGGGTATTGTTGGTATATGCAAATGTTCATGTGGGGATTTGGATGTGAAAATGGTCTTTATCGGTTTCATCATAAAGATACTGTATGGATTAGAGAGTAACTGTCTTAGGCCATGGTCATATGTTGTGGGGATTTGCATAATAAATGTGAGTGTTGATAGGGGGTAAGTTGGGGGTGTTGCCCAGTTACCTTGATTGGTGGACATAATATCCCCAACCAATGGATCTGTCAGTGGCCCAGCAAGGTGTGTTTAGATTGCACAGTGACCATGCATGTTAATAATTAACCAATGGATAATCATTGTATAATAGTATAACACTGAAGGTTATTATAATGATTTTAATCACTGAAGGTTATGATAAAGATTAATCATGAATGGTTATTATAATATTTATAATCACTTGAAGGTATTATAATATTTATAATCACGAATGGTTATTATAATATTATAATCACTGAATGGTTTATTATAATAGTATAATCCTGAATGGTTTATTATAATATTATAATCACCTGAATGGTTACTATAACATACGGTTAGTTCTCATGTGACCTTTCACAATGGGCGGTTGTGCCCCCCATGTACAACGCTCCATCATCTGATTGCCCCAGTGTTCCAGTACATACAAAGGGGTTGTTTTATCTCACAAACAGGGATTGTTGAGTGGGAACAAATCGTCTCTATGTAATTGCCTCATTAGAGCTCGTTTTGTTTCTAATTAAGGAGACATGAATGAATAGTCTAGTTGGACAGGAACAGGTGGGGAATGGTACAGGAGACCCCAGGACACAATGTAGCCCAGTTTCCAATTAGACGGGTCAGTTTTTTAAAGAAGAGAACAATCTGGAAGACCTTAAGATTGGAAGTGGGACCCCAGCATTTCTCTGGCCAGTAGCCCCAGTTGTTGAAATTGGTGACCCCAGACCCCCTGTTCACACCCCCATCAACACGTTTTAATGCTTAAAGGGTATCGGGTGCACACAAACATGTAGACACAGGCTAGACCCCTCAATATACCCCACAGTCAGTGCATGTAGGACTCCTGTTTCATATGGTATATGGACCCCCTCTATTCATTACCTTTATATGTGGATCTATCTATTCCATACCCTATATGTGACCCTCTCGATTATGCCTTATATGTGACCCTCCTATTCATACCATATATGGGATCCCTCTCTATACATACCTATATGGGGACCCCTCTATTCCATACCCTATATGTGGCACCCTCCCTCTCTATTATGCCTTATATGTGGACCCTCTCTATTAAACACCCCTATATGTGGAGCCTCTCTATTCCATACCCTATATGTGAGACCACCATATCTCTTCTATGCCTATATGTGCCACCCTCTATGCCACCTATAAGTGCGCCTCTCTCTATTCCATACTTATATGTGGACCTCCTATTTCCATACCTATATGTGGCCCATCTCTATTCCATACCCTAATGTGGACCCTCTATATTCCATGCCCTATATGTTGGCCCCCTTCTATTCCATATACTCTATATGTGGCCCTATCTATTACAATACCATATATGTGGACACTCTCTATCAGACACTATATGTGGACCCTCTCTATTCCATGCCATATATGTGGACCCTCTCTATTCATACCATATATGTGCCCCCTCAATTCCATCGCCCTATATGTGGACCCCCCTCTATTCCATGACCTAGATGTGGCCCCCTCTCTATTCCATACCCTATATGTTGCACTCTTCATTCATGCCCTATATTGTTGACCCCCATCAATTCCATGCCCTATATGTGGGGACCCCCTCAAGTCCCATGAACTATATGTGGAATCTCTCTATTCAATTGCCCTCCTATATGTTGACCCTCTTTATTCCCATTGACCTATACGGTTGACAATTTATTACAGGCCCTATATGTTGACTCTCTATTCCATGCCCTATATGTGACCCCCCTCAATTCAATGAATATAGGTGGACTTCTATATTCATCGCCCTATATGTGACCCTCTCTATTCCATGCCCTATATGTTTGACCCTCTCTATTTCCATGCCCAAATGTTGACCCTACTCTATTCCATGCAATATATGTTGACCCTTCTCTATTCCAGCTATATGTGGACCCCTCATTCAAGAACTATAGGGGACCTCTCTCTATTCCATGCCCTATATGTTGACCACCTACAATTCCATGCCCTATATGTTGACCACCTCAATTCCATGCCCTATTGTGGACCCCTCAATTCCCTGAACTATATTGGACTCTCTCTATTCCCATGCCCTATATGTTGGACCCCCTTATTACCATGCCCTATGATGTTGACTCTCTCTATTCCATCTGCCCTTGTGACCCATATATTCCATGCCCTATATGTTGACCCCCTCTATATTAATGAATATATAGTGGACTCTCTCTATCCATGCCCTAATGTTTGACCCCCTATTCATTGCACTATATGTTGACCCCTCTATTCCATGAACTAGATGTGGGACTCTCTCTATTCCGATGCCATATTAGTTGACCCACTCATATGCCTATATGTTGACCCCCTCCCTCATATTCATGAACTATATGTGGACTCTCTCTATTCCATGCCCTAATATGTTGACCCCCTTATTTCACTTGCCCTACTATGTTGACTCTCTCTATAATGCCCTAAGTTGACCCCCCTCTATTCCATGCCCTATTCTGTAGTTGTCAAGTGAAAGTTACAGATCGCTGGAGCAATGTGGGGAAGTTAAATAGGTCCTCAATCAGATTTTCAACGTTTTGCCCCCCCATTCCAAAAAATCTGATCGGAGAAGCCATTGACCGTGTTATGGCACCTTGACGCGATTTAATTATGTTTTTGTTTTTGGTTATGTATATAGATATGTATATAAATAGATTATAGTAACATTATGGGGATACTTTTACAAATCCCCATGCCACATGCTTTCCCACAAATGTAAATGTACTTCACCCCCTCTGAACTATTTCATACCCCCTTCTCTCTGTGTGTCTCTTTAATGCCATCCCAGCCCTGAGCTTTGCTGGATCTTAAGAAGAGCCCATTACTCAGGGGAAAGCATAAGGCAGAGAGTGTGGTCTCTGAGGGGAGGGGTTCAATTAGGTACCTAGTATTAGCTGTGAAGGGAATAATAGACACATAAGGAATTGACACACAGAAAAAAAAAGAGGAGACATCTCTGTCCTGGGGAATTCTCCAGTGATTTAATGTTTTTAAGGATCACTAGGGAGCACTTCTCTATTTTTCTTTCTTTGTTTCTTTCTATAAGACTAAAGCTTCTTCCTGAGATTGACCCCTTTCAACAGATGCTCTGTATGTTTTGATCCCAGCTCTAGAGCTGCCTGATCTATTGGATGTCTCTCTCACTCCCTCTCTCTTTCTGCCTCTCTCGCTGTCTCATTTTTTTTTCTCTAGTTTTCCGCCCTCACTGATTAAGACACTAGAAAACTCAGGAATGATTCTATTTCCCAGAGTCAGATGGTTCTGGGCTATAGGATAAGAGGAGAATATTCAGTCTCTCTTCTTTATGGATTAGGCCTATAAGGTGGAGCAGCCATTGAGAAAAGCCCTCCCTGGGGACGGAGGGGGCCGCGAAAGAGACGGAAAGAAAGAGAGCGGAAGGAGGGGCCGGGGCGGAGGAAAGGGAAGGCAAGAGGAACAACCGGACACACGGGAAGGAGGTCTGGGAAACAAGACAAGGAACAAGCAAGGAGGGACGCAGAAAACGGCGGAGGCGCCGACCAGCGGACCCCCCAACCCCCGGGCCCGGGGACGACACACAGGAAGGGGGGGAGGCGGGGGAAGGGGGATTAAGGAAAAGGAGACAGGGCAAACAAGGGGGAACCAAAGGGAACGCGCGGAGGAGAGCAGGCACGGGGGCGGGGGGGGACAGGAAAAGAAGCGGCAGGGGGAACAGGGGGAGAGGAGAAGATAGCGGCGAGGGGGAGGGGAACAGAGGCAAAAAAGAGAGGGAGGAGCGATGCGAGCGAGCAGCGAGCGACGAGGGAGCCAGCAAAGTAGGAGAGCGAGCGACGGAGAGAGCGATGAGCGAGGGCGAGCGAAGCGAGCGAGCGAGAGAGAGAGCGAGCGAGCGAGCGAGCTGAGCGAGCGAGGCCAGCCAGCCGACCAAGCAGGAGGAGGCGAGCGAGCGAGCCAGGACCAGCGAACAAGCGAACGGAGCGAGCGAGGAGCGAGCCAGCCAGACAGCGAGGAGCAGCGTAGTCGAGCGAGAGAGACGGAGCGAGCCATCCAGCGACAGCAGAGCATAGAGCGAAGCGCGCGAGCGATGCAGGAAGCGAAAAAGAGAGGAGCGAGCGAGTAGCCAGCCAGCGACAAAGCAGGGAGCGAGCGAGCGAGCAGCAGGGAGCGATCCGGATGGCGAGCGAGCGGGCGTGAGGGAGCGAGCGGAGCGAGCGAGCGAGCGAGCGAGCGAGCGAAGCGAGAGCGAGGCCGCCAGCGACAAGCGAGGAGCGAGCGAGCGAGCGAGCGAGAGCGAGCGGAGCGAGAGAGCGAGGCGAGCAGCAGTAGCAGCGAGCACGAGCGGAGCGAGGAGCGAGGCATACAGCGCAATCTGTATTATCCGAGTCGATCGAGCCATCCATGGGTACAATCATCGAGCCATCAGTCTGTCTATCTATCTATCTATCTATCTATCTATCTATCTATAATCTGTCTATCATCTATCTATCATCATCTATTATTCTATCTAGCTATCTCTCTATCTATCCCATCCACCTATCTCTAATCTATCTACCATCGTCTCTATCTATCTATCTATCTATCTATCTATCTATCTCATATCACACACACAAATATATTCTTTCTTATATATTCTTATCAATGGTGCTTGGTGGTGTCACCAGTGTCATGTGACTCGCAGAGACATGTTCACTATAGTAAATAAACAGCTGCTTGATTAATATTCCCAGCAGGTAACATTCCTGTCCCAGGGAACACGATCCCCACCTGTTCTCTGAGACCAAGGCTTTAGCTACTTATCCACTAGTTTACACTTACGAATATTAGCAAACACACTCCCCCCCAAGTCTTGTTACCAAAACACTTAGAACAGCCCAGATGACTGCTCAGTAAATACAGGGAGCACTCGTTTAACTAATTATCTAATCTAAACTAAGTAGTTTTCTCTCTCCCTTTGCTGTTGAGTAAATAGTTTCTGTGTGGGGAGGACCTAGACCAAGTTAAGGTGATTCCCCATCAACCCCCTTTCAGTTCCTGATGGTCTCTCCCTCTCTTAAACCCTATAGAAAGTAGAAATCCTATATAGCATTGAGTAGCCATCCTGGGGGATAGTGATTAATGATCACAGTGGATAAAGGTTAACATACTTCTATGAAAAGTCTGTTGACTGAACCAATTGTAATACAATGTAGATGACTGCTAGCTTGGAGAGAATCCCCTTTGTCTTCTCTCTTCAATTGTGTCTTCAAATTCTGCCCACAAAAAAAATAAAAAAAAGTTTGCCAACCCTCCTGTCCCAAGTGTTTAATAGTTTTCCTTACTCTGCTAGCATTGTGTGCTTGTGAAAGGCAGACTCCACCTTTTATATAATCCCTTTTCTACTATTCAAGTGTTGTGGTTCAAAATCAATTGATATCACGAAGTCCATATTGGTAGGGCACTTGTAGTTGAATCCCGAGATTTAAATGGAAGGGAATGTTGAGGTTTTAAAACATTTCAATGTGTTTGAAAAGATCCCACCGGATCTGTCACAATTCTCTAACCCATTTGATGCTCTGCCATTGGCTGCTATATTCCTACGAAGATAATTCCCACAATATTTAATTACACCAGGGTCCTGGGGCCCTACTGAAGATAATGGGCCTTTCTTGTTTTAAGAAACGTGAATAAAAAATTCAATACATTAAAAAAAATTCTAATAAAAATCAGATTTTTAAAATGTTTTTGTAAATATGTTATATAAGTTTTATAGGGATTTAAAATGTAAGCTGTAACCCACATATTTGTTTTTTAAAAACCCAAAAAACGTGATGGGGTGGGAGGTACAGGGGCTCATTCAATGTGTCCCGTAATATTTTCGTCGTTTATATGGAGATTGTCTGGTAATATTAATGGAAACATCATTCCTTAATGATACAAACATTTACTGGCATATTTACCATGATCATCATAATTGAATTATTATTCATTGTATTTTCAATTAAATCATGCAAACAGGAAAAAAAGCAAACAGACATATCACATTGCAAGCAAAAAATGCCACTGATGGATATTCCTACTCTAATAAAGGGGGGGTAAGAAAGGCTAAAGAGTTATTTAGTATAGCTGACTATGACAGATACATTGTTTCATTAAAACTGTGCAGATTCCTTTAATAAAAAAACATAACAGAAAAGGCTTATGTTTATGGATACTTGGTGCATGTGCTGAAAATTCTATTTTACAGTTCCACCCCCCCCCAGCAGAGAGCTCATACTTTTCACTTGCTTAACATTACAAACAATGGCCAGTCCCTTTAACTAAATATAAAATTGCATTTTCTGCAATTATAGCCTGCTCTTTCTGATGATATAATTACCACTGTTCTTAGTAATAGGTGTCAAGCCAATGTATACTCATACAATAGTTGAATAAAAACTCTAGAACAAAGCCAGCTCTTAGCAATTCTCCACCCTATAAATGAAATTGCATGTGCAGAATTCAAATATATATATATATATATATATATATATATATAATATATATCATACACACACACACTCAAAAAAAAAAAACAATGCCAATGTTCTGAGATACGAGTTGGGTTTGTTTAAGGTGGAAGCAAGGAATTGGGTGCTTCTCAATAGTGTTTTAATTGATTACAATGGCTGATTATACATATGGGATATAACACCCCTTTCTGTTAATTATAAGTATATTACATATCAGCTGTGAGTTCCGTAATCTGATGATTCCATTGGCTCTTTATGACAGCTAATGAAATTAATAGTCAATTTAATGTTTTCTCAGTTAAAAGGTGCAGTAACAACTAGTTAAGTTATCTGTTGTGGTTTTTATAGCCCAGACATTTAGGAGATTTAGGTATATTGTATGAATTTATATTGCGTACCGACAAATCTAGGGAGTAGTGATGATATTAATCAACATCCAACAATGTTATTTATTTTCTGCCTAATTCACTCATTGTGTGTGAGTGTGTGTTGGGTTGTTAATATTTCCATCATTCACATTTGGGGGTATGATGTCATAACCATATAGTAACATCAGAGCTCTAAGATTGTAACAGAACGAGCAGGTATTTTAGAGAATATTCAAAAATCCTAGTGATGTCATCCATAAGGCACAAAAAGATGATTTATACTTTGTGTACCTCGCATACTTAAGTATTTTGCAGGTTAACATTGAGACCTGAGATTGTGCGCTTTCTGTCTGACTGATTGTCTCACTTAATTCTTTGTAGATGGGTGCCCACCGCCAGAAACAGGAGGAGAAAACACTAATTCAATCAGCTCTAATGGGGAAGATTCAGATGAGGCCCAAATGAGGCTTCAATTGAAAAGAAAACTCCAAAGGAACAGAACGTCATTTACACAGGAACAAATAGAAGCCCTAGAGAAAGGTACATTGTAATTTATGCCCCTTGCATATAATATGTAAAGTTTTTATATCAGGGGTGTGTGTGTTTTGTAAACAAGCCTTCTGGGGGCTCCTCTTCAATCCTACATAAATATATGTTCTCCAAGCTAAGATGGAAGAATAGTCAGTGACTATTGCTGTGGGAGGAGCCAGAAAGAAGTCAGTTACTGCATGAGTATTATTCTAGTTTAATCTTCTTTTTAGCAGTTAATGGATAACGCAAGGTATACAATGCAGGACGTAAAAGACTTTCATTTTACATATTAATTGTCCACAAAATATACCTTCTCTTCCTTTTTTCCTTCAGTGCCACTTTTTTTTTTTTATTATAAGAGCTACCATACTGCTGTGTGCAAAAATGTAATGGTTAGAAGTGCATTTCTACTATGGTGCTCAGGCTATTTCTGAAAAGACTTGTTGTATGGTAGCTCCCGGCTATAGGAATAAATATGAACATGAGGACGAGGGAGATTCCAAGCATGCAAAAAAAAAAAACATCTGCTATTAAAGGTTAGTTAAATAGGTTTTGGGGAGATAAGAAAATTATTGCCAACTAGTTTCATAGGCTTCTATCTACCTCAATGTTCCTGGTATGCTGTGCATGCTGGGAGTTGTAGTCTATAACAGCACAAGTGAGGTGCATAAAAAAAGGCACCAGAACCACAAACATGTACGGCCTGCCTAATGAACTTTTCTTATGTTTTGCAGAATTTGAACGAACACATTACCCCGACGTGTTTGCCAGGGAAAGATTAGCTGCCAAAATAGATCTGCCAGAAGCGCGAATACAGGTAACTGTTACTATGTAATTTAAAGGGAAAATAAAGACACTTGACCTCAGTTTTAACTGCATGACGTACATCCCCGTGTGTTGTTCTTTCCCCGCTCCCGCCCATATGATGAAACAATAGAGATTCCTGTTAGTGAGCCAGCTCACACCATGTTTACCTTTGCTGCAGTTGGTAAACACAGACGTAATAAATACAAGATAAGGAGAAAAATAATAAGATGATCTAATAGTTGTGAGCTGACATGCATCTGAGCCCCATTCAATTATCAAAATTTAGAACCAAACAGGGCTGCCTTCTACCATGAAATTGCATCTTAATATAGACAGACACAGGAGACCATTTTGAGAAGGTTTTGCAGTTGTTTTGACTTCCTGATGCAATGGTAACAATAATTATCCATTGTAATCTTGGTTGTCCCTTGTCCATTGTGCGTCTATTATTGTTTAAGTGGTTTAGGCCTGAATTTCAGCAGCAGATGGACCTGCCCACAAAAAGTCAGAGGAGAGTTACTGAATGAATGTTGGATGGAAGAGATTCAGGGGATTCCCTACAGAGCCATAAGTCATAAATCAGTTAATGGGATTAACTCGGGTCAAAGACTTAAAACTTTAGTGTGAAACTAAATCATATGTTGTTTGGTCCTGGGTGTGAGGTTAGTAAGCCTATTCTCTCCCATTTCCATTAGGTATGGTTCTCTAACAGGAGGGCAAAGTGGAGACGAGAGGAGAAACTACGGAATCAGAGAAGACAGGCTAGTAACACACCCAGCCACATCCCTATTAGCAGTAGTTTCAGTACAAGTGTCTATCAACCAATCCCGCAGCCTACTACACCAGGTAAATATACCTTAACTCATTTCCTGCCCATAGTAACCAGAATTTATTATTAGGGCGAGATCTACCTTCAAGGGTTTTTTTCTTTTTATCAGTGTTCCATTCCACATCGGGGGTTCTATGTTGGGTAGAACAGACACAGCATTGACGAACACTTACAGTGCTCTGCCACCCATGCCTAGTTTTACAATGGGCAACAATCTGCCTATGCAAGTAAGTAGCTGGTAAGTAGCGATGAATTCCTAAGCTGATAAGATTCCGTGCAATGAATCACTAGTGAAGAGACGTTCACCATAACATAGTAAAATAAGCATTTAAAGGGTTACAAGACAATGTATCCATTGTGTAAACATCCCGTCATGAAAAGGAATTTGTCCAGCAATTCAAACCCACAGATGTTACTGGGGCAGGGGACACTAATAGATTACTTTATTGGATTACAGAATCATACTTATTCCACTAAGAATTAATTCAGAAGATAAAACAGATGTGAATTGGCCCAACCAGAAGATTTCATTTTAGGGCACCCACACCACCCAATTCTCTCAAGCCCTGCTTTAAACATCGCATTATGTCCTTGTTTATGATTGTTTATTCAGCCTATGTCAGAATCCAATTAGAAATTTTGCATAACAAATAAAGGTTGAGAATATGTCATTAAAATGCATTGGCTAAAAATAAACAAAAGGACCATATACAGTATAAACGGATAGTTAAGGAATTATATATCGTTCAATCTTAACAAGATACATCAATGTACATTTTTTGCAATTAACATGAACCAATTGAAAATACATAGGGAAACGCTTGTTTTATTTATAGATAGGAATTTCCCCTTTCCTTACTTTCTAATCTGACTTTTTAGGATCCTTTGTAGTTTGGGCCCCTAATGATAGTCAGAAGCCAAACCTGAATTTGATTATCATTGTGATATAATTATGCCCCTCCCCTTGAAGAGACAGACGTTTTTAAAGGCATTGTCAACCCCCAAAAAACTATAATTCCCCAAACTATGGCGCCCCCCCATGTAGGTAGTTTAATCCTTACCTCACATCCCAGCTCTCGCATAGGGTTCTCCTGTAGTCGCCCACCCCAAGTCCCAAACCTAAGCCACCAAGGGAGAGGACATTAGCGGCGCCTGCTAGTCCGGTCCGTAGCTGAGGTAGATATTTTGCCAATGCGTAATGCTAGCCTTCTCCCCCTCTCCTCTCCCACTCCCTCTCCACTTCGCCTCTCTCCCTCCCTCTTATGCGATTCCCTCCCCTAGATATAAAATCCGATTTATATAGTATATGCCCTGGCCCCCAGCCCAACGCAATCGTTCTATTTAGAAAGCCCCAAACTTTTACTACCTCTCCGTCTTTCTCCGCGAAGTGAGTGCCGGCAGCCGCAGTCCAGTGCATTGGCACTGCTCGCTCAGCCTAATCACAGACGCGGCTGCGGTTCCGCCCTGCTCTGCATGCCATTCTGCAAGCAGAGGCAGGCGAGGAGCGCGGCGGAGGAAAGACGGGGAGGTAAGTAGAGTTTGGGGGCTTTAAAAAAAAAAATATGCGGTTGGGGGCTGGAGACCATGGGGATGACAATATAAAAAACAAAAAAATCGGTGAGGTGGACATGCTTTTTTTAAACACACCACAATAGGGATGACTAGAAAAAAACTGAAACACCTACTCTATTTTATTTTTTTTTGCTTTTCCTTGTTTTTTTCCACATAAAACCTGTAACAATTACAGTTACAAATAAAAGTTTATATTTTTAGTCTGAATAATACAAACTGACCTTTTTTGTGGTCGTGGGCTGATTGTGGGAGGCCGGACATGGTGGCTATGACTATTTGTAACATTACCTTATATTGATAATAGTTAAATGAATATACCTACGAGGTCCCTTCTACTAAATACCCTAAAGGGTACAGGACCCACACATCAATTACACACACAACACCTTATCCTTAGATCCAATGGGCAGATGGTGGAGAAAGGAGGTGTAGTGATTGTAACATTACAAAAAGTCTCCCTGAGTAGTAATATTACTTTTCTTTCTTCTTCCAGCCCCCTGTACCCAGCCAGACCTCCTCCTACTCATGCATGCTACCCACAAGTCCATCTGTGAAATGGGGGAGCTAGACACATACAACCTCCCAAACACAGCAGGCACTATGAAACAGCCAGCCAATGGGCACATCTGGCACTACTTCTACAGGGGGGTAGGCATTCCTTTATTTTGGACACTCTGCCAGTCCCAACCCACATACACATGCATTCACACATGAACAGTGCATCAATGCAATGCACGTTTTGCATCACCACTCATTATACTGTCTAAATGTTTTTAAGCAAATGAAAGACTCAGCATCTCACATCACACAGACATTGCCTAATTATATTTACAACACAGCAAACAATCACTCCTAACTTGTAAATCAAGGTGCTGTCCCCCCCGCCAATATAATTTCCCATGTGAATGTGGCCAAGGGACTTGTCTGTTTCAATCAAACATCTTTTTGAAGAGAGGTTGTCCCATCAAGAGTCTGAAGGCCAAGAACCAAAGACGCGATCTTCATGAGATATTAAAGTATCAGCCCCCACCTATCAAATCCCTGGACTAGTTCTTAAAACAACTGTGTTTTGGTGATTTCTTAAGGAAATGTCAATGGAAATTGTTAGAATGTAGAATTAAGATTTCAAACTGACCATGGCAATACCAAAGTCGGACAGCATGATTATCAGGAAGTTCATTATGGTTGCATGACGAAACAATGCGAGTACCAATAAAGTTTTATAAAGTGTTACATTAGACAAATAACAAAACCAGTATCTGATATGACTTTCCTTTCAGGTATTCAGTTTCCCATGGAGTGTCCAGTCCCAGTCAAGTACCCGGCAGTGAAACCTGACTTGTCTCGTACATGGCCAAGATTAAATAAAAAACCGTGTTTTAATAATAGGCAAATGGACTGTATGGAAAACAGTTGGAGTTCAGCAGTATTTTATAAAGAGGAATGCGGAGAAGGACTTCTGACAGCAACGTGCACCGGATACGTGGACTTAGGAAAGATTGCATCCTGGACTTTTGCACATGAGGCATTATATAGTGGAACAAAATACTCTTTTGATATCCAAACTTTTACCATTATTAACTATTGTAAATTACGTTGTTGTAAGAGAATGAACAACACGGATGTATAGAGATGGATCTACTCCACCATTGGTCAAAAAACAGATTTTTTTTTTTTTTTTTAAAGGAACCTTGATCAAGCCAAGAATTAAAAAAAAAATTAATCAAGATTATATTGAACCTCTTTGTTACTCAATTTCATTTGTACTGGAGTTGATGGGCCAGTGTATGTATCAAGGCCTTGGCCACAGTGTCCAGGATGGAACTATTAACTGACCCTTCTTAATTATTACCTTGGTTGACCCTTATTTACAAAAACAAAAAAAAAAGGAGAAGAAAGAAAGAAGAAGAGAGACATTGGATAGACGAAGGTAGATTGGTCTTCGATATAAGCCAATTGTTTTATGTCGAAATGATGTTAATTGGTCTTCCACTAAGAAAATTCCCAGAATGATTTCTATAATAAAATTAATATTCATTATATAGTTGACCAAGGATATTGCTATAGATGTTTTATACACAATTTTTTTCTTTTTCTTTTTTTTTTTTGGCAGGAATTTTTTTTTTAATTGTTCCTAGATAGCTTGTTACGTGTGTTCAACACTTCAATCATTCTTGTGCATATAGCTTCATGTCCTTATTCACGAATTAAAAAGTGCTTGCAAGAGTTTTCAATTAAGGTTTTCAAGTGTGTTACAAATAAATATCAAAGGTTAACTATGTTGATTTGTAAAAAACAAAAACAAAAAAAAAGAGAAAAAAAAAAAACCATACCAAGCCTTTGTATCTTATATATGTTATTAATCATTTAAGTCCTTCTTGTGGGGGTGTTGAGAACGTTTGTTACGACTGGCTAAAGTTTTGTTTTGATTGTAATTATTTTATATAATATTAGGGCACGTGAAATAATCCCATAATTTAAAAAAAAAAAAAAAAAACTAAACAAAGGATATTCTATTTATAGTATGGTTCTGATCAATGGCGATCAGGGACCGAATTAGCAAGGTTTGGGTAATTTTTCTAGAATACACTTTTCTTGATAGAACGGACTAGGAGCAAACCCTGTCATGAAGATATTTGGACAGTCAATGACTGATCTGTTATGAGGTGGAAAATTCATTATAGGAGGAATGCTTGAGAGGTTGAATGGTTAGTTAGAAAAAAAGTAGGTTCCCCAATTTGTATGCCACTCTCTGCTGCCTTGTGTGAAGTCCGTTATACTTGTCATACTTAGAAGAACGTTGCTGGACTCCATTGTTTGTGATTTATCATGATGTTGGTAAGTCACATAGGACGTTACAAGTGGAAATAAATATAAGCCAGAATCTCAGATGTATAAAGGCATAAAAAGAATTTACTATTACCTAGATCCTTCTCTATCTGGTACTATATGACCTGCCAACCTGGCAGATAATTTCGCGCAACGGTTTTTTGGTTTTTTTTTTACGTTGTAAGGGTTATTTACATACCCCAGTAGCAGTTGTAAAATACATTGTGTGTAAAAGTGTTATAATCCTTCTTTTCTTGTGTAAATATAAATTTAACATGACCAAACACAAATGTATTTTGCTGGACCATTAACAGTTTAGTGCTTCCATTCTGAATTTCTATATATTTTTTTTGTGTTCAATTACTAATATTGGAAAAATTTGGCAATCAAGTTCGAAAGCTTTTCAATAACAGATGTGTGTACACCTAAAACAAATTAAAGTAATGGTTATGGTGTGGTTCTCACTCAAAAAGAACGTCTTTGGTTTTGGTTAATTCAAAACAACTTGTTAAAAATCAAGGCAAATGTGTATTTGGTGACAAAAAAAAAAAACATGGACCAGTAGAGAGTCTTTAAGGGTTGTGTTTGTTGTAATGTAACATAATGGGACATACTTTTAAAGGCTACACATAAAGAAATAATTTAAATTGATAGAATATATTTTTGAAAATAATGCTGACAAAAAAAATTTATATTCCTGGGGTTGGAAAATGGTCACCAAATTACACTTCAATTAATGTTATTTGATTAAAGTGGCTATTCCAATCACTAACAGGCAAGCAGGCACCAAAGGAAGTGACTGTCCATTATTTCAATCATATTTGGTCAGGATGATAATTTTATCTTTTGATAACCTTCATCTCTTTTTAGTTTCTCCATACATTTTTAGTTGAGGAATGACCATCACCAAGCTTTTTGGTTTTTGGCAGCCATTTAAATTTTTTTCGTTTGAGTGTTTTCTTTATATTTTCTTATTTATGCATGAAGAATTTTTTTCCACACCAGTATTAGTAATAACTGATTATTTAGCAATTGATTGAGTCTCAGGATTATGTAGTCAGGAATCTCATATGGTGACGGTAATATGAACACATTCAAACACTGTTTTCGTAATTTAATATCAACTTGTACTCATTACAAGGGATTTCTCAGTTTAGCTGAAAACAGTGAATGGAGGAAGCCACATCTTCAAAAACCCAAACCATTCACTTTTCATGACTATACTTTACGTTGATATACAATGACTTGGATGACTGAAAACCTTAAATAGACATTTAATCAACTCTGAGTACATGGGATTTTTTTAGGTTTCCATTAGTAGATAAGTATCAAACAGAATCACGTACAACTGATATCAACAACCTTCTAAAATACTGAAAACCTTACAAAAATCTTTCTACATAACAAAGACTCTGTTTGATTTAATTAGTCGCTTGAAATAACTCGTTCCAGTGTGTTACGGAGCCAAATTGTTTCCTTCTATGTTATTACTAGTTGGGTTAAATAAAATAAATATCACATATATTTCTTTTATATATTTCTTGTTGCTGTTTCTTTGTAGCGATCGGTTACAGAAAAATATAGTTGTAGAAAATGGATCAAAAAATGTAATTACAGATAAACACTTAAAACGATTGTGACATCTCAGTAGTATGCTATATATATATATATTTTTTTTTATTTTTAATTTTTTTTTAAATAGTTATTTAATCTTTAATCTAAAGTGTCCAAACAACACACTGCACTGTGTAGTGGTATTTTGTGCCCAATATTATAAGTGGCATCTTTTCGTATGGTCTGAACTCACCACCTCACATGTGTCCCACACCAATGTCACCCAAGTCCCTTTTGCCCCACTCGTACCACCAATTCCACGGCGTCGAATTCCTCCTCCTATGCCTGAGCATGCTATCGCCTCTGTCACTTCTGCTCAATCCCCCGCTCGTGCCCTGCACAGACACTACTCTAATCTTTTTCTTTTTATGCCCTCTTCACCTCTCCTCGATTTGGTTTCGTCCACTCCTCCCCTTAGTTATGAGCGATCGCGAGCCAGATAGATAGATAGATAGATAGATAGATAGATAGATAGATAGATAGACAGATAGATAGATAGATAGATAGATGGACAGATAGATAGATAGATAGATAGATAGAACATCTCTTAATGATCTTACCAAACACTGAAGATCTAGAAATCCATGGTCTGTGTAATTAGATATGACCATTGCTCTTTCTTCCTATTTCTCCGTTCGTTACAGGAATAGCCCCCCCAACCTTACTGTCAAGTGACATGTAAATTTATCATATTGTAAATTTCATTTGCTGATCAAATCATAACGGTGCCGCTACCTTGACCTCGCTCCCCCGCCTCTTCCTCATTAATTAAAGCGCGATAGCGGAACTTCGGCTAGCGTCACGTTGCTAGGAGACGCTGACATATATTGCGGCTAAATATCAGTTGCATATTTATATTGGCGTCGGGACCACCAACAAAACCCTCTAGTTTGGTTTAGGTCGTGTTGTGAGGTAAGGAGAACCTTATTTTTGCTCCCTTGTGTGGCCCCTCTTCGGATTTTCTACAATGGCTTGAAATTATAAAAAATTTTCAGACTTAAAAAAGTTTATTCAAGAGACGACAAGTATAATAGAACAGACATAGATACACAGAAGATAGATAAGATGATAGATAGATAGATAGAATAGATAGTCAGGGTTCGATAGAATAGATAGAATAGATAGATAGATAGATAGCAGGGTAGTAAGATAGCTGCTCGCTATATAGATAGATCGATAGATCGCTAAAGATAGATCATATCAGATCATATCTCGCCGGTTCCGCTAGATAGGCTCGCTCGCTAGCTAGATAGATAACATGATAGATAGCTAATAGATAGATAGCTCGCTCGCTCGCTCGCTCGCTCGCTCCGTCGCTCGCTCGCTCGCTCGCTCGCTCGCTGGTTCTCTCGCTCGCTCGTCGCTCCGCTCGCTCGCTTCGCTCGCTCGCCGCTCGCTCCTCGTCGCTCGCTGTCGCTCGTCGCTCGCTCCTCTCTCCTCCCCCCCCCCCCCGGCGGCGGCGCCCCGCGCGCGCTTCTCTCTCTTCTCTCTCTTCTCTACCTCTCTCCTACTCTCTCTCTCTCTCCTCTCTCTCTCTCTCTCTCTCTCTCTCTCTCTCCTCTCACCCCCTGCTCTCTCTCTCTCTCTCCTCCCTCTCTTCTCTCTCTCTCTCTCCTCTCTCTCTCTCTCTCTCTCTCTCTCTCTCTTCCTCTCTTCTCTCTCTCTCTCTCTCTCTCTCTCTCCTCTCTTCTCTCCCCCTGCTCTCTCTCTCATCTCCTCTCCTCTCTCTCTCTCTCCCTCTCTCTCTCTCTTCTCTCTCTCTCTCTCTTACTCTCTCCCCTGCTCTCTCTCTCTCTCTCTCTCTCTCTCCTCTCTCCCCCCTGCTCTCCTCTCTCTCTCTCTCTCTCTCTCTCTCTCTCTCCTTCTGTTTCTCTCTCTTTCTGTCCCTCTCTCCTTGTCTGTCTCTTCTGCCTCCCTTTTTTCCTGCTCTGCCTCCTTTTTTCCCACTTCAAGCCATTGTAGAAAATCCGCAGGAATGGGGCACACAGGGAGTCCAACATAAGGTTTCTCCTTTACCCCTCACAACCGCTATAAAACCACACTAGCGGTTGTATGAGCCCCGCGCCAATAAATAGAACTGATATTTCGCGCAATATTTATGTCCAGCTGGTCTCCTAGCAACGTGACGCTTAGCCGAAGTTCCGCTATCGCGCGGTAATTACTGAAGGAAGAGGCGGGGAAAGAGCGGGTCCAGGTAGGCGGCACGTGATGATTTTGATCACAAATGCAATTACCATATGATTAATTACTGTCACTGACAGTAAGGTTGGTGGATATTCCCCTGTAACGAACGGAGAAAGAGAATGGTCATATCTAATTACACGACCATTGATTTCTATGATCTTCAGTTGTTTGTAATATCATGTAAGTATGTCTATTTCTAACTGTATGTTTACTTTTTGGACTATAATGTGTCCTTTAAATAAGACATATGTTATATTTCTTAAAATTCAATCATATTATATTGCCAATGATTTCATTCCTTATTCTGGCTAAGTACTTATATTTTTAGGTTTGTGTGTATTGTAAGGCCATGGAAAGGGGAAAGTTGGTTGGGTGTAGGGGAGCAATCAGTCGCTGTGTGTACTTGTATCTGTATAGATTTTTTGGGTAACATTTTGTGGGTAACTATATTTGGTGGGGGGTGTTTTTGCCTTCCTCTGGAATCACAGTTAGCAGGAAATGAGGATATTGCTAGATGGGTGGACCTGGATGGACGTATGTCTTTATTCAACCTAAATACTTACTATTCCCCCCATTAAAAAAAAAAACACACCAGTTTTAATTTTGTATGTAAAATCAATTTTTAATAATGCATCAACATTTTATTTTTGACTCTAGCTTTCCCCCTTCAAAAGGGCTTCCATTACTAAAAGGTGGGTCAGTAAATTTGTGTTTAACTGTGTCTATGTGTGGGTAACATTGGCTTTATAAGGTAAAAAGAAATCAATTTTTAATGATGATTTCGTTTTTACACTTTAACTTAGCCTTTAAATCCGGCTGCCAGGGAACTGAAGAAGGGTGGGCACCAAGTGTTGTTTTACAAGTAACGACATGGTGGCAACATGAAACTGCTGGGACCCTCCCCTCCTCCTTGTATCCAACGGACTGAGTGGCCACGCTGCCGTGGGAGAATCGGACCGTCCTCCTAATAGAATCAACAAGGACAAAGTACCTTGTTTGGGAGCAGGCCCTCAACGGGCCATCAATCAGGAGACGTGAAATCAGGCACTAATCATCAGGAGACGTGAAAATCACGTCTGCATCAATCAGGAGACGTGAAATTCAGCGGCTGGACATCAATTCAGGAGATGTGAATTCAGCGGCTGACATCAACAGGAGACGTGAAATCAGCGCTGACATCAATCAGGAGACGTGAAATCACGGCTTACCTAAAACTTAGCTTTTAATAATGAAAGTTAAAAAACATCTATAATGAAGTTATCTGGGGGGCGCCCCATATACACATACAATCATATGTGCCAATTGCTGAGCGTTTCGTGCCTTACGTACCAGGCTTAATCAGAGGTGAATTGGGTGGCGTCGTACACACCTCATTCTTAGGAATAGCTACTAGCGCCAAGACGGGATTTAACATATCACATTAAAAATAACATATTCAACGGAAAGTCCAATGTGTTCAAGAGGGGACAAGATTAACCCTAAACAAGGACTGGGAAACATATGCACACAAATGTTTAATACACAATATAATACACATGATAAAATCAACCATATAACAACGTTAAAAAAGAAGCAGAAACACCAGATATTAGGAAATGGGCATATTTAGATATATCATAATTGAAAACCAAACATTATAAATAGTTGCTAAGCTAGATCTATATAGATGCCACATTGCACTACACGTCTAATACTCGGTTTATACTCGAGTCAGTACCTTACCTGAGCATTTCCGGCAGCCGCAAAGATCTTTCTGTTTACTCGCGCCGGGCAGTGACGTCAGGCCCGGCGTCTACACCAGTACTCAGTAAATATAGCGCGGCTGCCTGAATGCTCATGATACCGCACCGTACCTGCCAGGAAGCCTTGGTGGAGTAGAGCCCCCAGGGAGAAGATACCACAGGAGAAGAACCACAGGGAGAAGAGACCACAAAGTCAACTGGTGGGAGGGTGAGGGGGGCATTCAAGATGTTTGGGACTACACTCCCACAGCTTTCTTAGCTGGAGTTTGTAGTTTTCCAACATCTTGAATTCCAAGTGAGGGTGGCATTCATAGATTGTTTGGAAACTACAACTCCCACATAATAAGCATTCTGGGAGTTTGGTAGTTTCCAAACATCTTGAATGCCACACCCCTCACCTTGGCATTCAAGATGTTTGGGAAACGACAACTCCCAGCTTAATAAAGCATGCTGGGAGTTGTTGTTCCCAAACATCTTTGAATGCCAGGTGAGGGTGGCTTCAAGATGTCTTGGAAACTTCAACTTCCCAGCATGCTTTATTAGCTTGGGAGTTGTAGTTTCCAAACTCTTGAATGCCAAGTTTCTCTACCCTCGGTTTATTACTCGAGTCAACACTTTTATTAGGATTTTTTAGCTGAAATTGGGTACCTCGGTTTTATACTCGGGTCGGTTTATACTTCGTGTATATACGGTACTAGATAATAACTGATAGAATAAAGAGATAACTACTACATATCGCCATATACGATAACGAGTTAAATAACATATCAACTAAAATGTCAAATGAGATATGGGACCCCTAACAATGACTCGTATATATCTAATAGTTCTTGTGTATAATTACAACAATTGGTAGCTACATTATATAAGTAATATGAATAATAAATAATATTTCTACTGTATGTTACTTTTTGGACTATAATTGTCCTTTAAATAAGACAATATGTTATAGTTTCTTTAAAAGTCAATCATATTTCTATGGCAATGATTTCATTCCTTATTCTGGCTAAGTACTTATATTTTTATTGTGTGTATTGTAGCCATGGAAAGGGGAAAGTTGGTTGGGTGTAGGGGAGCATCAGTAGCTGTGTGTACTTGTATCTGTATAGATTTTGTGGGTAACATTTTGTGGGTAACTCATAAATTTGGTGGGGGGTTTTTGCCTTCCTCTGGATCAACAGTTAGGCAGGAAATGAGGATATTGCTAGATGGGTTGGACTGGATGGACGTATGTCTTTATTCAACCTCAAATACTATACTATTCCATTAAAAAAAAAAAACACAACATTTTTAATTTTGGAGTGTAAAAATCAATTTTTAATAATTGATCAACATTTTATTTTTGACTCTACTTTCCCTTCAAATAGGGCTGCCATGTAACTAAAAGGGTGGGTCAGTAAATTGTGTTTAACTGTGTCTATGTGTGGGTAACAGTGTGCATTTATAAGGTAAAAAGAAATCAATTTTTAATGATTGATTTCGTT
Organism: Hymenochirus boettgeri; assembly: GCA_019447015.1. Taxonomy (NCBI): domain Eukaryota; kingdom Metazoa; phylum Chordata; class Amphibia; order Anura; family Pipidae; genus Hymenochirus; species Hymenochirus boettgeri. The sequence continues at coordinate 86,416,777 of CM033475.1, read as the reverse complement.
TTTAACTTTACTTAGCCTTTAAATACGGCTGCCATGGAAATGGAAGGGTGGGCCACCAAGTGTGTTTTACAAGTAACAACAATGGTGCACATGAAGACTGCTGGGACCCTCCCCTCCTCCGTGTATCCAAACGGACTGAGTGGCCACGCTGCCGTGGGAGAATCGGACGTCCTCCTAATAGAATCAACAAAGGAAACAAAGTACCTTGTTTGGAGCAGGCCTCCTCAACGGGCATCAATCAGGAGACGTGAAATCAGCAGCTGACATCAATCAGGAGACGTGAAATCAGCGTCTGACATCAATCAGGAGACGTGAAATCAGCGGCTGGACATCAATCAGGAGATGTGAAATCAGCGGCTGGACATCAATCAGGAGACGTGAAATCAGCGGCTGACATCAATCTTAGCTTTTAATAATGAAAGTTAAAAAACATCTATAATGAAGTTATCTGGCCCATATACACATACAATCAGATTGCCAATTGCTTGACGCGTTTCGTGCCTTACGGACACTTAATCAGAGGAAATTGGCTACTACACACCTCATTCTTAAATAGCTCACAATAGCCAAGACATTAACATATCACATTAAAAATTAACATATTCAACGGAAAGCCAATGTGTTCAAGAAGGTGGACAAGATTAACCCTAACAAGACTGGAAACATCATGCACACAAATGTTTATAAACATATATTAATACACATGATAAAATCACCATATGAACAACGTTAAAAAAGAAGAAGAAAACAGATAGTATGGAAATGGGCATATTTAGATATATCATAATTTGAAAAAACAAACAGTATAAATAGTTGCTAAGCTAGATCTATATAGATGCCACATTGCACTAACGTATATACTCGGTTTTACTTCGAGTCAGTACCTTACCTGAGCATTCCGGCAGCCGCACGATCTTTCTGTGTACTCGCGCCGGGCAGTGACGTCAGGCCGGCGTGCCAGTACACAGAAAGATCGCGCGGCTGCGGAATGCTCAGGATACCGCACCGTACCTGCCAGGAAGCCCTTGGATGGAGGAGAGCCCCAGGGGAAGAGACCACCGGAGAAGAGACCACAGGGAGAAGAGACCACAGGTACAAACTGGGTGGGGGGTGAGGGGGGCATCAAGATGTTTGGGAACTACAACTCCCAGCATGCTTTATTAGCTGGGAGTTGTAGTTTCCAAACATCTTGAATGCCAAGTGAGGGTGGCATTCAAGATGTTTGGAAACTACAACTACCAGCTAATAAGCATGCTGGGAGTTGTAGTTTCCAAACATCTTGAATGCCACCCTCACTTGGCATTCAAGATGTTTGGAAACTACAACTCCCAGCTAATAAAGCAGCTGGGAGTTGTTGTTCCCAAACATCTTGAATGAAGTGAGGGTGGCATTCAGATGTTTGGAAACTACAACTCCCAGCATGCTTTATTAGCTGGGAGTTGTAGTTTCCAAACATCTTGAATGCCAAGTTTCTACCCTCGGTTTATACTCGAGTCAACAACTTTTATTAGGATTTTTAGCTGAAATTGGGTACCTCGGTTTATACTCGGGTCGGTTTATACTCGGTATAACGGTAACTAGATAAAACTGATAGATAAAGATAACTACTATATCGCCATATAAAGATAACGAGTTTAAATAACATATCAAATAAAATGTCAAATGAGATAGGACCCCTAACATTCTCTGTATATATCTAATAGTATCATGTGTTAAGTACAAAAATTGGTAGCTACATATATAATGTAATATGATAAATAAAAAACAAGATACTTCCAATCATAATTTAAACCTAGGGGAACCGTGTCTCCAAATTGAAGATCATGAGCTTTTTACGATAGAGGACCTCCTTACGATTCCCACCTCTTCTAAGAGTCCCTACTGAATCTATGCCTTAAAATTAAGGCATGCTTAAAGCCATCTTCTTGTTAATATATGTTTACTCAGGGCTGAGTGTGAATCTTGTGCTCTTATACTGGAAAGGGTTCCAAAACCCTGTCCTTTAATTTTCTAGTGGTGAGACCCAGATATTGTTAGGTGCAATTGCAAGTTGCCAAATATATTACAAATTCTGTTTGACAATTAATATAACTCCTAATTGGGTAAACTTTGCCTGTACCCGTACTTTCAAAATCTGTAGACACTGTTATGTATCTGCAACATTTACACGATTTGTGTCCACATTTATAAGTGCCAAGTGGCCTAGCCAATAGTTGTGTTTCTGTATCTATTCTTTCTAAGTTGGCTGGGTGCCACTCTATTAGCAATAGAGCACGATTTTTTGTATGTAATATTAGGTTGAGTAGGTAGTAGGGGTCTCAGAATAGGATCCAGGGTTAATGTGGGCCAGTGTTTTTTGAGAATCATATGTATCTGTTTAGACTGAGCAGTGTAGGGAGTTATTAAAGAAAATGTCCTCTTATTGTTATTATGTCTCCTCATAGTATGAACCCTTTCACAGTTCTTTTTTGTTACTTTACCATCCACTTCAGGATAGATGATTAAGCTATTGTTCTTAGATGATGTTTTATGAAGTTTAGGATCACTTAATATAGCCCTATCATAGGCTTCCTTAATAGTTTTGAAACTGTAACCACATTCGAGAAACCTGTCCCACATCTCCATTGCTCTCATCTGAAAACTATCCCACGTAGAGCAAATTCTCCGTATCCGCAGAAATTGACTAATGGGAATAGAATCTTTGGTTGATTTGGGATGCTGACTTGTGTAATGAGTAAGGTATTTAGTAATATTTTTCTGGTATAGATCGTGGCACACTACACCCTCTATTATTTGAATTCAATGTCCAGAAATGGTAAAGTCTGAGCATTATTCTCACTGGTAAATTTTAAATTAAGTGTATTGGCGTTACAGTACTCTACAAATTTTGATATCTCTCCCTCTGGCCTGCCACCAATAATAAGGTCATCTATGTAGCGATAGTATAATCATGTTATGTTTATGGGGTTTTACTCTGAGTATATATAGAGGTGCTCCCACCACCCCATATAAAGATTAGCATATGAGGGCAAAAATTTTGCCCCCATTGCTGCCCCACATGACTGTAGGTAAAAATGCCGCTGACTTCATGTCTCCTGATTGATGTCAGATGCTGATTTCACGTCTCCTGATTGATGTCCAGTCGCTGATTTCACGTCTCCTGATTGATGTCAGCCGCTGATTTCACGTCTCCTGATTGATGTCCAGCCGCTGATTTCACGTCTCCTAATTGATGTCAGACGCTGATTTCACGTCTCCTGATTGATGTCAGCCGCTGATTTCAGGACAATTCAGGACAATGTAATTAACTTATCAAATGTGACCCTTTCAGATTCCGAACGTGAAGTGTTAAATTTAGGTTTAAATTTTGTTCCAACGGTTTCTTTTTCACTGTTTGATACTATTATAGATGTCAATAGATTGATCAGAAAACTTACTTTGGCACGTCATTTTGCTGTGGACAATGATGAACGTACTAACATGTTTAATATATCTGAGGGCTCTGAACAGAGTCGAGATGATACAGGAGTTTTACCTGACACACTGTCCACATCAGAACAGGGTATTCTGAGTGATTTTACAGATATCTGGTGCAATACATGTTTTGGTTGATTTGATAAATTGTAACCCCATTGATTATTTTGAATTTGTACATACCACTCTTAAAAAAACATCTAAGTTTTTTCCTTTACAGAGTTGAGGTCAATGTATACAGCATTTTCAAAAATTAATAGAAAAAGACTTGATCTTATTACATCAAAAGGGGTGTAATCGTAACATCCATGATAATTTACCTCCCAGAATGAAAATTGCCTTAAAATCTTTGGCATCTAAAGAAGATATAGTTATCAAACAATCGGACAAGGGAGGTTCAATTGTTGTCATGGATAGATCTTATTATATCCAAGAATCTGTAAGACAATTGTTTGATATAGAAACATATTCCAGATTAATCATAACCCAACTCTGCAGTATTATAAAGTCTTGAAAGAGATTTTAGATAAAGGCAGGGATATTGGTATACTTACAGCTGTGGAATATGAATACTTATTGGTCAGAACACCGGTGACTCTGATCTATCATTTTTTACCTAAAGTACATAAAAACCTTCATAATCCCCAGGGGAGACCTATTATTACGGGGATAGGATCATTGAATGAACCCTTATCTGAATACTTAGATACTTTTTTATTCCCTATGGTTTGCAAACTAAGGTCATATGTGAAAGACTGTTGAGTATTCTGTTGAGTGGTCAACAGAATATGTATGGCTCACTATTGATGTGTCTAGCTTATATTCTTCCATCCCACATCAACAGGGGATTAAAGCCATTGATTTTTGGCTTAATTACTACATGGATTTTACATGTAGTCAAATTGAATATATTCTTTTATGTCTGGAGTATCTGTTATCACACAATTTCTTTGAATTTGAGGGACATTTTTACCTACAGTCATGTGGGGCAGCAAAGGGGGCGAAATTTTCGCCCTCATATGCTAATCTTTATATGGGGTGGTGGGAGCACCTATATATATACTCAGGTAATAACCCTTTCAAACATAACATCATTAAATACTATCGCTACATAGATGACCTTATTATTGTGTGGCGAGGCACAGAGGGAGAGATATCAAAATTTGTAGAGTACTGTAATGCCAATACACTTAATTTGAAATTTACCAGTGAGAATAATGCTCAGACTTTACCATTTCTGGACATTGAATTCAAAATAATAGAGGGTGTAGTGTGCACAGATCTATACCGGAAAAATATTACTAGAAATACCTTACTTCATTACACAAGTCAGCATCCCAAATCAACCAAAGATTCTATTCCCATTAGTCAATTTCTGCGGATACGGAGAATTTGCTCTACGTGGGATAGTTTTCAGATGAGAGCAATGGAGATGTGGGACAGGTTTCTCGAATGTGGTTACAGTTTCAAAACTATTAAGGAAGCCTATGATAGGGCTATATTAAGTGATCCTAAACTTCATAAAACATCATCTAAGAACAATAGCTTAATCATCTATCCTGAAGTGGATGGTAAAGTAACAAAAAGAACTGTGAAAGGGTTCATACTATGAGGAGACTAATACAATAGAGTACATTTTCTATAATAACTCCTACACTGCTCAGTCTAAACAGATACATATGATTCTCAAAAAACACTGGCCCACATTAACCCTGGATCCTATTCTGAGACCCCTACTACCTACTCAACCTATTATTACATACAAAAAATCGTGCTCTATTGCTAATAGAGTAGCACCCAGCCAACTTAAAGGAGAACTAAAGTCCCAAGACAACATTGTCCAATAGAGAGAGCACATTCAAAACGAACAAAACAGCTGTGTCTCATGTCTCCCTTTGCTGTGGATGCTGGGTGATTTATGAAAATAACCTGTGTGTACTAAGGGTCAGTCCCCAAATTCACCTTATCTGGGAACACCCATCTAAGTGTCTGCCGGACACTTCACAGGAAACTGCAGTCTTGCTTCCTGGAAGCGACAGCGCAATCATGTACAGCTAGAGTTCCCTCCCCTCTGACACAGAACACAGTACCAGTGCAGTTTTTGTGTAAACACATTAGAAATGTCCTGTCCCTAACAATGATAAATTCCTATGCTTTACATACAAAAAAGAAAAGTAATCTTTGCAGTGTAGTCTTTGCTAGCATGGATGAAAGAAACATAACATTTAACATTTCAGCAAAAAATAAAAGTAAGTATAGGGAATCGAACCAGAAACCTTCTATTCTGTGTCTTTCAAAAAGAAAGCTTTCTACCACTAGGCCACAGGGCTAAAAGTAATGGACTAGTACATGTAGAGTCTTTATCTTTGCTAGACACATAATAAAAACAAAAAAGGGAAAAATGGAGAATTGAACCTGTGTCCCAATAGTCTGATTTTTTCTAACCCAGCACTTTAGCAGAACACCCACAGGTGAACTCTCAATCAATAGAAGTAAATGTCAGTAAAATCAGTACACTGTTTTTGATTGCTACTGGAAGACTGTCAGCAATTCACACTGGTTGGTAAATAAATAACAGAGCTGCTATATATAAAGATTGTACATATGTAGAAACTTCATTTTTTCTTACATGGAAAAAACAACGAAAAAGCACTGAAACTAGGAGTAGACCATGTTATATTGTTTCATAAGTAAACTAGGGGATTTGAACTTGCGACTTCTTGGTCTGATTGTTTCTAAACACACAGCATTTACATGGTGCGCCACCAGCAAATCAGCTGTGATTCCAAGTACATTTAGAGGCTTTATCTTTCACTAGAAAGAGATGCTAGAAACTCTGCACATAGAGACAGTGAATGCTGGGGTCAGGGGGTGTGGCTCTTTGAAGCCAATATGGGCTATGAGTTGTACTGGCAACAAGATGGAAGCCTCCTTTGTTACAGAATCTATTACTCATATCTACTAAATGCAAATAACTAGAGAAGAATCTTTCAACGTGTAGGTGTTCTGGGGAGAAAAACTTTCACATTAGGATCTGAAAAACTGAAGTTTAGTTCTCCTTTAAGTTACAGAAACAGACTAATTGGCTAGGCCACCTTGGCACTTATAAATGTGGACACAAATCGTGTAAATGTTGCAGATACATAACAGTGTCTACAGATTTTGAAAGTACGGGTACAGGCAAAGTTTACCTAATTTGGAGTTATATTAATTGTCAAACAGAATTTGTAATATATTTGGCAACTTGCAATTGCACGAAACAATATGTGGGTCTCACCACTAGAAAATTAAAGGACAGGGTTTTGGAACACCTTTCCAGTATAAGAGCACAAGATTCACGCTCAGCCCTGAGTAAACATATAATTAACAATGAAGATGGCTTTAAGCATGCCTTTAATTTCAAGGGCATAGATTCAGTAGGGACTCTTAGAAGAGGTGGGAATCGTAAGGAGGTCCTCTATCGTAAAGAAGCTCAATGGATCTTCAATTTGGAGACACGGGTTCCCCTAGGTTTAAATTATGATTGGGAAGTATCTTGTTTTTTATAAAGAGTTTTTTGTATAAAGAGTTTTGCTTATTATATCATATTACATTATATCATGTAGCTACCAATTTTTGTACTTATACACAATGATACTATTTAGATATATACAGAGAATTGTTAGGGGTCCCATATCTCATTTGACATTTTATTTGATATGTTATTTAACATCGTTATCTTTATATGGCGATATAGTAGTTATCTTTATCTATCACTTATTATCTAGTTAGTGCAATGTGGCATCTATATAGATCTAGCTTAGCAACTATTTATACTGTTTGTATTTTCAAATTATGATATATCAAAATATGCCCATTTCCATACTATCTGTTTTCTTCTTCTTTTTTAAAGTTGTTCATATGGGGATTTTATCATGTGTATTAATATATGTTTATAAACATTTTTGTGTATGATGTTTCCAGTCTTGTTAGGGTTAATCTTGTCCACCTTCTTGTACACATTGGCTTTTCGTTGAATATGTTATTTCTCAATGTGATATGTTAATGTCTTGGCTATTGTGAGCTATTTAAGAATGAGGTGTGTAGTAGCCAATTTCCTCTGATGAAGTGTCCGTAAGGCACGAAACACGTCAGGCAATTGGCAATCTGATTGTATGTGTATATGGGCCAGATAACTTCATTATAGATGTTTTTTAACTTTCATTATTAAAAGCTAAGTTTTATGTACAGCCACTGATTGTGTGTTTTTACCTGTGTCTATGTGTGGGTATCATTTTGAATTTATAGGTGTTATGTTAAATAAAGTCACTTTTCAGTGATTTATTTTTTGACTTTAGTTACCCTTTAAATAGGACTGATAAGAATAATAATAATGTAATAATGTAAAAATAACCAGTGAATGAGAAATACAAAGAACTTGGATCTCTCTCTCTCTCTAGCCAAATTTATGGATTATTGATGTTTTTAAAAATATATATATATAAATATGTTTTTGTCAGAAGTGAATTAAAATATTTTACTACTTATTAAAATACAGTAATATAATAAAAAGTATACTTGCCTTCCATAAGTTGCCATATGGCTGCCACATAATGAGGCCTTTGCCTCTTAAGATCAGACCACTGTCTCTGGAGGGTAGAGACAGTGGTCTGGAAGTCGAAGTGGCGTGCCAGCCCGCGCTGCAGGCCCTCCATTATTGCCCGCTTCCTGCACCGCGCAAGCCGGGTACCTGGCGCAAAATCGTCGTACCCCCTAGGCAGGAGGTATTGGGTGGCATAGAGCTGCCTGAAAGACCTGGACCTTGTGCAGGCAGGATGTAGTAAAAAGCAATGGATCATCGAAGTTCCGGTTCGGGTCATTATTTCTGAAGAATCCTCAGGTCCTTGAGTGATTTAGTGTACGTTACCAAGACTATTTAGACCACTTTTAATGTGGATTTTGCCGAACTTTCATTTTAATGCGTTTTAACGGGTCTGCTCGCGGATTTTCGAATTTTCGGATTTTTTCGAAAATCTGCAGATCCTCGAGCGGACCGGATTTTTCGAAGTTCGGACATCTCTACCTATGATAAGGATGTTCCAATAAAGGACGGTTTTACTACTGCAGTGTCCTGTCTGGTTTATCAGTGTGCATCCCCCCTTTTTGCTTCGGTAAACACATTAAGTCAACAAAAAAGAACATTTTGGTGAGAACTTAATTTAGTCGACCAAAAGAAATTTGGTGGTAACAAAATACATTTAGTCAACCAAAAACAATGTTTTGGTTAGAAAACTATATTTAGACGACCAAAAGAAATTACTGTATATACTTGAGTATAAGCCGACCCGAGTATAAGCCGAGGTACCTATTTTTGCCTCCAAAATCAGAAAAACCTGATTGACTCAAGTATAAGCAGAGGGTAGACATTATGACCATTACTGTCTTCTGATTCTGTATGTTTTGAGGCATTAGTTGCCCTATACAGAAGAATTCCCATACAGTAGTCCCATACAGTAATAGCCAATTCCAGTATGGCTATTGCTGTATAGGACTACTGTTGCCCTTTAAATGTACAGTAATCCCACCCAGTAACCCCCAATACCTTTCCACTGTATGCTTTAGTTGCTGTGAGTTGTAGTTTCCAAACACCTATAGTAGAAAGGTATTGGGGGTTACTGTATGTCATACTGTCCCCCACCCTAGAGCCCCCCCCCCCGTTCAGTGTTCACTTACCGTACCTGGCCAGTCTTCAATGTTCATCTCTCTGTCGGCTGCCGCTTGCTCTGTACAGAGCCGGCAGTTCCCAGTACTGACGTCATCCCACCAGCGTGCGTGATGACATCATCGCGCACCCGTGAAGTACTACTGGGAACTACCAGCTTTCCTTCCTGACTCGCGGCTGCATCTGGAATTAAGGTAAGTTTGCTCTTGACTCGAGATTAAGCCGAGGCAAGGTTTTTAGGTTGATTTTTAAACCTAAAAACCTCGGCTTATACTCGATTACATATGGTAAGTGGTAACAAAACATACATTTAGTCGACAAAAAACAACTGTACCACCAAAATAAATATTTTATGACCAAAATCTTTTTTGGTGAACAAAACATACAGTGGATTAAAACAGAATATTTTTTGTATACAAAAAGTGGTGAAAAGAAACATGCTGGCAAAAAGAACATTTTGTGGACCAAATACATCTTGTAGCAAAAGTGTTTTAAGTACACAAAATGCAGTAATAAAAAACAAACCTACTTTTTATCTTAAAAATGCAATTTTGTGCACCAAGATTTATGCTTGGTAATGGTTATGGTTACTGGCATTAAAAAGGGAAAATGGCAAGCTTTCCCTTTAATCTTAATTAAAATATATATATAAACTGGTAAATTGTTGATTTTCCCTTTAATCCCTTCTGGAAAAAAATGTGTACACGTAATGACTCTCTTTCCCATAGTATATTTCCCTTTAAACTCTTTGCCAGAAATATCTGGTAAATGATACACTTTCCCTTTAAAAATAGTAATTGCCATGCATCCCCTTTAATCTCTTTAATAATAAAATGCTTGTAAATGGCAAAGTAGAAAACTCTAAACACATTTTTACATTCATTTTTACAATAAAAAAATAGTACACGACACTTGCTTTCTGCAGGAAAAAAGGCTTATAAATTACTCATTTTACCTTTAACATCTACAGTAAGAAAATATAGTTAAATTGCTTTTTCAGTTCATTTTGGCAAAAAAAATATAAATCTGGTAAATGGAACATGTTTCGTTTAATCTGTGCAGTAAGGAAAGACTACTAAATGGCACAGTCTGTATTTCCTTTTCATTTGCTTATTTTACAAACATCCCACCCTGCCAAATGTGGCTTCCAGGCAGGGTGGGGGGGAGGGGCATGGCTGACATGGGAAGGAGGCGTGGCATGGTATAAGCAATGACATCCAGGTTTGGGCAGAGTTAGAGGCCACCCTGGGGTGTTGCAGACATAAAAAAGGAGTTCCGAGGGAGGAGAATACAGGTGCAGCCACAGGAGTTTGGGGTGATCTCACGTACTCACACAAGACCACCCCAGAATCCAGGAAACTCCCGTCACTGCCAGGGTTGGTGGGATGCCTGACTTGTTCTGATCTAAATTTTCCCTTGAATGACCAGCTAAATAAGAAACCAACTGCAGCCTCATCTATCTATCTAAAGAAAGACTGCATATCAGAAAATACATTATCATGGAGATGCTAAATCACCTGTTTACAGGTAATATCAGGTTTGCATTGGATTTTGCGTTGACTGTGCTATTTCAAACGCAGCATATGTAATATACTGTAGGCAGCGATAAGTTTTGTGCTACATTGTAAGGCAGAGGCGCAAAGCTGTGCTTCTTACCTGACGGAGATCCCACAATGCAGTAAATCTTGCAAATGGATTTACTGCGTCGCGGGATCTCACAAAGGTAAGTAATGCCGATTCTGGTTCCGCATCAGCCCCTATGTTGGTAAAGCACAATAATCTTAGAATGTTCAGTCTGTCAATTCTGTTCACCAAATAATTTCTGTAGAACAATTATGTTTACCAAATCATTTCTGTAGACCAAAACTGTTAATTTTGTGCATTTTGTACATTCGGTCCATTTTTTTTACATTACATCAAAAGTTCAGTGAACTAGTAAAATGATACTTTTATTAGTAACCTTCAAAGGAATCTATAGATTTGCTACATATTATACATATTACCTTATTCAGTGGAGCAAAGTAAAATGGTGAAAAAAGTAAAAAGTGAAGACTGATAGAGGGGAAAAAGATACACAGGCAAGCAGGTAGGAAATCTAATGTGGCAAATCTAAAGGTTTATTTGAAAGTTACTAATAAATGTATAATTTTACTAGTTAACTGAACTTTTGACCAAATGCAAAAAAATGGACCAACTGTTCAAAAATTACAGATTTGGTCTACAGATTTTTTTTGGTGAATCAAATAGATATACTTGCTTTACAAAAACTATTTGGTGAACATATTTGCCCCTTTTATGTCCACCCCCCCCCTTGGAATTCCCCCTTCATGCCCTTCCCATCTCTGCCATGCCCCTTCTCCCCCACCCTGCCCAGAAGCCACATTTATTTGGCAGGGTGGAATGTCTGTTAAGTAAGAAAATGAAAAGAAAATATGGACTGTGCGATTTAGTAGACTTTCCAGAGGAATTGGCTCTTCTGTGCTGGGTTGTTCGGTTTAAAGCAGAATTTTAAAAAAACATCGTATCCCTGTCTGCTTTAAACCGAACAACACACTGAGGCAGCAATTGGTACATCCAAAAGACCCAATACCAAAACACAAGAAAAGCGACATCATATATGCGGTGCAGTGCAGTGAAGAATGCTCTGATTTGTATGTGGGGGAGACCAAACAGCAACTGCATCAACGTATGGCCCAGCACAGAAGAGCCAATTCCTCGGGTCAGGACTCAGCCGTGTATCTGCATCTTAAGGATAAAGGACATACCTTTGAAGATTGTAATGTTAACATACTGGCGAAGGAACGTGACTGGTTCAAGAGAGGTGTTAAGGAGGCCATTTATGTGAAAATAAAGAAACCAAGCCTAAATAGAGGTGGGGGGGTTCGACACCAACTGTCTGCCATGTACAATGCTGTTTTAACACCTTACTCTGGGCGTTCCTATAACACCTCTTAGCCACTATCTAATCACACCCTTAACACCTGGCTGTGATATGCTAATTGGGATTTTCCAGGGTACATAATTGCCACAGATTCTTGTACAAGTCATTCTGAATTGAGAAAGCCAGTCGGATGACTAGCGAAACGTCTTCAAGAACTACATTTCAAGTCCAGTTGATCTAATTGAATACAACAGATATACCATGACCTGGATGAATGAGAACCTTCACAAGCTTATCCTTTAACCTTTTAAAATCATCACCCCCTAAACTTCAGTTGAGCCCATGTCACTTACAGATCTACTTTTGAAATATAAGGCCATATTTAAAAACCTGCTGTATCACAAACTACTGCAATAATATTCTATGGGCGATGTTACAAATCGCCCATATACTGTGACTTTATAAATAAGTTCCATAGGGTCATATTCAGAGGGGTTACCCAGACCTAAAAAGCAAAAAAACTTCAGTTAAAAGACCTTATAGAAATGATCTTAAAGTTGTTAAAGTTTGTGAGCATTCCAAGATGGAGCCTGTGATATCATCATGATGTCACTCCATTTGTAAAAACCTGGGAAAATCAGGCATTTAAAGTCAAACAGTACACTTTATCATTATATTAATTCTTAAGGAAGCTGAATGAAACAGCGAAACAAGTTCTGTACTGCCTAATTACTGCATCATAGATTCCAGATGCATTTCATAGGATTTTATATGCACTGAAATAGTTTTTATTTTATTTGCACTGAATGAAGACACCTGCACTCATTTATACCAGGAAGTGGTTGTGAGTTTTTCTGGATGGCCAAATCCCAGACTGTGGTGTAAGTGCTTTTATTATATTTTTTTAATCTTTTAGTAAATGGTTTTTCTATTGATCTATCACGATTTTAAACTGATATTAGATAATTTTAATTACTATACTTTTTATTATTTTATCTATCACACTAAGGGACACAGTGGGCAGACACACAAAACTCAAGATACCTATATTAAATGATTTACACTTTTTAATTTATACTTTTAGGAAACAACTAAAACAACTGTGTGGCTTAGTGCTCGGGAAAAAAGAGAAATTGAAAGAAAGCAAAGGGCTTTAACATTTTTAAATCAGAGGGAACAGAGCAGTCCTACATGCATAAAACCAGTAATAAGTGCAAGAACACATTTAAACTGGATACATTAGAAAATGGAACACAGATAGCATAATAAAGGTCAATCCCAAAATGTAGTTTAAGTATACCAATAGTAAAAAGATGAGGACAGAGAATGTGGGACCATTAAATAATGGGTCTAGGATATAGGTTATAGAGGATTCCGAAAAAGGCTAATGTGCTAACCTTTTTTTCTCAGTATACACAATAGAAAATTTTAGGGCCATATTTATAAAGGCTTTAAAATGATCGTTAATTTACGATCACTACTATAAATCTACGACATTGATCATAGGCCTACCTACCTACTTGTGTACTGGGACCTACCTACCTACTTGTGTACTGGGGCCTACCTACCTACTTGTGAACTGGGGCCTACCTACCTACTTGAGGGCAGGGGCTTACCTACCTACTTGTGGGCTGGGGCCTACCTACCTACTTGGGGGCTGAGTCCTACCTACTTGAGGGCTAGAACCTAACAACTTGGGGGCTAGCTACCTACCTACTTGGGGGCTGGCTATATACCTACCTTCTTGTGTACTGGGGCCTCCTACCTACTTGTGTGCTGGGCCTACCTACCTACTTGTGTGCTGGGGCCTACCTACCTACTTGTGGGCAGGGACCTTTCTCTGTTGCAGTATACAGCGTACAGTACCCAGCAGTCCCTCTCTGTTCCAATATCCAGCCTACAGTACCCAGCAGTCTATCTCTGTTGCAGTATCCAGGTCGTTGCTCGCTCACAAATTGAGCCGTTGGGGGTCGTTGCTCGCTCACAATTTGAGCACATGTATAACCCTTACGTTACAGAATCTGAAATGTCAGCTCACTAATTTCAACAGCAAGGTATAGTAAGGGTTATTAAGTCAACTGATTTCTCAAAATGAAGGAGGACATGTAGAATAATTAAGTATGCATAATACAAACTAAGAATTTAAAAAAGAATGATGTTTTACACTGAATTTCCCCTTTAAATTAACTAGTAGTAAGGTAACTGTTTTCATGGCAGATCCAATTCAAAAGATCACAGGTGGCTGAGAGACCAATGAGATAAGTAGATTTAGTTTAAGGAGATTGGGCACTAGAAAGGCATATAGAACACATATAGCATTTGCTTCAGATTACCAGGTTACTGTACTGCAGATGGGTAAGGCCAATGACCCAGGTGTTTTGAGACCTATTGGCACTAAAAAAAAAGGTAATTCAAGGTCATTCTTGAATTATTCAGTGTGTATTATTCTCACACTGAATTGTACCTGATCCAGAATAATTATGCCAATTTCAGTTGGACTGAACTAAATTAACTTGGGCTCAACCAAACTGTAGCTGCATAAAAAAATTTTATTCACATTTTAAATAGCACCAAAGTTTGCCATGTATTTGTAATTTCAATTGCATCAGACCAATGACCTGAAATAATAATGGAAATATATAGTGCACCCAAAAATACATTTCATTGGACCATGTGACTTGTACCTTGGCATTGTGGAACAGGCTTAGGGCAGGGTGTAGGATCCTTGCAAGCTATTAAAAAGAAGAAAAAGTGTTTCATTAATATTGTGTTTACTGCATACATATTTATTTTATTTATTCTGTTAACAAAATGATTTTTTTTGTGTGTTTTAAAGCCAAGTGATTACCGTATATACTCGACTAATCCTCGAGTCACTCACCTCACTAGCTGCAATCCAGCTGCCTCACTTCGCTTCCACTGACATCACTACTCTGTGCCTGTCTCACTTCCGGCACCAAGCAGGTGGCATGGATGCAGAGCAAGGCAGCTGGATTGTAGAGTGTGGTAAGATGCTTCTTACCTTACCTACACAGCCTTACCTTACCTTACCTTCTTACCTCCCCTACACAGCTTTCTCACTCTGGGCCTCCACTGAACTCCTCCACTGAACTTGGGGTGCAGGGTGCCACTGCAGATGTTTAGAAACTACAACTTCCATCTACTAAAGCATGCTGGGAGTTGTAGTTTCCAAACATCTAAATAATGCTTTAGTTGCCTTTTAAATGGACAGAAGAATTCCAAAATTAAAGAGTTTGCACACTGTCTTTCAAAGAATCGGCATATCAAACCATGTAAAATCAAAATTCAACTTTATTAATATTCCATTTCAGGAGACAGAGGATCACCTGACGCATTTCATACCTGTTCAGGTACTTAATCATAGCTAAAGAAGCTCTTGCTAGGAGAAGTAGGAGCTCCCCTAAATACACACAGGTAAAGAAGGCTCCACCCCTCCAAGTCTTAAAGGGATATACACTAAGGGTACATAACACCATAGAGAGCAAAATACACACAGAAAAACAAAACTCAAATAAATCAAAGTAAAGAAAATAATAACAAACTTAAAAATAAAAATGAAATAGTAAAAACAATATAAGGGGAAAGCTGACGGTTAAGATTGGCCAGCTGCACACATAGGTTCTCATCCTACAAAACCTGTGAAGTCAAAAGAGTTATTGAGGCCCTTCGGAATTCTAGTATTTAAAACAAAACTTCATCTAGCCTCAGCTTTTCTTAGTTCTGTCTCCATATTCCTACCTCGTTTTCCTTCTATTGCAGAGAGAATTTGCTGTATACCCTGTACCCAGAGCCAAGAAAGATTACCACGGTTACACAAACAAAAGTGTCTGGCCACAGGGCTTTTATTGTTGCAAGTCCTAATATCTCTCACATGTTCCCTGATCCGTGACTTTAATGTACGGAATGTGCAATCCACATATTGGATCAGACATTTGGAGCATGTGAGAAGATATATAACCCAAGAAGTTTCACAATTAATATACTGTTTAATATGAAAGATGGTCCCTGTAATGGTACTGTTAAAAACTAGGGCAACCTTGATATAGTTACAAGTAAGGCACCTATTTTCCCCACACTTAAAGGTACCCATATATTTAAGCCAGTTATTACCCATGTTCTTGTTGCTAGAAAACAAGCTTGGAGATAACAATTGCCAATAGAGGTGGCTTTTCTAGCCACAAACTTAACAGCCACAACATTTTTAGAACTGGTTTCAGCTAACTGTCTTCATGTAGAACAGGTAAGTATTTTTGGATTATTTTAACAATCTTATACGGTTGCTAAACTGTATAGAAAAAACTGCCTGTCTGGCAGGGTCAGGCCTCAAAGTCTGTCCATTTCCCCATGGAACAGGATTAAAATGTTTTTGTGTACCTTTCTCAGTTTTAGCTAAAGGACTGTGACTCGTGGTCCTATAGACAGATCGGCCAAAGATCAAAGTATCTCTGTCCTTCTTGAGAGTTCTCTCAAAGGCACATGATAATACTTTCATAGAATAACATCTGCTCAAAAGTCCATCTCTTAATCTGCAAGATTCAAGGACAAATTCCTCAAATTTCAAACAATTTCTTTTGATCCCAAGAAAATGTCCGTACGGGATGCACCTGAATTCATGCGGGGGATGACTCAAGGAGGCATGTAAAATAGTGTTCCCTGCAGACTTTTTTCAAAAAATAGTGGTGTCTAAACACCCTCCCCGACACTCACAATGTCAAGGAAGTTCAAAATGGCACCACCAAACTCATATGGAAATTTCAAATTTAGTTCATTGCAATTTATGATGTTCACAAATTCCTCATATTCTTGCCTAGTCCCAGTCCAAATAATTAGCAGGTCATTAATGTACCTTTTAAATGTGATAATGTGCTGAAATAAGGGATTAGATGTCAACATAGCCTGTACTACTGCCTCCCACCATCCCTTATAGAGGATGGCGTACGTGGGAGCGTCAATTAGTCCCGATAATTAAGTACCTGAACAGGTACGAACCACCTCAGGTGATCCTCTTACTCGTGCAATGGAACATTAGTAAAGTTGAATTTTGATTTTACGTGGTTTGATATGCCGTTCTTTAAAAGACAGTGAGCACACTCTTTCATTTTTCGAATTACTGTTATCGTGGATGAGCTGTGGTGACAGGCTCAGGGCTGGATGCAACTGAACAACCCTCTTCAAGCAGTGAGTGTTTAATGGACACACGTTCCATATACCTTGTATTTAGGAGATTGAATAAGCGAAGGGTCTGGGGCTTGTTCCATTGTGTGAGTCTCTTCATTATTGTTTTCTCTCTTCTTACTTTATTCACTTTTTATTTGTATTGTTGATTACCCATCTCCAACCCCAGTTTCCCCTAGGGTTGATACTATTTAGGGGATCCAATAATTTGTTGCTATATTTAGCTATACTGTTGGTATTTTGATATGGTGCCCTTAGGCTTGCAGAGGGTTAATCACTCACATGCAAAGCATTTTTGTTTTTAACATTTTATTGTGTATTTCTTCACTACCCCTCTAAAAACTTAAGTATGTGTAAAATCTCATATCTCTGCTTAAAGTACATGAATTATGTTTAGTATTTGTGGTTTCATTCAGCTTTTTTTGTTTACTATTAAAGAGTAGAGATGGCCATGACTGCCGTGTTTCGTTCCATTTTCGTGAAAATCCCGAAGATCCAAAATCTAAAAACGGAACTTAAAATCAGAACTTTTAAAATCCTGGAAAAGAGCCTCAAACGTTCGATAATACTCGAAAATATGATTGGAGACTACTTTCGAGTTTCCGGTCGTCTTTTTGAGTATTATCGAACATTCAAGACTATTTTAGAAGATTTTCTAAAATTGCTCTAATGTTTGCTAAAAATCAAAAACGCACACTCCAAAGTTCCGAAACCCGAACGATCCGTCCGGTTTTGGATGGAACATTCGGATTACCGTGTCGGATCTGTGTCCGAATCGGACCTGGATCCCATCTCTATTAAAGAGTTCAACCTCTCTGAAATTAAAAATGTAAATAGGACAATTCAGCTACAAAATTAGAGGAAACTGTAAATTTTACTGGAATCACAAATACAAGACTACATAACGTATAATATACCATTCGTTTTTACTACTAGATATGTTTTTTACAGGAAAGGGGAAAGGATATAAATTAAGTTTTTTTTTTGCAGAGACAGGCAATTCAATTTGAAGGGGCGAGTAAGAGTAAAAATATAATTAGCAGTGCTTCTCATTTCTTAACACATTTTTTCTCTTGGCGACACTGTTGTTGTTGTGGTTTACAGGGATCTAGAAATAAAAAAACAAACCATAATATTAAAATATGTCTACACCAAAACCAGAATAAACCATCTGAAACCTCTAATTAAATTTAGTGCTATGATTATAAGACTTCCAATTACATTTTTTTTTTATTATAGAAGGTAGGATTCAGTATGCCTACTTCCCATTATGCATTCTGTGCAGGGCTGCATTGTTTCTGCTTTGCCAAGTCTGTATCCCAGAATGGGAAATTCTGATACACAGGGCTATTATATTCACTTTTTGTAAGGCTTGTAATGAAATGTCTCTTAAAATAGGAGGTACGAGTCAGTATTCCTGCCTCCCAGGAATTGAAGTGCCGATGTAGGTGTTGTACATCAGTTTAAACAATACATAGGGAGATTCAATAAAAGTTCTTGTTAAAAATGGTGATAATTTTGCCCTAACCAATCTGATGTTAGCTTCCATTTGAAAGATAACATCTGATTGGTTAGGGCAAAATTAGCACCATTTTTAACAATAAGAACTTTTATTGAATCTCTCTGTCAATTTTTACTGTAGAAATACTGTATAAATCTCTAACAATAACAATATTGTTTATTTTCTGTTAATACTTACAGTATGATACTGTATATTACGATACTAAACACATGGCAATAAACTTGTACTTGCCATATCTCTTGGTTATTATTGCATCTAAATTAACAAAAATGTGTAACCAAATAAAATGTTATTCTATTAGTGATTGGTTGTAACTATTATCCCTATTGTAAACTATATTAACAGGGGTGTCTCATCCACAAGGCAAGGTGAAAAATTACTCAGGCAGTGTGTCAGCTATACCAGGTGCTGTTACCCCTTGCATCTCAATGTTAATTATGTTTAGCAATAAGGTTTGCAGCCATTTTACTACTAGAAATACATAATTGATTGCAGACAGATACACATACAATATATCTGTGTATAACATTCTCTATTTGATCTTTGAATGGTCTTTAAAGGGGAAGTTCAGTACCAATGCATATACAGTACTTTTAAGGAAAAAAGCCGTATTTTTCCATCCTAATTACCTTAACCTACTTATTGAGCATTTTGTCTGTGTATAAATAAATGTTTCTGAAATACTGACTTGCAGTTTGCAGTACTATTCTATCAAAAGTAAATGGTGACATTCAAGCAATTCAGGTTAATACAAGCAGCGTGATGACGTACTACTGGTTTTCCTTCCTGACTTTCGGCCGCATCTGGAATTGGTAAGTCTGCTCTTGACCCGAGTATAAGCCAAGGTTTATTTTTCAGGCTATTTTTAAGACATGAAAACCTTGGCTTATACTTGAGTATATACGGTAATGTTAGGAACATTCCAAGTTAATGTGCATTCTCGGAAGAAGGAGTACAGGTTCGTACACATGCTCAATTTGCGAGCGAGCAATGAACCCCGACGGCCGGGCGATACACGTGACGAACAGCCGTTTCGGCCAAGAATCGGACTAGGCGGATCAATGAACATCCCCCGACCGAACGCATACACACGGACGAAACAGCCATTCAGCGCGTGTAGAGCTCAGCCATCGGTGTCGTCGCTCGCTCACAAATTAAGCCGTCGGGGGTCGTTGCTCGCTCACAAATTGAGCCGTCGGGGGTAATTGCTTGCTCACAAATTGAGCCGTCGGGGGTAGTTGCTCGACTCACAAATTGAGCCGTCGGGGGTAGTTGCTCGCTCACAAATTGAGCCGTGGGGGTCGTTGTCGCTCACAAATTGAGCCGTCGGGGGTCGTTGCTCGCTCACAAATTGAGCCGTTGGGGGTCGTTGCTCGCTCACAATTTGAGCACATGTATAACCCTTACGTTACAGAATCTGAAATGTCAGCTCACTAATTTCAACAGCAAGGTATAGTAAGGGTTATTAAGTCAACTGATTTCTCAAAATGAAGGAGGACATGTAGAATAATTAAGTATGCATAATACAAACTAAGAATTTAAAAAAGAATGATGTTTTACACTGAATTTCCCCTTTAAATTAACTAGTAGTAAGGTAACTGTTTTCATGGCAGATCCAATTCAAAAGATCACAGGTGGCTGAGAGACCAATGAGATAAGTAGATTTAGTTTAAGGAGATTGGGCACTAGAAAGGCATATAGAACACATATAGCATTTGCTTCAGATTACCAGGTTACTGTACTGCAGATGGGTAAGGCCAATGACCCAGGTGTTTTGAGACCTATTGGCACTAAAAAAAAAGGTAATTCAAGGTCATTCTTGAATTATTCAGTGTGTATTATTCTCACACTGAATTGTACCTGATCCAGAATAATTATGCCAATTTCAGTTGGACTGAACTAAATTAACTTGGGCTCAACCAAACTGTAGCTGCATAAAAAAATTTTATTCACATTTTAAATAGCACCAAAGTTTGCCATGTATTTGTAATTTCAATTGCATCAGACCAATGACCTGAAATAATAATGGAAATATATAGTGCACCCAAAAATACATTTCATTGGACCATGTGACTTGTACCTTGGCATTGTGGAACAGGCTTAGGGCAGGGTGTAGGATCCTTGCAAGCTATTAAAAAGAAGAAAAAGTGTTTCATTAATATTGTGTTTACTGCATACATATTTATTTTATTTATTCTGTTAACAAAATGATTTTTTTTGTGTGTTTTAAAGCCAAGTGATTACCGTATATACTCGACTAATCCTCGAGTCACTCACCTCACTAGCTGCAATCCAGCTGCCTCACTTCGCTTCCACTGACATCACTACTCTGTGCCTGTCTCACTTCCGGCACCAAGCAGGTGGCATGGATGCAGAGCAAGGCAGCTGGATTGTAGAGTGTGGTAAGATGCTTCTTACCTTACCTACACAGCCTTACCTTACCTTACCTTCTTACCTCCCCTACACAGCTTTCTCACTCTGGGCCTCCACTGAACTCCTCCACTGAACTTGGGGTGCAGGGTGCCACTGCAGATGTTTAGAAACTACAACTTCCATCTACTAAAGCATGCTGGGAGTTGTAGTTTCCAAACATCTAAATAATGCTTTAGTTGCCTTTTAAATGGACAGAAGAATTCTTATACAGTAATAACCAAATCCAGTATGGCTATTACTGTATGGGGCTACTGTATGGGAATTCTGCTGTCCAGTTAAAGGGCAAATAAAGCCTCAAAACAATACTGAATCAGAAGGCTGTAGTGGTGATAATTTCTACCCTTGACTTATACTCGGGTCAAATAGGGGTCTCCAGATACAAAGAGCGAGGAATCTAATATATTACACTTTACCAGTCTCCACCATGCTGGATAACATAGTCCATAGATAAGTAGTTAAGTCTAATGTATGATGACACAGGACTGCGGCTGTGTAGTACAACAGCTTTTATTAACACTGAAACATGCGTGCTAGAGAAAGGACTCCTATCCGAAGCATATAGCATGCATGTTTCAGTGTTAATAAAAGCTCTTGTACTGCACAGCCTCAGTCCTGTGTCATCACACTTAACAACTTATCTATGGGCTATACTCGGATCAATCAGGTTTTCCTATATTTTTGAGGTAAAAATAGGTACCTCGGCTTATACTCTGGTCAGCTTATACTCGAGTATATACGGTAATTTCTATATATCTACGACTTTAATCATCTTAAAGGGGAACTGTGGTCTCTAAATAAAAGGCCAGGTTCTTACCTTTAAAGCGAGCCATCAACCACCTCTCTATTTTGCTGCACAGCCCAAAATATGAAGAAATCACTAGGGGGTGGGAAGTTCTGAATCTGCGGTCAGAAATACTACTTCCTTCTCTAATCTGCGGTTGACACATGCTCAGTGCATGACTGAAGGATTGGAGGAGGGTGGGGAGAACAGCACAGCCCACAGCACTGCTTTTTGAAATGCAAGTGGGAGGGGTCATTGGGGCCCATGAGTGGGAGGGGCTACAGGAGGCTGAAAGGGAAAGGCCCAAGGGGGCTGCAAGGAAAGGAGCCAGGATGGGTCTGCAAGGGGAGGGGCCACCAGACCAATGAGTGGAAGACGCCACTGGGCTCATGAGCTTCTTCAAAGCTATGTAAAATAAATAATGAAAGTAAATTGCAAAAATCCTCAGGAAAGCAATTCCTGTTAATTAACCTAAAGTCATTTTTGGACCACAGTTACCCTTTAAATACATTTCATTCTGTAGATTATTGGAACAGAATTAGACAACAAACGGAAACCAATGACTAATCCAATCAAACCCCATGTAAGGAAAAATTTGCTAAAACTTGTCCGATTGGTCAAAGATAGGTTGGCTACAGCTGGCATTCTGTCTACTGTAGAAGAAAGCCATGATAATTCTAACACAATAAGTTTTAACTTAATTGTTTTGACGGTATTTGAAAATGCTAACCAATCAGCTTCCTATGTCTGCTCAATCAGAGGGACTAACCAGTTGTCAGGACTGTCATTCATTATAATACTACCGTAACTTTTTTTTGTGCCAAATACTTGTCAATGAAACCCATCTTCGCACAACTGCCTGGGACTGTACATATGCTTTATGTAATTCCACTCTTAGGGCATTTTTACATAACAGTGAGACTGCATTGCAGATTACAATATAAGATATTAACAACTACATTTATACCAATAAATTATTTAATAAAGAAAACATTACTTACGATCTTGGCATTTAGGGGGGGCAGGCTTTTGTTTCTGGCATGGCTCTGGGCACTTTTTCTGCTGTCCTTTTCCAGACATGTTTATTGCTGGTAGAATCTGCTAGTTTTTGTTTCAATTGTGTCTGTTGTGATTAAGACTGTATTTATACACTTGTAAGAAATGGATGTTTGACTCTGGGAACTAGTTCAGGAGGAATTCTGTGAATTCCTAGCATGACAACATGATGCCACACAAATAATAATTTGCATGTAATTAGTTTCCTGTGTAAGTAATATTTGGTTAATAAATGAAAATGCACTTCTATATAAGTAACCTTTTTACTAGCCATTAAAAAGTTGCTTTATATTGATGTGATTTTTATGTAATCAATTTCTATATCTTTGACAAATTTTACTAAACATATCAGAAAAAGATAGGAAAAATCCAGAGTCAACAAGTATCCCTTCAGCACAGATACCCCAATCTATAACCACTTGCTTCACCAATAGACAAACCCGTGTTTGCCGGACACGATTGCCCCCTGGACCGAAAGTGCAAGTTTTCTGTGCTAAGACCAGTGATGCTTGAAAAAAGGTAGACAGGGCACTACTGTCTAGGAAACCGGAGAACTGGTCAAAAATGAGGTACAGAAGGTGTAAGCGGAATTAGAGTCAGGGACGGAGCCAAGGGTCAGAACTAGAGATGGCCAAACTTCCAAAAATCCAGTCCAATTTCGGATTTTCAAAATTCTGAAAAAGTTTGAAAATTCGAAATCAGATTCATCAAAGTCAATGAGGAGTTGGGGACAAATAGTTCGAAAATAATATTAAAATAGCAATGGTAATTTTACTGTACATTGTTTTGGTAAATGGCCTGGGTAATACATACAAATATCCAGAACTTGAAATAAAGTCACTTCCTTCACACATAGACTACTTTAGAGCATCCGCATTCAAAATTCAATAACTATCCCAGAAATTCTTCCATTTCAGTTTCTGTAATAGTCTTTCTTCTTCGCAGAATGCACACGTGGAATATGCAAATAAGGAAAAAAGACTTCTAGGAATTTACCATGCTTCCATGGAAGCTTTTAGGAAAGCTATATCAATAAAAAGACTTTTACAGCATTCCACAAGCTAAATGCAAAACCAAAGCGCCAACTACAGACCAGTTTGGCCTTTATTGAGCCATTATCAATGTAGTGCAGGCCTCTGGTTTTGCAGTGTGAAGCACCTAACGTGAAATGTTCCTAACAGTAATTTATACTGATTGTCTGAGATATGTGTCAGGCATGCTCATATCTCTACTGAGCAACAGAATCAACCAAGGCGTTGGGTCAAGGGTAAGACCATAAAGGTCTCTAATAGGGGTATTTATTTAAGCACAGAAAACAGTTATTAGAATGAAAAAATACTGCTCCTTTTTCTTAAAAGTAAATGTGTTTGCACTAAACTTCCCCTTTAATCTCTATTTTTCTAATTTGCATCATATTTGCATCATATAGGGGAAAGCAGGTTAAAGGGTAATGCTTCACAGCCGCAAAAGCATTAAGTTGTAGTAGGCTCACTGCACTGTTGAAGAGACAGACAGGCAGGTTTGGCCCCTCTGGATATACCCCTCAGAACATTGGCTTCTCTCCTTTAGAGTATGCATCATGCAAGGGAAAGTTGGTGAATATTATAATCACATGGTGCCTGTAGAGCTGTTTTTTATACCCAGGCACTGATTAAAAAAAACAGTTGTTATTGGTGAATTTTGGACATGTGGATGAATCTTTTCCCCAAATTTCATAAAATTCAAAAATTTTAAAAAGTTGGGTTTGAGTACATCTCTAGTCAGAACAGAGGAAATCAGTCAGCGGAGCAAGGTGCCAAAGGATCAAAAGAAAGCATAGTCCATGGGCAAGCAGGAGGCAGGGCAGGCTTAGGAGAACCACAAGCTATATGGGCATTGAAGGAATGGAAAGAAACCAATGGGAGAACGAATAGACGAAGAGGCCACAATAGTTTTTGGAATGAAAGTCTCTGGAAACAATCAAACAGTTGCGCACGAACAAGCCAAACTCAGCCAGAAGAGCCTTGAAGAGCAGAAGATGTAGATAGAGTGGCACAAGAGCCAAAAGAGGTAAAGGAACAACTGACATAGAAAAGCGATTTCTACTAGACCCTTCCAGTAGACCTTTACACAGAAATCTGTCATACCTAAGGCCAAATAAAAGATATGGAAATCCATTCCCAAAATGAAGCATAGTTAAGATATTACGGCAATCACTCATCTGTTTCCCAAAGAGCTATTATAAAGTTTTAAATGGTATTTTGAAGTAATTTCTTTGAGGGTCAGTGAGGACAAGATTACATTTTTTAAAACTTTTTATCTGGCCAGCTTCCTTCTGCTCATTGTTAGTTGCAAAGGCCCTTTAAAACTAAAACTAGAGCTAAACCTAAAAATGGAATATTTACCTATACAGTATGTCAACCCTGAAAATCCCATGGGCTTGGCACAGGTACAGTTTTTCATATTTGGGCCTGGAGGTTTTGGAAGGAAGAAGAATTAGAACTTCCAATACTGGCATCTTTAGAGTTTGGAAAAGTATAACTAGACTCGAACAAATAATTTCAAAAAGGCAGCTTAATCTCTTAATTATTAAAAATAAGTATCTATTTTTAGCAAGAGATACTCTTTATATTGTATTTATATTTTTTTACCTTCAGCATGCTGTAACCAGTGATTTCAGCTTTGTTACCGGCAGCCTCCATACCATCTGCTTGACCAATAATTGGAATCCTTAGGACTAGAAGTTCTTAAACTTAAAATCCTTAGGACTCATGAGTTCTTAAACTTTCAAAAATGTTTGCAAACCTTCTATTTGGAGGTGAACTTAATAGGAGACAATGGGATGTGAACTTCACAAGTAGTTTTGAATGATAGGCCTACCACCTGCTTGGCCTGCCGGATGGTACAATGACAACAATGGCACAATGGCAAATTCCATTACCAAAGAATGTACACACACCGTTAATTAAAAGTCTTCTTTTCTCTGCTGCTTCTCTTAATTGCTGCAGAAAGTGTACTGGCAGGCAGCTAAAGAACCTAGTAAGAGGTCAGAGATAGGGCACATATTATAATTTCTGCTTCTGGAGTGACGGGTCTTTCCCTGTAAATGCTGTGATTTCAAATGATGATTTCTCAGAATCTACAGCTCAGAATTGAATTACGAGTAGTAATCTAAATCTTGCTGTATCTAAAAGTAGAATAATTATAGAGTAAAGCTACCCTTTAAAGGGCAACTGTGATCTCCAAACAAATTATGGTTAAATAAAAGCCCTTCCATTGTATCTTTATAATGATAAAAGGTGATGTCACTCAAGCAGGAAGTTTTTAAGGAACATAATCCTCAATATAACACATAAGTGTGGTATTTTATAATGGGAGCTGCAATGGTATATATTGTTATAAAAATAATCATCATAATAAGCTATGTCACTAAGTAACTCATTTCTTATATTTCTTATATCCCACCGCTCCTCCCATTCCAGTTTTCATGCCTGTACAATGATTTTAATTTCACTAACGGAACCTGCTGGAGCTGCTTCCTGCCACTTCATAACCAATGTCTCTCTCTTCCTCCACAAAGATTTGTTGAACCACATAGATGCTAGGCTGGGGTGTTCCTTTCTGCTGGGTTTAAGTTACAGGAGGTAGCTTGGGGGGTTTAAATTAAGGTGGGAACAGGGACAAGGCTAGAATTTAAAATGCAAATGGGGTGAAAGAATCAGATACTTATGTATTATAAGAAATAATGCGCCCCTTTACATTATAATATAAGGATATTCCGCCACCCTGGAGTTTTCTGCCCTGTATATGGTCATAGAACTCCTCGGTGGCATAATATCCTTATATGACACTGTAATATTATCCCTTATATAATTTTTCTCAGGCTGCAGCCAGAAATGTAATCCATGGCTCATTTTTAAGGAAAACTGTAGACTTTATATAACCCTAATTTGTTCGGAGACCGGAAAGATATTTACCATAATCACTGCAGCAACTCGTCTGGGTAGACCTGCAGTCACAAAACTAAAGCCTCAGAGCAACACTGATTTACACTTATTTTGATGTGTGTGCTGGGAAATTTACCTAGCTAACATTGGATATGTGCTTTATTTTCCAGCATTCCAGTACCAGACAGTTTGTTTTTCCGGACTTGTGGCTGTATTTTTGATAATTATCATAAATTAGATAATTACGGAATTTAAGGGCCGTTCGCTAACCCTAGAATGTATCGTTCACTAACCCTCGAAAGTATCGTTCGGTTTCAGTAACCTTCGAATTTAATGTTCTATTATCGCAAACCCTCGAAAGTATCGTTCGGTAACCCTCGAATTGGCTATAACCCTCGAATGTAGCTTGCCCAAAACCTGAAAATTGCCTGCTTGTGTTTTAACAAGTTTTGGTGACAGTGACATGTTCCCCAAACCATTTCCCAGGTGCCACAGCCATTTACAGTAAGTTACGATTGTTAGTTGAGCTGTAAATCATCCGGACTTTTCGAACTATCACTCTCCCATTGACATTAATGGGTCCGAATTTGAACTTTCAAAATTTTACTGAAGTTCGAAAGTTCAAAAATGGACCCAACTTTATGAAGTTTGGCCATCTCTACCTACTAGCAGGATTTTTAACAAGACAGAAATAGAGGTTTGTAATTAACAGAGTCAACATTCACATTACAATAGATTCTTAAGGAATTAAGTTTAATGCACATCTTTTCTTTGTCACGCTTATTAATCAACTGTTGACAACCCTGCAGCCTAAGCCATTATTAATACTTTTCTGTTTATTAAAAAAAACATTATTTCAAAGCCGCAAGAAGGACTGGCTTATTTACCAACAAAGAATGTTGGACATCCAGTCTTGGTCCCACATTTTTTTTAATATTTAGATGTTAGGTGCTACTTTCTCCTTACTACATATTTCATTCTACTCATAGTCTATCACAGATTAAGTGCAATTAATTCACAATTTCCTTGGGATAATAGCTTAATCATTTAGTATTGCACTGTAAGAATTTAGACAGTAGTGTGTATGTATTCTAAATTCAAGGTGTGGTTATACAGCTTCTAACATTGTATTATATGACTATTTCAAAAATGCCCAAAGGAAATGTTATTCTTGGTGTTTACAATGAGTCATAGTCAAATGTCAAATAATTGCTCAAGAATAAATATTAATAGTAAAACACCATTACAGCATTACTAATTGTACAAGTAACTTTTTAAACAGAAGCCTGTATAGTTACTGCCATATTTAAGCCAAAAACTCAGGGGGATTCAATAAAAGTTCTTATTGTTAAAAATGGTGCTAATTTTGCACCACCATTCAGTTCTTATTTAACATTTGTAAGCTTACATCTGGTTGGTTGGGGCAAAATTAGCACCATTTTAAACAATAAGAACTTTTATTGAATCTCCCTGTTTATTTAAAATTTGAAAGCTAACATTTGATTAGTTGGGGCAAAAGTAGCACCATTTTCAATGATAAGAACTTTTATTAAATAACCCTGTATATTCGTGTTATATTAAGCATCACTTAAATTCTGTTAAATTAACATGGAAGTTATTGTATATAGGAAATTTTGTAATAGTGTGGTGTTTCGGTTTTTGCTGAGGCTTTTGATGCCAGTTATAGTTATAAGGACTAGCCACACTAGGGTGATTCTCACACACTTTCCAATATTGTTTTGCAATGTGCATAGTTATTAAAATGCATGTAATCACTATATTTTGTGCAGAACTAATGCTCTCCAATGAATACATGTAGTCCCACGCATGAATGCCCCTGCATTATGATCGTTACCATGTGTTGTAGTGTGGACACAGCCTAAGAAGCATAGTTACATAGCACAGAATCTTTATTAGAGACACTATGTAAAGGCAAATCTCTCTCTATTGATCTACCTCTCCATATTGATCTGATCTTATATCTATAAATTAAAGAAATTAGGCCCTCCTAAGGGAAACTGAAATATACGGGTTGATAGCCTGGATCAGACCAGGGTCTGTTAAAAGGATCGGAATGGAACCAGGGACCCTACAGAAGGTCTGTAAAAGGTGTCGGGTGTGTCCACTAAAAGGAGGAGAATCCGGAAGGGTCACTTAACACCCACGCTAAACATCTCTAGTGTGGAGGAACTCTGTACAGCATTAGAGCAATCGAACTTTATGGATGATAAGTATTGAGCTCATTTTTACTATTTGATATATTCTAAGGATTTCAACAATAGAAGTCACAAAGTTGGAACCAGGGCACAGGATTAAGAATATTTTCTGTTTTAATTAATTGTTATTGTGTATACCAAAATGTTTTAAGTTTGGTGGCTGGCCAGCCCCCTTTTTTGGAGCTTTTATATAAATGTATTTATATATTGGGTATATTTAAACTATGAGTCTATGAATAAAACTGAATTCCCCCTATTTTAACTGTTGATTAATTTTGGGTTATTGTATATATGCTTTGCTTCTGATCTTATGTCTGCCATATGTGATGGCTTGGGGGATGTTTTATGGTATGCCTATTGCCACCTTGAATGTAACTAACCAGACATGACGGGCATATTTCTAAAGGCGCCTTTAAGGATCATTACGTTAATTTACGTTACTTACGTAGATCATTTACATAGATGTATGATATCAATATCCTCCCTCCAATATGCCGGTTCAGCTCCTGAAGTTCGGGTCCGGTCATTTAAACTGCTGATCGAGCATATGCATACTCACGATCAGCTGTTTAAAACGGCTGATCGCGGGAGGCCTCTTGGGCTTTTGGCGGGCCCTACTACCACCTGGGCACCCCCACGGTCGCAGGGGTGGCGGGGGCGGTAGTTACACAGCAAATGCCTCATAATACTTAGATATATATATATACGGTATACATATTTTGCAGTCATTCAGAGACCATAATAGAGTGGAATACAATATATTTAAAAAGTGCTAAAAGTAATACATGAAATAAACTGGGACACTGTTTTATTTGTGTTATTAAAAATAAATGAATAATTACTAATAATATTAATTTCCAAGAATGCACGTACAGTGGGATTGGGAAACGGGACGCCTGCTAGTGACCCAAGTAAACGTGTAGAATAATAAAAACTGGGCCACGGGTGGTTATTTGTAGACAAAGTGATCCATGCAATAACTCAATAGAAAATGCCTATCGAGATAAACAGATGGAGACTAACAGGTCAGGAATATATGAAAGAAGGGGGGGGGGAAATGAAAGAAAAGGCCAAAACTTAAATCATATAGAAACCAGACACAAGTATAATGGCTGGTTTATACAGCTGTATGTTTCTAGGAAGAATCTAAATGCAGATGTTAATGGAACAAATTGTTAAATAGAGAGAAACATTTCATTCGGTGGGTGATCTTCAGCTTAATTAGATTGTGGCATTCTTGTGGTGCAACTTGCTTCCCTGTTACATTAGCTACAGGATTTCTTCAAATAATTTTAGTAGCACAAGAGAAAAACGATTAATTCTCTCCATCACCAGCCTGAAAAGAAACAAAAACAGTTTTGTACCACATAATACGACCTACAGTACAAAGGGTTAGTACTTAGTAGCCTAGAGCCAACTAGAAAAAGAATATGGCATAGGTGTTGTTTGCTTACCTTTAAGCAATTCTATAATAGAATTTCTCGCACCGTACACACGCACCCCACCCAATTTTCCAACATTTAAAAAAAAGGTTTGAAAGCTTTCCTTTGGATTTGAACTAGCGGGTGAGAATAGTGGGTATTACAACAGGATTTAAACTTTTTTTTATATTAAAGGGCATGTCCAGCCTAAAAAAATGTGACCTTAGAAATTTTAATAACCCCCCAAGCCCCACTTACCTGACCAAGTCCCTCGCCGCCTGGGTGCCGCCCGCTGCTCCTGTTTCAAGTTCGTTTTAAGCAAAAATAGGAGCAAAGGGCTTTTTCGTTGACAGACACTCTACTTTCTGTTCACAACCAGGAAGTAGACCCACACAGCAGAGGAGAAGCTGCGAGGGAACGGGTCAGGTAAGGAACTCCAGGGGCATCTTTGAAACGTATAGATAATGCAAAAGTGGTGTTTGGGAGTGATAAACTTTTCTAAGGTTACTTTTTTTAGGCTGGACATGTCCTTTAAGAGTGTAGAATTAATGGAGTAGGAAATAAGAGTCAAATGATTTGTTTAATTTTGTTAAAGGGTATCTCCACCTGTAAATTACATTTTTAACTATGGCTAGTCTATCCCATCCAACCTAACCGCCAAGTTATATTTGGAAAATAATCACTGCAAAATTACTTACAGACCTTCGATCCCCCGTTGCTCTGCTCTCTTTGAGCCGGAAAGAACAGAGATGACCGGCAGCCGTGTCTTTGATTGGCTAGCCGGCAGCCAATATGGGTTAAATTTTAGTTTTCGGGAAGGACATGCCCTTTAAGTCTATTGATCAAGTTTGCATTACTTTCAAACCTACTTACATGTCACTGATAGAGAAGTTCTTGAGTGAAAATGTTCAAACCTCGAGTATAAGCCGAGGCACCCATTTTTGCCTCAAAAATTAGAAAAGATGATTGACCCGAGTATAAGCCGAGGGTATACAGTAACCCTTATACCTTTCCACTGTAGATGTTTGTAAACTACAACTCCCAGCATGCTTGGTTGCTGGGAGTTGTAGTTTCCAACCACCTATAGTAGAAAGGTATTGGGGGTTACTGTAATGGGCATACTGTCCCCACCCTAATACCTTTCCACTGTAGATGTTTGGAAACTACAACTCCCGCATCTTGGTTGCTGGAGTTGTAGTTTCCAACCACCTATAGTAGAAAGGTATTGGGGGTTACTGTATGGCATACTGTCCCCCACCCTAATACCTTTCCACTGTAGATGTTTGGAAACTACAACTCCCAGCATGCTTGGTTGCTGGGAGTTGTAGTTTCCAACCACCTATAGTAAAAAGGTAATGTGGGTGTCTGCATGGCATACTGTCCCCCCAGCCCTCCCCCCAGTCCTACCCCAGCCCTCCCCCCAGTACCCCCCCCCCTCCCCCCATTCCCCCCCAGCTCAATTACCCGTACCTGGTCTTCAGTCTTCCTCCTCTGCAATCCAGAAGCAGCCGCAGTCCGGCCGGCAGTTCCCATTACTGCTTCGCGGCTGCGCGATGACGTCATCCCGCCAGCGTGCGTGATGACGTCATCGCGCAACCGCGAAGAACTACTGGGAACTGCCGGCTGCCTCTGGATTGAAGGTAAGTTCCTTTGTACTCAGTATAAGTCGAGTCAAGGTTTTTAGGTTAATTTTTAAACCTAAAAACTCGGCTTATACTCGAGTATATACGGTAGATCATTTATAATAGAAATGGTCCTTAACCATAAATCACAAATTCATTTTTGTTAGTAACTTATGGGGCCCATACACGATGCAATTTTGTTGTACGATCGTCATACGAACTCCCCGATTGTACATCAATTGTTTTGTTAATGGTATAGATAAAGTCTGGTGCAATTAAATTGAGAAGATCTGATTGAATGTGAAGGTGATTGGTCAGTATGGAAAATTTTAATCTGCTACAACGAAATTGTTTATGTGTATGGATGATCGTCCAACAAATGTCTTCCAGTTCTATCCTGGAGTGTCAAATAAACAACTTCCTGGAAAAAGCAGAGCTCACAGTCTGGAAGGTGTGAGACCATAGAGTGTATATTTAGTTCATGATGGCAATGTGTGCTGCGGTACACATGACAACAACAGTCGCATTAATTGATGCAGGAACACACAGCAAGATTCGTTAGTAAATAAAATATGAAAGAAAACTCGACAAACACAATGGCAAATTACTTCATTCTTCATTACCATTCGAGATCTCAACCCCAAAATGTGCTTTGTACATTCGTCTTTTCCGCCATATTACACTATCAGCAACAATTAAATCTGCCCTTATATGGTGAATTAGTTGCTTTCTAGCGGCACATTCTATTCTGCAACAATTTACATTTTACACAATCATATCTGCCTATTAATGCCAGATTGTACACAGCAATGGCAACAATTTTATCTTGTTCATTTATGTTCGATTGTATGATGATCATTTCCAATTTAAATCTGGTTGGTAGTTCATCGACCGATTTCATTGCATCGTGTATGGGTCCCTTAACATTAGCAGCCCAAACTTTCTCAGCCATATACAGACATTAGAAGCTGTAGATCAATATCAAGACAACTGAAAGCCATATATATATTAGTTTATTCTGCCACATTGTCTCGATTCCTACCTGCTCAGTTTGTTCTGTAGCCTCCACTGCGGCTTCTTCTTCTGCAGCAGGTTCTTCTGGCTGGTCTGTATGAAGTTCCTCCTGCAAAAACATGAAAGGCACAAGACACTTAACATTGCAGCTGTGCAACATTTCTTGATATGAACAAGATGTGGAAAGCAAGATGTGACAGTGATTACAAGTAAGCATAAACAAACAAGCTGGGGTTTATTCCATCAGTGGGTTCATGGAATGTTTGCAGTTGTCTGTACATTTACAGGCTCGTTTACCTCCAGCTGCTCCGCTAATTTTAATAGTTCTAGTCGCTCTAAATGTTTCAGTATCGGTTAGAGCTACTTCCTTCTTTGCGCTGGATGCATGGGTTTTGCAAAAGACACCCGTGTAACTGGCCCAAGCGATTTTACTATTCGTGTTGCATTTTAAAATAAACTAGGAGAGATCTTTGAACCCCTTGAAACCCTTCTGGCTACTATATGTCAATATAATATATTCTGTTTTTGCTAATAAAATGTACTGTTTCTTTAAAGGGCATGTCCACCCTCAGATCGACTTTTTAATATGTTATAGTAATCCCCATCCCATCCCCAAACGCTATGTTTACATGTAAAAAAAAGATCCTAACATTACTTGCTTTCCTTGAAGCTGGGATGTAAGGTAAGGATTTATCAACACTACACAGTTGGGCCAGTAGTGGGTTAAATTGTACTTTTGGGGGTGGACATGCCCTTTAAGAAAACATTTGATTATGCGCTGTACAAGTAAAATGTAATTCTCAAGATGTATGTTTTCTATTGGTCATAATGTCTTTAAATTGAGGCTAGAGGTACATTACTCCCAGTCTATGACTATGGGTTCGCCCAAAATGCGTCAGACGATTTGCCACTGACCCCCTTTATCGTAAGCCTGCTGACCATGCTTTTAATTTATTTGAAATAAAGGATTGTTTTTATGAACATGCCAATCCGGACACCTATTTGTTTGATTGAATTACATTTGCCTACCGGTTATGACACTTGAAGGCCTGAAAGATCCTGAAAGAGGTATGTGGTGAGACTTGGGAATGGGCATTCGGAGACACTAACTTTGTGATTTAAAGGGTATCTCCACTCATAATATCGAATTTTGGGAATCACGTTCTATTGAAGAATGGGAGGTAAAGGAGCAGCCCCATACCTCCCGTTCTTCAATAGATCAAACAGGAACCAGGAGAGAAGGTGAGAAACTTACCCACTCGCACAACATTAGGAATAGATTTTTACCTTTCAGTAAATGTGTGGCTAACTAAACGATTGTTACTTATGCGGAGTATATGGAAAAGATTGTCAAAAAGTATTTTGTCAATCATCACAAAATCAAATTTGCAATCAAAGTTAAATGTGTATAGCCACATTAGTTCTAAGTTTACAAGCTAGTATTAGCTTCTGGACCTTTTATATACATGGTTCTTACCCTCTGCTACAACCTTTCATTAATCCTTTTAGTGTAATGGAGTTAAAGAGTGGTGTCTTCTTAAAGGACAACTGCACCC
The DNA here is from genome assembly GCA_019447015.1 of Hymenochirus boettgeri. Lineage (NCBI taxonomy): Eukaryota > Metazoa > Chordata > Amphibia > Anura > Pipidae > Hymenochirus > Hymenochirus boettgeri. Next base: position 86,381,978 of record CM033475.1, on the reverse strand, counting down.
TCATAATAACATATTTTAGAAAGAATGTCCCCTTTAAAATATGTTGAGATATCCTACCTGGAATTAATATCTTATGCCTGCTTAACTCCTGGATGTGTCGTGGAAAAGGAGTGTGTTAACAGCTATATTAGTTCACACCCCCTTCAGCAATTTAGTGAGCCAATTATGAGCTTGCTCAGAGGAGGCAGATAGGGGAATAGCATTTAGTCATTGGCTGTCATAATCATGACAGACAGATTCTAACTGGAGGAATTCCTTTGGGGGGGATTTACCTTGTTTAGGCAAGGGTGAACATGCCCTCTAAGCCTCTTAAAGCAACAGCATGACAAAAAGCCTGTTAATTGAAGGATGTGCAGAACATCCGTTAACATGAATACTTCTTAATCAAATTGAAACCAAAGCAACTTTGGCTCGCCAACCCTTGCATTATTTATAAATTTGGCTTGAAAAAGCCAAATTACTGTTCTTTCTATTTCTTCTTTTTCTTCTTCTTCCATTTTATTCTTCTGCTTTTTTGGACTGTATCTCCTCCCAGAGACATGAAATTTGGTACAGACGTGCACAGTGTGCTATCTTCTCGCTAAGGAATCTGCAGCGAATTTCCAGACATTTTTCCCCATAGACTATAATGGTAGCAATCCTCAAATGTGGATATTTAACGGGTCCGCTATTCTTGCGCTTTTTTGGACTGTATCTCCTCCCACAGTTTTTGAGCTAGAGACATGAAATGAAATACAGACGTGCGGGTCATATAGGAAAAGTGTGCTATCTTCTAGCTAAGGAATCCGCGGAAGCGTTATGGCATTATCGGTGAATTTCAGGACATTTTTACCCATAGACTATAATGGTAACAATCCTCAAATGTGGATATTTTAAAACAGTTTGTTTCATGGTCATAAATACAAATGGTGATACCCCCAACCCCCTACACAGGTACAACCACCTACTGACCTACCTTTCCATTCCCATGGAAGTCATATTTAAAGGGTAACTAAAGTCAAACAAAAATTTAGATTTATCCTCATTAAAAGATAGTTTTATGGTTGTAAACACAAAAAAGACATACCCCTTAACCCGACCCAGGTACACACACCTACTGATCTACTTATCCATTACTGTGGCAGCCATACTTAAAGGGTAACTAAAGTAAAAAAGCAACATTTTGGGGGAATGCCCCCTTCTTCGGGTACATATGCAGGTAACAGTCACTGTGGGCAACTTGTATTGTACCAGTCACTGTGGGCAACTTATATGTACCAGTCCCTGTGGGCAACTTATATGTACCAGTCCCTGTGGGCAACTTACATGTACCAGTCACTGTGGGCAACTTGCATGTACCAGCCAATGTCAGCAACTTGCATGTAGCAGTCATTGTGGGCAACATATTTTATGTACCAGTCACTATGGGCAACTTGTATGTACTGTTAGGACTGCCCTCCAGTTCAACAATAAAGTCAACTGGAGGGCTGACCTAACAGTGGCTGGTAAGCTGGGGCACTGACCTAGCAGTGTCTGCTGAACTGAAGGAATGACCTAGCAGTGCCCTTCTACAGCCTGCCTGCCATCACTTCTGCCACAGTAAGTTACCAGTCAAGGTGGACAACTTGTATATACCAGTCACTATGGGAAATTTATATTTACCAGTGTGTGTGTGTGAGCAACTTATATGTATCAATCATTGTGGGCAACTTACACGTACCCATCAGTGTGGGCCACTTATATTTTCTAGTCACTGTTGGCAACTAGCATGTACTAATCACTACAGGCAACTTATATGTACCCGTCACTGTCAGCAATTTGCATGTACCAGTCACTGTGGCCAACTTACATTTTCTAGTCATTGTGGGCAGCTTATATGTACCAGTCACTGTGGGCAACTTGTATGTAAATGTCAATGTGAGCAACTTGCATGTACCATTCTGTGTGGGCAAAGTTGTTAGCTGCATCTCACTATATATATGGTAAGGTCCACAAAAGTAATTATTTTAAATATTAGATAGTAATATTAACATTATTGGGTACAAAAAGCTGAAACCATTTTTAAAATCCATTTTAAATTATCATAATTGCATAAACAAATGCTAAGCTGTTTTAAAATGTTAAATGTGGATAGTGATGTTTGTTCTTACTAAAGAAGCAACATTGCCACTTAGTGGCAGAAGTGACGAATTGCAAGTTTCTAAAAAGCATACACACCTTTTACTTTGGTATGAGTGAAGAATAGAAAATTCCATTTAAACAGCTGTATATTGTGGTATTTGTTTACATAGCAGCTATCAAGTTCTCTATTTCTTCTATGAGTTCGGCACAGCCTATGGAGCATTTTCTGTATGGTTATCTAGTAAGTTTGGTAATTCACAGGGAGATTCAATAAGGTCTTATTGTTAAAAATGTTGCTAATTTTGCCCCAACCAATCAGAAATCATTTAACATCTGAAAGCTAACATCTGATTGGTTGGGGGAAAATTAGCACCATTTTTAACGATAAGAACTTTTATTGAATAACCCTGTCAGTGTGGTGTAGGGACTCAGCACAAGACTAACCACAAATATGTTTCAAGAAGTGCTTTATGCTGGGTGTGCTAAATGAACATGCCACCTGGCCAAAGGCTATAAATTCATGTTGATTTATAACATTTTGGCCCATTTTATTCTATATATTGTGTCAGTTTCCACTGTGCGTGTATAAATAGACTTATGAAGTACCAAACATCCTCCATTCCTTGCAATTTGCCCAGAGGGCCCCTTTACTTTTGTAAATAGCTCACACTCTTATAATGGTGGAAAGTGGCCCTGCTGGGATAAAATGGTTCATACAATAGAATAGTGGGGTCCAATTCTGCAGGACTATAATTTCTATGAAGAAAGTAACTGTCGGGCGATTAAGGTTTTGCTATAAAAGTAAAAGGCCAACCTTGCAGTTTGGAATTAATTATACATTTAACTGTTTTGAAAAAAAAGTTGTCAGGATTAAAATGTTACTTCTATATGTGAAGAAGATATGTGGGAGCACACTACAATGGTGAACCCAAGTTATTTTATTAGAACAACAGATATAACGTTTTGGACCACCCTGTCCCTTCCTCGGGTAGGTGATACCTGAAGAAGGGACAGGGCGTCCCGGAACGTTGTATCTGTTGTTCTAATAAAATAACTTGGATTCACCATTGTAGTGTGCTCCCACATATCTCCTTTTGCCTAAGAATCTTCTGGCCCTAGGAGTGGAAGGCAGGGGGACTGCACCTACCTATTTGTCTGGCTAGTAGCCAACAGCGGTGTGCTAGAGTGTTTCTGGACTGTATTAGTATGTTCCTTGCAGTTCCATGACAGATAATGCTCTGAATGTTGTCTATATCCTTGAATTTTCTTCTGACAATTTGCGATTGTGTTTCAAAACATTTTAAATATTTTTTTTAGATATTTGGTTTTTTTGTTTGTTTGTTTTTTTTACCAAAAAAAACCCACAAAATAAAATGTGCCATATTTTTCTTATACCTACCTTTTTTACTAACCCGGTGGTGGTTACTACATTCTCTGCCCCTTCTACGGTCTTTGTAGCTACTTGGTTTACGCCAGAGACCACAGCTCCACCTACAACACTGGCCTGTTCTTTGGTTTTCTCAGCAACTTTAAATGGCAATGAAAACACAGAAAACATAGTAATTATTTTATTACCAGCAGCTTCCTTCCTACACAGCATCACATTTCCTTACACATTGTTATGTTTTGACTAACGCTGGTCTGCCTTATGGTTTCCATATTTTCAAACAGTATTAATTCCAAACATCCTGAAAAGTCTGAATATCTTCCCCTATATCTGTCCCACAAAGCTGTCAATTCCATTTGCTGTCATTTGAAACTATGGGGCAAATTTATAAAGCCGCGGTATGGCTTTATAGCGATACCGTGCCTTTAACGGTCGGTATCGTAAATCTACGATTGTTAAACCGATCGGAGATTAAGGAATCGGATTAATGATCATAAATTTGCGATACCAATAATGCATTTACGATACCGATAACAAAATCGTAGATTTATGATCCCCATAGAATACCATTACGGTAGTTTACTACCGCACGGTATTCTACGATAGAACGTTCATTAATTAACAAACGTTCAGTCGTAAATGTATGACCGCGACCGTACATTTACGACCGTGATTGTAAATTAACTAACCCGCGGTATCGCTAAAAAGCGATACTGCGGATTTATAAATATGGCCCTATGACACCATTTTACTGATCATTAAAAAACAATGGCACTGGTAAAATGTGTTATAGTCATAAGAAGACTATGAACCATTTTTTTTTAATAATAAAGCAGCAGTCTGTCTCAAAGACAACATTCCTTTGCAAAGTACACATTTGAATTCCTTACCTGTGCTCACACTGTGTACAACGCCCTCTTTGGTTTTGGTGCCTTTAAAAAAAAAGAATAAACAGATAATGGCATTGCTGTTGGGAAACACTTGAAGAACCAGAACAAACACTTATTTAATTGAAGGCGTCAGCAAATATTAAGGGAGGAACGGCAAAAGACCTACTTTTAACACAACAGACATGTTTGTTTCATAACAATACACACCCATGGATTAATTCCAAGCCCTATAATCAAAAAAAATGGTGACTTCTATGTAATGCTACATTATGGCCTATTATGTAAGGTTGATTTATCACGAGGAAATTCCATTTTTAGAACAGTAATGGAGGGCCTGCTTTCATCATACACTAATCACGTTGAATTTTGAATAATGAAAAAAAAGCTTTTAATACTATTTATCAAATGTTTCTGTGAACCAATTGCTTCAAAATAACCAAAAAAGTAACCAAAGAGCTGCTAACCCTTTCGGAGTGGGGCGTCCCCCAAACCTGCTATAAGTATGCTGATGGAGCTGAATGGCATCATGTGTAGTTCCGGCAAACAACACTGTCATGAATTCAAAGTCACTATGTGTAGATCCCAGACGGTAGGTATAACATAGTACAAGTACTTAAATAGCTGATCCGGACTAGCATCACAATAGACAACACAGACAAGCCCTGACAGTGTGTTACACAATTGCTCTATACTTATGTATCGTGAACAAAGTATCACATTTCTATACCTATTTCAGAGCGATAGATACACTTACATATTCACATAGATACAAGTTTTCTAAACATATAAGGTACATTTTAATTTATGCACAGTAACACTGTGTTTTCCAACATATTTATCTGTTGTATTCAATTAGATCAACTGGAAGTTTAGTACTTGAAGACGTTTCGCTAGTCATCCGACTGGCTTTCTCAATTCAGAATGACTTGTACAAGAATCTGTGGCAATTATGTACCCTGGAAAATCCCAATTAGCATATCACAGCCAAATGTTAAGAGCGTGATTGGATAGTGGCTAAGAGGTGTTATAGGAACACCCAGGGTAAGGTGTCAAAACAGCATTGTTCATGGTAGACAGTTGGTGTCAAACCCCCCCCACCTCTATTTAGGCTTGGTTTCTTTATTTTCACATAAATGGCCTCCTTGACACCTCTCTTGAACCAGTCATGTTCCTTTGCCAATATGTTAACATTACAATCTTCAAAGGTATGTCCTTTATCCTTAAGATGCAGGTACATGACTGAGTCCTGACCTGAGGAATTGGCTCTTCTGTGCTGGGCCATACGTTGATGTAGTTGCTGTTTGGCCTCCCCCACATACAAATCAGAGCATTCTTCACTGCACTGCACTGCATATATGATGTAAATTTTCTTGTCTTTCGGTATTGGGTCTTTCAGATGTACCAATTGCTGCCTCAGTGTGTTGTTTGGTTTAAAGCAGACAGGGATACAGTGTTTTTTGAAAATTCTTCTTAATTTCTCGGAGATCCCTGCTACATATGGGATGCCCATGTTCTTTCTCCTGTCTTGCTTTTCCCCTTCACTGTTGGTATACCTGTTCTTTTCTTCCTTTTCTACTTCACATGCATATCCAACATATTGTTTCCATAAGAGTATGGAAGAATATTAATGATTGATCACATATTTCTCATTTTTAGTGGTAGCAAAGATATAACAGGCTCCTGTTATAATAGAGGATTTCTATTTTGGTATTTAAATATGTTACTCCAAAAACAAGGGAAGCAAATTTCCTCATTTAAACCATGCAGGTTCCCAGGTTATATATCCATTTTCTCTCATTTTGCGGCAATTTTTGTTTTTTATGGTTATTCAGTATTCATCTTTGTGTGCTGCAATAAAGGTTTGATACATTTTTATTATTGGTGTTACGACAGTCTGCTTCTTATTATGGAATTTATTTTCAGGACCACCATGTCCTGGCTTTGGACAATCATTAGAAACCTACTTGAAACCTGATGCTTGAAAAAATATACTATAGTATAGTAGTATAGTATTTGAGGTTGAATAAAGACATACGTCCATCCAGTCCAACCCATCTAGCAATATCCTCATTTCCTGACTAACTTGATCCAGAGGAAGGCAAAAAAAAAAACACCAAATTTATGAAGGGGAAAAAATTCCTTCCTGACTCCAAGTGGCATTTGGAAATTTCCCTGGATCAACTCTACTTTATGTATCAATACCAGTAACTTGCAACATTCCTTGTTTGCTTTTTTTTTAAACTGACCAGTGAACCTGACACAACTGATGCCTAGATAAAAGATTATAAAGGATTTTGGTTCCTACAAGACCAAATGATGTGGCCCTACATTCTTGCGCAATCATCCTACAGAAAAGCCATAACACCTACTGTAAAGAAGCAATGCATATGTAACAAAATGTTATAAAAAGCTGGTCAGCTTTACCATACGCTATTTCACCTCTATTAATAACTAAATGGTCCCACTTAGAAGGAGCTTATGATACTAGTAGTTTCTAAAACAGACTAGGGTGCTGATGCTATAAAAAGTGCAAAAGTTTGTCTGTGCTATAAATTTGCAGCAACATCAGATGTATTCTAACTGCAGTAACCTAGTAAAAAAAACACCATCTGATTTCTCATCTTGTCTTGTAAAACAGGGCATGTCACATATCTAACAAGTAGGGGGCTATGTGCTGCTGACACTAAGACACATAGACAGAGAACTGTTCTCTTAAAATGCAAGAGCAATTCTGGATCTTGTGAACTGAATTTAACCCAGGGTTTTGTGCTTATAGAACTAACCCCTACCAACTGGATTTCTATACAATCAGAGTAGATAAAGTCCATAGCGTACACCAGTCTTTAGCAAAAGTGTTTATTTAAAGGATTAGTTCACCTTGTTTTGCATTAATTGAAGAACGGGAGGTAAAGGACCTATATCTTACCTTCTGTTCTTCAATTACTTTTATAGGAGCCAGGGACAAAGCACTTCAACTTCATCACAAACGCGTTCCCTCACTGATTCGCTTGAAATGTCATGACTGTTTTCATATTTATTTGAACTATGCACACTATAGTTTAGTTGAATCCAGAAATAGTTGAGAAACAATGGGTGAATCAGTGAAGCAGTGCGCTCGTGGATATATTGAAGTGCTTCGTCCCCAGCTCCTGGTCCTTTACCTCCTGTTCTTCAATAAATGCAAAAGGTTCACCTTTTGATTCAACTAATGCTTTAACATGTGACATTTCAGTGTCTATTTGAAACCTTCATCAGTCAATAAAACTGTTAAAGGGAATGTTCCACCTTAAAGCAAAAAACTGGTCAATCGTCAGTTACCTGCCCCCACCTTATATATTTTGCAGTTTATTGCCTGCATTACTAACCAGATATTTAAGGATTATTACTGTCCCAATTCTGGCAAGGTAAGCTGACCTCTCCCTCCGTGCAATCAATCAAGGCTTTGACTGCTGACATCACAACCAATGATTGAATGCTATTTCACCTGCTGCCTCCTCTGCACATGCTCAAACATATAAAAAGCAGAGGGAGGAGGCAGATACCTTTGCCAGAAAGGAACAGAACTTATCATTAAATATCTGGCTACAAATGCAGGTCATAAACTGGGTAAAATGGCAGTTGGGGTTGCAGGCAGATAACTGACAAGTCACCAGTTTTTAGGTTTAAAGGGAAGACATATACTTTAAAGTGCATACTGAGTCTTTAAACGGTGAGGAGCATATTAACATTAGACTGCCATCTAGTGGCAGTCATGTGTTAACCAAACACTTTTGTTTTTTAAAGGACATTAATACTTACTCTCCCCCCCCATCTTATATCTATGCTATATCTATATACCCACGGTGAGGACCTAAACCTGGGCTCTTTGTAGTTGCACTGGTATACTTACTTAGCACTGCACTGCTCCCTCTTCTGGTTCCAAGATGCGTCTTTGCAGAGCATGTATCCCTATTGGTCTGGTCACCGACATGGGGGGGGGGGGTGGAGTAGCACTAAGTATACCAATCGGTTTAGGTTCTCACCCTGAGTAAATAGCATAAATATAAGAAGAGGAGCGGGGAGGAGGTAAATATAATTGTCCTTTAAGACTAGTGTGCATTATGGACTTTATCTACCCTGGTCACTGGCCATGGTTAACAGCAGCACCCAGCAAGATAGAATATAAGTTTTCAAGTGGGTAGAATCCCCAGTCCACAGGATTTCTATAAATAAGATAATATAAACATGTAAGCAGAGAAAAGACAACATTTTTTTCAATCTTTTGGTGGTACCTATTAACATATTAGAAACAATTGAAAGATCGTGAGTTCATTTTTGTTATCACCAGAGACATTCAAAACATTTTAGCACAGACCAGAAAGATCTATAAGTAAAAGTGGGGCTATTAGTAACAGGAATCCTCCCCTGTTTTATTTGGATATTTGCCTCTTTATCATTTAGTATCTAGTAAGGATTCCACAGGCAAATGGGAAATTAGACATGGTGGCTTATTCTTTTGTAGAACAGCACATCACTGTTATCATTATTGATGCCTGGGTTTCAGCAACTAAATGTTCTTTTTGGCAGCTACATTTGAAGAAAAATCATTTGAAAATCTGTATTTTTTTTTTTAAACATACTAGAGTTATAACTACTAATAAGTAGCCGTGAATGGAAAATGTCCTCTATGTCATAAAAGCAGTGATTCATCAATTGGCATGCCTCCCATGAGCCACTCCTGCCTGCTGCAGATTATGCTTACCAGAATAATCCGCTTTTTCAGTAGCTATGGCAGTAATTTATAGGAGCAGGTCATGAAAACCACACCCAAGGTTCACTGCAGCACTCTCTAGCGAATGGACATCAAATGCAAAATGCTGACTCAATCATTCAGCACATCGCAATACTAATTGATTTGTGCTTTAAAACAAACAAGAGCTTAAAATGAACCCTTGTGTGGTATTTAAATCCCCTGCTCATATCACCATTATATACAGATAGCAGAACTACTAATGGGTCAGTGTTATGCAGAATCATAAACGTGTAGGCCTCTTGTACAAAATCAATTAATTATAAATATTACAATTACCTCTTGCCCACAGAATAAATGGGTTTTCAATGTACCTTATTGTGTTTTAGAATCATTAGATAGAAACATGTAGAATGTGAATGAATGAAACAAGACTATAGCTGGCACATCATTGGTAGATATACTAACCATATATAGATAGACCAGTAGATGATTACATAGATAGATAGAGAGACAGGCAGACATATTCAGATCAACTGGGCTGGAAGTTTAGAATTCAATTTCTGAATTGAGAAACCCATTGGATGTTTTTGGGTTAGGGAATAGGGGCTGGGGAAAGTTGGTCTAACATTTTTTTTAAAACAAACGACAGAGTGTGGGGGAGGTATGGGGAAAGAAGAGAGAGTAAGAGGAGTGCAAACGCACAAAAAAGTCCATATGCACACTGCCTATCTGGGTGCAGACATCTGATATCCCTACTTCCAAGGGACTGGGTAAATCAGCAAAATATGATGCAGAGTCGCACTCCAAGGTGAAAGGTAAGTTTATTCCAAACCACACATCAACAAACACAATGTTTCAAGGGTCTAAGTCTGATGAAGGGGGCTTAGACCCTTGAAACGTTGTGTTTGTTGATGTGTGGTTTGAAATTAACTTACCTTTCACCTTGGAGTGCGACTCTGCATCATATTTTGCAGAGTAAGAGGAGTGGCAACTTATATGCATCGTACATATCTAGCAAATAAATGCTAAAAATGTAGAAGGTCAATTAGGTCAATTAGAGTGAACTGAACAGGCCAAGTAAACATATCACTTCAGTGGAGAAATTCCACAAGGATTCTTGTAACCTTAGCATTTTTACTAAAAAGACAGGTTATTCATAAACAGGTGCAATGTTTTTCAGAAATGTTTCATTACTGTTTGACTAACCAAATCCAATAGTAAATTTAAAACTTATTTAAATGAATACCAATTAAAATGTAAATTAATTTTTAGCACTATAAACAACCAGTTGGCTTTGTATGGACTCTATGGCTTGTAGCTCCCATCAGCTAAAAAGTCAAATATCCAGCCACGCATAATCAACCCACTTTTTGTTGTTTGGGCAACTTCGGGGAAATGCCTAGCCTGACATCTGTTGTGATCACAAAATGAATGGGACAGGCAGGAATGTCGTGGGAATTTCTCAGGAAAGTTGCAAGGTAAAAACAACTGTTGGGATGTCAAACTTTTGGCCCTCTAGTTGTTTGAAGACTACAACTCCCAGCATTCCTACAGGGAATTGTAGTTTTCAAATATCTAGAGGGCTGCGGGTTTGGCATCCCTGCATTAGGTAGATTTGAAGATTGAACATTAAATAGTGTATGGTCAAAATAACATTAGAATCTCATGAGAAATGAATCTACTGAATAATCTATAGAATTGTATATATCTATAGAGAGATAGATTGAATAACCCTACCACCAAAGTAAACTAGATGTATAATAAAGGCACCTGAGTGCTTTATAATTCATTAAGATGAATGGGTCCTGCTTATACTTTCATAAAAGCATCCTTAATGCAACTACATGTAGGTTGGTGGTTTCATTGACAAACAACCTTTGTTTGGTCAACTTTGGAACAAACTTGTCTGTGAAAGTTCTATATTTTTTTTATCTCTTCCACGTCAAAACACTGGTACAGCATACATTAGCAAAACATAATTTGTTACAGAGTAGGCTTCAAAAACTGGTACAGCATTCTCAACAAAACTGGGCAGAAATTGTAGACAATGATCCCAGGTACAAAGTTTTTCCTTTCATGTAGGTTCAGGGCCTGATTGCAGTAAATATCAAACAGATATTTTTGATGAAAGTGCAAAATGTTTTCATTATAATGAAACCAATTCTCAAACTCCATGATCAGATTCCATGATCTGCTGTTTGCCCCACCCAAATACCTATTTAATAATCACACCACTAGGCACTGCAGGGAGATATCATTGAGATAGATATATAGATAGATAGATAGATAGATAGATAGGTGATAGATAGATAGATAGATAGATAGATAGATAGATAGATAGATAGATAGATAGATAGATGACAGATAGATAGGTGATAGATAGATAAATAGATAGATAGCAGTAATAGCAGCAACGTTGATAAAGGTCTTAGCACCAGACCAAAATGTAGCTGCTATTTGTGCACATGCAGGGAGATTCAATAAAAGTTCTTATCGTTTAAAATGGTGCTAATTTTGCCCCAATCAATCAGAACTTATTTAACAATTAAAAGCTAACATCTGATTGGTTGGGGCAAAACTAGCACCATTTTAAACGATAAGAACTTTTATTGAATAACTCTGATGGATTAATAAATTATATTTAATTTCACAAGTCCTGTGAGTGCTCCGAGATATTCTGGGTACTGCTATGCATTGTGGGATCGTGATTGGAAGCACCCAGGCAAGGCTGGAAAAAGCCAGAGTAGAGTGCACACTATTTGATTTGATAGATAGCTAGATAGATAGATAGATAGATAGATAGATAGTATATTCAGAATATATACATATAAATACATATTTATGAGGGGTTTTAAATCCCATAAGTATCCACAGGTTCTTCATCAGCACTATGGATAGTTCCCCATCTTATCAATTTATTTTCTGCTACATAATAAATCTTTCGCTTCATGCCTTTTAGTCATATATCACATATGACATCTTAATAAAATAATGCTATTCCCAAAGCATGCCACAAAAAGGTGTAAGCAGTCCTATCTATAAAGGTAGTTTTACCCTTAGAAAAAAAGTAGTAGAATTAGTCCATTAGTCTATATGTGCATTTAATTACATATAAAACACACTCACATATATAGGCAAAACTTTTAGCAGGATTCTTGTTATACTGAGCATTTACTGCCAGTTCAATTAACCTACCTCTCCCGCTAGCTCAGATATATTATTTGGTTAACGAAATATACCTTGCAGGGTATAAATAAACTAAACACACTTGAAAATGTGCTGTGCTGTCAATGAAATCTGTACTGCCTGCAGACTCATTTACGCATTCCTGTCTTAATTGCTGATCAATCCCTTAACTGCTGGGTTTTCATGCTGATATCTCCAGCAATAAAATAAATGATTTGGGCAAAATTTAATTGGGGCATGTATGTATTTTCTATATATATATAAAATAATTATTGTCAAAAAAAGCCATTAAAGTTGGTTAGTGATTAAAAAAACATAATGCAGTTTTGCTGCCACCGTGGGCAATATAACAAGATAACAGGAGATAACAGCATCTTGAAAATTTGCATTATCATCAATATTTAACATTATTTTCATTTATGGGACTGCATATTGCATTATAAGGCACAATATAGCTTATTGTGGTTGGTTTCGATCAGTTTCGGTCAGTGCCAAGTCCTGATACTTTTAGTTCTAATAATTGTTAGACAGAGAAGATATATTTTCAAGGTCAGACTATGATGTTAAATACTTTCTGTTACAAGAAGCATGTTACTGCGTGTTGATAGGAAACTCCCTTGAAAGTATAAGGACCTGGCCTGACAGTATTATTCCAGTATAGGCAGGTGTTGACATTATGTTAATGTTCTCAGAAGATATATCAATGTGTGTTGAATTCTCCGAGACACTAACAGAGGTGTACTTACCTACATACATGACTCCCTCTTTGGTTTTTTCTGCAGCTTCAGTCACACCCTGCTTTGTTTTCTCTGCTGCAGCAACCACACCTTCTTTAGCTATAGAAAACCCTTTCTTAAATACATCCATTGCCTCTGCTTTATGTCAGAAAAACTTTGGGGGTTTCCTGCTTGTGATGTACTGGTCCTTCAGAGGGTGCAGGCACTGTGATAGTTTTCAGAGCTTTGAGTAGCTTCTTATTAAACTGGTGCACTGCAGTCTGGCCAATGACCATCAAAATCCAGGTCTAAAATATTAATGATATGGATTAGGATAGTGTGGGACAAGGGGGCTGGGGAGGAGACTGAACATTGGTGACTTCAGAATACATAGGGGGTGGGAACTTAAAGGACCACTGCAAACGTTCCAATTACTTTTCTTGCTTGAGATTTGCTGAGCTGCATTACAGCACAAACAGTCAAGGGCAAGCTGCAGATGCAGACAGAGAGAGACACTGTAGCAGCAGAATCTGTTTCAAGTTTATTTCGGCTCTGCCATTATGCAGATGACAACCATTCATTTGGTTCTTTCGCTAAAAAAAGATTTTTGCTAGTAACATTGATTAATATAGTAATTTATTTAATGGGGGGATGTATAGAACTTACTGACCTTCAGGGTAAATAAATCTTAGGACGTGAGCAGTAAATTAAATTTTTCCTAAATATACATGCTGTAATAAGATATACACATACGTGTGTGTGTTGCTATACATACAGTGCAGTTTAACTGCTCTGCTCCTAAAGTCAACATTAAAAGCAACAAATTCCTTTAAACGGGTCCAGCTAACAGTATATTATTTGCATGGGTTTTGACACCGTGCCATGTAGCACTGCCCAGCATCCAAACATAAAACTGTACCAGAAGATACTAACAAGGGATATAACATTGAGTCACTAACTGGGGGAAATGCTGCATCATACTGATGTGTTCGTTCATTAGAAATGAAGAGGAGGCGGTTTTCATTTTTTCAATTGCAAGATTCAATTACCAGCAAAAAGCTGTTAAATGGAGATATTAAAGCAGCACGTTGGGTATATGATACGACTTGTTAGACTGCAGGACAGGGGATACAGTATATGGTAAAGGCCTGTACAGAGAGGAGCTTTTCTTTTTTGGCAGAACAAGGTGCCAGGTTTGCCACATGTGATGTGCCATGTTTCATACAACATTCACTACCTACCAACAGGGCTGTCAGGGTATTTGTACAAAAAAAAAGATTAAACATTTTGAATAAATTTCTTCAGGGAACCTCCATAATATGATTGGATGAAATAGGCTTAAATCTGTATCTCCAGCTTGTACGTACAGTAAAAGGTCGGTGCCTAAATAATGAACTCTAATAAAAACTAAATATATATTTCTATAGGCCCTCAGTTCAATTTAATAATATTGACACTAAAATCATAAATTGTACATTAGCTAAATGTAGATCAGGCCAAGAAATCAATTCACTTTTTCCCAGTGTCCCTGGTGTTGTTATGCAGGCAGTGCTAAAGTATTCACCCTTTAAATGCCAAACAAGAAGCAACTTAATGCCGCTATTGCAGACAATGGAGTAAAGAGAAAATAAAGGTTCCCTTGGACCATGTATGACTGAGCCAGTTTGAAGCTACTCATATGTACGTGGTATAAATTTCTAGTAATTTATCTCTTACAAATTATATTTAAAATGTAAGTCCTTCTCATGACATAGCATATACCTGAATGACTGAGATCTTCTTAGTTGATACCCAGCATAGACTTCTGCAAACTGGAAATAATTCAGGATTTTAGGGTCTCAAGGATTTAGAAGCACAGGTGAGTGCTCAGTGGGACTGTTAGAGTGTCCCTATCACATTAAATATCTAGCACAGAACAGAGATTAAAGGGCATGTCCACACCCAAAACTAAAATTTAACCTTCTACTGGCCCCACTGTGTAGCTTACAAAAATCCTTCTGATTGGTGGAAATATCTTCATAGACTGCAAGCACACTGCCCACTATAGGAGGAGAGAAATCAATTGCTGCAGCCATAAGAAACACAAAAATGAAAATAGCTTGATAACTGTTCAAAAAAAATAATAAAAGTGTATGACAAAATTACACAGGATAGCGCTCCCTACACTACAGCAAAAAAAATTTTGGGGGTCGACAGGCCTTTTATAGTCCACCCATCAAATACAAATTTGTACATAGGTAAATCACCCCCAAACCCCAGTTTAGAATTCTAAAATGTGTAAGACTAAGCTGAATTGCCGCACAAATGTTATGTTATCCCTCATTATGACAGTTGAAATCACAGCCAATTACCAAATGCTATTCCCCTAGCTGCCTACTTTGAGCATGTACAAGCTTGTAACTAGCTCAAAAGCAGGTTCATACTTGCCCCCCTCATTGCAAATCTACATCTACCTATGGCATCAACCAACTTCTCTGACAAACTACTGCCTTAAGCAGGTTTCCCAGACATAGGTCCCCCCAATTACAAGGGAACTTTCCTTTTTACCTTTATGTGTGACTTTCCTGATTATTTTCCTTACTACAGCATATCAGCAGCTTCCTCACTATCACAATGCAATTGTGCAATGTGTATATAATCTTATCATTTGTCACCTCAGTATAGTACATAGTATCTCCCTCACTGTCTCCTTGCAACTATTCCATTTTAAAGGGACTGTAAACTACCCTAAACCCCAAAAAAGAACAATTTGCCATTCGTTTCTATTATTCACAGGGAGGTGAGAACGCTTATTCTCACCTCCCTGTGAATAATAGGCCACTCGGGGGACCTGGAACTTACCTTACCGCCGCTCCACTCGCAGCCGCTCCTTCACTGACAGCCGCTCTGTCCCGACCGTGCGCCCTATCTTAGGCGCATGCGCGCCAATACAAGAGATAGGGCGCACGATCGGGAGAGAACAGCTGTTCAGTGAAGGAGCGGCTGCGAGTGGAGCGGTGGGTAAGGTAAGTTCCAGGTCCCCCGAGCATCCTATTATTCACAGGGAGGTGAGAATAAGCGTTCTCACCTCCCTGTGAATAATAGAAACGACTGGCAAATAGTTCTTTTTTGGGGTTTAGTGTTCCTTTAAGCATATACTTCTGCCATCTGCCAACATTGATTCCCGGGCACAAACAGATAAAAGAGCAAATTGGTTAGCACTCAAATGGTTGTAACCCTCCAGCCTTGATTTTGGAAAACACAGATTAAATAAGAATATCTGCTGGTGTTGAAAGGTTTGGCACCCCTAGCATTTTAATACTTGAGATGTTCGAATCTGATGAGTTTTGTTCCGAAAGTTTCTATCGATTTTAAGGATGAAATAGTAATAGTAGGTTACTGTAAATAACACAGGGACCTGGGGAATGGTCTGGGGAACCCATAAATATGACCAAAACTCATAAAAAAAACTATCTTTCCTCTCGATCGGGCTGTTTTTGAGCTTCCGAATTCTATTTTCGAGGGTTACCGAAATCAAACGCTACTTTTGAGGATTACCGATATTACAAATTCAAGGTTTACTGAACTCGGCTTGTACATTCGAGGGTTACCAAAATCAAACGCTACTTTCTACTAATTTTCATTTTCGTTAATCATCTACTTTCGATAATCATCTACTTTCGATTTTGATAATTACTGAATTTCCGATAAAAATCGAAAACTCTGAAAATTCGGGTGTCATAAATTCCAAGAGTTCCGAAAGTTTAGTTGGGACTTTGAAACCCTTGGATTCAATTCGAAACTGGGTTCTGTTAGAACCCACAGTACATCTTTAATTAAAACACACAGATTTAATACACACAGATAAACAAATAACAACTCCTCTTTCCTTTCCCCCCTTCTGCACACATGCAACTACTATATAATAGGCACTGCTTTGGGGTGTGTCGGAGAAGGAGGGAGCAAGATGCTCTACTGACATATTGATTGGGGCCAGATTAGACAGAGAGCAGTCAGATGGAGAAATTTCCCAGAGGCTGAGCCCCAGTTAGGCAATGAAACCTGCAGACCTTTAAATCTGTAACACTTCTGCTGTTACACTACACTGTTATGTCCCATCCAATGAATTGCTGCTACCAATTGAGCTGGGATACCCACTAAAATACATATGGTGCTATACAGAAGTTATATGGATAATATCATTAAACTAGGACAGTTGGGGAAATGTTCAACCGAGTATGTAAAATCTGATGTTAAATATATTATTGAATGAGGTATAAGTCAGATAGGTTATCCTATAACAATCCTTATACAGTTCTAAAAACATACACTTTTGCCTGTGATATATAAGGGATAATGCGCCCCTTACAGTATAATATAAGGATATTATGCTACCGAGGAGATCCCTGACCATATAGAAGCACGAGGCCGTAGGAACTCAAAGGTGGCGTAATGTCCTTATATTATAATGTGAATGGGCGCATTATTTCTTATAATACATAAGTATCGGATTCCTTCACCCCATTCACATTTTAAATTCTAGTCTTGTCCCTATTTCCACCTCAAATCCCCCAAGCTACCTTCTGTAACCTAAACCCAGTAGAAAGGAACATCCCAGCCCAGTATCTATGTGGTTAAACAAATCTTTGTGGAGGAGGAGAGAGACATTGGTTATGAAGTGACAGGAAGCAGCTCCAGCAGGTTCTGTTAGTGAAGTTAAACACAGCAAAAAATGCTGAGTCATTGTCCAGGCATGAACACTGGAATGGGCGGAGTAGTGGGATATAAGTGACATAGCTGTTTATAAGGAAATATACCACTGCAGCTCCCATTATAAAATATCACACTTATGTATTATAGTCATATTAACATTCTAGAGACAACCCTGACTTGCAATCGGTTACCTCACATAGCAGGTTTATATCTCTATCAATGAAGCTCCAATGACCTTTTTCCCGCTGCCAGCAATATGGTCACATGTGATGGGTCACAGACACTTCCATAGCAGTAAATAGCAAGTAAACATGCTTTACATTACAACTAATCTGCTACTGATTTGATGAGCAAATGTGTATTATGAATACATCCTAGTAATCATGTATCAGAAACCTAATCTTTGATCTTTATGGTCATAAATTCTAAAGTCGTTATTTACCAATCAGTAAACACTGCAGTTAATAGAGCATTTATTAGAATGCAGATAAAGCTTTTTTGTCTTCATTTAACAATGGGGGACAAAGGGGAGATGCCACAGTTGCCCAAATATAAGTAAAACCCATGCAACCTAACCTAACTCCCATTATGTTCTGACAACCACCTGAGCTGTTCATTTTGCATTCATTTTTTTGCAAAATTAAATGTCCGGCCCAGTGAACATCATGGGACCATTGGCAGGTAAGTCAACTAGACAGCCCAAATTGACTTAATATTGGGACAGTGTGTTCCCACTGTTAGACGGGGATGGCACAGAGGGCTAATTATCTCAATGCACTCTTAATCACCCCAGGGAAGGTAGACACAAATCATAGAGCTCATGCAGAGTTTCAATGAATATTCTTGCTGTGTGATTAGTTGGGAAATGATTTAGCATAGTTCATGGTCATACAGGGGTTAAAGACTATAACCTGTTTGTGTTTTAAAGGAGCTTGGTGTGTCCCCCCCCCCCACACACACATACACACACCTCCACTTTGATCGTTGGTTTCCCAAATTCAGCCTCGATACTTTGCAACATTCTATATCCATGCACGGACTAACACTGACTAACTGACTGCTAAGTATAATAGGGCTATGAGATACTCTGCCATTGTATAGTATAGTGTTTGGATTATTTGGGGTGGGGGATCTATCTTTTTAGGTTGTTACTGCATGTTTCTACTTTACTTTTTGATACTTATTTTAAAGATGATGAAATAAACTTTTTATATTGCCCATATCCTCTCTGCACTTTCTAGTTATTTTGATACATTGTTGAGGTTAGGCTCTTCTTACTTGAGGAATTTCTACCTATTTTGTGTTTTGAAGGAGCTCAAGGAGAAGATAAAGATGTGTGCATTTGACACAAGGCATTATGGAAAAATGAAGCCGGATTTAGGGTCCTGGTGAGAAGGAAAAAGTGTGGGTTCCCTGACCACTGGATTTCTGTTCAGGTTTTTAGGCTGTTGGACTTTAAAAGGCAAGACCATCATCCCATTAACAATCCATATATACTATGACAGTATATACTATGACTAGGTGAAGCACACACCCCATATGTATTTTTTAATAATCAATACACATGGGGTAATTTACAAAGAGCCACAGCTGCTCTGGATATTAAGTAGATTCACAAGCGGCTGTGTGGCACTGGGTAAATCAGTTCCACAATTTACCCTTGTGTGATTATTTAAAGCTAGCTATTAGCCAAGTCCACAGCAGTCATTCAATGACTATGATGCCATATATCACAGCTATGACTGCTGTGGGGAGAAGCCAGGTAGAAGCCAGAAAAACAGGCAAAAAGGACAGACGAGTAAAGGGTAAATTTATATTTAACAGAGTACTGTAATTTTAAACCTGATTTGGGGTTGAGATAACCGAAAATGGCAAATTTTGTTCCAACAGCAGTTCCAGAGAACCTATTTGAAGTTCGGAAATTGCATTTTAATTTAATTTTAGCTTTTCTAATCGCCAATTTTTCAATCGCAAATTTCGAAAATTTCTAGCAGATCTGTGGGTTTTCGAAGCTGGCAGTTCCTAATCAAAACCAGCTTCATTTTGAAACCAGTATTCATCACAAGCTCCACTTCTGTAATTGTTCCAGGAGTAAAAACAAAATTTTGATGTGAAACTAGCAATGTTCTGACAATAGAAATCTCACTTCAAAACCTAATCCAGTTCTGCCACCCGCTGGCAAAATAAATCCCGACGAGTTCTTGCATCCGTATTTATGTTCTTTTAGAAAGGAACCTGAGAATTACTTACTGTATATAACATAGAAACCATAAATAATTTATACTGTAATTTATAATTCAAACTTGCTCTCTTAGGCAACTCAGTTATCCGAATACTTAAAAGACTTCTTGGAATAAATATCTGTAATTAACAGTTTTCACTGCTTGCCATTATTCTTGTTTATTTATGAGAGTATTTATGCTGAAATGCTTTGCGAACATTCATTTTAGAGGCACAAAAGCAACATGGGTTATGAAGAGGGAGAATCAATCATTTTATTCTGCTGCTTAAACTGTGATGAATAAAACAGAGAACTTACGTTTTTTTACTAAAAACTCCTTCGTCTTATCTTAACAATGAAAAGAATGGCACTACAAGAATCAACTTCACATGCCTGTACCACCTTAGGAATGATGATGATGATGATCTTAGTACTGAAATTTCTAAATTCTGATTCAAACCCAATTCAAATAAAATTTTCTGAATTTGTTACTGCAATTTTCTAATTATCAAACATGCGGGGAGATCCAATACTGTGCGCCGCGTTACTTACCTTAGCCCAGTGTTCTCCCCAGAATGTTTTTCCAGCCGGGTGGCATGAAAAAGTAGCCGGGTGTGGAAAAATGTGCACTGCAATATGCTCATTATATAGGTCAGAGATGTCTAACTTTGTCCCACTAGATGTTTGAAAACTATGACTCCCAGAGAGTTGTAGTTCGGCAACATCTGCAGGGAGTTGTAGTTCGATAATATCGGCAGGGAGTTGTAGTTCAGCAACATCTGTAGGGAGTTGTAGTTCGGTAACATCTGAAGGTAACCCAGATGTAATATGGCAGCACAAGCACATGTGCCACCATTTTGTGGCATTAGGGATCTTGCAAAAATAATCTTGCAAGTGTAAAGAAGGGGTCTGGATTGGGCAGTGTTGGTGGGAGTTTTAACTGATCTATTGGCACCTATTAAACCTATATCTAAATTCTTTTAAATCACAAGTGTTCTGTCAAGAAACTTTTTCCAGCCGGGTGGCATGAAAAAGTATCCGGGTGGGCCGCCCGGCTAAAAGACCCTAGGGAGAACACTGCCTTAGCCCGATCCCGTGATACAATAACTGAAGTAAACGATATTACGTCAGTTATTGCATCGCGGGATTGGGCTAAGGTAAGTGCGTGGGTTTAACGCCTCTCACACAGTTAAGTGTCGCACTACTAAGTGGCGCAAAACGTAACAGAAGGGGTTTTGGATCTATAGCACGGCACTATTTCCAAAAACATTTGGAAACGTGTGCTCTAAAATCCATCTAAAACCCACATTAACACGAAATTTCTTCGGGTTAACGTGGGTTTTAGACGGAAATGGCCCGTATTGAATCTCCCCATGATTTTCTTATTTCAAACTGTTTTCCTTATTTTTGACTGCAATTTTTGATAAGTTCCTATTTTTGAAATTCTAAAAAAAATTCTGCCATATCTAGTTGTTCTGAATAAAAACCAGGTTTGTTTTTAAAAAGGACTTATCTCCATGTTCAAAACCGGCAAGCTCTGTTCTGTTTTTGCATTTTTGTAAAAATAAAAGTTGAGATTTTGAAAATCCGAAAACAGACCCACAGAAGTCAATTTGAGATAAAAAGTTCTGATTACATATGTAGTATGTCAGTGTAAATTGCTCAGCGACCTGGGAAATGATCTGAGGAACACATATATATACAGTAACAAGCTATTTTCGAGGTTCTGCATTGAATATTCAAGGGTCCCCATATTTGAATTTGAGGGTTTTTTTACTACCACGAATTTCACAAATCAACGATTGTCGATTTCCTAGCCAGTTTAACATTCTGCCAAAGCAAAGCTTTAAGCACTCGCAACATTGTATCTTGTACTTCAGATGCTGATTAGCAAGGTCAGCACTGAAGTAAAATATATACAATGTTGCTATTACCGGCAGGTTCAGGGGGAGGGAGTGGGTGGATTGTGTGAGTGCTTAGAGCTTTGCTTCAGCAGAATGTTAAACTGGATACACACATACATATATATTTTAGTACAAAGGGCTGAGTATAAAAGATAGTTTTATGGTTATAAACACAAAAAAGACATAACCCTCAACCAGACCCATGTACACACACCTACTGATCTACTTATCCATTACGGTGGCAGCCATACTTAAAGGATAACTAAAGTCAAAAAAACTAATTTAGATTTACCTTCAATAAAAGATAGTTTTATGGTTGTAAACACAAAAAAGACATACCCTCTCAACCAGACCCAGCTACACACACCTACTGATCTACTTATCCATTACGGTGGCAGCCATACTTAAAGGGTAATTAAAGTCAAAAAAACTAATTTAGATTTAACCTCAATAAAAGATAGTTTTATGGTTGTAAACACAAAAAAGACATACCCCCTCAACCAGACCCAGGTAAACACACCTACAGATCTACTTATCCATTACGGTGGCAGCCATACTTAAAGGTAACTAAAGTCAAAAAAACTAATTTAGATTTATCCTCAATAAAAGATAGTTTTATGGTTGTAAACACAAAAAAGACATACCCCCTCAACCAGACCCAGGTACACACACCTACTAATTTATTTTTCCATTACTGTGGCAGCCATACTTAAAGGGTAACTAAAGTCAAAAAATTCCTTTTTAACAATAATCAAAAAAATGTGTTTTTAACCCTCACGTGGCACAGGTACATACACCTACTGACCTATCCCTCCATTAGTGTTGCAACCATACCTAAAGTGTAACTTAAGTCAAAAAACGAATTTTGACCAATCATCAAAAAAGTTTGTTTTTTTAACCCCCAACCCGCCACAGGTACACACACCTACTGATCTACTTATCCATTACTGTGACAGACATACTTAAAGGGTAACTAAAATCAAAAAACAAATTTTGACCAATCATCAAAAAAGTTTGTTTTTTTAACCCCCACATGGCACAGATACATACACCTACTGACCTACCCCTCCATTACTGTTGCAGCCCTACCTAAAGGGTAACTAAAGTCAAAAAAAAATTTGACCAATCATCAAAAAAGTTTGTTTTTTTAACCCCTAACCTGTCACAGGTACAAACACCTACTGATATACTTATCCATTACTGTGGCAGCCATACTTAAAGGGTAACTAAAGTCAAAAAAACTAATTTTGATCAATAATCAAAAAGGTTTGTTTTTTTAACACCCACGGGGCATAGGTACACACACCTACTGACCTACCCCTCCATTACTGTTGTAGCCATATTTAAAGGGTAACTAAGTTTAAAAAAAAAAATGTTGACCAATCATCAACAAAGTTTTTTTTTAACCCCCAACCTTACCCAGGTACATACTACTGACCTACCCTTCCTTTACTGTGGCAGCCATACTTAAAGGGTAACTGAAATCAAAAAAACTAATTTTGACCAATCATCAAAAAAGTTTGTTTTTTTAACCCCGAACCTGACACAGGTACACACACCTACTGACCTACTCTTCCATTTCTGTGGCAGACATACTTAAAGGGTAACTATAGTGAAAAATACATTTTGATCAATAATCAAAAAGGTCATTTTTTTTTAACTTCCAACCTGACATAGGTACATAGGTACACCAACGGAGGTACCCATTCATTCATGTGGCAATCATATTTAAAGGGTAAGTATAGTAAAAAAAAAAAACATTTTGACCAATCATCATAAAAGTCTTTTATCCCCCAACCTGACACGAGTACACACACCAACTGACCTGCCTTTAATTCATGTGACAGCCATATTTAAAGGGTAAGTAAAAAACAACAATGTCCTCATCATTGGCATTATTGACTTTTAAAATCTGCAACACATTCCCTTCCAAAATGCGGTCTTTCAAGCCAAATTCAAAGTTTATACTTAAACATTCCCTTTCTGGTTACAGTATATCTTCACTGTGAAATGGCTGCTACATTAGAACATAAAGCATTACGTGTAGATTATTTCTAGTTTTCAAGGCCAAAATTGATTTTTCCACTGTAGTTCCCAGTAAATATATATTATAAATGGTTGAATGACAATGTTATAGTATATAAACACATTGTCTTGTGATAGTAGGGTGACACCTAGAAACTGAGACAATATTTGCAATAGGTAATAAATACACTATAATTATGCATCAATTATATAGATACATACTTTTTAATGTAAATGTGAACATAGTTTATTCATCATTAATAATCATTATATACAAAAAAAATTAGGGCTGGAAATTTACATGGATTTAGTAACTGAACATTCTTATCTAAGACACACCTGATACATTAAAACTCCATTTGTGAGATTGTCACGCAGCAATTAAAATCTGTTCCAAAGTAATTGTAAGAATTTGTTTAGGAATTAACTAGGCATAATATTAATACAGGTAGAATTTCATTTATCCAGGGGCTAGTCCAATGCAGAAGGATCCATTCCCCTGTCAGTATAGTATTATCTCCCTTTGACGTATCCATGATATACGAATAGACCTACACAGGTCAATCCCAAAATGATCAGTCAGTGTTGGAAGTTAGGTTTTCTAACATATAATTTGCATTTGATGGATATGAATCCAGCACGATCAGTAAACTACACCGGTGTTATAATAATGATCGGTAATGATTGTTATTTTACTATAACGATCTTTTAGAAATTTTGCCCTTAGTGTTTAGCAAGCAGTATCGCTATATTACAACATTGTATGTAGTTTACTACCGCAAGGATGGCATCCCTCATAAATGACCTTCAGTTTCATTACCAACTGCACTAGTATTTTATGGCCATAGCCAGAATTTTGTGACCCCTGTAAACTACTGTTGATAAATGTCGAAATACCTTTGTGGCATGAGGGGCAATCTTGCCATTGTGTCAGACACAGAGTTAGAGAGCATAAAGGGTATAATAAAGAGTACATTTTTAACTTTAAACCTGATATAATAACATATTATTACATCTAAATCTATATTACATTTTATTTTTTCTTATATACTAATATTATTAACGTAGGGGGTGGGTACAATTACTCATCCATTCTAATGCGGCACTTTAAATGCAAGCTAATAGCTGGTTGCCAATAGTGTTGTTTGGTGCATCACCCTGTTTATATTTTATATGGATTATCCAAACAAAACAATTGCCTAGAATGGATTTGTCTTCATTTATCGTTCAACTATGGATTTCAAGGTGCTGGACTGGTTCCTGCCCTAACCAAAGGCCCAATGTGATGGACAGTATGTGGGTTTCTCAAAAACTGAGCCACTATAAGCCCTGTGTGGAGTGAGTATGCATATTTTATAAAATGCATTGTCTTTCTACCCTTTAGGATGGAGTGGTAACTAGGATGAATTGTTTGTTGGTGATAAACATTTGGTCACATTTATGTGAAATTACACTTGGGAAAGTGCGCATGGACCCAAAACATGTCATGTCAATTGCACTAAATTAATCACTTTGCAGCTATCACGCCCAATCTCCCCTGTTTAGTATATATTGTATTTGGTGCATGGAGAGGAGCACTGGCAGATTTAGGGCTTGTTGATCCTCACTGCCCACAGGAGGGAATATATTATATATCCATGCTAGGGTTCCTAAATGTTCCCTTTAATTACAGACTCCTTCCAGTCCAGTAAAAATTATAAACTGTATTCCACAAATATCCACTACAATATGTTCACAATGAAAAGGTGATACATTTCCGCAGTTATGGGGAGTAAGTCATGAATTCCATTTTTCTTAATACATAGGGCTATTTTAAGAACCTGGACTCATTTATATTCCCCAATGTAAATATAATACAGGCTCTTATAATTACCTTAATGAATATTATAGTCATGCTAAACAGACATTTTACATAGTACTGTCACCACTAATAAATGCCTTCCAACTGGTTAAAACATTCCTGCTTAACTCCCTCATCTATTTGTTGTAATTAATCCTATTAACAAAAAGTTTGAGTTAAAAGCAAAAAGAAAGGCAACAATGCATTGGTTTAATCAGTAGTTGGGGGCTATAATTCAGAAAAATGTATTGTAGCTTACAGCTCTCATTGCATCCCTTTATCACTTTACCCTCTGCTGTACATAAGGACACTGGAAATGGAAACCTTTCTGTGCATTCAAAAATCTCATTATTAATGCCTGTTGGACCTCACCTAGTCTAATGCTGGCCATACACTTATTTAGATACTAAAGTTGATTGGACGTTTGAATAGACGAATGCTGAATCGGTGTTATTGTTTAAAACCGCAGTCGTTCCTGCGAAATTCCCGTGTCATTTACTGCCCGGATAATGTTTTACGGTTGATGATAGACCATAACATTGGTCGTAAGGTTATCAGGCGGCTATATAGAGTATTGTGGGAAGATTTGCAGGTATTCTTGTGTTTTATGGTCACATCAAAGCATTCCGATTTGATGTGTTTGAGGTTACAAATTGCAGCAATAGACTAGGCTATTATCTACATTCAGGGGCTTAACTCCCAGGGGAGCAGAGTCTGTGACTGCAGGGGGTGCATTTTCTTACTTTCCGTTTTACACATACAGCCTCCCCCCAGAAATCCACTTAATGAAGCAGGAAAGGGGGCCCCATCATAGTTTTGCTAGGGGGCCCAGTGACTCCTAGTTACACCACTGTCTAAATTATTAAGAAACTTTTGTGCTGTTACCGCTATTAAGAGGCATCAGCTGATGGTTCTGCTGTTTGAATGTATATTACAAATAGTGAAATGTTTTTGTTTTGATTGTTTTGTTTTAAAGAACAACTGATGATAAACCTTTTTGACTACTAGAGAATAGAAATGTAGTTCGGATCCGATTTAAACTGAGTCGGATTGGACGGTCCTGCTGGAAAGTTCGGAACTCTCGTATCTCTCGGAATTTGGAATTTTTCAATAATTTCAGAAAATCAGGGTATTGTCTAAATGCAAAGAATTCTAACATTTTAGAAATTACGAATTCTTTAAAATGATACGATCTGAAAACAGATTGCAGCCCAGTATATGCAATGTGGCCACCCACATTGACATGCACTGCACTAAGATTCTCGCATGACCTTTAGCACGTGACAAATTGTGCCAGTGTGGCTTAGCCCTCATGGTGACCATAGACGGTACAGTCGCACGATACACAACAGTCGCACATACAAACAACCAACAATAATTTTCCCTATCGAATTTTTTAATCACCCAATATGATTGTAAGATCTGTGGATCATATGGCCATAATTGTAGCATCTATAGCCACCAGTAAACAGTGGGTTACGATAGGGAATAGTATCGAGATCCGAAATCCTGTTAATAACGATTTTGTGAACCCTCAAATTTGAATTCACGCAAACAGGCTCATTCCCACAGACACTCTCAGACACGAATACATTGTTGTCATGCAGAAATTCTGTAATGCAGATACACTTCGTTATCGCAGGACATTGCAATGACAAATAGCGATATTTTCGCCTTATTTATAAAAATGCTCGTTTTCGCTTTTGCGGAAAAGTATCACTGAGGAGATGTGTGGCGAAAGTTTTCGCCTTATTCATTGCGTTAAGTGTGGTATCACTGCGAAAAGAGAGATTGCTCTCTAGTGTAATTTCAGAGCTATTTTTGTCACTTTTTTATTTAAAGGTATTTATAAATAGGTGAAATTTCGCCTTTTTGCCCCTTTTCTCCCTTTTGATGAATTTTTTGCAGTTACCAGAATTTCACCAAACATCATTACTTACTGGAATGTTCCATAACATGACTATGTGGATGTGATTTATTTGTGAATCGCATGAACTCCAATAACGCAAAAATTGCACAGGTCGCAATTTTTGTAGTGTGGCCTATGCTGTACTGGCCCCTTTATACAGCAATTACTGGCCCTACAAGTGACTGTCACCAACCTGACTGGCTGTTTTGACCCCCTGCCTTTTTTTAGCATGAGAAATATCCCCCCTAAATTGCCCTTTTTTAAGTGTGTAGTTTACAAATGTGGAAGACCTGACAGAGAAAGTTCCCTTGTCTGTGGTCGTACCTAGAGTCCTGCGCGGGTCTAATTTTCCAGACACGCACCTGACCCGACCTGAAAAACCCGCACCTGACCCACAACCCACTTTTCTACCCCTCGCGACCTGACCCTGATTATTCTTATCATTACTAGAATCATCCATATCCCATAGATCTTTGTGGCCATAAAGCTGGGTACACACGATTAGATATTTCGGTCCGATCGACCGATAGTTCAGTGTATCGGTCGATCGGACCGAAATTATCGAATCCGAATGTGCCCATGTCCGATCGACCGTTCGTCCGAATCGGACGAAAGGACGATCGGACAGGGTGGAAAACCTCGTCCGATCGTGCGGTCCTCTATGGACCGCACGATTGGTCGCGGTGACTATCGGACGCGGCTGCTTTTGCCGCGACCGACAGTCCTTCCTCCTGGCCGACCGTTCGAAAGTATCGAACGGTCGGTCAGGAGGAAAAATCGCTAGGTGTGTACCTAGCTTAAGGATTTACAAAGACCAATGAAATCACATATCATCTGTTCCCACTTGCTCTGCTCTTATGCATAGGTGCAGGTGCAGATAGAAGTTTGTTACTCTGCTGGCTCTGACCTCTGCTAGAGAAACCAAGGTCCGAAGTTTAACCCCTGCCTTTCCAGTCACTCCAGCATTAAAAGCTTTTTTATCCAGTGAGCTCTACAAAACCTACCCAGGCACTACAAGAGTTAAAGTTGAACATAGCTGTCTGTATTCCTACCTACAGTTCCATCCTGTATAACATTCTAAGTATATTAGACTGTTGATAACTCAATATTTACCCAGCCAAAAACATAGTGAGAGGCTGGGAGCTTTTGCATGTAGATATATTTGCCCTTTATCTGCCATAGTGTGATTTAGTGTAAGGTGCTATACACACTGCACATTGTCTTGGATTGATAACAATGTATTCTCAGTTTCAGTTATTACAGACAGATATCTCTTAATAGACAGGAAAAAAACTTTTTTTTTAGAAGACTGGAATTGTTCTACCCGACCCGAACCCGACCTGCGGTTCTCTTTACCCGAACCCGACCCGCAACCAATTCAAGCTCAATACGGGTTACCCGACCAGCAAATTGGGTAACCCGCGGGTACCTGAACCGATGCAGGACTCTATTGAGGATAAATCTAAATTAGTTTTTTGACTTTAGTTACCCTTTAAGTATGGCTGCCACAGGAATGGAGGTGTAGGTTAGTAGGTGTGTGTAACCATAATTTCATGTCTCTAGTTTAAAAACTGTGGGAGGAGATACAGTCCAAAAAAATGGAAGAATAAAAAAGGAAGAGGAAGTAGAAGAAGAAATAGAAAGAACAGGAATTTGGCATTTTCAAGCCAAATTAATAAGAATAAATGCCATCAATCAAATCTGATCTAAATGAATGCAGTTCTTTTGAGGGGGAGACGGTATCTCTTTAAACACATCAAGAGGAAGTGCTGATTTAGGTTTTCTGTGCAAATTCCTTTTTCTTTGTCTAAACCTGTATAATGTTGTGACCAATGAATGTTTCTTAGTAAGCCATTGGCTTGTTAGATGCTAACCATAACCCTGGACGAGAGTGACTGCTTTGCTGCGTGGGTCTCAGCAAAAGATGCCGGATTCAGCAGTCTGGATGGATCAGACCCAAAATGTGAGTTTCAAGCACAGATTTACAACTAAAGCCTCAGAACAACACTGAATCATAAGGCAGGGCGTGGATGCTGGAAATTTTTCCTTTTTAACATGGGATTTGTGTTATTTCCCAGCATTCCAGTAATGCAGTGTGGTCACTGACCATTGTGTTCTTTGCACATGCCCAGTTCTAAACTACTGCAGGTCACACCCACTAGTAGTATGTAGCTAATCCTGTTACAGTCCATATTAGGCAGGGGAGATTATGGAGTATAAAAATGTTTGTTTTTTCAAATCATGCAATGTAGCAGGAATGTTTGGTACTAATAATTAAGTTCAGGTGATTCTCTGTGTAAGAAGGTCCAAAATGCTAGTTAAAAATTATCTTAGTTACCTAAAAATGTATGTGGATGATGTCCCTCTTCTTCTCAAGCTCCTCTACTTCTGGTAACACTTCTTTGTAAGTCAAATGTTTATTTGGCATCGGGCCCATAGACATAAGTGGTGTTTACATTATTAGCAGCAAAGCACCATGGGAAACAGAAAAACCTTCCTTCGATGATTCAGGTGGTTCTAAAACATTTCTTAGCATGTAAAAAATGAAAACTACAGCTGTTTGGGTCATCATTACACTGGGAATCACCTGAATTTATTACTATACTTCTTATTTAAAGCACAATATAATTTACAGAATAGGTAGATCTACTGGTCTTTTTTCTGCTTCTGTAGCATCTTCCATGAAACAATTCAATCTTTGACTATAGTATGGCAACTTTTATTCCTATACACATTGTTTTAGCTTCTTAGCTATTTAAAATTTAAAGTTTGTTTTAATAAATCTAATATAAAAAGTGTATGATGTATCACTTGCTTTGATTCATTTCAGTCATTCTAAACTCAGGATATACCTGTCTGAAACCAAGCCTTCTGGTCACTTCTAACTCCTCCCCCTCCTAAATCCATTGGTTCAGACATGCTCAGTGGGCTTTAAAAGAGAGAGTGGTACTGCCCAACATGCAAAATAAATCACTGTAGACTTCACACAGGTGTAATTCTGTTAATAGAGAAGATGTTAATAGAGTAGATGTTTATCGTTTCCTTATTTGGTCAATGCAATCTGTATTTGTAGTCCTCATTCTACAGCGGTCAACACTGTGTGTATGGATTGTGCATATCATAGTGAATCTCAGAGTTCTGTCCCCGGACCCACATCAGTCCCATGGAGGAAAATGAAGTCAACCATGGTGAGAAATTAAATTCTGTCTCCTGGCTGTTGCCTGGTCCCTTGTATGATGAATGGCCTTAAATACCCAACTTCCTGCAAACAGAGAAAACTCTAGATCAGTCTCTAGTTTGTAACTCCTACCCATGGGAATTATCATTGCTTTAGTGGAGCAAGAGCTCCACCTACTGGTGAAAAAATCCCTGTGACTAGTTAAGGCAAACATGGTTAAAGGGACACTCAAATGTTATTTTCTATCCTATTCCCACCTCACTGTGAAAAATAGAATGCCCGGGGGACACTGCCAAACTTACCTTACCTGCACTGCACTCGCGGCTGCTTCTTAGCTGTGAGCCACACTGCCTGATTGCGTGCCGATTTTTTGTATAGGCGCGCATGCGCAGAATATAGGCGCTCAGTTGGGACAGATCTCCTGACAGCTGAGAAGGAGCCACGAGTGGAGCACCAGTAGTTAAGTTTTGTACTGTTACCTGGGAGTTCTATTATTCACACGGAAGTGGGAATAAGCGTTCTCACCTCTCTGTGAATAATAGAATAAGATTTTAACAGGGAGATGCAATATCCCGCGCTAACGAGAAAATAAACGCTAAAATCACGCTAACCTATGTACTAACATGTTAGTGAAGGTTTTGCACTGCCTGCACTGTGTCAAATTTTTTTTCTTTGCGCAGCGCAGAGCGATGCAATAAATTTTGCTCTGGTTTTTGCGTTGGTTTTTTTCGCGACAATTAAGGCCTCTTCAATGGTGTCTTTAAAATATGCATAAGCGGTCGCAACTTACCGCTAGCGTTTTCACAATGTATTAATGGTTGCAAAGTGGTTAATACATTGCGGAAACGAGTGCACGAAGGTTGCGATAGCGAAATATATTGCATCTCACACTAAGTACTTAACAGAGTACATAAAATCTGCTTTGTGTCCCTTGAAGTGTCCCTGACATTTCTCTTTGCAGGAAGTAGGTATGCTTTATAAAGTTTGTGCCTGGAAGAAAGGCATATTTCAAAGAGGAAATCAGCACAAAGTAGGGTATATTAAGGAAACATGCCAAGGAAACACTTTATGGGTGAACTTGGTGGAACCCTTCTCTATAGGACAATGAAATGAGTACAATTAGAATCATTGGAGCCTACTAGTGGTAGCAAAGCAGGATTATGGTGATTAATTGCTAAGCATCTTGTAGGAAAGATAGTTTATTGCATTGTGGTCTGACAGCAGACAGGTTGCAGGCCGAATGAGACCAGTGACACCAAGTCATGTGATTTACTCCATATCACTTATGACTGATAAGCAGCAGGTGTAATATCACACAGAGAATGTTCTTACGGTCTTATCAGCAGCCTCATTATCTTGCACAGATTTCAAGTTGAAATCATCAAATTTCAAAACTTCGGCTCCAATTGACTTCTTTTAAGTTCATTTTCAGATTTTTCAACTTTCGGATAATCTGATTTCACAATGAAACTCGCCAGTTTCGAACATCTCAAGATAGACGGTGGAAGGCGGTGCATTTCTAATGGTCTAGATCAATGTTTGACCAGGAAATATTAATATAGGATGCTTAAAACTATTAAATGACAATACTGGTCCTGTACGGCTCTACTAGCTAGCTCTCCTCTCTTACACCTGACCTGTAATCTGGACCATTATTACACAGTCCTCAATCGGTTTTTAGACTTCACAAAGGGAAAGCTAATTTATTTTTTTATATTTGTCCTTCAAATGTTGATATTGAATTTGGAAACAACAAATGTTTGTGTATAAGTCAAATTAATGATTTGATTGTCTTTACACAGTGGCAAATGGTGAACAAGAAAACCAGATACAGAATGGCAACGGGTATTTTCAAGTGCCACCCCATACGCTGGTCATCTTTGGTGAAGCCGAGGGCCGTACCCTTTTCAGGTATTTACATTAAAATTAGCCACAATGGCTCTTTTTACCACCACAGCCATTATTTTACGACGCAGAAGTTAACCCAACACTACAGACATAAAGTACAGGTTATTACACATAAAACACCCGTGGTGATATCGGGCGCTTGTAAGATAGTGTGTTTTTTATGTCGCTGTTGGGGATTTACATCATGGCCTGCAATACCGGATCTAAATTACAGATAAATATTTGTTATTGCCACAGTGAAAAAGGAGAAATAACATAATTTAGGAATATTGCTCAATTGACTCGCTACTTGGCGCCGCAAAGTGAGAGGCGCCGGGTAGTGACATCATCCGGATGTGCACCGAGGATGCGGATCGCGCGGCCGGCGGACAAGGTAGGAGAAAGATTGACTCGAGTATAAACCGAGGTAAGATTTTCAGGCTTTTTTTCAAAGCCTGAAAACCTCGGTTTTCACTCGAGTATATACGGTAGATAGACAGACAGATAGATGATAGCTAAGATATATACATAGGTAGATAGGTAGGTAGGTAGATAGATAGATAGAAAGGTAGATAGGTAGGTAGGTAGATAGATAGATAGATAGGTAGGTAGATAGATAGATAGATAGACAGACAGACAGACAGACAGACAGACAGACAGACAGACAGACAGACAGATAGATAGATAGATAGATAGATAGATAGATAGATAGATAGATAGATAGATGATAGATGTTGTTTTTTTTCTGTTTTGGATATAGTTCGGATTTTTAAAGGGAAAAAGTGGAAACTATCAGGGTTATTCAATAATAGTTCTTATCGTTTAAAATGGAGTGTGATAGATAGAGATATATAGATGATAGATAGATAGATAGATATATGATAGATAAGATTAGATAGATAGATAGTAGATAGATAGAGATAGATAGATAGACGATAGCAGATAGATAGATAGATAGATGTAGATAGATAGATAATAGATAGATAGATGATAGATGATAGATAGTATAGATAGATGATAGATGGATAGATAGATAGATAGATAGATCGATAGATAGATAGATAGAGAGATAGAGATAGATATGTTTTTTTTCTGTTTTGGATATATTTCGGATTTTTAAGGGGAAAAAGTGTAAACTATCAGGTTATTCAATAATAGTTCTTATCGTTTAAAATAGAGTGTGATAGATAGAGATATATAGATGATAGATAGATAGATAGATAGATAGACAGACAGATAGATAGATAGATAGTAGATAGACAGACAGATAGATGATAGGTAAGATATATATATATATATAGATAGATAGATAGATAGATAGATAGATGATAGATAGATAGATAATAGATATAGATAATAGTAGATAGACAGACAGATAGATGATAGGTAAGATATAGATAGATAGATATATAGATAGATAGATAGATAGACAGATAGATAGATAGATAGATAGATAGATAGATAGATAGACAGACAGATAGATGATAGGTAGGGAAAGGGAAACTCAGGGTTTAGTCATAAAGTTCTTATCGTTTAAAATGGTGCTAATTTTGCCCAACCAATCAGATATTAGCTTTCAAATGTTAAATAAGATTTGATTGGTTGGGGCAAATTAGCACCCTTTTAAACGATAAGAACTTTTATTGACTAACCCCCTGAGTTTCCTGACGCTGCGCATCGTATGAAATCTACCCACTTTATTGCATCACCAGATTACTCGAGAGAGAGGAGAGAGCGAGAGATAGAGAGAATCGCGCGTCTGGCTGATTTGTATTGATAATTAGAAATTTAATTTGCCGTTATATTTTGTAACAACCCTGTCCTATGGAAACTGTTCCGGTATTTAAAAACAATTATTCACAAAATAATATTTCATGCTCGATCTATCTTTTTTTTGCATTTTTGCTTGCGGATTTGTCCTTTAGAACGATGTTCATGTTCTCAGAGATTCAAGGATCTTTTTTAAATGTCACAGAATCCTTTGCAGTTTAAATGTTGGTAGCAGATCACATGTAGCCTTTCTGGATTGTCGGCTGAGATGTGACTCTTGTCTTCACATATCGGCTTAAAAATAGAGAACCACTCCCTTAAACTGCAACACTTCCCGACACTGGCTTTGTTATACAATTGGCCTACATTAAGCAATAAATTGGCAAGAAAACTCTACCTTAAGATATTTTGCTAAATCTACTTTAACGGGTGATATATTCTATGCAATTCCAACTGAAGATTTACCTTTTGAGTGCAATCAACTCTTTCACTACAGGAGCCCTCCAGACAATTTTACTCCTCCCCCTTTCTTTAGCACATGTATGATGGAAGTAGCTGATTGGAGAACTTTTCTAAAGGTTCGTACACACCCGGCGATGTTCACCCAAGTCTGACCAACACCCGTCGCGGGTGTTCATCAGACTCGGAGGTCGGTTGGGGCTCGGTGCCAGGTGTATACAAACCTTAACTCACACCTCACACTCAAAGAATGTCTGGGATTAACAAGTTAGGCAAGGGGCAATAACTACATGAACAGGACTATCTGTACTGCAAGACTTTAGTGGGTATCATGGTTTGGGATTACATTAAAATATGGGATACATTGCTTAAATGAGTTTTCTTGCCTGTAGGTCATGGAAATGGTGTTTTAGGGTAAACTAGACCACTATCGCTCAATACTGCCTTGCTATTCAAATGTACCAATGAGATTGCTGATCTTAGAATCAGACCAGCAATCTTCCAGCATATAATTATTTATTTCAACTACAAGATGGGCATCTATGTTATTAGCCTTTGTAAATTGCAAACACACCTCTTACATGTAAAGTTCTCCATGTGTAAGCTGGCAAAGGATGCTGGGAGGTGGCG
Source organism: Hymenochirus boettgeri (assembly GCA_019447015.1). NCBI lineage: Eukaryota > Metazoa > Chordata > Amphibia > Anura > Pipidae > Hymenochirus > Hymenochirus boettgeri. Next base: position 86,346,452 of record CM033475.1, on the reverse strand, counting down.
TTTTATTCACAAATGGAGACACTACTTTTAAAGTCTCCATGTTCAAGTTTTTTTTTAATTCTTGTTTATTTTTACATCACCAATTTATCTTTTCCCATCAGATTTATTTTGCAATGTCACTGAGCTGTATTTTTATTTGAAACGTTGACATTTGTATATAAATATATAAATATATAAGCCATAACTACTTATGTTGTGTAAAATTCGGATACTGTTTTGTTCAATGACTTGTATTTAATGTATAGACACAATACTTGTATAGAATAAAGTTTTGATTAAAAATTGCTTTTTCTTTTGACAGCCTGGCCTCACTGAACACCCTTTAGTTACCCTTTAATTTGTTCAGGGTAAAACTTCTGTTAAACCATTTAAAATTGTTACTTTGTCAGTTCCTTTAAACACAAATCCAGTCACTCACATTCTTATAATTTACATTCAGAGAGATTGTATTTCATCTTCAGTGTAACTGTAACCACTACACAAAGCGTCACTTGCCTGACACGGCTACCTGCTAGACAGGAATTGGATCTGTTCAGGTTTATTTTTTTTATTTTTGGATTTCCTTATTTATTGGTGATGAAAGGTTAATGCCTGCTAAAGATTACCATTTTAATTTAATCTGTCCAAAATGGCATTAAATTACATAATTAGCTACTGGGCTACCATCTAAATAATACTTTTAGGCTGTGGACTAAAAAATGCATTGCGCTTCCGCTGCAATTCACCAAATTCTGTTATCGATGAACCTGCCATCTGCACATAAAATGGTGATCCCGTGGGCACCCCATAATTCAATGCACTGGCATGTGATTCTCATGTGCTTTTGGAACGCAAAATACAATCAGGAGTGTGTGGTATTAACACTAGTGTGGCTTAGCCCTTACTGTCTTCACAGCACCACCAAAAACCAGTTGACACTTTAGCCCCATGAATTGTAGTTATTAAGTAGTTTTTTTTTTCAATTTAAGGGAATCTGTACTCTAGCATTTTTTGGCTCCCCCTTTCTTAGGCATATGCTCATCTTTGTCAGAGGACTGTGGGAGTAGCTAGAGAGCAGTCGGTTACTCGCAAGATTTTGTGTCCCTTTAACCTCAATGAAGTCAGACAGCGACATCATATATTGGAAATAGGAAATCATTTCAAATGTACATTGGCTCGAGTAGATGGGCGTCTTTAGACTGTACACACAGTATCAATTGTCTAAACAGCGATGTTAAAAGGTAACCCACTGATTGTATCCAAGACAAAGACATTAGGTTGACATCCTTTTTTATATTCTCAAAACTGCATTTTAGCTCACAAATCAATAAACAGTAACTGACAATTGGGAAGGCAGAATATACAGATACAGCATTTGTGTATGAATTAGTTTGTAGCCTTCTGTGGCCCTAAAGGTGGCCATACATTTATACAATTTTACTTACCTGACCGAGCGCTCCCCCCACGACATTCGATCGATCCTGTCGGAACCGCCGTCTCCTGTTCTTCTATGCGACACATGCGATCACAAAATAATGGGATTTTGTGATCACATGTGGTTGCATAGCAGCTTTATACAACATGGCAAAATGTGTATTTAAATAGATCAACCAGTTTGCAAAATGGCGGCCTATCTGGTTAGTTGATGGAGCAAGTTACGTTCTCTCTCCTTTAAAGAAAAAAATGTAATTGGGTTGGGTATGCCCTTTAAATGCTGTATGGCTGAATGCTATAATTTTACTCGAATATTTAATAACAGTTATATATGCTAATCCATATAAACAGTTCAAGGGTATAGATAAACATGTTGTGATGTCATATGATTTCTATGGCAATAAAAACTTTATGCAAACACCCTGGTAAATTTTTAGTTACATTTTTGTGCTTGGACAGGTTAGTAGATATTTTATGTTCTTCTCTATTGCAGTATTTCCACACATATAAATAGTTTTCAGAACAGTCCCTTACTCTTACCCCTGCCCAGACATCTGTGAACCTTCCTATGGATTAACTCACCACACACCGGCTAGATGACCAGGAGCAAATTGTTTATTAGTGAAGTACTGCTAGAATCAAAATTAAATAGTGTTGGACCTCTTTTCCCACAATATTGCTAAACCATAACAAAACCACAATGCCCTGTACACATATTACACATTATATCAACAGTGCTAATATTAAAATTATTCCATATACCGGTATTACCTTTTTCCTAATAAACTCAGATCACATGAAAAATATTTTGTTATGTCAATAATGGTTTCCTTGGCAACACTTTATGCAAACAGTCCTGGTAATTTTTGTCCAGTTGCATTTTTAAGTTTGGAAAGGTTAGTAAGATATTTCATTTTCTATTCATTGCAGTATTCCCACTTATTGTGCAGTTTTTAAATATATGTTCTCCAGGGCATCATAGGATATCAGGGCAAGAATGTCCTTTTATGTTACACCTATAATTTAACATTTTATATCAGGTTTTATTGGTATTTTTTTACCATATTTTGAAGGAATAGGGTGTAAAAAATACAATGTAAAATCTATAATGCCCTGTATAAATATTACACATTACATCAACAAGAATAATTTAATAGGAACAATTTAAAGTTTTTCCCTATATTAGCCCTTTCCTATTAACCTCAGATCACATGATACATATGTTGTGATGTCATGTTTTAAATGGCAACAAACACTTTATGTAAGCAATCCTGGTAAAAAAAATTCCAGTTGCATTTTTGAGTTTGGAAAGGTTAGTAAAATATTTTATATTCTCTTCCATTGCAGTAGTTTCATTTATTGTGCAGTTTTTTTTAAAATACCCTATATACTCGAGTATAAGGCGACCCGAGTATAAGCCGAGGTACCTATTTTTGCCTACAAAATCAGAAAAACATGATTGACTCGAGTATAAGCCGACATCATGACCATTACTGCCTTCTGATTCTGTATTGTTTTGAGGCATTAGTTGCCCTTTAAATGCTTGTGAAGGTTCTCATTCATCCAGGTCATGGTATATCTGTTGTATTCAATTAGATCAACTGGACTTGAAGTTTAGTTCTTGAAGACGTTTTGCTAGTCATCCAACTGGCTTTCTCAATTCATAATGACTTGTACAAGAATCTGTGGCAATTATGTACCCTAGAAAATCAAATCACGCCCTTAACACTTGGCTGTGATATGCTAATTGGGATTTTCCAGGGTACATAATTGCCACAGATTCTTGTACAAGTCATTATGAATTGAGAAAGCCAGTCGGATGACTACGAAACGTCTTTCAAGAACTAAACTTCAAGTCCAGTTGATCTAGTTTGAATACAACAGATTGCCCTTTAAATGGACAGAAGAATTTCCATACAGTGTCCCAGACATGTAATAGCCAAATCCAGTATGCTATTACTGTATAGGACTACTGTATGGATACTCGTCTGTCCATTAAGGGCAACTAATGCCTCAAAACATACAGAATCAAAGGCAATATTTTTAATAATCTATACCATCCTCCGATTCTATATTGTTTTAGGGCATTAGTTGCCCTTTAAATTACTATCATACTTCAAGTAATAATACCCATACAGTAACCCCCAATACCTTCCACTTGTAGATGTTTGGAAACTACAACTCTTTTTGATTATTGATCAAAATTAGTTTTTTTTGACTTTAGTTAAAGTATGGCTCACAGTAATGGATAAGTAGATCAGTAGGTGTGTGTACTGGGGTCGGGTTAGGGTTTAAAAAAACAAACTTTTTTGATGATCAGTCAAAATTAGTTTTTTTGACTTTAGTTACCCTTTAAATGGCTGCAACACGTAATGGAGGGGTAGGCCAGAAGGTGTGTTTACTATGCCCTATGGGGGTTAAAATACAAACTTTTTGATATTGATCAAAATTAGTTTTTTTGACTTTAGACCCTTTAATAAGTATGTAGTTACCCTTTTTTTGATCTTAGTTACCCTTAAGTATGGCTGCAACAGTAATAGGGGTATGTCAGTAGGTGTGTTTTCTATAAAAGTAGAGAAATGGATACCTCCGGGACAGAGACTCCTGTAGACCGTGTTAGCTATAAAACGTCCAAATTTATTGAAAAACGTTAAAATACACAGACAGTATCACACTGAGAGGAACGCCACGGAAAAGGGGGGCGTGGCCTGACGCGTTTCGCGAACTTCCGATTCCTCAGTGTGTTTACCTATGCCCCGTGGGGTTAAAATAACAAACCTTTTTGATTATTGATCAAAATTTGTTTTTTTGACTTTAGTTACCCAGTATGGCTGCCACAGTAATGGATAATAGATCAATAAGATCAATAGGTGTGTGTACCTGGGTCAGGTTAGGGGTTAAAAAAACAAACTTTTTTGATGATTGGTCAAAATTAGTTTTTTTGACTTTAGTTACCCTTTAGGTATGGTTGCACAGTAATGGAGGGGTAGGGTCAGTAGGTGTATGTGCCTGTGCCACGTGGGGGTTAAAAAACAAACTTTTTGATTATTGATCAAAATTAATTTTTTTGACTAGTTACCCTTTAAGTATGGCTGCCACAGTATGGATACTTAAATCAGTAGGTGTGTGTACCTGGTCTGGTTGAGGGGGTCTTTTTTTTTTTTGTGTTTACAACCATAAAACTATATTTTAATTGAGGATAAATCTAAATTAGTTTTTAATGACTTTAGTTACCCTTTAAGTATGGCTGCCACCGGAATGAGAAGGGTAGGTCAGTAGGTGTGTGTGTTTTTTTTGCATGTTTGACTATAAACTAACTTTCATCATTGATGATTGATCAAATTATTTTTTGACTATAGTTACCCTTTAAGTATGGCTTCCATGGGAATGGAAAGGTAGGTCAGTAGTGGTGTATCTGTGTCTGTGTGGGGGGTTGGAGAGAACCATTTGTATTTATGACCATGAAACAACTGTTTTAAAATATCCACATTTGAGGATTGTTACCATTATAGTCTCTGGGTAAAATGTCCTGAATTCACCGATAATGCCGTAACGCTTCCACGGATTCCTTGCTAGAAGATAGCACACTTCCTATATGACCCGCACATCTGTATTTCATTTCATGTCTCTAGCTCAAAAACTGTGGGAGGAGATACAGTCCAAAAAAGCACAAGAATAGCGGACCCGTTAAAACGTATTAAAATGAAAGTTCGGCAAAATCCGCTTTAAAAGTAGGTCTAAATAGCCTTGGTAACGTACACTTAATCACTCAGGACCTGGGTAATGACCTTAAAGACACGTATCAATGCCTACAATCCTAAAAATTACATTCCGCTAGCGTGAATTTAAAAAATGGTATTTTCGAAAATACGAGAATTTCCATAAAACAGGGATTTCCGTAAAAATGAGGATTTCCATAAAAACGAGGATTTTCGTAAAACCGAGGATTTTTGTAAACGAGGATCCGGAACCTTCTGCCTGCACAATGGAGAGTTCTGTAAGGCAATGTATGCCACACAGTACCTCCTGGCCAGGGGTACGATGATTTCCCCCTTGGCACCTATCATGTTGCGGGCTAGATAGATAGATAGATAGATAGATAGATAGATAGATAGATAGATAGATAGATAGATAGATAGATAGATAGATAGACAGACAGATAGATGATAGGTAGGGAAAAAGTGGAAACTCAGGGGTTTAGTCAATAAAAGTTCTTATCGTTTAAAATGGTGCTAATTTTGCCCCAACCAATCAGATATTAGCTTTCAAATGTTAAATAAGATTTGATTGGTTGGGGCAAAATTAGCACCCTTTTAAACGATAAGAACTTTTATTGACTAACCCCCTGAGTTTCCTGACGCTGCGCATCGTATGAAATCTACCCACTTTATTGCATCACCAGATTACTCGAGAGAGAGAGAGAGAGCGAGAGATAGAGAGAATCGCGCGTCTGGCTGATTTGTATTGATAAATTAGAAATTTAATTTGCCGTTATATTTTGTAACAACACTGTCACTATGGAAACTGTTCCGGGTATTTAAAAACAATTATTCAGCAAAATAAATTTCATGCTCGATCTATCTTTTTTTTGCATTTTTGCTTGCGGATTTGTCCTTTAGAACGATGTTCATGTTCTCAGAGATTCAAGGATCTTTTTTAAATGTCACAGAATCCTTTGCAGTTTAAATGTTGGTAGCAGATCACATGTAGCCTTTCTGGATTGTCGGCTGAGATGTGACTCTTGTCTTCACCATATCGGCTTAAAAATAGAGAACCACTCCCTTTAACTGCAAACTTCCCGACAACTGGCTTTGTTATACATTGGCCTACATTAAGCAATAAATTGGCAAGAAAACTCTACCTTAAGATATTTTGCTAAAATCTACTTTAACGGGGTGATATATTCTATGCAATTCCAAACTGAAGATTTACCTATTTGAGTGCAATCAACTCTTTCACTACAGGAAGCCCTCCAGACAATTTTACTCCTCCCCCTTTCTTTAGCACATGTAGATGGAAAGTAGCTGATTGGAGAACTTTTCTAAAGGTTCGTACACACCCGAGCGATGTTCACCCAAGTCTGACCAACACCCGTCGCGGGTGTTCATCAGACTCGGAGGTCGGTTGGGGCTCGGTGCCAGGTGTATACAAACCTTAACTCACACTCACACTCAAAGAATGTCTGAGATTAACAAGTTAGGGCAAGGGGCAATAACTACATGAACAGGACTATCTGTACTGCAAGACTTTAGTGGGTATCATGGTTTGGGATTACATTAAAATATGGGATACATTGCTTAAATAGAGTTTCTTGCCTGTAGGTCATGGAAAATGGTGTTTTAGGGTAAACTAGAGCCACTATCGCTCAATACTGCCTTGCTATTCAAATGTACCAATGAGATTGCTGATCTTAGAATCAGACCAGCAATCTTCCAGCATATAATTATTTTATTTCAACTACAAAGATGGGCATCTATGTTATTAGCCTTTGTAAATTGCAAACACACCTCTTACATGTAAAGTTCTCCATGTGTAAGCTGGCAAAGGATGCTGGGAGGTGGCGTTTATTCACAAATGGAGACACTACTTTTAAAGTCTCCATGTTCAAGTTTTTTTTAATTCTTGTTTATTTTTACATCACCAATTTATCTTTTCCCCATCAGATTTATTTTGCAATGTCACTGAGCTGTATTTTTTATTTGAAACGTTGACATTTGTATATAAATATATAAATATATAAGCCAATAACTACTTATGTTGTGTAAAATTCGGATACTGTTTTGTTCAATGACTTGTATTTAATGTATAGAACACAATACATTGTATAGAATAAAATGTTTGATTAAAAATTGCTTTTTCTTTTGACAGCCTGGCCTCACTGAACACCCTTTAGTTACCCTTTAAATTTGTTCAGGGTAAAACTTCTGTTATACCATTTAAAATTGTTACTTTGTCAGTTCCTTTAAACACAAATCCAGTCACTCAACATTCTTATAATTTACATTCAGAGAGATTGTATTTCATCTTCAGTGTAACTGTAACCACTACACAAAGCGTCACTTGCCTTGACACGGCTACCTGCTAGACAGGAATTGGATCTGTTCAGGTTTAATTTTTTTATTTTTGGATTTCCTTATTTATTGGTGATGAAAGGGTTAATGCCTGCTAAAGATTACCATTTTAATTTAATCTGTCCAAAATGGCATTAAATTAACATAATTAGCTACTGGGCTACCATCTAAAATAATACTTTTAGGCTGTGGACTAAAAAATGCATTGCGCTTCCGCTGCAATTCACCAAAAATTCTGTTATCGATGAACCTGCAATCTGCACATAAAATGGTGATCCCGTGGGCCACCCATAATTCAATGCACTGGCATGTGATTCTCATGTGCTTTTGGAACGCAAAATACAATCAGGAGTGTGTGGTATTAACACTAGTGTGGCTTAGCCCTTACTGTCTTCACAGCACCACCAAAACCAGTTGACACTTTAGCCCCATGAATTGTAGTTATTAAGTAGTTTTTTCAATTTTAAGGGGAATCTGTACTCTAGCATTTTTTGGCTCCTCCCTTTCTTAGGCATATGCTCATCTTTGTCAGAGGACTGTGGGAGTAGCTAGAGAGCAGTCGGTTACTGCAAGATTATTGTGTCCCTTTAACCTCAATGAAGTCAGACAGCGACATCATATATTGGAAATAGGAAATCATTTCAAATGTACATTGGCTCGAGTAGATGGGCGTCTTTAGACTGTACACACAGTATCAATTGTCTAAACAGCGATGTTAAAAGGTAACCCACTGATTGTATCCAAGACAAAGACATTAGGTTGACATCCTTTTTTATATTCTCAAACTGCATTTTAGCTCACAAATCAATAAACAGTAACTGACAATTGGGAAGGCAGAATATACAGATACAGCATTTGTGTATGAATTAGTTTGTAGCCTTCTGTGGCCCTAAAGGTGGCCATACATTTATACAATTTTACTTACCTGACCGAGCGCTCCCACGACATTCGATCGATCCTGTCGGAACCGCCTCTCCTGTTCTTCTATGCGACCGACATGCGATCACAAAATTAATGGGATTTTGTGATCACATGTTGGTTGCATAGCAGCTTTATACAACATGGCAAAATGTGTATTTAAATAGATCAACCAGTTTGCAAAATGGCGGCCTATCTGGTTAGTATGATGGAGCAAGTTACGTTCTCCTTTAAAGAAAAAAATGTAATTGGGTTGGGTATGCCCTTTAAATGCTGTATGGCTGAATGCTATAATTTTACTCGAATATTTAATAACAGTTATATATGCTAATCCATATAAACAGTTCAAGGGTATATGATAAACATGTTGTGATGTCATAATGATTTCTATGGCAATAAAAACTTTATGCAAACAACCCTGGTAAATTTTTAGTTACATTTTTGTGCTTGGACAGGTTAGTAGATATTTTATGTTCTTCTCTATTGCAGTATTTCCACACATATAATAGGATTTCAGAACAGTCCCTTCACTCTTACCCCTGCCCAGACATCTGTGAAGCCTTCCTATGGATTAACTCACCACACACGGCTAGATGACCAGGAGCAAATTGTTATTAGTGAAGTACTGCTATTTTTTATTACTTTTTTCTCTGTAATGTAACAATGTCTGCTGGTTCACAATTGTACTGCACCACAATTTTACAATGCTAATACATAGAACAGTAAGGGGTTAGGCTACACTAATGCATTTGCGATCGCGCATGCGTTTGGGATTTTTAAATTATAGAAATTGTGGCAACGCAAGGGCAATCGCACATTTGCATGTGCGATTGCCTAACACGTAAAGTGTAGCCAGTCCCTAACAAAGGCCTGAACATTCCTACTCCTTTACTCCTTGGAGCTTTCCAAATTGGTCTCAATAGTTATTTACAAGATTAATTGTACGGTAAGTGTCTGATAGACCCCACTAAAATGGTACCATTTCGTGGTCACTGTCAGTTTTGATCTGATTGGTTGAGATATGTAATTGCTCTTTTTTTCAAGCTTATATGTTAGAACACATACTGGTACATAATCTTTGAGGCATGACCTTGTCAATAAATCATGCGACGCACGCACGATGTGTACGAACACAATAATCGGCCCGTGTATGGGCACCTTATCAACCGAAACGGCTGCTAGTTCGGGGATCATTGTGCATCGCGGGTCGGCACCCATGATCGCACGTGTGTATGAACCTTAATAGTTGTCTCAATACTGCTAATGTTAATACCTTCTGATGTTTCCGCAGCATTTATAAAACCGTCTGTCACAATCATAGTAACATAGTAATTGAGGTTGAATAAAGATGTTCATCAAGTCCAACCTTTTCACCCTCCTTTTTAACCCTACCCAACAATTGATCCAGAGGAAGGCAAAAAAAAAAAAAAAACAGCTAAAAAGAAGGGGGAAAATTCCTTCCTGACTCCAAATGGCAATAGGAAAGTATCCCTGGATTAACCAGAACTACAGTATATGATTTAATACCAGTAATTCTCAATATTCTTTACTTTTAGAAACTTATCTAGGCCACTTTTAAAGCTATTCAATGAATTTGCCATTATCACATCTGCTAGAAGAAGTTCCAGTTTCACCGTTCTCACTGTAAAGAAACCCTTCCTAACCTGAAGATGAAGCTTCTTTTCTTCAAATCTTCAAATCTAAAAGGATGTCCCCGTGTCCTCTGATATGACCGATTAATAAACAATGCACCAGAGAGTTTACTGTATGGCCCATTAATAGATTTCTTTAAAGTGATCATATCCCCACACAAATGTCGCCTCTCAAATGTAAACAGCCCTAACTTGTCTAATCTGCCTGCATAGTCAAGCCTCTCCATTCCCCTTATTATTTTAATTGCCCTTCTCTGAACTGCAGAGTGTAGAAAAAAATGAATTTAAAGGATAAGTAAATTATTTTAAAAATTTCCCACAACTTAATTTAGTGGGAAGCTGCAGCTTTAAAGCTTAATTTGGCTAATTAATTTTTTTCCTATCCCCCCCAGACCCTACCTTTTACCTCTTCAAACTTGCTGGATTCATCCTTCTGTATAGTAGACTCTGTAGCTCCGCCCCCATAAGATTTCCTCGCTCCTCCAGCTTCCTTGGTCTCAAAAGGTAAGTTCCCGGTCGTTACACGTGTGCACAAACTTGACGCGTGTACACGCATGACGTTGCTGTGCAAGCGTTGTGACGTCAGTGGGCGTGCAAATGTATGCATTTCTGATGTCATCTGGCTGTGTCGTGCATGTGGTGCAGTGAGATGACGTCACACGTGCACATGTGTAATGACTGGGAACCTACCTTTTGAGACCAAGGAAGCTGGAGGAGCCAGGAAATCTGATGGGAGCGGAGCTACAGAGCCCACTATACAGAAGGATGAATCCAGCAAGTTTGAAGACATAAAGGTAGGCTCAAATCATCACCTTACATTTATCAACATTAAATCTCATCTGCCATTCTACTGCCCATTTTTATAATCTATTTAGGTCAACTTGCAGCAATTGCACATCATTTGAAGTTTCCAAAGCTCTGCATGGTTTAGTGTCATCAGCAAACACAGAGACCTTGCTCTCCTTCTAAGTCATTTATAAACAGATTTTTAAAAAAAAGTGGCCAACAGTCCTCAGTTTATACATTAGTCACCTATGTGGCACAGTATCAAAAGCTTTAGCAAAATCCAAGTACACTACATCCACTGCTATGCCACAATCTAAATTCTTACTCACGTCTTCATAAAAGCCAAGTAAATTTGTCTGGTACTATCTATTTCTCATAAATCCATGCTGACTACTACTAATAATATCAGTTCTTGAGACAAAGTCAAGGATATGATCCCGTAACAAAGTTTCAAGCACCGTCCCAACCACTGATGTTAGGCTTACAGGTCTATAGTTACCAGGTTGGGAGCGACTACCTTTTTTGAATGTTCAATCTGAAAAGATAAGAAACATTGGTCTAGATAAAACTGGACTAAGCTCTCTTAAGATCCGAGGGTGAGCTGAGTTTTCAGCTCATTACAAACATTGCTGAAAACTCAGCAGGTAAATGCATTGCTAAATCAAATGTTATGATTGATTCAATGTTCAAAACGGATCAAACTTCCTAACATCGGGTCAGAATGTGGCCACCTTGCATCTGCCCATTATTACTTTTGAGGTAATATCATAAAGTATTTATTAACCTTTGGTGTGACCATATTATCTGTACTCTTTATAACAGGGACATTGCAGAAGGCTTTCAGACTGGCCTGCAAAATGCAGTTCTTTCTTATGCAGAAAATGAAGAAAAAGCAGATGCTCTAGACGATGTTCAGCGTGCTTTGCAGTGCTGTGGGGTGCACAATTATCGTGACTGGCTGGAATCACCATGGTCCTTGGAGCAGCAAGAACAACATCAAATTTTTTTGGGAAAAAGCAATAACTCTGTGCCAAGCAGCTGCTGCCGGGTACGTAGGGGATGTCATAACAACCCTCTACTGCCAGGGGCCCCTGGGATTCACTGGGATGGCTGCTTCAAGAAGGTATCTGACTTTGTAAGTGACAATATGTTCTATATAGCTACTGCTGCCTTGGGCCTGGCACTTCTACAGGTGGTAGGTATTGTGTTAACTTGTCTGTTAGCAGCCAGGATTCCTTATAGGGTACCAGAAACAGTTCCAACATAAGACTCATACATATATAAATGCACTTTACCATTTAAATAAATAGAAAATACAAAACAAAAGGAGCTTGGATTATATTCTTTTTTTTATATGCCTCAAATATAAAAATGTTTTTAATATTTGTCTAAAAGGAATGTCAATTAGTTATTATCAGTAAGGCATGGGGCATGGAGACCAAGGAGAGGTTTAGAATGGTTGACTGTACTAGAGGTCATGTTAAAATTGTGAACATAGCAACTAAATATAATTGTCTGGTTTTAACACAGTGTTACTGAAAAAAGGAAACGGTTATTTAAGCTACATATCATTGGAATGGGATTGTAAAATCTGTTTTTAAATTTTATATTATGCATTAGCCAATTTCTATGTGCATGATTTAGTAACATGAAAGTAATTATCACAACATGGAGATATTTGTAAAAAAGCAGTATTGGTAACTACCAATTCAGCAAACTTAATGCAGTACTGTATGGTATTTTACAAATAGTATTACTGTACTGTATTTTATGACTTTAGCATTAGGTAAGACACCTCAAATTAATCCTAGAGAATTTATTTGAGCACCCCAGTATACACAGCAGGGTGCCAGTGTGATCAAAAGAGCTATGGGCAAAGGCAACTGTACATTAAAGAGTATATACACTGGACAATTGGTTTATTTTTATTTATTTATTTTTTAAATTGGCTATTACTGGAAACTATAATTCTCAAACTGTCATTGTACCATTTTTTTGTTGGTTCCCCAATTTCTTTAAATATCCATTCTGAAGCATCTTACGTTTCAGCTGTCATTCAAGTGAAGTACCGTATTATCATCACTCTTATGCTTTGTACAAGAACTGGAATTTCCTGTAACTGGAAGGATGAGTTTGTGTGAATTACATTGGGAAAGGGAATTCCCTTTCTTAGTGCTGAATGATCATGATTGCTGAGCGTGTTCAATTAAAAAAAGGCAGGTCAGTTAGACTGAAGTCATGCAACAACATACACAACTTAGAGTAAGTGCTACTAACATGTATTTAATTGCAGATCAAAGGGCAAGTCCAGCCCTCAAATGAAAACTTACATAAAGGTAAATCACCCCCCAAAACTTTAAACGGCAATAGATATCTGAAATATATAACCTGAAATCTTGCACAATGTCCTGTTACCTGTTTCTGCTTCCTGGTTCTTCCAGTTAGCAACTGTCAGTTATGGATTTGACAGTCAACATCACAACCAATGACTGAATGCTAATTCTCTAGCTGCCTAATGTGAGCATGCTCAAGCTCAGAACTGTGTCACTAAATAGCTCAGTTTCCACAAGGCATCCAGAGGCATGGCAGGCCTACAGTAATGAATATAGAGGACAAAGTAGGATATATCAACACATTTTAAAGAGGCCATTCTTTCTAAAATATATTATTATGAGGGTGGAGTTGTCCTTTAAGATGAGGCAAAGTAATTTTTTTTTTCAGTACTGTTTACATACCTGTTAATAATGCAAACCAGCTGTTACCTTGTACACATATATGCCATGCGCCACAAAATGTCAAGGAATGTCAAGTGCTTTTTTTACATTTTCTGATGGTCCAGGTGCAGCAGCAGTTATGTGTACTAGGCGGCCTTTCTCCTGTAAATAAACTTTGCTCATTCTGTGCTCCCATTGACGATTTTGCGAGCTTCAGAATTATTTATATGTCGGGGGTGTGGTAGCTATGAACATCAAAGTAATCAAATAAATATTGATATCCACATATGTTGCGTATTTTACTTCTAAATAGTAGAAGAAATTATTTTTATGTATTTATTACAGATGATGTTCATCCATCAGGTAAAAAATATATATACCTGGAATACAATCTTTTTTATGCTTTATGTTAAGTAGCAAGGAACGCACACACACTTTTTAAGATCAAATCATTGTATGTGCACATACAATGTCACAATAAAGTTTAAAGTTTGATCTTAAAAAGTGTGTGCATTTCTTGCTACTTACCTTGAACCCTGAAGGTATCTGTTTTGTGATTACCAGTCTGGAGTATACAGCACCACAACTACAGGTGTGCAAGGAGATCTTTGTCAGGAATTTTATAAATATCTATCAGTAAACCTATAAATGATTAATTCATGGTAATGTGGATTTTTGAATGTGTCAATGAGATTATTGAAAAATAAATAAACCATAAAAAAACTTGTTGTTCAATACATTTTTGAGAAGATCTTAATCCTGATACAAATGCTACTTACATTCCCTTGCACTTTTAATAACACTAGCACTAAGGGGAGTCTCCACATGGTTTTGGACGCTTGTCTAATGCCACGTGAAAAATAACCCTTAATGGAAATGTTTATGTGTAATGTAAGAGATGCAACTGCAGAGACAACCATGGTATTCATGTTACAAAGTCCAGTTGTAAGAGCCTTGTACTTGACATGGAAGAAAGGGACAATATTAAATTGGACATGTACCTTTTATACGGTAGAACGGTCTATAGGAGAAATTGTTTTGGTGAATACATCCTTAAAGGGCAAGTCCAGCCCCAAAATGAAAACTTATATATAGGTAAATCACCCCCCAATGCACAATGTCCTGTTGCCCCTGTTTCTGCTTCCTGGTTCCAGTTAGCAGCTGTCAGTTATAGATTTGACAGTTGACATCACAGCCAATGACTGAATGTTAATCCCCTGTCTGCCTGTTATGAGCATGCCCAGGCTCAGTACAGGTTTCTAAATTGCTCAGTTTCCATGAGGCATCCAGAAGCATAGCAGGCATACAGTAATGAATTCATAGGACAAAGTATGATATATCAACATATTTTAAAGAGGCCATTCTTTCTAAAAGTTGTTCTTATGAGGATGGAGTTGTCTTATAAATTTAACTTCAACACAAAGTAAATCTGCTTGTGTTAAAACACGTGTTTTCACTTCAGAATTGTTTAAAAAAAACAACAAACCAGACTAATAGAAAATCATTTTATTTATATTTAGTAATATTGTTTTTATTCAGCAATGTTCATGAACAGCACCTGGTGAAAACTCACATAAACGTAAAAGAAAAAATATTTGTGCTCTTGAATTATAGTTACACAATGCCCACAAACAAACATGGATTCCATTGTTTTGCAACATAGGATTAAATTGCACGTGACCTTGCACATATTCCAGATTTTGTGCCAAGATATCATATCATTACAAATTTTCTATAAATAGCACCTACTCACAATGTTATGTTTCGACCAAAAATATCCCAGGATTCGTAATATTTAAGATTTTGCTAAGTGGGAACATTGAAGCTTTTTATGCAAATGTATTGATTATGTTTGCTGATCTGATTGGTTATCTTTTACTTCCGAGGTCATCACGGTAAGAACAATGACAGCTCAAATTTAGCAGATTGGAAACATTCCCGCTGGTGAAAAAGTGAGCAAAACAGTGTCTACCAACAATGAAAAAAATAACCTTTAGAATGATAAATGATTTTTGTTATTATAAAATACAGTATAAAAATAAACTCTGCATTTGTAAGATTTTTGGTGAACACGTTCATGAGAAGCACAGACCTGACAATGATTACTTGCTCGCAAAGCAAGGCAGACATTGCACAGCAATGCTTTACATGTTCGGTGACTAGGTTAAACACACTAGTATTTTCTACATACAAACATATTTTGTGCCATGTGAGTGAGTGAAAAAATAATTATATTTTTGTTAATATATGCATTTCACATTGTATTCTATATTACATTCTACATCACAAATTAAACTTTATTTGTTCATAAATATATGTCCTGTAACATTCAAAATGAGGTAACAATTCTTCTATAAAGGCTGATCAATTGGAATCACAAAGCATCAATTTGCAGTTTTTATTAACTAACCTTCATAATACTGTTTAGACCAAAGATCTTAAAGGCAAAATACTGTCCATGTTTTTCTACTTGGGTTACCCTTACATATTCAACAAGCTATGATTTGGTTATAGAAAAATCCTTTTTTACTAGATGTACTGATGAGTATTAGTCGAATCTGCCAAAATATGTGTTCTTTATCTATACATATAATATGCATCAAGAGTCGCCGATTCAATAAAATAAATAATTTGCTGTCACAGGAACTCAGAATAAGCTAAACTTTCTAACTTGCTATTTGCCATTTTCACATTGTTTTTCTATCAGGTAGGTGTCGCTACAATTAGATGGTGGCCCACATCTCTTTCTAAGTTAAAGGTACCAGACCACTAAATAAATTAAGGTGAGGTGGGCTTAAAGGAGCAAAAATAACTCCACAGAGCATAAAATTAAATAGAGCCTTTTTAAAACAGAAGGTACTTCACAGCCCAATGCTATAAAATAGCATTGCCAAAATAATCCAAGAAATAAGAAATGATTTCTCACTCCCAGCATTCTAAGAGAAATGGGTAGAGACGTGTTTCTTCTTTGTGCCCTGTGGGCAATGCATGTGTCCAGAACAGCTGGCACAATCACATGCAATATAACCTAATGGTATAGAGCCATTAATTTGACCTGCATACCTGACATGTTTTGATTTTGTCACAGTGGAAGATACAGATATATGGCTTTATTAACTAAGACGTGGGAGAAAAAGATACCAAACAGCAAGTTAAATGACAATTATACTTACCCCTACCATGCTCGACAACAGAATAGTGCCCAGGGTGAGGACTTTAAAGTGTATGTATACTGAAAAAATGACTTTGGGTCATTTTAATCTATAAATTAATATGTGTAAGTATCACTAACTGCGGTGTCTGTATTGCTGCATGCCTTCAATACAATACATTTTGCTCAGGCTCTGACCACTGAGCTGACTATTTTCCCACATACCAACTGTCAAAACAGGATACAACACACCAACTGTCAAACCATTTACAGCTACAGCAAAACGTCTTACAGAAATGCTAAAACATAAGATTGGATATCCAATGAAATAGGGGGAAGATCAACAAAAAAAGGTACAGTGATAGTTGGGATGAAGTATAGTTTCCACTAATGGGCCCTCAAATGAAAACGTATATACAGTTAAATCTCCCCCCTAAACTGTAATAGTTTGAAATTTTAAATATATATCTAACCTAAAATCCTGCACAATGTCCTGTTTTAGACATAAATTGCTCAGTTTCCATGAGGTATCCAGAAGCATAGCAGGCATACAGTAATGATTTCAGAGGACAAAGTAGTATATATTAATATATTTTAAAGGCAATTATTTCTAAAATATATTATTATAAGGGAGGAGTTGCCTTTAACTAATAGATCCTCATCTTCATGTTATTCTTAAAACTGCAGTGTTACTTACCTAAAGTTTCCTTCACTGCTCTTGTCCTCTCTTCATCGGCGATGAGACAAGTGCAAGGAGCATGTCTTCCTATTGGCCACATCACAAAGGCAGAAGAGTGACCACAGCAGCAAAAGACAGTTTAGGAAAGTACCACTGCAGTGTTTAGGCAAGTACAAATCAGGGGTGAGGACATAGCGATTTAGGTCTTTACCCTGAGTAGTCATAAAAGGAGCGGGGGGAGGTGATCTTCAATGGGATGCACAATGAGGTGGGTCAAAATAGCGATACTAATTGTTGTTTAACATAATAAAATTTGGTTTATTAATTGGTAGGTCTGCTGATTGACACCTTACCCTGGGCATTCCTATAACACCTCTTAGCCACAATCCAATCACACCTTGCATTTAGAAGGTCCCAAACACCTGGCTATGCTAATTGGGACTTTCCAGGGTACAAAATTGCCAACAGATTCTTGTGCAAGTCATTCTGAATTGGGAAAGCCAGCCAGATGACCAGCGAAATGTCTTCAAAAACTAAACTTTAAGTCCAGTTGATCTAACTGAATACAACAGATATACCATGACCTGGACAAATGAGAACCTTCACAAGCATACTTTCTCATTGGTTCTTAAAGGGCAACTATAGTGAAAAAAAAACTTTGTCTGTATACAATGTATAGATCACTTAGTATAAGCTGCCTTACTTTCATGTTTCTGTGTGGCTTCATTTCTTCACACTGGCAGAAGTTTGTACCAAGCTGTGTAGTCCCCCTCCCCTCTCGGTCTACTCCCCCTCAAGCAGTGACGGGCTGTATACAGAGTCCGAGCATTGTCAGTTGAAAGGACTTTAAATGAAGTGCTGACATCCTGTTGACCCCTCCCTTCCAGAGCTAGACTGCAAGCAATCAAAGTGTGGAATAAAGTAGCAATATGCTGAAGGGAGGGGCAGAGGGGGAGAGAGGAGGACAAGTGGTGCTGAGATTCTTTACAAGTAAGTTACTGAACTCTACCTGTTCTCTAATTTTGCTAATTGTTATTTATTTTTTACCTAAAGTTCATATCTCTCCCCTGCTTAGCTGAGATCATAATCACTGAAGAGAGTCAGTGTAACAGCACTTGTAGTGAGAGACCTTCACAAACACAGTGACACTGCTTGTTGTCCTATTACATTTCAGTTGCTTTAGTCTATATATTTCATACATTGCATTAACGTTCCATTTGAGTCACTGGTTTTGTATGTATATAAGAATTTTTTTTTGGGGGGGGGGCTGTTTTATAGTGTGTTATGCTCATATTGCTGGGTTAATGGTTTATTGATTGTGTTTAGCACTACAGCATTTGACTATATGTTGCACATGGTACATATAGTGTGGGTGAGAGAGTGTGTGACAGTACAGCATGGGAGCTTTGGATTGTGTGGGTGTGTGCCTTTGAGTGACAGATGAGGTGTAGCAGCTCCTACATATCACAGCATATTCAAAGGCTTATATCTCGGGGACTATGAAGAATTTAAAGAAACTAAAGGTACCCTGGTGGTTGGGATGACTTATAGGATACATTAGAAGAAATAAAAAAAAAAACAATTTTCTCACTATAATTGCCCTTTAAGACTTCTTATTCACTTCCAAATTAACAATCTCTCGTGCTTGTATACCTTTGACTTAATAATCATTTTATCATATTCTTTATTGTTGTGAAGAGACAGTTTCAGAATCTGGGACAATATTAAACTACTTCACTCTGGTCTTTTTATCACTGTTACAAAGAGCGTTTACTGATAGCTGCTTGCAGTTCCGATCCAAGTGAACATGAAATGGATTTTTTTTGCTGTAAATAGAGAGGTGCACAGGAAAGATTTGAGAACTAGTTTATCATTTCATTGCTGTATGTTCTAAAACATTATCACACTACATCTCACTACCTACTGTATACTCAGAGATACACAAGGAACAGCAGCCATGGTAATGTGAACAATGATGTGCTGCTGGGCAGTGGAAAGAGAACGCAGTTAATTTGAAAGGGGAGCAAAATGAAAATGTCACTAACCATATTTTGCGAGGAAGAGAATGTCTCATTCTATGAAGCATGAGGGAATATCTGGTTAACCTAAGGACCTAATTTGTTTGTTAAATTTGGGTATGGTAGTGTTATATGGTGTACAAGATGGATGCACTTGGTAATGGGACTGTTAAAACTTTTATATATAATTAAAAACTGAGGTTTAGCATTCTAAATGATGGATCATGCTGATCACACCCCATCTTTAAAAAACTTTGGGTATTCAGAATCCGGAGCTCTGAAAGTGGGCAGCTGGCATACAAAATGTTATGGAATGTTAAGAATATGTACATTGGAAAATTATTTTTTTTTAATTGCCTATTTCTGGAAATCATTATTCTTCCAAACTATCACTGTACCATTTGTTTGTTCTCTGTCCCCTATTTCTTTAGATATCCAGTCTGAAACATCTTACATTTCAGCTGTCAATTAAGTGCACTAGTATCATAAACTCGTCTGTTATGTGCAGATTTGCTGTAGCTGGAATGGTGACAGTTGGTATCTGGGGGCTGGGAGACTAAGCTTGAGCAAAATAAGCACTGGATTGAAGTCATGCAACAACACAAACATCTGAGTAAGTGCTGCTTACATGTATTCATTTATAGATTGAAATGAGGCAAAGGGATTTATTCATTGCACATACTTTTACAAGTTTTATATTTCCAGAATGAAAGGAGAAGTTTAACCTAAAAACACTTTTCCTAATTGTTCTGTAGATTTAAAAGTATGTATTGTTTGCCTTTCTAAATAGTATAGTAGTTTAGTATAGTATAGGATAAACCATCTCTATAAAAAATCAAAATACATGTCTAATCCGTCTCAAACCACTAGGAGCGGCACTCCCGTCTGCGCAATGTTAACTGCCCAGGTGCTTCACAAATACCTTGAAAGTATGAAACGCGTCAACAAATTTATCACTTAATAAAGCCTTAATAACAAGTCCCAGGAGTGCTCTTACTTTCAAGTTATGAATATACTGTATATATGTTTGTGAAATTACACCTTTATATTTTGAATTAGTAATAATTACTAAGGGAAGGAAAGACTCCTTTCTAGAATTGGTTTCTTTACAATGCTAATTTCAAGAGTTGGAGCTACAGCTATCAAACTCATTTATAATTTTAACTTTAGTTCAATTTTTAAATTTGTTCCGTGTCTTGTTCAACAAATAAAAGAATGGTACAAGAATTTAATTTCTACTTTATCTATTGGGATACTGAAGAAGAAAATGAACATTCTCTTATTTCTAAACTTAATATTTTAGAAAACATATTAAATGCATTTGATTTAAAATGATAAAACAAGGTATACTAGCCAAACACACCATTTGAGGTATCAACACTACAAATTAGGCTGTTGGGGCATTTCCTGAGATAGTACTATGGGTAGCCACACACACACTATAAAAACTAAATAATTTATTGTTAAATCTACCAGAAATTAAGGACTTTAAGAAATTAAGGATTAAAGAGATTTTCCATGTTCTATATTTTAGGTCTTAGCAAGAATAAATAGGATAATGTTTAATTTTCAATTGAATCATCTGCTTCTGTAATTTCAGCGGAATGATTAAGGTATATTTCATGTGCGAATGCATTAGCAAATAGGATTAATGCGAAAGGTTAACTGTTGGGGGTGTGCTGGATGGGAAACCCCATTTGTATTATTTCGATTGTACTTATGTTTAAAATATCCTGTATAGATCTTTAATATTTAGTGATCATATAAAAAAAAAATCAAATATTTGCATTTCATGATGCAGGATTGTATTTCCTGACTAACAAATTCATTAATGGGAACAGATCGCTAAAATCATATATACTTACAAATTCATTCAATACGTTAAGCTGTCCGTTTGAACCTAGATAATAAAGCCAATATGTAATGTGTGTGACCAACAGCAAATTTTACTCATAAAAAAGCATAACCTTGCACTAGAGTGTTTGTAATCTACGTTAATGACGTGCTGCATTATATAATCATTACTTTTTTGTGTGATTCACTGCAGAGTACACTACTAATATATTATATTTGTTTGATTAATAGTTACAATGTTGTGGTTTAATCTGCCACTAGCACATTCAGAAGGTACTTAAATTCCCCAGGCTCATGCAACAATTAGCACTCTGGGGTAATGCACAATTGATCAATAATCTAAAGAAGTTATTATAGTTCTAGGCTCATCAAAAGAAGACAGAATTCCCTGTTTTGGTGGAATCACTGAAATTATGTCCCCAGGATCAGGGGACAATTGATCTTGATCTATGAAGCTGGTTGCATGTTCTTGCCTGTCCTCGTATAAAGTGCCTATATTAAGTAAAGGATGAGTGGGGTTGCGATTAAAAACACTCATTGGCTCTGGCTTTAGCTGGCTAAGTGTAACACTGGATGATGTTACTGCTGTAGATGTCCTGTTGCCACAAGTTAGGAACAAGCCTGAAACAGATACATCTCTACAGCTCTCAGATAACGGTTGATTCTCTTTTTCAGTGTGAGTTTTGGGTTTTGGGTCTGTGAAAACAAAAACAATTTTTTTTATTGACAATTACAATTGTATTTTGGACTACCTAAATAGATCAGCCATTATACATAATTCGTTTTATTTACATACATTCCCCACAAATATTGGTAAAGGAATTGTTAAATTTAATTGTTAACAGGTCAGTTAGGGCCTATTATTAATCTCCAGATTACTGATAAAAGGTTATCTCTACTGGTATAATCAAAATGTTGGTATTTAGTTTTATTGAAGAACGGGAGGTAAAGGAGCCATGTCTTACATCCCGTTCTACATTAAAACCTGCAGGAGCCAGGAGAGAAGGTAAGGAACTTACTCGATCTTTCCTCCGCTGCGTCCTCTGACAGGTCCCAATGGAATCTGTTTTCTATGCGCATCGCACATGCAAGTGCGATGCGCATGTGGAGATACCCTTTAATAAACGGTTGATGGTAGTTGTTGGTCCACAATAAAACAGGTAGCGCATAACCAATTCGTCAGAGCACATCTGCAAACTTTTAAGATTTGCACAATCAGCCATGAAGAGGTGTTACAACCAATGTAGCAGTGATTGCTGGAGCTTGGGCCAGAGAGGGCCATAATTCTTACTCCCCCCTGCCTAGGGCCATTAAGGGCCAATAATTCTTACTACCCCTCCATCTAGGGCTGGTGAGGGCCCAGAATTCTTACTCACCCTCCTCAACAAGGCTTCTGTGCTCCTCTAGTAGCTGCTGCAACCAATGCAGGTAGGAGGCCATGACTTCCAGTTAAGCCCATGATATTTCAACATGACTAATGGCTCAGAATGATTGATTCTGTCCAAAAAAATCAGTCATGTTAAAAACTACAGACAATATTTAATTGCTAATGTTGACAACTACAATAGGGTAGACAAGATAATATAGTTGTTGTTTCCATTGTCTTTTGCCATTTTGTTTAGCAGTAGAAATATATATTATTGACCCTGTTTAAGTCTCTCTGTACTGGATAAACAAGACATTTCTGCTTGCTTTAATGACAGAAGACCATATGTATTATGAAAAAAGTACAGCTTAATTATCAATCATAGTATGACATAATTTTTGCAGAAGACTAACAGTGCTTATACAGTTCTTAAACTTATCTCCAACATGCCTGAAATTTTTTGCTAACTGTACAGGTGCAGTGCAGATTGCAAAGTATAATCCATTTGGGAAGTTAAAAAAATGCTTACTGTCCCAACATTACTATTGACTCAGGTCTGAATGAACATCAAATTAATGTAACAACGGGCAAATGTATGGCCAGCATTGACCTGAGAGGGTGGCATTGGGAAGGATAAGAGGATAACAGAAACAAGGTCTAGACAAAGGACCTTTACGAAAGTCAACATTGCCAATATTTAAATAATATCTAGCCGTATGCCTGCCATATACTTATTAAACATGTCTCTATTTCTTCAATTGTAATGGATCTATAGCCATAGCAATATAAGCAAGATATGGCTGTCTTAAGCTGAAGCTATTATCTAGCCTTTCCTTCCTTCCATTAGGTCGATTCTTCAACACATCATAAGAAATGGCTTAAACTAATAAGTAGTGAAATGTCAAACCATTACTATGTCAGTCATTATGCGTCAGTGTTACTGCATAGTAAAAGCTAGTTTTACCTTATGTGTGTTAATTTAGAGGGGATGACCAAAAAGTGAGATAAAATAAGATTTTCCCCCTCCATAATAAAAATAAAAAGTTCAAATGCTGTTTGCTCATACTTGCTGCTTTTATTATCCGGTGAATCACCACCCTTTACCCCAACACTCAATCCTCTCTCACAATCTGATTCATGAGATACACTGATGCAGGTAAAGTTTATAAATAAACTAAGAAATTACCCATCTCTATATTTCACGTAAGAGAAATGATACAATGCTTGTGAAGGTTCTCATTCATCCAGGTCATGGTATATCTGTTGTATTCAATTAGATCAACTGGACTTGAAGTTTAGTTCTTGAAGACGTTTTGCTAGTCATCCGACTGGCTTTCTCAATTCAGAATGACTTGTACAAGAATCTGTGGCAAATATGTACCCTGGAAAATCCCAATTAGCATATCACAGCCAAGTGTTAAGGGCGTAATTGGATAGTGGCCAAGAGGTGTTATAGGAATGCCCAGAGTAAGATGTCAAAACAGCATTGTACATGGCAGACAGTTGGTTTCTTAGGCTTGGTTTCTTTATTTTAAGATAATTGGGATTTTCCAGGGTACATAATTGCCACAGATTGTACAAGTCATTCTGAATTAAGAAAGCCAGTCGGATAACGTCTTCAAGAACTAAACCTCAAGTCCAGTTGATCTAATTGAATACAACAGATATAGAAATGGTACAACCATTTTAATGTTTTACAGATCAGCAGAATTCCACATTGCTTTACAATTACAGAAGTCCCTTTCACATTCAGAAGTGATTCTGAGCATAGTGTTGGGGGACAGCCTTTTTACATTGTCAAACGCTTTGGGTAGGGATTGGCTTCCCAGAGTTTATTTATAAACATTTTCCTGCATGTATCTCCAGAATTAGATCCCTAAGACAGTAGGTGGAGTGAAATTCTGTAAAAAAAAAAAAAAAAGATAGGAAAACATTACAAGGGCTGTTGCTCTCTATTGCCTCCTCTAGTCTAGGCGATGCACTGAGCCGATAATGGCTCTCAAAGATTAGGTTAAAGATTATGACTTAAAAGACGTTATCATCTTGGTACATTGGTTGCACAACACAATTTTTGCCTACAGCCGCAACCCTTGTTAGTTGTGTCTTGAAGTCACGTTAAACCTTGGTACACGGGTTAACGTGAATTTAAGATGGAATAAGCCAATAACATCTCTCCGTGCATAGCCCTAATTATCTGTTCTGAATGTAACTTATGTATCTAGAAGAAAGACTGATGGCAAACTGATAAATTTACAACTGCAAGAGGAAGTTTAATAGTATTACCTTTCACAGAAGATAAAACATTTTCTTCTAGGCTTATAAATCCATTTTCTTGGCTTTCTGACATGGCAATAGGCGCACTTTCCTGTGCGTGTGATGTAGGTTTTTTATTGCTAAGAAAATAAGGCTGTACATCTAGAGAGAAGTGACGAGAGTGCTTTTTATCTTCAGAGATCTTATAAGATGCTGGCTGAGGAGAGGCTTTTGAAGATGCTTCTAAAAGAGGGGCTATATTGCTGTCTGTTGCAGTTTTCCGCCTGAGAGGTTTAGGTTTTTCAGGTTTGCTATTTTCTATTTTCATGATGGCTAACTGTTCCTTAAAGGGTTGAGGAAGTGGGTTGCTACTTGGGATCCACTTCATTTTCTTTCTTGGTCGTTTTACAACCAGCTGTTCATTAACATCAATGTCTGCTGGATTCACACTGGGGTCCACAGTCTGAACACCTGAATCACGCATAGTGGGCGTGGTGTCATAATTTGACTGAGCCAATGCTGCCAGTAGCTGGCGAACTACATTGTCATACATCAGATCACTCTCGTTGGTAATGAAATCTAACCGGTTTAAGGATTTGATGTGGTCGCGATTTTCATTACAAAACATAGCAAGAATATTAATATCACAAAACTGTGACTTTTGCCACTGTCTTTTAGTCTTTATGCCGACCTTATTTAGTTTGTCAAAAATAAAATTGGACTTTCGAACAATGAAAAGGTGGATCAAATTTATGAGAATAATTAAATTCATTAAACTAAGAAGAAATAAATCTACTGAAGCAATAATTCTTTGGAGCTGAACTGATGGCAGTTTACAGTTTATATTGATGAGAAACCTAGAATTGATTGTTTTATGATGGGGCTCTCCAAGTGCACATGTGAATTCATTTTGTTTTTGGGTTGCATAATAAGTACTTAAATATGTAATTGGTATGATACTTAAAAAAATAATGAGTAAATGCCTTGCTAAATATAATTTGGCTAAGAAGTTACTACGACCTCTTCTTTCCAGGTACTTTTCAAAGAGGTTCTGTTCAGGGCTTTTTTCCTTTTCTGCGTTTTCTATAATTTCTCGTTTCTCTCTTTCTGTAATACCAGGACCCTTTGACTGAATTTGCTTCTCTATTTTGGGGGCTCTTCCCTCTGCTGCTCGGTGGTAGCAGTTGTCAATCTCTTGAAGAAGAAAGTTCAGCTCTGAAGTCAACCTTGTTGAGGCAAGAAACTCCCAACCCAATGCAGGTATATACATAATTCCAGCAAAGGCTAAAAGGGCATAGGGGAAAAATTTGTGCTCAAATAAAGAAGGCCATTGATCACTCTCCTCTCCAGGAACTGCATCTTTAAGCTCTGTCCAGCAATATCCTCTGGCATACAAGGCTTGGTCACGGGTAAAGTTGTGTGGTGTGTAACAATATATAGGCTCCTCTGTATAACAGAGAGAAAAGTCACTGCTGTGGGTTTAACCTACAAAAAAGCTCTGAAAAATAATGTAGATTTTATATTTGTTATTGATGATTACATTAAGCAGCATGACTAATATATCATTTTGGCATCATGTTTAGTTGAAAGATTGCTATTAACTTATTATGTCCCATCATCTAATATATATTATTTATTTTAAAGATATTATGCTGGGACACCATGTTTTATTCAGGAAAAGGGCATTTCTTATTTGATTAACAGATTTGCATACAGCACTGCATTGTGATTACCTTATGAATATAAACAAATTTCATTATGTCAAACAAACAAACATCAGGTCTTTCTTTTGAGTACATGAGAATATATGTAGCACCAGAATAAAAAGGCTTCCTCTTGACACCTCTAATACCTCGCCTTGACCATTCTTATTGCACCATCATAACCATTGTTACATTACTCAACCCATCATATCCCTTATGTGGGGCCACAAACATTATTTATCAGGAACAGCATCATAGCTTCAAAATGTAATGTATAAAAAACGTTTATGGATTGTGTATACTGAACCAATGAGCAGTGATAACATACTGCATAAATAATCACATAAGACACTACTATTTAAAGAAATTGTACACTGAAAAAATTACTTTGCCTCATTTCAATCTATAGATGAATACATGTAAGCAGCACTTACTCTGATTTGTTTGGGTTGCTGCATGACTTCAGTATTTATTTTGCTCAAGCTTAGTTGCATCATCCCTCAGGCACCTGCCAGACTATCTGACACTCTGTGAGGGCAAGCATGCTCAGTAATCCCTATGAGGCAGCATTGGTAGAGGGAATTTCCCACCATGGAGTTCATGTACCAACTGTCACCAATCCAGCTATAGAAAAACTAAACATAACAAGAGTTTATGCTACAATTGCACTTGATTGACAGCTGAAATGCAAGACGTTTCCAACTAGATATCTAAAGAAATAGGGGACAGATCAACAAACAAAAAAACAAATTTCCCAGTATGCATATCCTTTAATGAAGAAATAAATGCAATAGGCAATGTTAAAGCTTTCCCTTTTATTTCTTTTAGGGTTTTTTTGTTTTCCCATATACGCTATCCATATGTTGAAGGAAATCAAAACTCATTATTCTTATATTAGTAACTTAGATATTATTTTATATAGAACCAATGTTTCTTAAGATATAATATCAGTGAGTATTTGGACTGCACCTAGGCATATTAAATTATAATCCACCCCCTTAATGGATCCAAACTGTAAAAAATATTCTTGTATTGTCACGCTACTATTTAATCGTGCGCCGGTTATAACAACCCAACAGAGTAAAAGATACTGGGCAAGGGTTTTATCTACACAAGCCATCAGATACGGGGAAAGGTCATGAGCCTTCAAATAAATGGTTCAGTGGTGTAGCACAAAAACTTTAAGGATGGGGAGCTTTGGGATGGTGCCACATGGTGCTAACAAACAATGCTCAAAGAAGGGTGGGTGGGTGGTGGATGTTGTGTCACATCACACAAGGCTTTAGGGCTGGTACCCACAGGTGGATTTTTCTAATCATTTGAAAACATGGTCTTTCTGTTTGCTGATGACAAAAAAGGCTTGAAAACTTTAGGCAATTATGGGCGTTGAGGTGGCAGACGAGGCTCAATGTTGATAAATGTAAGGTGATGCATTTGGGGTTTAATAATCTTTGTGCAGCCTATACTACAGTATAAATGTGTTTATGCTAATCTCTGTTGGAGAAAGATCTGGGGACTCTAGTAGATAACAGACTTCGATGTGCCAGAAAGTGACCACTAGACATAACTAGATGTTGTCTTCTATAAAGAGTGGTATAGATTCAAAGAAAAATATTATTCTCCTCTCTTTACAAAGTATAGGTAAGGCCTCATTTGGAACATGCAGTGCAGTTTTGGTATCCTGTATATAAAAAGGACATCTTAGAAATAAAAAGAGAATGGCAACTAAATTAATTAGGGGGAATGAAGGAGCTTTACTATGCCGGCAGATTAGACAGGTTGGGGCTGTTTACACTGGAAATAAATGCTTGTAGTTGCACTCCAAACAATGTGAATTTATTCCAACCAAACATGAGTATAATGTTTCAGGGGTACTAGCCCCCTTCTTCAGGTAGGGGGCTAGTACCCCTGAAAAGTTGTACTCATGTTTGGTTTGGAATAAATTCACATTGTTTGGAGTGTGACTACAAGCATTTATTTCCTATGACTATACTGCTTCGTAATGGAGTAGAAGGCCTTCTTTAGTCTGCACCCACGCAGGCGGTGTGCACCTGGACAGTTTGGATATTGCTATTTACACTGGAGAAGCATGGGGATATGATCACTTTATACAAATACATCAATGGTTGCATTGTTCACCAATAGATCATACTCGAAGACATCCTTTTAAAAATATATCTCCATCCTAAAATTAACTTTTTTCTGTAGTGTAGGGACCCCCTCCCAACCCTAACCACCATGTTTAAATGTTGAAAAAGTGCACCAAGCTAATTGTTGGTCCCTGCCTCTAATACTACTTCTGGGAATGGAGTGGCATTAGGGGCCGGACTGGCAGCCGTGTCTGTGATTTAAAGTTTATCTGTTAAGACGAGAGATCCAGAGGTTGGAAGGGAGGCTCCCATGCACATGCCAGAGTCCTGCAGGAATACAGGGATACATTTTTACACACAGGAAGTCCAGTTTCCTGGACTTTGAGTAGACACTGAAGCACTGCAGGACAACCATATGGAGCAGAGAGGAAAGGTAAGGATTTTGTAACACTACACAGTGGGACAAGCAGTGGGTTACATTTTAGTTAATGGGGTGGACATGGAAGTTTCGTCTTCAGGTTAGAAAAAGTTTATTTACAGTGGAAACAGAAAGGCAGGGTACATACCATCCAATTTTTGGTTTGACCAATATTTTAGTATATTGGTCGATCGACCCAAAATATTTGATGGTATTGATTGTGGGCAGCCTTGACCATTGTCTGGCCGTCCATTGGTCCACATCAAATGAACAGGTTATTGGACGGACTGGGAAATCATGGATTACGGACCACACACTCAGTTGAACAAACAGTGATTCATGCTTGCTGACTGCTCACTATTAGCGTGAAACAATCTCATGGTGTGTACCCCCCATAAAACTGTTAAAAGAGAACTAAACCCAAAAAATCAAAGTTTAAGTTAAAAAGTACTTGCCTCAACATCCTTCTGAGCATGGAAGATTCCATTTAGGGGCCTTTTCTTTACCTCTATGAGCTCATTTTAGGTTCTGTTTGTTCCCCAAATCTGAAGCTGCCATTTTCCCTTGCCTGCCAGTACATTTGCCTTGATTACATTTTCAGCACCTGTGTGATTTCCACTCCCACCTATTAACCCCTATGATGTAGGAATATATTAAATCATCAATATTCAAATGGTGGTGCAGCTGATTAACACTTTCCTACTAGCAGTGTTGTAGTGTGATGTATATAGGTCTGGGTATCTAGTGTGTCTGGATCTGAAATAATGTCTCACCTATGGCTTTCACTCAACCAAATCCGATAAACAATAAATTGCAGGTGAAACATACAAAGACACAGGTCTGTAACTGTGAATATTGCACGTTTATTGCAAAACATGCGTGCTACATGTTTTAGACCCATTCAAGCACTTCAGGAAGGACAAGTGGGTCAGAAACATGTAGCACACATGTTTTTCAATAAACCTGCATTATTCACAGTTACAGACCTGTGTCTTTGTATGTTTCACCTGCAATGTATTGTTTAAGTGTTGGAGGGCCATATTTAAACTGTACTGTACTCGCTACTGTATGACCGTGGCAGTAGTATTCCATGCTGTAAACTATCGTAATGATATTCTACAGGCGGTTGTAGATTTACATTCGCTATCGTACATTTACAAGATTTCCGTTAGCGATCATAAATTAACGATCGCCATAACGATCGCTAAAGAAGGCGATACCACACCTTTATAAATATGGCCCGTAGTGTGAAGGTCTCTACAGAGCAGGATTATCCACAAGGCAACCCTAGACACCTGCCTAGGGCCCAGGAAACTTCTGGGGGTCCAGCTTCAGAAGCAGTAAAAAAATTACAGTCTATACAATATATGTAGCAAAAAAGGGTCCCTAAATGATGGCCCTGCCTAGGGCCCCATATGATCTTAATCCATCTCTGGGTCTCTCCCTGTCAGCTGCAGCAATATTAGTGGAAAGTGTAGCTTCTTAAAGGGGTATATTGGAGGGGGGAAGAGTGTTTTTTTATAGAAACCACATGGTGCAGAACTGTAGGGGGAGGGATAGTCAGGTGAACTTGATCTTACCACAGCTCTGTGCAATGGATTTCGCATCAGTGTACCTTCTTAAAGAGGAATGTGGGAGGGTAGAAAGAGTGTGTTTTTATAGAAACCACGCAATGCAGAACTGTAGGGGGACGATAGTGAAGTGAACCTGATTTTAGCACAGCTCTGTGCAATGCATTTCTCATTAGTGTACCTTACTAAAGGGAATGTTGGAATGTAGGAAGAGTGTGTTTTTAATTCAGCTGTCTGTATAATAACAACAAACTAGTACAGAGCTAAGCTAAGAAATGCATTACACAGAGAAATGCATTGCACAGAGCTGTGCTAAGATCAGGGTCATTATATTATCCTCCACCTGCAGCACTGCACCATGTTCTATAAGTGTACATATTGAAGGGGAATGTTGGAGGGTATGCAACTTGCAGCTCTGCACCATGTTTCTATAAATGTACATATTAATAGGAATTACTGGAGGGAATGCCAATTAAAGGGGTACTGTTAGAGGGATGCAAACTTGTTATATAAATTAATGCAGCAGGTGGGCTGCCTGTGGGATATTTTGCATAAACAAAAACCCTCTTCCAACTAGGCTTGCCTTTAAGACCCGGACACATATACAGGCCTATGTATTAAAAGTTCTTATGTTTAAAAATGGTGCAAATTGTGCCCCAACCAATCAGATTTTAACAACTTTTATTACATAGGCCTGATAATATCTACACAACAAAAGGTTGTTAGTATTTTCTTTAGAAGCATTATGCAGACTGATACAGTTTGTATTTAATGCAATGGTACTTAGCACTGCAACATATAGATTTAATACTTGTTTGGGTCTTAAAGGGAAAGGTGGCCTGTAAAATGCATTGCACAGAGCTGTGCTAAGACCTGAGCTGTTTTGTTTTTATAAGTGTCCCTTGTAAAGTGGTCAGTTCAATTCTACTGGGGTTGCCACCTTTCCCTATAAGATTCAAACTCTTAGGGCTACTCCCACTAGTGCGTTTTGGATTGCGGTTTGCGATCCGATTGTGCTAGTGGGAGTGCCGGCATGTAATAGCCTATGGGACCGACCCCACTACATGCGACGCATGTGCTATTGGAGTGCATGAGATCACCATTTTTGGTCTGTATTGCATGTGCTCTGCTAGGATAGAATTCTGGAAGTGCAACACCCATGCACAGAATCGAGCACAAGCGCGCATTATTCCGAACGTGTATCCTCCCTTGCACTTAAGTGGGGCCACAGCCTCAGAAAATTGACCTGCTGCAAAGCTAAGTTCCATTGCATTAAATACATGCTGTATGGCTAAACTGAAATCAATGCAGCTTGCATTACACTTCTAAGAGTTAGGCCACACAAGTGCGTTTTTCAGGCGATTGCGACATCGCAGCAACACACCAAAAACTTGCGTTTTCAAAATGAAAATGCACAAATTCAGGTGTTAATTCAGGTGCGCTGCAGTGTGGCTGTGCCCTAAATGTACATTGCAGCAATACACACACTAATATAAATGGTAGAGTGCAGAAATAAACACATACAAAGACACACAGGCTCATTTACCCAGAGACAATATTGATTTGGGTAAATGTCCTGTTCGCGATTCAATATCATGTTTGCGAATGCCCTTACCGGGATTTAACCACTGCGGGATTTTAACGCCAACTATTTGCATTAAAACTAGCGCAAACGTGATATTGAATCGTGAGCATAAGACGCGAGGATGATTTTTGCATAACCCCCACATCCAACGCTAATATGACCTTAAAGTCATGCTATCCCGTAGCGAATCCCATATATCTGCCCAGCGAGTCTGGATAAATGAGCCTGACAGTCTCTTGCAGGAATGCTCCCAAATATAAAGGGTTAACAAGTTTCTTACTAAATACATTAATAAGGGTTAACACCTTCCCCCACTCTGTTTGCAGGAAAATCTGCTAATAATATTCACTGCTATCTCTGATGATTGGCTGGGAGACACTGGCAGGTGGGGACTCTGAGTTCAACTGTTACAGCTTAGCATAAGGGAGTGGGAAACAAACACAAGGTAGCTAGTTAGCATGTGCAGAAGGTGTTTTGCTTCCTGGGCCACCAAGAAGAGGCAACACTAGAAGCCAGCCATGACATCATAGATTGCCAGTACTCAGAAATGTTCTATAAATGATTTCTACACTAAGAGGCTGAATTCAGAGGTGAGAAACTAATGGTTTTACTAAGTGACAGTTACAGAGTCTGTGGAGCTGCCTTTGTATTTTGGGTTTAGTTCTTTTTTAAACTGACAGATTATTTAATGGCAGGGTCATTGGAAAAAAATGTTGTTCCTTTTTTTTTTTGAATAAGGGCACGGCCACACTGCAAGGCAAACGCAATCACACATGGAATCGCATGCGATTTCATGTGCGATTTCGTTGCGTTTGTGCATGCGTTTTTTCATTAAGTATTGAAAAACACATGCGATTGCGATTTAAAATGTGGAACGCAAATCGCAACACACCCGTAAACGCGTGTTTTCGGTGCGTTGCCGCGTTTTCAATTATATGAAAAAGACGCATGCGCAAACGCAAAAAAAAAAAAAAACGCAGCAGTGTGGCCTAGCCCTAAGGCCCTATATTTTTATCAGGAAGGATTTTTTCCCCCTACTTAATACTCTTTTATTTGTGGTTTTGTGCCTTACTCTAGGTCATTGTAAGGCAGGCAAGGGTAAAAAAGGGATAAAAAGGTTGTACTATATGTCTTTATTTAACCTCCTATACTATGTTACTGTGTAACTATTAATTAAGTTGCAATGCAGAAACTTTCCCTAATCTATTTCCAGCAGTGTCAAGCCATCACTCGCTGGTGTCTCTCCCTGTCAAATTCTGTAACAATAGAAACTGATCATAGATATAGTTGAGAGACTTTCAAGAGATAGGTATCTTAATGTGACATGCAATATCTTAGTTAAGTAACTGGTACATTGCCCTTAACATGGTAGTTGATTACCTGTTTAATAAATAATGTAGCATTAATGTTACTAGAACAAAATAATCTCAGAATAGATGGCTGTTAAAAAAACATTTTCCCTGCAAAGGCTTCCTGAATCATTAGGTACACAGTTTAAATAAAGCATTTTCTCTAGTATGGCTGAGGGGGACAGATGGCCAATATAACATTTGTTATACAGTATGCACTGAATATAGAGTAATTTGTACACTCAATTGAGATAAACCATTTTTTAATTCTACAAAGGAAACCAGGTGACTCCATGTTGTATTTATTTTATCAAGCCGAATTTTGCAAAAGGAAGGTAATGGTCAACATTAATATTGTGTGGCCTTGTTTTAATGTAATGTTTTTGTAACAACAAAGAAGGCTTTATAGCAGAAATGTACTGCTTGATCAGTATTTAATTAATGATAAAGTAAGATACTTAATTGACATTTAATTTGTCAAATTTGTATTTAATATCTTAACTTTTAAAAGGAGCATAAGATGAAATTAAACAAAAATTATAAATCAACAGTTTTAATCAGGAAATATTAAAATGACTTTTCAAAACATCCTAATTTCAAGGTGGTTTTACACATGTTGTTTCTTTGCTCAGCAGTGTGTGTGTATAATTTTGTCTTTAAAGAGTAAGTCCACCCTTTTTTATATACTGTAGCCTACCCCCCAACCACCAACTTTGATTCTAAAACAAGCAGCAGAAATGTACTTACACTACTTAGTTCCCGTTGCTGTCTGTTCCGGTCCACTTCTTGTCAGAAGCTGCAAACAGGGGCCAGACCGGCAGCCACGTCTGTGATTGGCTGTGAGACAGCCGAGGGAACAAAGTAAAGTCGCATTTCTGCTGCTTGTTTTAGAAAACAAAGTTTGCGTTTGGGGGTGGGCTACAGTATATAAAAAGTTTTTTTTAGGTAGGGGATGAAGCAGCCACAGTGGATCTAAAGGGATGGACTGAGGGGAAAGGGGTGCTCCCCTCTGCATGCCAGCATCCTTAATGAGGACAAGGAACAAGCAGACACACAAACATCTCCTAATCGTCACTTTTGAAAGAATTTTGGACAGACACTGCAGGAGAACCATAAGGAACTGAGGGGTAAGGTAAGGATTTTTACACTACACAGTGGGGCCAGCACTGGGGCAAATTATAGTTTTGGGGATGGGCATGCCCTTTAAGAGAAGAAATATTATGTGTGAAGGGAAAAGTACCCTTGGGGATATTCACTACCAGCCACATAACTGCATGTTATAAAGTTTTGCAGCACATAGAGTTAAAAGAGAACTAACCCCAAATTTTTACACTCCAGAATCTAAACATATATCCTCTAAAAACACCAATAAACTGTAAAATAGCAATACAGTAAATAGTATTAAAGTAAATGTTACCACTTAAAGAACTGGATGAAATAACTGTGTATGTACAGTGACTTGCCACACCCCTGATCTCAGTCACATGCTCCCTTGCCTACTCTGTCCTGAAAAAGGATTGGTTAGAGGGTACTAGTGGGTATGAATTCAAAACAAAAGTGTGTAGTATAGAGGGACCAAAAACTCAGACAACCCCACCGGTATTGCTATAAACAACCGTGCATTTCGGACAGTCTAGGACCTAGACTGTCTGAAACATGTTGTGGTGTGCACAATAAATGCACGGTTGTTTATAGCAATACCTGTGGGGTTGTCTGAGTTTTTGGTTGCTCTATACTACACACTTTTATTTTGAATTTATGTCCAAAAACAGACATCTGGGCAACCAAAATCTATAGGAGATGTGGTGAGCTGAATTGCATTTATACTAGTGGGTATGACCAACTGTAAAAAGTTTTTGCAGTATCTTGATAGTTGAAAAGAATTATAGTTTCCAATAATAGGCAATTTAAAATAACTATTTTTTCAGAGTACATATCCTTTAAGAAAATAAAACAAGCAACCCCATAATGCTTGACTGTATCAGCAAAAGGTCCCAAATGCCCACTTAGCCTGGTATGGCAGATGTCTCCGACCCCCACCCCAAGGGCCATAGGAATACCGTATATCAAAAGCCAAGGTGAGAACATCGCCTTGTGATGAAGGGGTAAATCCCCGAAACGTTGTGATTTTGTGGTTCACTAGTTAATAAATCTACATTTGGAGTGAGACTTTTTCACCTTGTCTTTTGATATGCTGTAGTTTTGAACATTTTCAGAATGATCTCACTTTTGCTTCATAATGTTGTGGCATGGAGAAAGACTTTACCCTGCTGCACATTTGAGTTTATAGATCTTTGTGATGCTAAGACGGCCCATACACTTTAGATGGCTGCTTGATGGTGCAGATCGATCCCAATTAAAACTCAAAATTTAACGTCAAGTCTAATCCGTTTCCCTTAAATCAAATGCTTGATATCCCTGCAGGGGCACTGGGGGAGCAGACCTTGCATCTGCAGGGCCTCATTTTCTTATTTTTACTATGACAGATATAGCCTCCAGAAAACCACTGTAGATAAAGCAGGGATAGGGGTCCCATCATAGTTTTGCTGGGGGTCCCAGTGATTCCTAGTTACACCACTGTATCCCTGGCCAGCCTATCTAACAGAAAGCACACATAGGTATATTTTTTTCTGCCAATTTAATTTCCCTAACAACAGATACCCAACTAGTTCCTAATTGTGGGGTATCCTCAAGAAGGATGGGTTATGTTTCAAAGCAGTGAGACAATTACAGGTATCCACGTTCAGATGTTCAGCATGCAATGACAGCATGCATAGAAATTTATAATGTAAATCATGGTTTCACAGATGGGCTATGCCAATGTATTCAGAGAAATGATGTCACTACCTCAGTAATACATTTCATTTTACTATTGCGAAATGCAGATAAGGTGCACCTTTGATGCTAAAGTGACTCACCAGCAAAGTTTTTTGTGAAGACTAAGGTAACAAGGAGTATAGGAATTAGGACAGTGCCAATGGTCACCACTCTGTCAAAGGGAAGTTCAAGCTTGAGCTGCACCATAAGAGCTGCTAGAGAACCGGCTTTGTCATCCTGCTGTCCAGGCAGGATCAGTTCCTTGAGTTTTTCTCCAGCCAAAATAGCAGTAGCCATGTCTGGATGGTTATCAATGATATGTTGCATAAGCTTGTAATGTTCTGCCTCTCTTTTTTGTTTTTCTGTCTAGAGTTCACACTGTTTAATGGTGCGAGCAAGACCCACAGTGTAATGGAGTGAAATCTGCAAAGGCAAACAAAGAACAGCATGAATAGAAAGAGTAGGAAATGAGTGTTAATCCAGAGACAATGGCAATTTCATGAATACTGACATAAAATTACAGTAAAACTGCAGCCCTGGTGATTATTAGCTACATCTTCTTAAAGTTCATAGTTGACATTTCAGTTTATGGAATGGTTTCAAATAAGAGCAGGAAAAAATGAGAAAGTTTAACTTTCGGTTAACATATGCAAATGTGTTAGGGAATAGACATCCGCAATCCAACAACATCCACAATAAAGCCATTACACATAACTGTAAATTGCTTAGGATAAATAATTCTACAGATTAGATAGATAGATAGATTAACCTGCTGGCTCCTGGCTCCCAAAAAGACGATAGGCAAGACATCTGCCATCTACAGATTTCGGGCTGAAAACTTACATTTCATGTCACTGCAAGTCAGAAAATCTTTAAAGGGGCTGAAATAGATGAGCTATTCATTCACTGCATCCACAGCACTGGAAGTCAGTTGGAATATTCTGCAATGTTTATGCAACACAGCAACAGAAATCTGCAAGCAGAATAGAAACGAAAAAGGTCTTTACATGTCAGCCGTATGATCAGAAAAGGAAAAGAAAGCAATTCCATTTACTGCAGGCTACAGAAAGGAGGCGGGATCACAGACTGTATGCTCTGTACCACAGATGTGTTCAGCATTTCCCTTCCTCCCAGAGACAGGCTTTCTTTCCCATTAACATAGTACCTGCTCTTTGTACTAAATTTTGTGCACAGCTCGATGAATTACAGAGATCCTTCTATAGTCTGAACTATACCAAGTGTGAACATTACATCTATATTATAAAAAAATATTGTACATAGCTCAAGAAGCCACAGACACCCTAGAAAACAGAATATCAGCTCAAGGTCAATGTTCACTACACCTGATACAACTTCCCTTATTTGTTTACTAATACCAAAATACCATCCAAAGAAAGATGGAAACAGTATATTCACCTACTATGAGGAATAACTCCATAGGCACTCCCAAAGCCATATTCCCATACATATATCAGGTTAGTAGTCCAATTAACTAAACCCAACTAATGCAAGTTAATTCAGGCTGGAGGGCGGTTTTACAATTTATTAACCTATATCAAACATCTAAAAAAAAAATCACCATTATATAGTAGAAAAATATAGATATCCTGTATTCCTAATATTCCTTTTTAGCACATGCTTTTAGCTCTGAGCAAGGAATTGCCTGCTGTGGATTTCCTATATGTTACTGTACAGTATGTATTTCTTATAGGGGGGAAACTTGGTTTCAGACATTTGCTACTAGCTATACAGCAAAAAGAAAAAAAATTCTGCACCTTCCAAGCATGGTTAAAAAAGGTACAGCTGCCTGACGCATTTCAGACATGTGCCCTTCCTCATTGGCATAAACAGGGATACATACAAGTGTGCTCTTATAGGGACAATATAACATACCTCCAACATTTTTAAAGTAACAGAACACAAATATGCAGCATCAGTAAGTACCAACTTATAATATAAAAAGATTATAAAAAAATCACATAGGATTAATTAAAATGGGAAATATCCCACCTGACTTTAAGTCCAGAAGGGACGCTCATGCCAAGATGGTATATCCAGTATATTTTCCTAGTATCCAGTATTCTGGTCCAATCACCCCCTCTGTGTGGCAAAAGGATTTTTTCTATAACCTTGACATTAGGTCACGTACACCACTGGCCAAGCAAAGAGTGCGTCTTGTGCGTCCCCAGTGGGAGAGTGGGCATGATTGCAACATAACTTATGTCATTTATGTTACTTCTGGTACAGAGGTAATTAATTTAATTAACATACATACAGTGTTAGAAGTAAAAAGATGTTTATATTAGTCATAATCAGTATTAAATGAAAGCAATCCCGGGTGTAATTCTGTATATATACACATTGAATGTCCGTTTTTAGTGGTTATGGATAAATATAATAGTTCTGATATCTAGGAGGAATGGAACTATATGCAACTATATAGGTACCATTTTGGAAGTTTCTTAATGTGCACACCATGCACTTTAAAAGACATTCAGACACCTTAAAGGGGAACTGTGGTCTCCAAACAAGTTAAGCTTAAATGAAAGGCCAGTTTCCTACCTTTAAAACGAGCCATCAACCACCTCTCTACGTGCTCCACAGCCCAAGATATACAGAAATGACTGACCAGAAAGTTAATGGGTGGGAGGCTGACATGTGACATTCCTAAGGCTTCTCCTGCACAGTGCCGCCGGCGAGCACAGCCTCAGACTCCCTCAGTGTGTGAGGGAGACAGGAAATCCCTCCTCCTCTCTGCTATGTAAAGTCCTGACAGAGAAGGTAAGGGAATCTACAGCCCTTCTCTTTCACTGTGTGAAAACAGCCTTTTCAGGCAGAGTTCATGCTGTGGCACGGGGCCACAGCGTCCACGAGTGGGCGGGGCCACGTGGGGCTGTAAGATAATGGACCATGGGGGGCCTGCAACTGGAGGAACCATGGGGTCCAGGAATGGGAGGGACCAGGGGGGCTGCAAAGGGGAGGAGACGACACAGGACAGATTGACTGACAGATTCAGAGCAGGAAGCAGGAAGTGTAGGGGATCTGGTGATGCTGCTGCCATATCACACACAAAAATGTAAATATCTTCAAAACTATGCAAAATAAACAATGGAAATAAATTGCAAAAATTCTTAGGGGAGCAATTCCTATCAATTTACCTCAAGTCATTTTGGACCACAGTTCCACTTTAATTGTCAGACCCAGAAGAAGGTATGAGGACTTTTGTTGTTGGTTGTTGCGTGGAGGCAGATGATGGTGATAGCCTGTTGGTATGTAGTTTTTTTACTTGCTCGTGGAGCTGGTAAATCCTGGGCAAGATCATGATGCGAGGAGTCAGGAGACAAGCATGAGGATGGACACTTCCCTACCTTGAAGCTTTGTACTAGCATAGTGACATAGTAATATAGTAATTGAGGTTGAATAAAGACATACGTCCATCAAGTCCAACCTTTACTTACCTCATGAGATCTCTTACACATGAACTATCAAGCCCAATTAGCTTACCCTTGACTTACCTATTGAGCTTTTGGTTCACCTGCCTTTGATCTACCTGCTACATTCGACTTACAGAAAGCATTCTCTGTGTAACCTGCATACCGGTTCCATGCTAAATACATGGTTCACAGCAGTGATCCCTAGTTTATCCAGACTCGAGAAGCAATACATATGAGGGTTTGCGCGAATGGGCTAGTATGTTTCTGCTTGCTTGATTTGTAATATATATATATGCAACCTTCCCTGCCACCACCGTTTGAGTTTGTATTTTACTCTGGGGACACCCAATTGATAAAAACCAACCAATTTCATACTAAAACTTCACAAAAAAAAAAAAAATTAAAAAAAAACCTAATTAATTAATTAATTCATTTTTTATATATATCACATGTTCATACAGATATTTAACAGGTAAGTATTAAAACGGCTGGCTGAGTGGGTGTTTTACGCACCTCTCTTAGCCTCTGCACTCTCTCTCCACAGGCTGTCAGGCTGAAAACTGAAGTTCGCGCCCAAAGCTTCACAGCGGGACCAGCCAATCGGAGAAGGCTTCCAGGTAAGTAAGCTAACGTCACTATCCTTGGGCAGATCGCTGTAAGGGAAACCCTTACTAAACATGGAAGCCCCCATCCCGTGTATAAGAAATGGCTAGCCAGCCGTTTCATCACCATGGGAATGTTAAGCTGCACTATTAAACGAACACACAACATAATAAATGGACAATACAACAATTTAGAGGTTGGAGGAATTTGGCCGCAGCTTTAATAATTTATTTATTAATTTACTCACAAATAACCAGAGTTTAAAAATTCATTCATGCTGGTTTATAGCTTACCCCAGACTTGGAAACTTATGAACAACCAATATGGCTATAACCTCCATAGCCAAATTTATATATGCACCCTCCACACCATGGCCATTGCTTAACAACTGGCCAAGGTAAGCCTGTTACAAACAGTCCTCTATTAAATTCTGTAGGCCTTAAGCAAACTTACATAGGTTACAGTTAATCTTTTTACAACACTTTTCCAAAGGAAACAAATCTGGGACATTCAGCCATAATAAATGTGGAATTATTTCTGACCAGGCCAAAATTGTATTAGGAAACATGAATTTACTAACTAGAGAAATACTGAAAAGAAATATATAGGCTGCAACACACTGAACCCTGTATGCTTTGCCTTCATACAGGGTCTCACCCACCAGACACCACATGGACGGCACTGACCGATAAGACAGGAGACTGGTAGCTATATGTAACCATAGTTTATTACTGGCTATACAAAGGTCTTTTATATTAATGTCTTGATATATTATGACTTGAATCTTGACTGTGAGGTGTTAACCCTGTATGTGTTTTTAAGTGTTTTTATTATATCCCTTCTGTAAAAAGGACTTTAAGTTTGACACTATACAGAATGTTGCAGCCTATATATTTCTTTTCAGTATTTCTCTAGTTAGTGTATACATCTACATATTTATAGTTTTTTTCTGCACCTCTACTCTACTTGAGATTTACGCACAATGCAAAGTGCCCTATATCCTCTCTTTTGAAATTAGGAAACATGAATTTAACATGTGCAATATCCCTGCAGATACGCTTAATTAATTCAAAGGTTTTTAACACACCGATACCATTGCCTCCCAAATGAAGGACAATGATATCAGGACGACCCCACAAATTGGACGCTTTAGAAAGCATAGGGAACAAGTCCTCCCATGTAGCTCCCGCAGACCCATCCAATGAATTTGCACTCCTGAAGAATAGACCTTCTATTTTCCCAGAAAACGAACGAATGTCCTAATATCCATGTTTTCAGCCGTCTCCTGCCTGGAATGAAATAAAATTAAACAGACTGCACTGAGGAAAGACGAACATATGACTTGTACTGTATCTAGCTGAATCCCAACACCCTAACTTCTTTATCTTATCAGAGTGTATCAATAGAGGGCCTTGTGTTGAACTCTAAAAAGACAGACACTGGGCATAAGTTAAAGTTGTCAAATTTACCTAGCCATCTAATTTTATCTCTGCCTTCGGGATCCATTTTTAACCTGGCAATAAGAACCCTGAGCTTACTCTTGTAAAGCTGGATTTCAGAAAATTTAAGACCACCTGGGGTTGACTTAGAAGGTGAGACCAGCTTGCTAATTTTTAATGCTAAGAAGAATGCTAGGAGGAATGCTAACCGAAAGAGGGCAATTTCATAACGTGAACTACAAATAGAATCCAGTGAGGACAACATTTTTGTAAGTATATGGAACGTGATGGGTCTGAGAGAGTCCACAGTAGGTCTAGACCTAGAAATCCCTTTCAACAACTGTTTTATGATGAAAATATTATCGTATTGCTTACTGAAATTCAGTTTATAATTCCGGTAAGCAAATTTTTTCTTAATGGTGGCTGCTGCCATACCTAACACAAATAGGGAAATTAAAAACAACAGCAAGCAATCTAAATCACTCTTATCACCAATGTTTTATTTAAACAATAGCCATTTTTCCCATGCTGCCTTATAAGAACACCATGAACGAGCAGAAATCGATCTTCTTAACAATTAACTTCTTAATCGATCTTCTTAACAATTCTTCCTTTCTAGTAAGGAAGAATTAAACTGTTGTGATAAGGCATCAGCAAGATTATTACAATAACCAGGGATGTGGTAGGCTTTTATCCATATATTACATTGAAGAGATTTTAATACAATTTGCCTCAACACTTTAATGACCGCCGGGGATCTAGATGATAATGAATTGTACTACCCCCATGTTGTCGCAATTAATCATCACCATTTTATTGCTTAATTCCTGACCCCATAAGCACAGGGAAAAATAGATGGGAATTATTTCAAGGTAAACCAAATTGGACAATTCAGGAGACTTAGCCAACGATAGGGTCCACCTGACTGAAAACCAGCCACCACGCAAGTAACCACCACAACCAACGGAAGCCGCTGAGTCTGTAAACAATTTAAGGCACTCATTGTCTAAAAATTCGTCCTGCCATCTGGTGTTACCATTGAAGTTTTCTAAAAATATTTGCCAGATATTCAAGTCCTGTTTTACCTCATGGCCTAAGCTAATGGATTGCTGATGCCAATTGTTCTATCCATGAGCTGGCGATTAAATGCCTGGCCCATTGGTAAAACTTTACAAGCGAAGTTTAGATGACCTAATAAACGCCTCAGCTGTCAACTTTTTGAGCTTCACTACTTTACTAAACGGCAGAGAAAAGGACAGAACTACTGAATACTGAATTTATTGATGCCCAAAAATTTAAACTCTGTGCATGGTTGAACTGTTTTTTCGTTAGCCACGGGAATACCGAACTTTTCAGTGATGAACATAAAGGCTTTAAAGAGTTTTAAGTAGCAATTAGAGTGTTGGGGGCCAATGAATAAAAAATCTAAATAATGCAACAAATATGTTGAACCTGAAACACTAACAAACAAACTGCAGTAGGATACACCAAAGTCTGTTGCAAAAAATTGTTCCTCTTTATTCACCCAATATGTGAGATACAGGCAACGTTTTGGGTGGACCTCTACCCTTTATCAAGCCAAAAAACAAATGACCACAGCAAACTTAAATACAGTGTTACCTCCATCTTGTGGGCAGGACTATCCAATTAAAGGACAACAATATAAAAAAAAAATAACATTACCCCCATTACATGTCCACACTTCCAGCAGCTGAAATCGCTTACTTTCATTTACAACCTTGCTGCTATCCCTTAGATATCACACAGCAAAGATGAGCGCTAAAAGCCCACCTCCTTGAAGGCCCAGGGCCATCGTTAACATATCACTTGTCATTGGCTGGTGGGAATGTCTGTTAAAACCTCTCTCCTCCTCCTCCTCCTCCTCTGCCAGTCAAACAAACTTGAACTGTTCGA
This sequence comes from Hymenochirus boettgeri, assembly GCA_019447015.1. NCBI lineage: Eukaryota > Metazoa > Chordata > Amphibia > Anura > Pipidae > Hymenochirus > Hymenochirus boettgeri. The sequence goes on along the minus strand of CM033475.1, from coordinate 86,302,654 downwards.
TTGCTTGGATGTACAGCCTACATAATCAAGCTGACCAAGGGTGGGGTGGAGGAGTGTTTTCTCGCATGCTAGCTTTGAGTGACAGTTACAGGCAGACAGAATCGTTACGCCCCCTTCACAGTATGACTAATTGAAGGCAGAGAGAAGCTCAAAATCAGGGAGAAAATGTATGGGGAAGGCTGCTTACCTTTACTCTTTTGAAAGCATTTTTTAAAAAAAAATGCATTGAGGCAATACAGTTATCCTTTAATCATCATTAACACTCAATTAAACATGATTTAACCTGTGTTTAACCCTATGCATACCTATATACATACAATCCATTGCACAATTCCATATTAAAGTGTATATTATCCAAAAAACACCTATCTTCAAAGTGAATATTGTTAAAGTGCATGTTTATACAGTACATATGTATGCATAGGGTTCAACACAGGTTAAATCATGTTTAATTGAGTGTTATGATGGATTAATTGGATAGTCCTGCCCACAAGGTGGAGGAAACACTGTATTTAAAGGACAATTATAATTACCATTTCCCCGATCCATTCCTGCAAATTACCTACGGTGAGGACCTAAAATGCTAAGTCCTCACCTCTGGGTTCTTTACAAAAGTCCTGCACTACTTACTTGTAATCTCCCTCGTCGCTCCGGTCCGATCCTCCCCACTGGCACTGGCAGTGACAGTCCGGGAGGCAGCCAATGGGAAGACACGCCTCCTTGCAGAGTGCCAGTACTTTGCAGGAGTGAGGGGAAAGGAATGAGGGGGAGGTGAGTATAATTGTCCTTTAAGTTTGCTGTGGTCACTTGTTTTTTGGCTTGATAAAGGGTGGAGGTCCACACGAAACGTTGCTTGTATCTCACATATTGGGTGAATAAAGAGGAACAATTTTTTGCAACAGACTTTGGTGTATCCTACTGCAGTTTGTTTGTTTGTGATTATTGACTGTTGAGAAGCCCAGGTGGCAAAGGAACCAATTTGGAGGTTACAATACCCTGTGAGAACCTAAAACACTAGCTACTACCCATTCGATAAAAGTGGAAAATATTTCAAAATAGAAGCAAGATGGGCTACAGCCCATCGGTAGGCATTTATCATAAAAATATTGTCCATTCAATTTAAAACCCAAGATATGCCAAATTTTCAGCAACAATAGAAGACTGATCTAATACAGATCTTAAATTTTTAACATTTAATCTACAGCAGGAATGGGTATTAAAAGGTATCCAAAAACCTTGTTTAAACCCATCTTCAATTATCAACGCCTTCCGGTGTAAGCCCTTAAAAAGGGGAGCATTTCGTCCACTTTCACTGGGGTAAATAAATGCGTTGCTAGCCCTCAAGAACTAAACTTCAAGTCCAGTTGATCTAATTGAATACAACAGATTGCCCTTTAAATGGACAGAAGAATTTCCATACAGTAGTCCCAGACAGTAATAGCCAAATCCAGTATGGCTATTACTGTATAGGACTACTGTATGGATATTCTTCTGTCCATTTAAAGGGCAACTAATGCCTCAAAACAATACAGAATCAAAAGGCAATATTTTTAATAATATATACCATCCTCCTGATTCTATATTGTTTTAGGGCATTAGTTGCCCTTTAAATGTACAGTAATCCCATACAGTAACCCCCAATACCTTTCCACTGTAGATGTTTGGAAACTACAACTCTTTTTGATTATTGATCAAAATTAGTTTTTTTGACTTTAGTTAACCAGTATGGCTGCCACAGTAATGGATAAGTAGATCAGTAGGTGTGTGTACCTGGGTCGGGTTAGGGGTTAAAAAAACAAACTTTTTTGATGATCAGTCAAAATTAGTTTTTTTGACTTTAGTTACCCTTTAAGAATGGCTGCAACAGTAATGGAGGGGTAGGTCAGAAGGTGTGTTTACTATGCCCTATGGGGGTTAAAATAACAAACCTTTTTGATTATTGATCAAAATTAGTTTTTTTGACTTTAGTTACCCTTTAAGTATGTAGTTACCCTTTTTTTGATCTTAGTTACCCTTTAAGTATGGCTGCAACAGTAATGGAGGGGTATGTCAGTAGGTGTGTTTCTATAAAAGTAGAGAAAGTGGATACCTCCGGGACAGAGACTCCTGTAGACCGTGTTAGCTATAAAACGTCCAAATTTATTGAAAAACGTTAAAATACACAGACAGTATCACACTGAGAGGAACGCCACGGAAAAGGGGGGGCGTGGCCTGACGCGTTTCGCGGAACTTCCGATTCCTCAGTGTGTTTACCTATGCCCCGTGGGGGTTAAAATAACAAACCTTTTTGATTATTGATCAAAATTTGTTTTTTTGACTTTAGTTACCCAGTATGGCTGCCACAGTAATGGATAAGTAGATCAATAAGATCAATAGGTGTGTGTACCTGGGTCAGGTTAGGGGTTAAAAAAACAAACTTTTTTGATGATTGGTCAAAATTAGTTTTTTTGACTTTAGTTACCCTTTAGGTATGGTTGCAACAGTAATGGAGGGGTAGGTCAGTAGGTGTATGTGCCTGTGCCACGTGGGGGTTAAAAAAACAAACTTTTTTGATTATTGATCAAAATTAATTTTTTTGACTAGTTACCCTTTAAGTATGGCTGCCACAGTAATGGATACTTAAATCAGTAGGTGTGTGTACCTGGGTCTGGTTGAGGGGGGTTGTCTTTTTTTGTGTTTACAACCATAAAACTATATTTTATTGAGGATAAATCTAAATTAGTTTTTATGACTTTAGTTACCCTTTAAGTATGGCTGCCACCGGAATGGAAGGGTAGGTCAGTAGGTGTGTGTGTTTTTGCATGTTTGACTATATAACTAACTTTCATTGATGATTGATCAAAATTAGTTTTTTGACTATAGTTACCCTTTAAGTATGGCTTCCATGGGAATGGAAAGGTAGGTCAGTAGGTGGGTGTATCTGTGTCTGTGTGGGGGGTTGGAGAGAACCATTTGTATTTATGACCATGAAACAAACTGTTTTAAAATATCCACATTTGAGGATTGTTACCATTATAGTCTATGGGTAAAAATGTCCTGAAATTCACCGATAATGCCGTAACGCTTCCACGGATTCCTTAGCTAGAAGATAGCACACTTTTCCTATATGACCCGCACATCTGTATTTCATTTCATGTCTCTAGCTCAAAAACTGTGGGAGGAGATACAGTCCAAAAAAGCACAAGAATAGCGGACCCGTTAAAACGTATTAAAATGAAAGTTCGGCAAAATCCGCTTTAAAAGTGGTCTAAATAGCCTTGGTAACGTACACTTAATCACTCAGGGACCTGGGTAATGACCTTAAGAACACGTATCAATGCCTACAATACCTAAAAATTACATTCCGCTAGCGTGAATTTGAAAAAATGGTATTTTCGAAAATACGAGAATTTCCATAAAAACAGGGATTTCCGTAAAAATGAGGATTTCCATAAAAACGAGGATTTTCGTAAAACCGAGGATTTTTGTAAAAACGAGGATCCGGAACCTTCTGCCTGCACAATGGAGAGTTCTGTAAGGCAGATGTATGCCACACAGTACCTCCTGGCCAGGGGGTACGATGATTTCCCCCTTGGCACCTATCATGTGCGGCGCCGAAAGCGCAGGATTATGGAGGGGCTCCAGCGCCGGCTCCTGCGCCGCTTCAGCTACCAGACCACTGTCTCTACCCTCCAGAGCTGCTTTCTGGGTAGCTCTGGCTCCCTACCGATGTATCTTCCACGTGTATATGTTTGAAATAAAAGAATGATTTTATCCACACCATGAGCTGCATATCCCGTGTCCTCTTGTACTAAATTGCTCTACCCTCCAGAGACAGTGGTCTGATCTGAAGAGGCAGAGGCCTCATTATGTTCAAGCCATGCGGCAACTGATGGAAGGCAAGTATACTTTTTATTATATTACTGTATTGTAATAAGTAGTAAAATATTTTAATTCACTTCTGACAAAAACATATTTATTGTATATACCTTACCATTAATGCCATTACACACACCAAATTGGCCACATTCCCCTATATAGTAGTTTGCACACAACAAGGGAAAGAAGGCGATGGGGGTACTGGGTTACATAATGTCCACTGCGGTTTGCCACCATTGTTGTGGGGCCAGGCAGGCTTGGGCCCACTGGACATACCCCTCACCCCATTGGCTTCTCTCCCTCAGAGTATGCTTCGTGCAAGGGAAAGCGGGTGAACGGTTAGGAACAGCACCATTGAGTTACAGCAGGCCCACTGCAGTTTGCCAACATTGTTGAAGAGCCAGGCAGGCTTGGCCCCACTGGACATACCCCTCACCCCACTGGCTTCTCTCCCTCAGAGTATGCTTCGTGCAAGGGAAAGCGGGTGAAAGGGTAAGGCTTCAAAGGAACAGCACCATTGAGTTACAGCAGGCCCACTGCAGTTTGCCACCATTGTTGAAGAGTCAGGCAGGCTTGGCCCCACTGGACATACCCCTCACCCCATTGGCTTCTCTCCCTCAGAGTATGCTTCGTGCAAGGAAAAGCAGGTGAACGGGTAAGGCTTTGTAGGAACCACACCATTGAGTTACAGCAGGCCCACTGCAGTTTGCCACCATTGTTGAAGAGTCAGGCAGGCTTGGCCCCACTGGACATACCCCTCACCCCATTGGCTTCTCTCCCTCAGAGTATGCTTCGTGCAAGGGAAAGCGGGTGAATGGGTAAGGCTTTGTAGGAACCACACCATTGAGTTACAGCAGGCCCACTGCAATTTGCCACCATTGTTGAAGAGCCAGGCAGGCTTGGCCCCACTGGACATACCCCTCACCCCATTTGCTTCTCTCCCTCAGAGTATGCTTCGTGCAAGGGAAAGCGGGTGAATGGGTAAGGCTTTGTAGGAACCGCACCATTGAGTTACAGCAGGCCCACACTTTGTAATATGGAGTACTGCTCTAGTGCCAGGCAGGATTGACCCAGAGCTGAAAACATTAGAACATTAGCCACAGAGTAGCTGTTGCGGCTGTATGAGATGGTCAGAGTAGGTGACACCACAAAGGTGCCTCGTGGAGAGAGAAGGAAGAATAAATATGGAGTACTGCTCTCAGGCCAAGTAGGATCGACCCAATCTTAGAAAAATTAGCCACAAAGTAGCTGTTGTTGCAGAGCATTTGCTGTTTCACAACTTGAATGCAGTAGAGCAAGGTAGGACGATATATGGCCCTGCCAATAAGAAAAATTGCCATTTGCCAGCTAAGCTGGCATCAGCTAAGCCTCTAGGTGGAAAATGAGGCGGAAGGAGCAGTACAGGTGGCCAGGGGCAGGAGGCCTTCAGTCATGGGCATCAGCATCAGCAATAGGGGTGCTGTACTGAGATGTGATCCACGCCTCATTCATCTTGATGAATGTAAGGCGGTCCACATTCTCAGTGGAGAGACGGGTCCTCCTCTCCGTTACAACAAGGTTAGTCCTTAAAAGGACTGTTGGGTCTCAAGATGTGTGAATACAGGGGTGGTTAACAACAAGTGCTAAACCACCATACTGAAATCCACACACAGAAAGCTCAAAAAAAGCTCAAAAGCACAAAAACTCCTACACAGGTCTCCACTAAACACACTCCAACACACTGACAAAATGGCGCCTGTGAAGCAGCCTTTTATACCCAGGGGGCTGGCAATAATCATGTTAGCTGCCATTGGATAATTTGGGACATGTGGCTTGCTCCGTCTTCAAAATAATCCCCAAAATGCAGAAATTCCGCAAATTTACAAGAATTTCTCGTTTTTTTGAAAATTTTCAAATTACGAGAATTCTCGTAATTACGAGGACCTCCGTTTTCTCCGTATTTCGAAAATACGGAGATCCTCGTAATTACGAAAATTTTCAAAAAAATCCGCGGTTCGGAAGTTCGGAAGGCGGAAAATCCGGAATAATCCACCGTTCGAACCGGCCATCTCTAAGTAGGAGCTATCTTCCTGTCCAAAAGGTTTCTGCCTCCTATCTGGCAAGCACAGGGGAGCACTTCCCCCACCCTTCCTTCCCTCCCTTCTGATCCCTCCCTGGCCGCCCTTCACCTACAATATAATGATCAATATATAATGTAGGGCATACATTACCACCCCCAACCACTATATTAGATGTCTAATAAAAGAATTCAAACTTACAGCCCTTTGCCCTTTTATCTGGCAACGTTCTCTATTGCCGGCAGCCACAGCTGTGATTGGCTGCCTCTTAGCTGCCTGATTTGTATGTGAGGGAGACCAAACTGAAGAAACCAAGCCTGAATAGAAGTGGCAGGTTCGACAATAACTGTCTGTCAGGTACAATGCTGTTTTGACACTGTTATGTCTCCCTTGTTGTATTGTTCAAGAGCAAGAAAACACATTGGAATGTAGAGGGAACTTGATTTATTCACAAGAGCAACAGGTACATCAACTTTCTCATCCCATGCTATTCCCTAGCTTTACTCCTGATACTGCCCCTTTTTCCCAGCTTGCCTCTATGCCTTAAAGAAACAGTATTAACTAAACATGTAGTGTTACATCATCCCTCTTTTTTTTTTCTTTTTAAAGGTTAAACACAAAACATACAAATAGTAATGAAAAATAAATGAACACTGGCATTAAAATACAGATCAGTTTATTATGAAAGAGCTTATATTTCCTCAATAGCCTTGGTGGGGGTTTTCGTGGTCGGCAGGGGTATCGTCTCCTTGAAATGGTTCATCGTGAATCGGAGACTGACCACCACTCCTTGGTGACCTGAAGTATCAGCAGGTACATGGATGCATTCAGGTGATTGAACTGGCCCTCCTATGGTTGAGGAGACCTCTGACTCCTGTCTGTGCCTGTGGTATGTTTTCAGACTGGGGAGAACCTTAAAGTATGAAGCATTCCGGGTATGCTGATGTCCATCTCGCTGTGCCGTAATCATGCTACCTTTTCTGGCTATGAATGGTAAGGCTTGGGATTGTATGCAGAGGTTGTTTGTTAGTCTCTTTTGTAAAACAACCACCCTATCATTTAGACATGCATGGGAGGACTGAGCATGACGTCTTTGGTCCGCATATTGTTTCATTTTCTGTTTGGATTGAGAATCTGTTTCTCTAATAGAAGAGTCACTAGGTGGTGATTGTGTGCACTAGGGATTTCTGGAAGGAGTGTATGAATTGGCCTGTTAAAGACCGTTTTGCAGGAGGAACATTAGTGGTTGAGTGAGGAGTGTTTCGGTAATTGCGTAAAAATTTGTACAATGCCTGCTTTAGTGGAATTTGTTCCAGATAAGCAGGCTTAACTCTCTTACCTAGAGTACTCATGAACCGTTCTACAATGCCATTAGCTTGTGGCCAGCAAGGATTATTTTTCTGTGTTTAAATCCAAGATATGCAGCAAATTGTTGAAACAGATGTCATTAAATGGTGGCCCGTTGTCTGTCTTTACCACTCGGGGTATGCCATATGCTGAAAATTGCTGTCCAACGCAGGTAGTATAGTGGTAGCGCTGTGGGATGTAATGAATGAAATTCAGGATATCTTGAATATTCATCTACAACAACAAGTAGGTATTGTCCATCGGGTAGAGGCACATAAATGTCCACAGCATTTCATCCCAAACTGTTGAGGGTAGGAAGACATTGGAGGGTTCAGGTTGGAAGAATTGTTACTACTTGGCAGTGGAACAGTGCTGTGTAGTTTTTAACACTATTTGATCCAAGTTTGGAAACCAAACTTTTTCTCTGAGAAGTTTCTTAGTGCCAACAATGCCACAATGTCCTTCATGGGCAATATTTACAGTAGTTTGGCGAAGGGCCTGAGGTACTACTAATTTGGTCCTTTTAAATGAGATGGTCCTTAGCAGGGAAAGTTCATCTTTGACAGCTGCAAATGCCTTTAGTTCAGTGATGATTACTTCAGGATCAGGAAAGGTAGCTCTCTGGATTTCATGCCACCTGTTGGTTTCATTATGTGAATGCAAGAAGAGTTTTGTCCCGTTTGGTTGCCTCTATAAACATGTCCAATGTGAGTGCTTTTGGCACAGCGTGTGCAGCAACAAAGTTAATATATTCTTCGCAATAGACTTGTGGCCTCATCTGAGTAGTGGATGAGTCGTGAAATGTAATCAGCAGGATTGTATATTTTCCTGGACGATGATTATTTTGTGTTATTCCTTGTAGTCGTAAACCCCACCTTTCGATTCGAGCAGGCATTTTTGCTCTTGGATTTCCAATATGGAATAAGAGCCAAATGATCAGTAACAATTGTAAATGGTGCTCCATATAAAAATAAGTGGAAGTGTTCAAATCCCCAGACAACTGCTAGACTTCTTTTTCTGGCTGAGAATATTTCTTTCTGTAACTGTCAGATCTTGCTTGCATAAGAAATAGCTTGTGGGTATGGGTTTTCTGGTTTATATGGACAAGAATAGCTCCGAGTCCAACTGGACTGGCATCCACAATTAGTTCGCTTCTTAGCGCAGGATCAAAATAAGCCATGATAGTGGCAGAATTAAGTTCGTTTTGATTTGTCTCAAATGATTTTTGGCATGCTGATGACCATTGAAATGCACATCCTTGTTTGGTGAGGTCTCGCAAAGGTGCACTGATAGTGGAGAAGTCCTTGATGTACCTAGCGCAGTAACTGGCATGCCAAGAAAGAGCGAACTTCATAACATCATTTGGGATTGTAGTTGATTTTTGCCTGTACTTTTTTAGGATCAGGTTGCATCCCAGCAGCAGAAAATATGTGGCCATAGATTCCAAGGTGATTTGTGAATTCACATTTGTCTTTGTTGAGTGTAAGTCCTTGGGATGATAAGCACTCAAATACTGCGTGTAGGGCAGAGTTGTGGTCATTCTTGTGTTTTTCCAAAAAACTAGAGTCATCACTGTAATTGAGTGCATTAGGATGTTGAATAATGTTTCTTATTGCTTCCTGAAAAATCTCCAGCAGCCGAGCAAACACCAAACGTTAGTCGTTTGTATCTTCGCCGACCAACATGTGTGGAAAGGTAGTTATGTATCTGGATTCTGGACTAAGTTCCAGTTGGTGATACCCTTATTGAGATCCAGTTTAGAGAACACGGTGGCTCCATTTGGAGTGAATAACATCACTGAGGTTGGAGAGAGGTGTCTCTTCTCTGTATAGCAGTGTTTGGAAGACGCATGTCTACAAATTTTTATTTTGTTGGATCTTTGGGTTTAGGTACAGCACTATGGGAGAAAACCATGGAGTGGGGCCTGAACAGTTTCAATGATGTCTGTTCCTCTAAAGACTTTAGTTCGTCTTCAATTTGCTTCCTCAAGTGAAAAGGAATTTGTCTGTGTGGCTGTGATTGGACGAATGTCTTCATCAATGTGAAGGTGAATTTGAAAATTCTTTAGTTTACCAAGGCCCACAAAAAGATTGGAGACTGTACTGTCAATAGTGCTTGTACATCAGAGACTGTTGGGTTAGCTACAGTGTGAACTATATTGATGAGTCCAAGAGTTAAAGCTGTGTGATGCTGAGAAGGCAACCCCCAGAGCCTTGTAGTACAAAGAAAGTTGTAGTATAGGTTTTATTCTTGTAGTAAATATCTGAATCAAATTACCTATTGTTGGCAAAGGAGTTTGAGAGCCATAAGGAAAAATTTTGGTTTGTACAGGTATCAAAGCAGGTTTAGTATTCAGTTGGCAATATGTACACATGTCTATAATGTTCACAGAGGCTCCTGTGTCATAGTAAAAGCAAACTGCAGTGTTAAGGAGAGATATGTGATGATGGGGGAATGTACAGTTGTGCGTGGATGTAATAAACACATAGTCACTGCAAACAGTGGTGACTCATCTCCAGAATTTGGCTGAATGTATTTGACTTGTGCTGAGTCAGTGTATGTGATGTGCGTAGGGATGACTTAGGAGCAGATTTACATACAATCGCACAATGATTCAGTTTTCCACAATTAGACATTTACGTCCTAGAGCAGGACAGTCACCATTATGGAAATGTTTTCCACATCTGTAGCACATCTTTGAGCAGTCAGTGCCTGTAGTTTTGCGTGTAGTGTGCACAAGATTGCACACCTGTGCATCAGTGCCCTCCTCTATGGCAGCAGCTTGAGTCTCAGAAATTTCCAGGGAAGTGCCATGTGTAGAAGATCCTGCAAGCAACAATCTGCTTGTAAAGCTTTGCGCCGTAGCTTAGATGATGTGCAGGATACAATGATTTGTGATGTGATTTCATCATCAACATCAGCGAAATTGCAGCTTTGTGCTAATTGTCTTAAACGGGTGACAAAGGAGTCCATGGTCCTGGGGTAGTTGTTTAGCAATTTGAACTTGTATCTTTCATATCTGATGTTTTGCTTAGGATTAAAATATCACGTTAGTGCTTTAGAGCATTTTGAGTAGTCAGTAGCACTGTCTGTAGGTAAGGTGCAGTAAATGTCCTAAACAGCAGAACCAGCATAATGAGTATAAAGCTCTTTCTTTTATCCTCTGTGATGGCCATGGCCTCCAGGAATTGTCAAACGAGAGTAGCCATTTTTTCCAGTTCTGTGCAAGATATTGGTATCAGACAAATCAAGTTGGGGAAGGTGTGGAGTTTGTCAGCCATATTAACTTTACTTTTGAAGCAGCAGTGATAGAGTTAACTGAACAGTGCAGAAGTAGAATGAGAGCTGTGCAGTCTGCTGTAGATGGACAGTGACAGGTAAGTGGAGATAACTGGGTCCTGTATGTGGAGGATGGTACAGGTAGTCACAATGGTAAGTATGCTGGTACTCACAGGGTTAAAAGTCTTTAATCCTCGTCGCCAGTTGTTATGTCTCCCTTGTTGTATTGTTCAAGAGCAAGAAAACACTTGGAATGTAGAGGGAACTTGATTATTCACAAGAGCAACAGGTACATCACACTTTCTCATCCCATGCTATTCCCTAGCTTACTTCCTGATACTGCCCCTTTTCCCAGCTTGCTCTATTGCCTTAAAGAAACAGTATTAACTAAAAATGTATTCATGGTACAGGACACCTTACCCTGGGCAGTTTCGATAACACCCCTTATCCTCAATGCATCCACACCTTGCATTCAGAAGGTACCTAACACCTGGCTGTCATATGCTAATTGGGACTTTCAAGGGTACCGTATATACTCGAGTATAAACCGCCCCGAGTATAAACCGAGGTACCTAGTTTTAGGTAAAAAAGGAGAAAAAACACATTGACTCGAGTATAAACCGAGGGGGTAGTATTTGCCACTTAAGATGTTTGGAAACTACAACTCCCAGCATGCTTTATTGCTGGGAGTTGTAGTTTTCAAACATCTTAAGTGGCAAATACTTGCAAATAGGGGTAATTTGTACAAATAAAGAAGGTTTTACCCTTATTTGTAAATATTGCCCTCCCTGGCGTCCGTAGTATTCTCCTACTTTGTCCGGCGGCCGCTCGCTCCTCGCTCCACATCCTCAGTGCGCATCCGGATGATGTCACTACTCGGCGCCGCAAAGTGAGAGGCGCCGGGTAGTGACATCATCAGGATGCGCCCTGAGGATGCGGATCGCGCGGCCGCCGGACAAGGTAAGAGACAGGTTGACTCAAGTATAAACCGAGGTAAGATTTTCAGGCTTTTTTTAAAGCCTGAAAACCTCGGTTTATACTCAAGTATATACGGTACTTATATCGCCAACAGATTCTTGTACAAGTCATTCTGAATTGAGAAAGCCAGTTGGATGACTAGTGAAACGTCTTCAAGAACTAATCTTTAAGTCCAGTTGATCTAACTGAATATAACAGATACATTCGTAATATAACACCTAATTTGTTTACTCCCCTCTCTACTTTATTTGGTCATTTTTGCTCTGGGCCCCTGTCACGTTGCATATACATCCATTTATCCTGGGGTGGATTCGAGCTCAAGACTTCGGCGTTGCAAGGCCATCAGTGCTAGCCACTGAACCACTGTAATAATAAAGAGTTATGCAGAAGGCTAGGAAGAAGACCATGGTGGTGGATCCAGATTCTAAAGAAAAAGCTGTAAATCATGGATCAAATGTGTAACTATCTACTAATTGTGGGTGGATAGTAAATAATTATAGTTTTGGAACAGGGAGGACAATCATTTTTTTCCTGTTATCAGGGATCTAAAAATGAAATCTTTGGTAAACAGCACTGATGCATTTGAAAACATTGTTCCGCAGTCAGAACTTGGTGATGGGCCCCCCCAACCCCGATGCAAACACAATTTTGCACCGCATCTACCCCTCCACAATCAGAGCAGGGGTCAGTCTTCTTCCAACCCCTCCCCACATACCCCAATCCCCTTGCCCTCACCTTACTCTCTCTGAGGCTTTCTCTGTCCTGACTGACCTGGGGCTGCACTTCTTCATATTTCTGTTCCATGCAGAGGCAGCTTGCCTCTTGCCTAGTTCTGCAACCGCATCTTGAACTTCCGCTCCATGTTCCTCCAGGTTCCAGTGGTTCCTCTACGAGCGGCGCGCGCCACCAGCCCTGTGCTGCGCATGCGCAAGAGGCGGCCACAAGAGAAAATGGATCTAGAAGTGGAGAAATTAGGTTGCCTGTGCCCGGGTCCCCAAGGTACACGGGCCCGGTCACGAGTGTGGCCTTGGCAACTCCGGTACCTACGCCACTGTCTATAGTTATTTGGAGAAAATGGGCTTGTAGCTTGTGTAATTAAAAGTTTTTAAGTCGGAGAGATTGTGCAAACCTATATATTTAAATTTATTAGAACATTTTTCTACATTAATGTAATGTATTAATGCATTAATGTACTACCCAGAACTTGTCACTAGATGGTGCTTGCAAAAGAAAATCTTAATTTTCTGGTCACAGCTGCAACAATAGCAAAACGTTTTTTTGTTGTTTTTTTAAGTTTGTTTAGACAAGTGACTGCAACTGGTATCCAAAGCAAACTAGCAACTATATCATGGCCAATTAAGTTGGGGGATAGGGATAGGAAGTGGTCAGGATGACAGAGGCTATACCATGATACTGCTAAAATGAAGGAAATGGTTTTGGTAATTGTTAGTCTCAACAAATTTGCAAATAGAGGAAGGAAGATGAGTTAGTTTAATAGAATATGACACAATGAAATGTAAGCCCCTGGTGTAGTATGTATTCAATACTAGCCTCATTTTTTATTTTGACATTTCTTCCCCTGAAAATATAATGCAACTATCACTATTTTGATTATATCCGATATCTGAAACAATATGTGCTGATAGGGCATGCCCAAAACAAAAAAATTGTCAGTTATCTGGCTAGAGCCCAAAATGGTAATTTTACCAGTTTATTACATGCATTTGAAACCAGATATTTAATAATAAATGATATTCCTTTCTGGCAATGGTATCTACCTTCTCCCTCTGCTCAGTGAGCTTTTTGCAAGCTTGAGCATGTGCAGAGGGACAGCAGGTAAAACAAGAGTCAATCATTGGCTGTGATGTCAGTTGTCCCTGCCTTGACTGACTGCATGTAAGGAGGGGCCATCAGCAGTGTGTTTAGAGGGGATTACCAGTGCCCAGTATCCCCCCTCCTTCTGGCACTATACTGTGTCTCTGCTAGCACTTCACTATGTAATCTTCCCCTTCACTATGTAGCGAGCTTCCAATCAGGGAGCTCGCTACATAGGTAGGTTGCGGTGGTGTCCTTGCTCTGTGTGCATGCACCATTTAGTCAAAGGAGTTAGAAGGTGGTAAAGAGTCTGCAGCACAGTTTGTTGAAAACTGTTTCCAGCATGCTTGTGGAATAAATATCTTCCTTAAAGGACAACTAAAGCCACAGAACAACACTGAACCAGAAGGCAGAACACCTTGATAAAAAGCCAGAAATCAGTGTCTTACCTCTCATTTTGATATGAGTGCTGGGAAATTTACCTAAATAGTATATGGTTTTTGCTTAACATCACAGCATTCTAATGTCACACAGTCTGGTCAATGACCATTATGTTCTGCCCATGCTCATTCCTTAGCTGTGGCAGAAATTGTTACAGTTGGTCACACCCATTAATAATCTCTAGCCAATCCTTTTACAGGACAGATAAAGCAAGGAAGCATGTGACTGAGGTCAGGAGGTGTGGTCTGACACTGCACATACACACAGATACTTCATCCAGTTCTTAACAGGATTACATTTACTTTAATACAATTTACTGAAGTCATATTATATAGCTTATTGGTGTTTTTAGGGGGGTTGTTTTCAGATTCTGGAGTATAAAAAAATGGATTTAGTTCTCCTTTAAGGCTGGCAGTGAGGAGAGAAAGGTGAAAGGAAAGGAGGAACTGCATCTCTTAAAGGGCATCTATAGTGAAAAAATGAACTTTTTTTTCATTCTTTCCATGAGTTCTATAATTCCCCCAACCCCCAAAATGTCATCACTTTGTTCAGATTCCCTCTGTGACCTGAGATACACAAGTTAGAAGAATACTGATTGCATTCCTGTACTCCTACTTGTACTGTCAATCAAATCCCTGTGACGTGATCCTCTTCCCAGCTCAAGTCCCTCCCTCCTCCATGCTCTGTAATAGACATAGAGATAATAGCATTAGCAGGGGGAGAGAGGTAGCTTTGATGGCAGAGTTAAGACTGCACTTGACCCCCCTTCTTGATAGACTTAACTGATTGATGATTGGTCACAAAGAGATAGATCAGGACACGGAGAGATCCGTGTCTCCAGGACAGCTTGTTTTCTATTGGCCACTGTGCGTGGGTGTGTTTTTCAGGATGTTGAACTTTTAACTCTCACTGCACATGATAAGCTTGTCAGTTAGCCAGAGTTGAGACATGGAGGAGGTAGCAGAGGGGAGGGGGAAGGGGGGAGTGCTGCACACAGATCTGACACCATGGTTATACAAAGTCACTTACAAAGATAGGATTAAGGCAGCACAGAGTACATGAATTTAACTTTGCAATGGACCAATGTGTTTTTTTCACTATAGATGCCATTTAAGGTAGGGCTTTTTATGGATGCTGGGGAATGTATGCGGTTAAAGGGGAAATAAAGACTCCAGATAGCAAAAGAAAGAGAACATTCTCAAAAAAACAAAAGCTGTGTCTCCCCTCTCCTTTTGCTGTGGATGATGGGTGCTCAGCTCCCATAATTCACCTTATCTGGGATACTTTTCACAGGAAGCTGCAGCCTTGCTAGCCTGGAAGCTGGCAGCCAATCATTTTACAGCTCAGAGATTAAACACAAAGGCTACTAAATTGCATTTTCATTCAATCTCTATCTTTTGCCTGGGGAGGTGAGTAGTGTTGTGGCCATCACTGATTCAGTCTGGTGGGGTTTGTGGTGAGGGGATGGGTCCAGTGAATTGTGTGTAAGGAAAGCATTGTTGTGGCCAGCAGTCTCAATCTGTGGGGTGAGGGTGTGTTGTGGTCAGGGGATGGGTCCTGCAATCTGTTTGTGTAAAGTGAGGAGCAGGGTTGTGGCCAGCAGTCTCAGCTGTCTGTGGGATGAGGGCAGTGGCGTAACTAGGAATCACTGGGCCCCCAGCAAAACTGTGATGGGGCCCCTATCCTTGCTTCATCCACAGTAGTTTTCTGGGAGGAGGCTATAAAAAATAAGAAGATGGGCCCCCCTTGGCTCCCGGGCCCGTCTGCGGTTGCTCCCCCAGCTCACCTATAGTTACGCCCCTGGATGAGGGGGTGTTGTGGTCAGGGGATAGTAATCTGTGTGTATAAAGGTGAAACTCCTCGGTGACTTCTAATATCCTTATAATTTATAGTAGGGGATACCTTATTCCTTATAATACGAGTGGTACTCAGAGTTTCTTGACCTTCATAACTCAAGTCGTTCCGTGTCCTTGTTCCTTTTTTATGGACACAGAACTCCTCAGTGACTTCTAATATCCTTATAATTAACAGTAGGGGTTACATTTTTTTACATTTTCACTATATAATCCACCCCTTCCATTAAAGGGCAAGGTAACCCACACAGGAATCCCCACCCCTTGAAAATCTTGCACTTGCCCCTGGCCAGCTTACTCTGCTAAAATGAGAACAATACTTAAAATAATTGAATTTAAATACCTGGTAAGTAATGCAAGGACAAAATATATCAGTTCGAATAGGGGGCATGTAACGTTAAGTGTGAGATTAGACAATTAGACATGGGTGCAGCTTTACGAATACAGATGCTCAATGGAAAAAAAAACATAAAAAGACTGAGGACTGCTGAACTGGGAATTGTGAAAAAGTGAAATGACTAAAGCATTCTGAATTGTCAAGCCAAAATGTTTTTGCCCATATACTGATATTTGAAGTGCACACTTGACTAATTGTCTAATAAGTTTGTCTCATAAAAACTGGAACAATTGAGTTTCTACATGCATACATTCTACATACATAGTGTATGTAGGAACCTAATCCAACGAGCCTCCATTTGTAATAATGTGCGATTTCTGTCCTCACCTTTTCTTGTTACTTGATGATCAATTGCCATCCACTTGAAAGTAGCGAAAAGTGTATTTTTGCGTTAAGTTCAGCCACTCCAATTCGCCAAGTCTAAGGAGGTGAAAACGCATAAGTGGTCATGTATTTAGCCTGCCAATGGGACCATGGAGGTGTCAGTACATTGTGGAGTGTTTCTCAATACTAATAAGTACCCAGGGGGATGTTAGACTATTTTCCATCATTTACTGTAATACGATCTGAGATTTCGCTTTTTTAAGGTTAATTTTTCGCTTTTTTAAGATTTTCTTTATTTACCAATAAAGTCAAATGGGGGTCTGGGGGACATATTTATAAAGGGGCATTATTTTTGCTTTTTTCCCACCAGCCTTTACCATCATTTTTTAAACTTTCAACTTTTCCTTTCATCAAAGTTATTAAAAAGGCAAATTTTCCTCAAAAGCAACAACTATCTAGCAAAAAGTAGCACTAATAATGCTGAAAATGCTCAGCACATATGATGGTAAATAGGCAATATGCAATACTCCCTGGTGGTTTTTCAAAGTAGTATAATTGTTAAAGGCATGTCCACCCCCAAACTTATTTCCCCCCTCACTGCCCCCCCCATGTAGTGTAGTTTAATCTCTTACCTCACATCTCAGCTCCATAGGGTTCTCCTGTAGTCCCCCCCCCAAAGTCCCAATAACTAACCACCAGGAGGATAGCAGGGCTCTGCTACCTGGCCTCCTGTGGATATTTGCCATGCGTACTGCGCCCTTCTCCCCCCCCTCCCTCCCTCCCCCTCCCTCTCACTCCCTCTCCCTCCCTCTCCCTCCCGTCTGCTATCCCTCCCCCTAGCATAAATCCCCTTTAATATATCCTTCCCCCTGGTCCCCCAGCCCCAACCGCATAATTTTTATTTTTAGAAGCTCCCAAACTTTTACTTACCTCTCCGCTTTCCTCCGCTGAAGTTTAGTTGCCGGCAGCCGCATCCATGATTGGCTGCCGCTCAGCCATCACAGACGCGGCTGCCGGTCCCGCCCCCTGCTTGCATTTCCTTGCAGCAGCAGGCCGGGAGCGCCGGAGGACGAGGGGAGTAAGTAGATTTTTGGGGCTTTCTAAAAAAAAAAATAATGCGTTGGGCTGGAAGCCCAGGGGGAATCTTATATAAAAAATTGAATTTTAGGGTGGACTTGCCCTTTAATACACACTGAACACCTATCTTTGTTATTTAAAAATAGCCTAACACATGTGGTATTTTTTCCAGCCAAAGATATAAATAGTATAAAACTCAAAATGATAATTTTCTCTATTTTATTAATAGGACACATTTTTTAGTATTGTTTATTTTCAGCAAACTGCAGCTAATTATCAAACCAGTTCCATTAACATACCATAGTGCTGTGTAAGAAATGGTCATGTTATGGAACATTCCAGTAAGTAATGATGATTGGTGAAATTCTGGTAACTGCAAAAAATGCAACAAAAGGGAGAAAAGGGGCAAAAAGGCGAAATTTCACCTATTTATAAATAGCTTTAAATAAAAAAGTGACAAAAATAGCTCTGAAATTACACTAAAGAGCAATCTCTCTTTTCGTCATTGATACCAACCCTAACGCATTGAATAAGGCGAAAACTATCGACACACAGCCCTCGGCAATACTTTTCCGCAAAGGTAAAACGGCGTTTTTATAAATAAGGCAAAATAGCGATATTTGTCATTATCTGTTGTATTCAATTAGATCACTGACTTGAATGTATTCTTGAAGACGTTTCGCTAGTCATCCGACTGGCTTTTCAATTCGAATGACTTGTACAAGAATCTTGTCAATTATGTACCCTGGAAAATCCAATTAGCATATCACAGCCAGGTACATAATTGCCACAGATTCTTGTACAAGTCTTCTGAATTGAAAAGCCAGTCGGATGACTAGCGAAACGTCTTCAAGACCTTTCAAGTCATTGATCTAATGATACAACAGTATACCAGGACCTGGATGAATGAGAACCTTCACAGGATATTTGTCATTGCGATGTCCTAGAGATCGTTTATAAATTGCCCCGTACTGTCCATCTTTTTGCTAAATGCCTTGGAAAAATATGTCTATAATTCAGCATCTTTTCCCCTAGTATAACAAACACATGCCCCTAATGTCTGCTAATTGTTTTCATCCATATTCTACATGTAACATACTGTAATACTAGTTACCCTAAGCCTTGATTTCTAACAGTACTTACCCCTATCTTAGAGGACAATATTTATAAAGGCACAGAATTGCGTTTTAGAGATCCCACGCCTTAACCGATCACTAAAATGCTAGTTAATTTATGATCACTATCCTGAATATATGATAGCGATTGAAACTGTCTACGACCATGATGGTAGATTTAGATCCCCATAGAATAACATTGCGGTATTTTACTACCGCATGGTATTCTGTGACCGAACGTTCTTAATTAACAAAGTTTTTCCGTTAATTGTCGTCATTTACGGCTGCTGTTGTACATTAATGATAACGTGCTAATGATAACGTGCAATAATACGTGTTTATATAAATTGGCCCCATAGTGTCTATTTTCTGTTCCTTCAGTTGCTTAGCAATGACAATTATTATTATGCACTTTGCACTTTTTCTCATTTGCACTGACCATTTAATATGTAATAATAATCGCCTCTACCCTGGTGAGGCACATCCATGTCATATATGGACTCCCAAAGATACATAAGGAAGGGGCCCCACTAGACCTATAGTCAGCACATCAACTCGGTAACATACAAGGGGGCAAAATATCTAGCTAACATCTTAGGACCTTTGGTGGGAAGTTCTAAGCATCACATCCAGAACTCTCAGGATTTCACCAACAAGATTGAAGATATAGTACTGCGGTGTAGAAGAAACTATGGTGTCCTATGATTGACATCTCTCTTCACTTGTATACCCACCAGAGGGCTGTTGACATGGTGAGAAAATGGCTGGGCCAAGACAGCACTCTTACCAGCAGAAACTGAGCTCAAACCCAGAACAGGTGTGTTTCCTTGTTGACTTGTGCCTGAATACCACCTATTTCAAATACAGGATAAGTTCTATAAGCAAAACATGGATGTGCTATGGGATCTCCATTTTCACCTATTGTGGCCAACCCTTTACATGGAGGAGGTAGACCACAGGCGCTTAATACCTTTAAGGGCATAGCACCCAGCCACTGGTTCAGATATGTTGATGACACCTGGGTTAAAATCCACCAGAAGGTAGTACAACTTTCACAGAAACACATTAATGCGTTGGACCAAACATTAAATTCCAAGGGAAAAGTACAAACAACAACTGGCTTTCTTGGACTGCTTTGGTAGAAATTAAGGAAAATGGTAAACTGGAAGTAGAGTTTTACGAAAACCACACACACAGATCAGTATTTGATGTTTGACTCCCACCACCCTTTAGATCACAAGCTGGGGTCTCAGAACCTGTCAACACAGAGCCGAGAACATCCCCCACTAGAGCACAAGAGCGAAGGCTAAAGAAATGAAACATCTCAGAGGAGCCCTTAAAACTTGTGGATATCCAGACTGGGCCTTTGTCAAAAGGAGTAAAGGAAGAAAAGAACACAATACCAACAGTGAAGGGGAAAAGCAAAGACATGAGAAGAACATGGTCATCCCATATGTAGCAGGGGTCTCCGAGAAAAGAAGAATTTTCAAAAAACATCGTATCCCGTTCTGCTTTAAACCGAACAACACACTAAGGCAGCAATTGGTACACTCGAAAGACCCAATACCAAACACAAGAAAGCGACATCATATATGCAGTGCGATGCAGTGAAGAATGCTCTGATTTGTATGTGGGGGAGACCAACAGCAACTGCATCAACGTATGGCCCAGCACAGAAGAGCCAATTCCGTCTGGGTCAGGACTCAGCCGTGTATCTGCATCTTAAGGATAAAGGACATACCTTTGAAGATGTAATGTTAACATCTCTGGCGAAGGAACTGGACTGGTTCAAGAGAGGTGTTAAGGAGGCCATTTATGTGAAATAAAGAAACCAAGCCTAATAGAGGTGGGGGGGTTCGACACCAACTGTCTGCCTGTCAATGCTGTTTTAACACCTTACTCTGGGCGTTCCTATAACACCTCTTAGCCACTATCTAATCACACCCTTAAACACCTGGCTGGATATGCTAATTGGGATTTTCCCAGGGTACATATGCCACAGATTCTGTACAAGCATTCTGAATGAGAAAGCCAGTCGGATGATAGTGAAACGTCTTCAAGAACTACATTTCAAGTCCAGTTGATCTATTGAATACAACCAGATATAATAATAATAAAAGTGACTGACAAATAAGCCTTTTTAATAAAATGCCATGTGCGGCACTACCAGTGAGAGTACCAAATGTGAAAAAGGTCAAGCAAGGATAGGTACTTCTAAGGGCTAGGAACCTTTTTCCCGAAGGATTCCCGAATGCGGCCAGCAGACCCGTCTCGGGAGCGAGAAGCAGGTAGCATACCCCCTTATATTTCCCCCCCTCTCACGAGGGGCCACTGGACCCTTCAGAATAGGCTTCTCTGGGTGGTCTCTATGAAATTGATCAATAAGTTCTTGAGCATGAACCTGATGATGAGGGATCCAGCATCTTTCTTCAGGGCCATACCCTTTCCAGTCAATAAGATAATGGAGGGAGTTTTGGAGCCAACTGGTCCAAGATCTGTCAACCTCAAATTCTGATTCCCCTGGACTTCAACTGAAGGAGGAAGTTCAGATGTAGAGAGAGCAGAAGCACAGATTTTAACAAGGAAACATGAAATAATTGTTCTTTTGTTAGATGGAGGCAAGGCTACTTATAAGTTACTAGGTTGATTTTCTGAAGAATAGGATACGGGCCGATAATTTATGACCTAATTTGGAACAGGTGACAAAGATAGAGGTTGCAACTGACACCCATACAAGATCACCAGGAGGAAGTCCGGCTCCTTAATCGACATTTGTTGCAAATTCTTTTGACGAGTAGAGGCCTTTTTTAAGATTTCGTTGTACCTGGTGCCAGATAGAAGACATGTGTTGAAACCAATTTTCTAAGGAGGAAAGTTGGTAGTGGTTCCGGTTAAGGAAGTGCTTTGGGATGACATACGTAAATGCAGAAAAATTGAGATGTACCTGTAGAAGAATGAATAGTATTGTTAGAGGCAAACTCGGCAAAGGTAAAAATTCTGCCCACGACTCCTAACAATCTGAGTCAACACACAAAGATATTGCTCTAACAATTGGTTAGTTTCTCTCTTGTCGGCCATTAGACTGGGGATGGAAAGAGGAAGAGAGAGAGTACCCAGCTGAGTACAAAAGGAACACCAAAATTGGGCACAAAAAAACAGATTCTTGTACAAGTTCATTCTGAATTGAGAAAGCCAGTCGGATGACTACGACACGTCTTCAGAACTACATTTCAAGTCCAGTTGATCAATTGAATACAACAGATAATGACAAAATCGCTATTTTGTCCTTATTATAAAAACGCTCGTTTTCCACCCTTGCGGAAAAGTATTGCCGAGGCGCTGTGTGTCGATAGTTTTCGCCTTATTCAATGCGTTAGGTGTGGTATCACTGCGAAAGAAGATTGCTCTTTAGTGTATTTCAGAGCTATTTTTGTCACTTTTTTATTAAAGCTATTTATAAATAGGTGAATTTTTCGCCTTTTTGCCCCTTTTCCCTCCCTTTTGTTGCATTTTTTGCATTTACCAGAATTTCACCAATCATCATTACTACTGAATGTTCCATAACATGACTATTTCTTACACAGCACTATGGTATGTTAATGGAACTGGTTTGATATTAGCTGCAGTTTGCTGAAATAAACAATACAAAAAATGTGTCCTATTAATAAAATAGAGAAAATTATCATTTTGGTTTTATACTTTTATATCTTTGGCTGGAAAAAATACCATGTGTTAGGCTATTTTTAAATAACAAAGATAGGTGTTCAGTGTGTATTAAAGGCAAGTCCACCCTAAAATTCAATTTTTATATAAGATTCCCCTGGGCTTCCAGCCCCAACGCATTATTTTTTTTTTTGAAAGCCCCCAAACTCTACTACCTCCCCTCTGTCCTCCGCCGCGCTCCCGCCCTCTGCTTGCAAGAAATGCAAGCAGGGGGCGGGAACCGGCAGCCGGTCTGTGATTGGCTGAGCGGCAGCCCAATCATGGATGCGGCTGCCGGCAACTAACTTCAGCGGAGGAAAGCGGAGAGGTAAGTAAAAGTTTGGGAGCTTCTAAAAATAAAAATTATGCGGTTGGGGTGGGGGACCAGGGGGAAGATATATAAAAGGGGATTTATGCTAGGGGAGGGATAGCAAACGGAGGGAGGGGAGGGAGAGGGAGTGAGAGGGAGGGGGGGAGGGGGGGAGGGGGAGAAGGGCTGCAGTACGCATGGCAAATATCTACAAGGAGGCCAGGTAGCAGAGCCCGCTATCCTCCTGGGTGGTTAGTTTGGGACTTTGGGGGGGGCTACAGGGAACCCTATGGAGCTGAGATGTGAGGTAATGATTAAACTACACTACATGGGGGGGGCTATTGGGGAAATTATAGTTTTGGGGGTGGACATGCCCTTTAACCAATTTATACTACTTTGAAACCACCCAGGGAGTATTGCCTATTTACCATCATATGTGCGGAGCATTTTCAGCATTATTAGTCTACTTTTTGCTAGATAGTTGTTGCTTTGAGGAATTTGCCTTTTTAAAACTTTGATGAAAGGAAAAGTTGAAAGTTTAAAAAATGATGGTAAGGCTGGTGGACAAAAGCAAAATATGCCCCTTTATAAATATGTCCCCAACCCAGACCCCATTTGACTTTATTGGTAAATAAGAAAATCTTAAAAAAGCGAAAAATTAACCTTAAAAAAAAGCGAAATCTCAGACGTATACAGTAAATGATGGAAAATAGTCCTAACATCCCCCTGGGTACTTATTAGTATTGAGAAAACACTCCACAATGTACTGACCCCACTCCATGGCCCATTGCAGGCTAAATACATGACCACTTATGCGTTTTCACCCCTTAGACTTGGCGAATTGGAGTGGCTGAACTTAACGCAAAAATAACACTTTTCGCTACTTTCAAGTGGATGGCAATTGATCACAAGTAACAGAAAGGTGAGGACAGAAATCGCACATTATTACAAATGGAGGCTCGTTGGATTAGGTTCCTACATACACTATGTATGTAGAATGTATGCATGTAGAAACTCAATTGTTCCAGTTTTTTATGAGACAAACTTATTAGACAATTAGTCAGGTGTGCACTTCAATATCAGTATATGGGCACAAAACTTTTGCTTGACATTCAGAATGCTTTAGTCATTTCACTTTTTCCACATTCCCAGTCAGCAGTCCTCAGTCTTTTTCTGTTTTTTTTCCATTGAGCTCTGTATTCGTTAAAGCCTGCACCATGTCTAATTGTCTATCTCACACTTAACGTTACATGCCCCCCATTCGAACTGATATTTTGTCCTTGCATTACTTACCAGGTAGTTTAATTCAATTATTTTAAGTATGTTCTCATTTTAGCAGAGTAAGCTGGCCAGGGCAGCAAGTGCAGATTTTCAAGGGGTGGGGTTCCTGTGTGGGTTACCTTCCCTTTAATGAAGGGGTGGATTATATAGTGAAAATGGTAAAAAATGTAACCCCTACTGTTAATTATAAGGATATTAGAAGTCACGAGGAGTTCTGTCCATAAAAAAGGAACAAGGACACGGAACGACTTGAGTTATGAAGGTCAGAAACTCTAAGTACCACTCGTATTATAAGGAATAAGGTATCCCTACTATAAATTATAAGGATATTAGAAGTAACCGAGGAGTTATCACCTTTATACACACAGATTACTATCCCCTGACCACAACACCCCTCATCCAGGGGCGTAACTTGTGGAGCTGGGGGAGCAACCGCAGACGCCGGGAGCCAAGGGGGGGCCCATCTTCTTATTTTTTATAGCCTCCTCCCGAAAACTACTGTGGATGAACAGATAGGGGCCCCCATCACGTTTTCTGGGGGCCCATGATTTCCTAGTACGCCACTGCCCTCATCCCACAGACAGCTGAGACTGCTGGCCACAACCCGTCGCTCACTTTACAACAACAGATTGCAGGACCCATCCCCTGACCACAACACACCCTCACCCACAGATTGAGACTGCTGGCCACAACAATGCTTTCCTTACACACAATTCACATGGGACCCATCCCCTCACCACAAAACCCCCCAGACTGAATCAGTGATGGCACAACACTACTCACCTCCCCAGGCAAAGATAGAGATTGAATGAAAATGCAATTTGTAGCCTTTGTGTTTAATCTCTGAGCTGTCAAGATGAGTGGCTTCCAGCTTCCAGGCTAGCAAGGCTGCAGCTTCCTGTGAAAAGTATCCCAATAAGGTGAATTATGGAGCTGACACCCATCATCCACAGCAAAAGGAGAGGGAGACACAGCTTTTGTTTTTTTTTGAGAATGTTCTCTTTCTTTTGCTATCTGGAGTCTTTATTTCCCTTTTAAACACCGCATACATTCCCCAGCATCCATAAAAAGCCCTACCTTAAATGGCATCTATGTGAAAAAAACACATTGGTCCATTGCAAAGTTAAATTCATTGTACTCTGGGCTGCCCTTATCCTATCTTTGTAAGTGACTTTGTAACCATGGGTTCAATCGTGTGTCAGCACTCCCCCCTTCCCCCTCCCCTCTGCTACCTCCCTCCATGTTCTCAACTCTGGCTAACTGACCGCTATCATGTGCGTGAGAGTTAAAAGTTCACACATCCTGAAAAAACACACCCACGCACAGTGGCCATAGAAAACAACTGTCCGGGCCACGATCTCTCTCCGTGTCCTGATCTATCTTTTGTGACCAATCATCAATCATTAAGTCTAATCAAGAAGGGGGGTCAAGCTGCAGTCTTAACTCTGCCATCAAAGCTAACCTCTCTCCCCCTGCTAATGCTATTATCTCTATGTCTATTACAGAGCATGGACGGAGGGAGGGACTTGAGCTGGGAAGAGGATCACGTCACAGGGATTTTGATTGACAGTACAAGTAGGAGTACAGGAATGCAATCAGTATTCTTCTATTGTGTATCTCAGGTCACAGAGGGAACTGAACAAAGTTGATGACCGTGGGGGTTGGGGGAATTATAGAACTCATGGAAAGAATGAAAAAAAAGTTCATTTTTCACTATAGATGCCCTTTAAGAGATGCAGTTCCTCCTTTCCTTTCCACTTTCTTCCTCACTGCCAGCCTTAAAGGAGAACTAAATCCATTTTTTTTATACTCCAGAATCTGAAAAACACCCCCTAAAAACACCAATACGCTATATAATATGACTTCAGTAAATTGTATTAAGTAAATGTAATCCTTAAGAACTGGATGAAGTTCTGTGTGTATGTGCAGTGTCAGACCCACCTCCTGACCTCAGTCACAATGCTTCCTTGCTTTATCGTCCTGTAAAAGGATTGGCTAGAGATTATTAATGGGTGGTGACCAACTGTAACAATTCTGCCACAGCTAAGGAATGAGCATGGGCAGAACATAATGTCATTGACCAGACTGTGGTGACATTAGAATGCTGTGATGTTAAGCAAAAAAACCATATACTATTTAGGTAATTTCCCAGCACTCATATCAAAATGAAGTAAGACACTGATTTCTGGGTTTTTATCAAGGTGTTCTGCCTTCGGTTCAGTGTTGTTCTGTGGGCTTTAGTTGTCCTGTAGGAAGATATTTATTCCACAAGCATGCTGGAAACAGTTTTCAAACAAACTGTGCTGCAGACTCTTTAAACCCACCTTCTAACTCCTTTGACTAACTGGTGCAATGCACACCAGAGCAAGGACACCCCCAGCCACCTACCTATGTAGCGAGCTCCTGATTGGAAGCTCGCTACATATTGAAGGGGAAGATTACATAGTGAAGTGCTAGCAGAGACACAGCTAGTGGCCAGAAGGCGGGGGATCTGGGCACTGGTAATCCCCTCTAAACACACTGCGATGGCCCTCCTTACATGCAGTCAGTCAAGCAGGGACAACTGACATCACAGCCGATGATTGAGCTGTTTTACCTTGCTGTCCTTGCACATGCTCAAGCTGCAAAAAGCTCACTGAGCAGAGGGAGACGGTAGATACCGCATTGCCAGAAAGGAATATCATTTATTATTATATCTGGTTTCAATGCATGTAATAAAACTGGTAAAATACCATTTGGGCTCTAGCCAGATAACTGACATTTTTTTTGTTTTGGGCATGCCCTATCAGCAATAATTGTTTCAGATATCGGATATAATCAAAATAGTGATAGTTGTCATTACATTTTCAGGGGAAGAAATGTCAAAATAAAAATGAGGCTTATTATTGAATACTAAACAAACAGGGCTTACATTTATGTGTCATATTCTATTAAACTAACTCATCTTCCTTCTCTATTTGCAAATTTGTTGAGACTAACAATTACCAAACCATTTCCCTTCATTTTAGCAGTATCATGGTTAGCCTCTGTCATCCTGACCACTTCCTATCCCTATCCCCAACTAATTGGCCATGATATAGTTGCTAGTTTGCTTTGGATACCAGTTGCGTCACTTGTCTAAAACAAACTTAAAAAAACAACACAAAAGCTGTTGACCAAAAATTAAGATTTTCTTTTGCAAGCACCATCTAGTGACAAGTTCTGGGTAGTACATTAATGCATTAATACATTACATTAATGTAGAAAAGAAAATGTTAAATAAATTTAAATATATAGTTTGCACAATCTCTCCGACCTTAAAACTTTTAATTACACAAGCTACAAGCCCATTTTCTCCAAATAAACTATAGACTGGCGTAGGTACCGGAGTTGCCAAGGCCACACTCGTGACCGGGCCCGTGTACCTTGGGGACCCCGGCACAGGCAACCTAATTTCTCCACTTCTAGATCCATTTTCTCTCTGTGGCCGCCTCTTGCGCATGCGCAGCACAGGGCTGGTGCGCGCGCCGCTCGAGAGGAAACCACTGGAACCTGGAGAACATGGAGCGGAGTTCAAGACTTGCGGTTCAGAACTAGGCAAGAGGCAAGCTGCCTCTGCATGGAACAGAAATTGAAGAAGTGCAGCCCCAGGTCGTCAGGAAGAGAAAGCCTCAGAGAGAGAGTAAGGTGAGGCCAAGAAGGGATTGGGGATGTGGGGAGGGGTTGGAAGAAGACTGACCCCTGCTCTGATTGTGGAGGGGTAGATGCGGTGGCAAAACTTGTGTTTGCAATCGGGTTTTGGGGGGGCCATCACCAAGTTCTGCTGACTGCGGAACAATGTTTTCAAATGCAATCAGTGCTGTTTACCAAAATTCATTTTTAGATCCCTGATAAACAGGAAAAAATGATTGTCCTCCCTGTTTCCAAAACTATAATTATTTACTATCCACCCACAATTAGTAGATAGTTACACATTGATCCATGGATTACAGCTTTTTCTTTAGAATCTGGATCCACCCCATGTCTTCTTCCTGCCTTCTGCATACTCTTTATTATTACAACTGGTTCAGTGGCTAGCACTGATGGCCTTGCAACGCCGAATCTTGAGCTGACTCTCCACCCCAGGATAATGGATGTATATGCAACGTGACAGGGGCCCAGAGCAAAAATGACCAAAATAACAGTAGAGAGGGGAGTAAAAATTAGGGTGTTATATTACATGTACCTGTATATTCAGTTAGATCAACTGGACTTAAAGATTGTTTCTTGAAGGAGCTTTCACTAGTCATCCAACTGGCTTTCTCAATTCAGAATGACTTGTACAAGAATCTGTTGGCGATATAATTACCGTATTACTTGAGTATAAAACCGAGGTTTTCAGGCTTTAAAAAAGCCTGAAAATCTTACCTCGGTTTATACTTGAGTCAACCTGTCTCTTACCTTGTCCGGCGGCCGCGCGATCCGCATCCTCAGGTCGCATCTGATGATGTCACTACCCGGCGCCTCTCACTTTGGCGGCGCGAGTAGTGAATCATCCGGATGCGCACTGAGGATGTGGAGCGATGAGCGAGCGGCCGCCGGACAAAGTAGGAGAATCTACGGACCAGGGAGGGCAATATTTACAAATAGGGTAAAACCTTCTTTATTTGTACAAATTACCCTATTTGCAATATTTGCCACTTAAGATGTTTGAAAACTACAACTCCCAGCAATAAGCATGCTGGAGTTTAGTTTCCAAACATCTGAAGTGGCAAATACTACCCCCTCGGTTTATACCTGAGTCAATGTGTTTTTTCTCTCTTTTTACCTAAAAACAGGTACCCATCGGTTTATACTCGGGGCGGTTTATACTCGAGTAATACGGTACCCTTGAAAGTCCCAATTAGCATATGACAGCCAGGTGTTAGGTACCTTCTTAATGCAAGGTTGGGATGCATTGAGGATAAGGGGTGTTATCGAAACTACGCCCGGGTAAGTTCAAAACGCATTGTACCTACAGACAGTTATTGTCGAACCTGCACTTTCATCAGGCTTGGGTTTCTTTCCAGTTTGGTCTCCCTCACGACAAAATTTCAGGCAGCTAAGAGGCAGGCCAATCACAGCTGTGGCTGCCGGCAATAGAGAAACGTTGCCAGATAAAAGGGCAAAGGGCTGTAAGTGTTGAATTCTTTTATTAGACATTAATATATGTTGGGGGTGGTTAAGTGTATGCCCTACATTATATATTGATCATTATATTGTTAGGTGAAGGGCTGGGCCAGGAGGGGATCAACAGAAGTGGAGGGAAGGGAGGGGTGGGGAAGTTGCTCCCCTGTCGGGCCCAGGATAGAGGCAGAAACCTTTTGACAGGAGATAGCTCCTAATTAGAGATGGCCGCGTTGAACGGTGGATTATTCCGGATTTTCCGCCTTCCGAACTTCCGAACACGCGGATTTTTTTGAAAAGTTTCGTAAGTACGAGGATCCTCCGTATTTTCGAACAAGGTAGGAAGAAAACGGAGTCCTCGTATTACGAGAATTCTCGTAATTTTGAAAATTTCAAAAAAACGAGAAATTCTTGTAATTTGCGGAATTCTGCATTTTGGGGATTATTTTGAAAGACGGAGCAAGCCACATGTCCCAACTTATCCAATGGCAGCTAACATGGATTAATTGCCAGCCCCTGGGGTATATAAAGGCGTGCTTCACAGGGCCCATTTTGTCAAGTGTGTTGGAGTGTGTTTTAGTTGGAGGACATGTGTAGGAGGTTTTTGTGCTTTTGAGCTTTTTTTGAGCTTTCGGTGTGGGATTTCAGTATGGTGGTGTTAGCACTTGTTGTTAACACCCCTGTATTCACACATCTTAGACCAAACGTCCTTTAAGGTGACTAACCTTGTTGTAACAGGAGAGGAGGGACCCGTCTCACCACTGAGACATGTGGACGCCTTACATTCATCAAGATGAAATGAGCGTGGTATCACATCTCAGTACAAACGCTACCCCTATTGTCTGATGTGAGCCATGACGAAGGCCTATGCCCCTGGCACACTGTACTGCCTTCCTTCCGCCTATTTTTCCACCTAGAGGCTAGTGGATGCCCAGCTTAGCTGCAAACTGGCAATTTTTCTTATTGGCAGGCCCATATAATCGTCTACCTGCTTGCCTATGCATTCAAGTTGTAACCGCAAATGCCTGCAACAACAGCTACTTTGTGGAATTTTTTCTAAGATAGGGTCGATCATACTTGGCCTGAGAGCCAGTAGTACTTCCATATTTATTTTCCTCTCTCTTTCTCTCTCCAACGAGGCACCTTTGTGGTGTCCATCCTTCGACCATCTTCTACAGCCGCAAACAAAGCTACTCTGGGCTAATGTTCTAATGTTTTCGCTCTGGGGTCAATAGTCCTGCCTGCATAGAGAGCAGTCTACCATATTACAAAGTGTGGGCGCTGCTGTAACCTCAATAGGTGCGGTTATTCTACAAAGCCTTACCACCCCTTTCTCCGACTCTCACCCCCCTTTCAATCACTCGTCCTCTTTTCCCCTTCCACCTCTCCCTTGCACAAGCATACTCTGAGGGAGAGAAAAACAATGGGGTGAGGGGTATGTACCAGTGGGGCCAAGCCTGCCTGGCTCTTCAAGCAATGGTTGGGGGGCAAATTGCAGTGGCCTGCGTAACTCAATGGTGTTGTTACACACAAAGCTTACCATTCAACCTTTCCCTTGCATGAAGCATACTCTGAGGGGAGGAAGCCATGGGGTGAGGGGTATTCCGTTGGGGGCCAGCCGCCTTCTGACTCTTCAAACAATGTTGGCAACTGAGTGGCCCTGCTGTAACTCATGGTGTGTGGGTTTTCTACAAGCCTTACACGTTCACCTGCTTTTCCTTGCAACGAAGCATACTCCTGAGGGAGAGAAGCCATGGGTGAGGGGTGATGTCCAGTGGGGCCAAGCCCTGCCGTGACCTTCAACAATGGTGGACAAACCTGCAGTGGGGCCTCTGTAAACTCAATGGTGCTGTTCCTTTGAAGCCTTACCCTTTTTCCACCCGTCTTCCCCTTGCCAAGCATACTACTGAGGGAGAGAAGCCAGTGGGGGAGGGGTATGTACAGTGGGGCAAGCGCCTGGACTCTTCAACAATGTTGGCAAACTGCAGTGGGCCTGCTGTAACTCAATGTGCTGTTCCTAACCTCACTTCACCCTTTCCCTTGCACGAGTCATACTCTGAGGGATGAGAAGCCAATGGGGGTGAGGGTACGTATGTCCAGTGGGCCCAAGCCTGCCTGTCCCCACAACAAGGTGGCAAACCGCAGGTGGACATTATGTAACCATAACCCCCATCGCCTTCTTTCCCTTTTGTTGTGCAAACTACTATATAGGGGCATGTTGCCAATTTTTGGTGTGTGTAATGGCATTAACTGGTAAGGTAAATACAATAAATATGGTTTTGTCAAAGTTATTAAATATTTTACTACTTATTCCAATACATTAATATAATACAACGTATACTTGCCTTCCATCAGTTGCCGCATGGCTTGAACATAATGAGGCCTCTGCCTCTTCAGATCAGACCACGTCTCTGGAGGTAGAGCAATTTAGTACAGAGGACATGGATATCAGCGTCATGGTGTGGATAATCATTCTTTTATTCAAACAATACACGTGGAAGTCCATCGGTAGGGGCCAGAGCTACCCACCCAGAAAGCAGCTCTGGAGGGTGAGAACATTGTCTGGTAGCTTAAGCGGCGCAGGAGCCGGCGCTGGATCCCCTCCATAATCCTGCGCTTTGGCGCCGCACATGCTAGGTGCCAAGGGTGAAATCATCGTACCCCCCTGGCATGAGGTACTGTGTGCATCATCGCCTTACAGAACTCTCCATTGGTGCATGCAGAAGGTTTTTTTTTTTTTCCGGATTTTCCTCGTTTTTTTTACAAAAATCCTCGGTTTTACGAAAATCTTCGTTTTATGGAAATCCTCATTTTTTGTTTTACCGGAATCCCTGTTTTTTGGAAATTCTCGTATTTTCGAAAATACCAATTTTTTTCAATTCACGCTAGCGGAATGTAATTTTTTTTATAGGTATGGTTAAGAGGCATTGATACGTGTTCCTTTTTTTAAAAGGGGGGTCTTACCCGGTCCTGAAGTTGATTTAAGTGTACGTTTACCAAGGCTATTTAGACCACTTTTAAAGCGGATTTTTGCCGACCTTTCATTTTTAATTACTACGTTTTTACGGGTCCGCTATTCTGTGCTTTTTTGGACTGTTCTCCCCTCCCCACAGTTTTTGAGCTAGAGACATGAAATGAAATACAGATGGTGCGGGTCATATAGGAAAAGTGTGCTTATCTTCTAGCTAAGGAATCCGGAAGCGTTACGGCATTATCTGTGAAATTTCAGGACATTTTTTACCCATAGAACCTATAATGTAACAATCCTCAAGTGGATATTTTAAAACATTTGTTTCATGGTCATAAATACAAATGGTTCTCTCTCTCCAACCCCCCAAACATACACATATACACCCACCTACTGACCTACCTTTCCAGTCCCATGGAAGCCTATTAAAGGGTAACTATATTCAAAAAACTAATTTTGATCAATCATCATGAAAAGTTAGTTATATAGTCAAACTGCACAAACACACACCACCTATTACTGACGCTACCCTTCCATTCCGGTGGCAAGCCATACTTAAAGGGTAACTAAAGTCATAAAAACTAATTTAGATTTATCCTCATAAAATATCGTTTTATGGTTGTAAACACAAAAAAAGTTTTTTACAACCCCCACCACGACCCACAGGTACACCACCCTACTTGATCTTCGTATCCATTACTGTGGGCCAGACATACTTAAAGGGTAAACTAGTCAAAGAAAACTAAATTTTAGATCAATCACAAAAAGTTGTTTTTTTAAACCCCCACTGGCACAGTCATACACCTACTCTGACCTACCCCTCCCAATTACTGTTGCAGCCCTAACTCTAAAGGGTAACTAAAGTCAAAAAAAATTTTGACCAATCATCAAAAAGTTTTCTTTGTTTTTTAAACCCCTACCTCACGCCCCGGTACAAACACCTAGTCTTTTGATCTACTTATCCCCTTACTGTGTGCAGCCATTACTAGGTAACTAAAGTCAAAAAAAAACAAACTATTTTGATCAAATCAAAAAGAGTGTGTTTTTTTAACACCCCACGGGGCATAGGTTACACACTGAGGAATCGGAGTTTCCGCGAAACCTCATGCCACGCCCCCCCTTTCCGTGGCTTTCCTCTCAGTGTGATACTTCTGTTTATTTTAAATAAACGGTTTCAATAAATTTGGACGTTTTTATAGCTACCGGTCTACAGGAGTCTCTGTCCCGGAGGTATCCCACTTTCTCTACTTTTATAGAAACACACCTACTGACATACCCCTCCTTACTGTTGCAGCCATACTTTAAAGGGTAACTAGATCAAAAAAAGGGTACTACATACTTAAAAGGGTCTAAGTCAAAAAAACTATATTTTGATCAATAAAAAATCCAAAAAAGGTTTGTTATTTTAACCCCCATAGGGCATAGTACACACCCCTTCTGACCTAAAGTACCTAAAACACCTAAATAAACATAATAATATAAAACTGGATCAAAAACACTACGCTAAAAAATACCCTAACAACAAATCACACTAAAACAACCTACAAAAAAACCTAAGAAAAACTAGACCTAAAGGGATAATAACATACTAACTAAAATATATATACTAGACTCACAAAAAAAAAAGAAAAGAAGGACCTAAATAACCTAAAAACAAAATAATAACTAAAAAACTAAAGAAAATAAAAAAATACACACTAAAAAGCATAGACTTCCAAATAAAAACTCAGAAAAAGAGGAAAACAGAGGAGAGCGACACTTTGTCAGAAAAAAAACTAACAGAGGGGGAGGGGGGGGGGGGGGGGGGAAACTCAGGAATGAGGGGTCGGAAGGGATTCTGAAAAACAAGTGCGAGGGGGCGCAAAGCGGTCCACGAGAAGGGAGACAAGGAAAGACACAGAGGGGTGTGTAACCTCGGTGGCCTAGTAACTCGGCAGCGATGGGACTGAACATAAAAAATAATCAGACTACAAAACAAAAAAACATAAAAAAACTAACATCTAAAAACAAAAACAATTCGACCTTACTGTAACACTTATAACAACATAAAAAAAACTCAATAAACAAAACCATAACAAAATCCACCAATTTACAATTCATGAAACCTAACAAAACCGCCTTACTCCTTTCTGTGCTCTTGACACTGATCTCCTAAAGCTACATCATCTTACCTAACACTCCATCAAAATTATTTTGCATTTTGACTTTAGTTACCACCAGCAACTATTACAAGATGGCTGCAACACATGCAACAAAACAGTAGAAATGGAAGGACAATGGAGGGTAGCTCTCGTGACATATGATGTGAGCTACTAAAATACCTATAAAAAACAAAAAACTAAGTTCCTACATGCCCGATGGGGGTTATAAAAGATACCAAAACCCTTATTGAATTCATTAGATTAAACACACATTAGTATGTTTTAGACTCCTTATAACTAGAACCCATATTAAGTCTGACCTTAGTAGTCTACCCTTATTACCTAACCATTATTCTATTGATCTTAGTTAACTACTGCTTCAGTCCTGCTATGCCTTGGCGGGGGCAAATCAACAGCCATTATGGAAGAGGGTATGCCTATCGTTAGGATGCCTAGTTTCATAAAAGGAGAGGAAAGTGGATACTCACTCTCAGAGGACAGAACTCACTGTAGACCCTGTAGTTAGCTCCATTATAAACGTCAACACTTTAATTCTCCATTACTAGGCTTGACAAATGACCAACTTGCTTACAGGTGTACCAAAGAAACATGATCTAGAAAAGTACTAGGAACTGTTTGACCTATTGTACATAAGCGAAGTCAGAGGCGTTGTGTTTTTTTAACCCACTCACCCCGCAACCCAGACGTACACACACACTACTGGTCTACTCTTGACGTCTCGTCTTTGTGCGTGCACTGCCATACCCGGTCATTACTCAAGTAGTAATAATAACTATACCATAACTCATGGCCCTCGTGAGGTGCGATTAACAATATAATCAAAGAGTTTGTAGTTTCCAAACATCTCAGTGGAAGGTATTGGGGGTACTGTAGGGATTACTGTACATTAAAGGGCAACTAATGTCCCTAAAACAATATAGAATCGGAGGGTATATCATTATTAAAAATATTGCCTTTGAATTCTGTATTGTTTTTGAGGCCATTAGTTGCCCTTTAAATTGGGACAGAAGCAATATCCATACAGTAGTCTATACAGTAATAGCATACTAGGATTGGATATTACTGTCTGGGAACTACTGTATGGAAAAATAATTCTTTCTTGTCCATTTAAGGGCAATCTGTTGTATTCAACTAATCAACTGGACTTGAAGTTTTAGTTCTTGAAGACGTTTCGCAGTCATCCGACGGCTTTCTCAATTCATATGACTTGTACAAGAATCTGTTGGCAATATGTACCCTGGACAATCCCAATTAGCCATATCACAGCCAAGTGTTAGGGCGTGATTTGATTTCTAGGGTAATAATGCCACAGATTCTTGTACAAGTCATTATGAATTGAGAAGCCAGTTGATGACTAGCAACGTCTCAAGACTAAACTTCAAGTCCAGTTGATCTAATTGAATACAACAGATATACCATGACCTGGATGAATGAGAACACCTTCAAGCATTTAAGGGCAACTAATGCCTCAAAACAATCAGAATCAGAAGGCAGTAATGGGTCATGATGTCGGCTTATACTCGAGTCAATCATGTTTTTCTGATTTTGTAGCGCAAAAATAGTACCTCGGCTTATGACTCGGGTCGCCTTAATACTCGAGTTATATAGGGTATTTAATAAAAAAAACTGCCAATAATGAAACTACTGCAACTGGAAGAGAATTAAATTTTTACTCAACTTCTCCAAACTCAAAAATGCAACTGGAATTTTTTTTACCAGGATTGCTTACATACAGGTTTGTTGCCATTTAAAACATGACATACAACATATTGATCCTGTGAATTGAGGTAATAGGAAAGGCTAAATAGGGAAAACTTTAAATTGTTCACTTTAAATTATTCCGTTGATGTAATGTGAATATTTATACAGGGCATTTATAGATTTATACATTGTATTTTTTAACCCGATTCTTCAATATGGTAAAAAAAATACCAATAAAACCTGAATATAAACATGTTAAATTTAGGTGTAACACTAAAAGACATTCTTGCCCTGATATCCTATGATGCCCTGGAGAACATATATTTAAAAACTGCACAATAAGTGGAGGAATACTGCAATGAATGAGAAACAGAAATATCTTACTAACCTTTCCAAACTTAAAAATGCAACTGGAGCAAAAATTACCAGGACTGTTGCATTAAAGTGTTGCGCAAGAAACCATTAGTGACATCACAATATTTTCATGTGATCTGAGTTTATTAGAAAAAGGTAATACCGGGTATATGGAATAATTTTAATATTTAGCACTGTTGATATAATGGTGTATTATGTTGGTACAGGCATTGTGGTTTTGTTATGGTTTAGAATATTGTGGGAAAGATGGTCCAACCTATTATATTTGATTCTAGCAGTACTCACTATACAATTTGCTCCTGGTCATCTATCCGTGTTGTGGTGAGTTAATCTAGGAAGGCTTCACAGATGTCTGGGCAGGGTAGAGTGAAGGGACTGATTCTGCAAAATCCTATTATATGTGTGGAATACTGCATACGAAAGAACATAAACTATACTAACCTGTCCAAGCCCAAAATGTAACTAATAAATTTACCCGGGTTGTTTGCATAAATTTTATTGCCATAGGACAATCATTATTAATCACACACATGTTTATCATATACCCTTGAACTGTTTATAGGATTTAGCTATTATAACTGTAGATAAAATATGCGAATAAAATTATAGCATTCAGCCATACACATTTAAAGGGACATACCCAACCCAATTACATTTTTTTTCTTGAAAGGAGAACTAACCTTGCTCCATTATAACAGATAGTGGCCGCCATTTTGCAAACTGGTTGATCTATTAAATAAACATTTTGCCATGTTGTATAAAGACTGCTATGCAACCAACATGTGATCAAAATCCCATTAATTTTGTGATCGCATGTCGGTCGTAGAAGAGACAGGAGAGGCGCGGTTCCGACAGGATGACGAATGTCGTGGGAGCCTCGGTCAGGCTAAGTAAAATCGGTACTTGTATATAAATGTATGCACCTTTAGGGCCACAGAACGGCTTACAAAACTAGTCATACAACCAATGCTTGTATCTGTATAATTCTGCCTTCCCAATTGTCAGTTACTGTTTATTGATTGTTGAGCTAAAATCAGTGTGAGAATATAAAAAAGGATGTCAACCTAATGTCTTTGTCTTGGAACCATCATGGGTTACCTTTACATCGCTGTTAGACCATTGAGTACTGGTGTACAGTCTAAAGACGCCCTCTACTCGAGCCAAGTACATTTGAAATGATTCCTATTTTCCCATATATGATGTCCGGCTGTTGACCTTCATTGAGGTGTAACAGGGACACATAATCTTTCATAACCGGACGCCTCTCTAGCTACTCCCACAGCCTCTGACAAGATAGCATATGCCAAGAAAGGGAGAGCCAAAAAGTGCTATGAGTACAGATTCCCTTAAAATTGAAAAAAACACTTAATTAACTCAATTCATGGGGACTAAAGTGTCACTGGTTTGTGGTGGTGCCTGTGAAGGCAGTAAGGGCTAGCCACCACTATGTTAATCCACACACCTCACTGATTGTATTTTGCGTTCCACAGCAACATGAAGAATCACATGCCAGTGCATTGAATTTATGGGTGGCCCACGGAATCACCATTTTATTTGCAGATTGCAGGTTCATCGATAACAGAATTTGTTTGTGAATTGCAGCGGAAGCGCAATGCATTTTTTAGTCCACAGCTAAAAGTATTTTAGATGGTAGCCCAGTAGCTAATTAATGTTAATTTAATTGCCATTTTGGGACAGATTATTAAAATGGTAATCTTTAGCAGGCATTAACCTTATCACAATAAATAGGAACATCCAAAATAAAAAAATTAAACCTGATCGATCCAAATTCCCTGTTAGCACGGTAGCCGTCGTCAGGCAAAGTGAAGCTTTCTTTGTGTAGTGGTTTACAGTTACACTGAATATGAATACAATCTCCTGAATGTACATTATAAGAATGTTGTAGTCCTGGATTTGTTTAAAGGAACTGACACAAGTAACAATGTTTGAAATGGTATAACAGAATTGTTTACCCTGAACAAATTTAAGGGTAACTAAAGGGTGTTCAGTGAGGCCAGATGTCAAAGAAAAAGCAATTTTTAAGCAAACATTTTATTCTAACCAAGTATGCGTGTTCCTTATACATTAAATACAGTAATTGAACAAAACAGTATCCGAATTTACACACACATAAGTAGTTATTGGCCTTATATATTAGATATTATATACAAATTCAACGTTTCAAATAAAAAAATCAGTCTCAGTGACATTGCAAAATAATCTGATGGGGAAGAAAGATAATGGTGATGTCAAAAATACAAGAATAAAAAACTTGAACATGGAGACTTTAAAAAGTGTCCTATTTGTGAATAAACGCCACCTCCCCAGCATCCTTTGCCAGCTAACACATGGAGATACTTTCACATGTAAGAGGTGGGTTTGCAATTTACAAAGGGCTAATAACATAGATGCCCATCTTTGTATTGAAATAATAATTATAGCTGGAAGATTGCTGGTCTGATTCTAGCTATCAGCAATCTCATTGGTACATTTGAAAGCAAGGCAGTATGAGCGATAGTGGCTCTAGTTGACCAAGAAACACATTGTTCCATGACCTACTGGCAAGAAACTCTATTTAAGCAATTATCCCATATTTTAATGTAATCACCAAACCATGTACCCAACTAAAGTCTTGCGATACAGATAGTTCCTGTTCATGTAGTTTGTGATGCCCCGTGCCCTAAACTGTTTAATCCAACATTCTTGTGAGTGTGTGAGTGTGGTTAAGGTTGTGATACACCTGGCCACCGAGCCGCCAACCACCTCCGAGTCTGATGAACACCACGCGGGGTGTTGTCAGACTTTGGGAACATCGCTCGGGTGTGTACGAACCTTTAGAAAGTTTCTCATCACTATTTCCATCTCACATTGCTAAAGAAAGGGGCAGGAGTAAAATGTCTGGCAGGGCTTCCTGTAGTGAAAGAGTTGATTGCACTCAAATAGGTAAAATCTTCAGTTTGGAATTGCATAGATATATCCACCCTTAAGTATATTTTAGCAAAATATCTTAAGGTAGAGTTTCCTTTCAGCAATTTATTGCTTAATTGTAGGCCCAATGTATAACAAGCAGTTTGTCCGGGAAGTTTGCGTTAAAGGGTGTTACTCTATTTTTAAGCCGATATGTGAGACAAGAGTCACATCTCAGCCGACAATCCAGAACAGGGCTACATGTGATCTGATCCCAACATTTAAACTGCAAAGGATTTTGACATTTAAAACGATCCTTGAATCTCTGAGAAACATGAAGACGTTCTAAAGCACAAATCCGCAAGCAAACAATCACAAAAAAGATAGACTCGACAGTGAATTTATTTTGCTGAATAATGTTTTAAATACCCGGAACAGTTTCCATAGTGACGTGTTGTTACAAAATTATACGGCAAATTGAAATTCTAATTTAATAAAAACAATCAGCAAGACGCGCGATTCTTCTATCTCGTCGCTCTCTCTCTCTCTCTCGGTATCTGGTGATTGCACAAAACGTGGGTAGCATTTCTACGATGCGCAGAGTCAGGAAACTCAGGGGGTTAGTCAATAATAAGTTCTTACGTTTAAAGAGGTGATAATTTTGCCCAACCAATCCACTCTATTATTAACATTTGAAGGCTAATATCCTGATTGGTTGGGGCCAAAATTTAGCACCATTTTTAAACGATAAGACTTTATTTGACTACGCCCTGAGTTTCCATTTTTTCCCTCCTTCATCTAATCGTCTGTCTATCTATCTATCATCTATCTAACTATCATCTATTGCTGTCTATCTATCTATCTATCTTCATCTATCTATCTATTACTCCATCTGTCTTACTATCACTATCTTATCTATTCTATATATCTATGTCTATAATCTATTCTACTTATCTATCTATCTATCTATACTATCTATCTATCTATTATATCTATATATATCTTACACATATCATCTATCTGTCTTCTATCTACTTCTAGTCTATCTATCTGTCTGTCTAATCTATCTATCTATCTATCTATCGTATCTCATCTATCTAATCTATCTATATATTCTATCTATCACACTCTATTTTAAACATAAGAACTATTTAGTGCATAACCCTGATAGTTTACACTTTTTCCCCTAAAAATCCGAAATATATCCAAAACAGAAAAAAACTCTATCTACTCGCTTTATCTAGCTATCTATCTATTATCATCGTATCTACTATCGTGATCAGGATCTTGATCTACTATCGAGTCGATCCTAATCTATCCATCAGGTATCATATATCTTACCATCATCTTCTATCGTGTCCTACTGTTCTATCTATCTATTCTATCTATCTATCTATCTATATCTATCTATCTATCTATCTATACTATCTACTCTACTCATCATCTATCTGTCTCTATCTACTATCTATCTATCTACTATCTATCTATCTCTATATTATCTCTTTATCCACACTCATTTTAAACGATAGAACTATTATTGAATAACCCGTGATAGTTTCCCCTTTTCCTTTACAAATCCGACTATATCCAAAACAGAAAAAAAACAACAGTCTATCATACTTATCATCTATTATCTATTATCTTTATCTATCTAGCTATCGGTCTGTCTGTCTGTCTGTCTGTCTGTCTGTCTGTCTGTTGTCTGTCATGTCTGTCTGTCTGTCTTCTATCTATCTACTATCTACCTACCTACTATCTATCTATTATGCATCTAGTCTACCGACCGACCGTATTACCTGTTTATCATCGATGCGTACCGACCATCCTATCTACCTAGTGTATATATCTAGCTATCATCTATCTGTCTGTCTATCTACGTATATACTCGAGGAAACCAAGGTTTTCAGGCTTTGAAAAAAACCTGAAAATCACCTCGGTTATACTCGAGTCAATCTTTCTCCTACCTTGTCCGCCCCCGCGTCGATCCGCATCCTCGGTGCACATACCGGATGATCGTACACTACCCGGCCGCCTCTCACTTTGGCGGCCCATAGCGAGTAGTGACAGATTCCTAAATTATGTTATTTCTCCTTTTTCACTGTGCAAAACAAATTTTATCTGTAAATTTAGATCCGGTATTGCAGGCCATATGTAAATCCAACACCACGATAAAAACAACACTATCTACAAAGGCCCGATATCACCAGGGTGTTTTATGTGTAAATAACCTGTACTTTCTGTCTGGTAGTGTTGGGTTAACTTCTGCGTACGTAAAATAATGGCTGTGGTGGTAAAAAGAGCCATTTGTGGCTATTTTTAATGTAAATCCTGAAAAGGGTACGCCCTCGATTCTTACACAACAGATACCAGCGTATGGGCGTGGCATTGAAAATACCACGTTCCATTCGTATCTGGTTTTGCTTGTTCACCATTTAGTCCACTGTGTAAGACAATCAATCATTAATTTGACTTATACACAACAACATGTGTTGTTTCCAAATTCATATCAACATTTGAAGGACCAAATTATAAAAAATAAATTAGCTTTCCCTTGTGTGAAGTCTAAAAACGATTGAGGACTGGTGAATATGGGCCAATTTACAGGTCAGGTGTAAAGAGGAGAGCTGCTAGTATAGCCGTACAGGACCACGTATTGTCAATTTAAATAGGTTTTTAAGCAGCCATATTAATATTCCGGTCAAACATTGATCTAGACATTAGAAATGCACCGCCTCCACGTCTATCTTGAGATGTCGAAACTGGCGAGTTCATTGTGAATCAGATTATCCGAAAGTTGAAAAATCTGAAAAATGACTTAAAGAAAGTCATTGGTAGCCGAAGTTTTGAAATTTGATGATTTCACTTGAAATCCTGTGCAAGATACTGAGGCTTGCTGATAAGACCGTAGTAAAACATCTCTGTGTGAATATTACACGCTGCTGTATCAGTCATAAGTGATATGGAGTAAATCACATGACTTGGTGTCACTGGTCTCAGTTCGGCCGTGCAACCTGTACTGCGTGTCAGGCACAATGCAATAAACTATCTTTCATCCAGAGCTTAGCATATTTAATCACCATAATCCTGCTTTGCTACCACTAGTAGGCTCCAATGATTCTAATTGTACGTCAATTTTCATTGTCCTATAGAGACGGGTTCCACCAAGTTCACCCATAAAGTGTTTCCTTGGCAGTTTCCTTAATATACCCTATTTGTGCTGTTTCCTCTTTGAAATACCCTTTCTTCCAGGCCACAACTTAGTAAAGCATACGACTTCCTGCAAGGAAATGTCAGGGACACTCTCAAGGGACACAAAGCAGATTTTATGTACTCTGTTAGTACTTAGTGTGGAGATTGGCAATATATTTCGTCTACGCAAACCTTCGTGCATCGTTTCCGCAATTGTATTAACCACTTTGCAACATTAATACATTGTGAAAACGCTAGCGGTAAGTTGCGAGCCCGCTTGCATATTTAAGACACCATTGAAGAGGCGTAATTGTCGCCGAAAAAAACCAACGCAAAACCCGAGCAAATTTATTGCATCGCTCTGCGCGCGAAAACGAAAAAAAATTTGACACAGTGCAGAGCAGTGCAAAACCTTCACTAAATGTTATATACCTAGCTTAGCGGATTTTAGCGTTTATTTTCGTCGTTTATCGGGGATATTGCATCTCCCTGTTAAAATCTTATTCTATTATCACAGAGGAGGTAGGACAACCTTATTCCACATTCCGTTGTGAATATAGAAATCCCAGGTCACAGTACAACTTAACTACTGGTGCTCACTCGTGGCCCTTCTCAGCTGTTCAGGAGATCTG
This sequence comes from Hymenochirus boettgeri, assembly GCA_019447015.1. Taxonomy (NCBI): domain Eukaryota; kingdom Metazoa; phylum Chordata; class Amphibia; order Anura; family Pipidae; genus Hymenochirus; species Hymenochirus boettgeri. The sequence goes on along the minus strand of CM033475.1, from coordinate 86,259,762 downwards.
TCCGCAACTGAGCGCCTATATTCTGCGCATTGCGCCCTATACAAAAAATCGGCACGCAATCACAGTTGGTGGCTCACGCTAAAGAAGCAGCCGCGAAGGTGCATGTGCAGGTAGGTAAGGTTGGCAGTGTCCCCCCGGGCATTCTATTTTTCACAGGAGGTGGGAAAATATGAATAGAAAATAACATGAGGTCCCTTTAACCATGTTTGGCCTAATATCCAGGGATTTTTTCACCCGTAGGGTGAGCTCTTGCTCCACTAAAGCAATGATTAATTCCCATGGTAGGAGTTGCAAACTAAGACTGATTCTAGAGTTTTCTCTGTGTTGCAGGAAGTGGGTAATTTAAGGCCATTCATCATACAAGGACCAGGCAACAGCCGGGAGACAGAATTTAATTTTCTCCCATGGTTGAACTTCATTTTCCTCCATGGACTGATGTGGGTCGGGACAGAACTCTGAGAATTTTTCACATGAATAGCACAATCATACACACAGTGTTGACGCGTAGAAGGACTCCAAGATACAGATTGCATGGACCAAAATAAGGAAACGATCAACATCACTCTATTAACATCTTCTCTATTACAGCAATTACACCTGTGTGAAGTTACCTAGTGTTTATTTGCAGTGTGGCAGGTAACCACTCTCTCTTTTAAAGCCACTGAGAATTCGAACCAAGGATTTTAGGAGGGGGAGGAGTTAGATGACCAGACGGCTTGGTTTCAGACGGTATATCCTGAGTTTAGAATGACTGAAATGATCAAAGCAAGTGATACATCATACACTTTTTATTATTAGTTTATTAAAACAAACCTTTAAATTTAAATACTTAAGAAGTAAAAACAAATGTGTATAGGAATAAAAGTTGCCATACTATCGTCAAAGATTGAATGGTTTCATGTGAAGATGCTACAGAACAGAAAAGACCAGTAATCTACCATTCTGTAACATTAATTGTGCTTTAAATAAGAAGTATGTATAAATTCAGGTGTTCCCAGTGTAATGAGTGACCCAAACAGCTGTAGTTTTCATTTTTACATGCTAAGAAAATGTTTTTTAGAACCACACCTGACATCATCGACAAGGAAGGTTTTTCTGTTTACCATGGTGCTTGCTGCTAATAATGTAAACACCACATGTCTATGGCCCGATGCCAAATACACTTTGGACTTACAAAGAAGTGTACCAGAAGGTAGAAGGAGCTTGAGAGAAGAGGACCATCATCCACATACATTTTTAGGTAACTAAGTATATTTTTAACTAGCATTTTGGACCTTCTTACACAGAGAATCACACTGAACTTAATATTAGTACCAAACATTCCTGCTACATTGCATGTTTGAAAAAAACAAACATTTTATACTCCATAATCTCCCCTGCCTAATAGGACTGATAACAGGGTTAGCTTACATCCTACTATGGGTGTGCCTGCAGTAGTTTAGAACTGCGGCATGTGCAAGAACACAATGGGTCAGTGACCACACGGCATTACTGGAATGCTGGAAATAACCACAAATCCCATGCTTAAAAAGACAAATTCCAGACCACGCCCTGCCTTATGTATTCATGTTGTTCTGAGGCTTTAGTTGTAAATCTGTGCTTGAAACTCACTTCTATGGTCGATCCTCCAGGACTGACTGAATCCGGCATCTTTGCTGAGACCCACGCAGCAAAGCAGTCACTCTCGTCCAGGGTTATGGTTAGCATCTAACAAGGCCAATGGCTTACTAAGCGAAAACATTCCTATGGTCACACATTATAAGTGTTAGACAACAGAAGAAAAAGGAATTTGCACAGAAAACCTAAATCAGATCTCTCTGATGTGTTTTAAGAGATACCGTCCCCCCTCAAAAAACTGCATCATTATAGATCAGATTTGATTGCTGGCATTTATTCTTTTAATTTGCTTGAAACTTGCCAATTCCATGTTCTTTCTATCTCTTCTTCTCTACTTTCCTCTTCTCTTTTTTTTCTTCCATTTTTGTTGGAACGTAAATCTCTCCCACACGTTTTTTAACTAAGAGCATGAAATTATGGTTACACACACCATACAATACACCCCATTCCTGTGGCGCCATACTTAAAGGGGTAACTAAAGTCAAAAACTAATTTAGATTTTATCTCATAGCGTCCTGCATCGGTTCAGGTACCCGCGGGTTACCCAATTTGCTGGTCGGGGTAACCGTCATTGGCTGAATTGTGAGGGTCGGTTCGCGGTGTAGAGAACCGCAGGTCGGGTTCCGGTCGGTTCGGGAAGCTAGAACAATTCCGTTTCTAAAAAAAAAAGTTTTTTCCTGTTCTATAGATAATTGTCTGTAATAAACTGAAACACCTGGAAACAGTGTTTATCAATCACAAGACAATGTGCAGGTGTGTATAGCACTTACACTAAACACCACTATGGCAGATAAGGGCAAAATATATCTACATGCAAAAGCTCCCAGCTACTCACTATGTTTTTGGCGGGGTGGGTAAAATATGAGTTATCAAACAGTCTAATAGTACTTAGAAGTTCTACAGATGGAACTGTAGTGGAAATACAGACAGCTATGTTCAACTAACTCTTTGTTAGTGCTGGGTAGGTTTTTGTAGAGCTCACTGGATAAAAAGTTTTATGCTGGAGTGACTGAAAGGCAGGGTTAAACTTCGGACGCTTGCGTTTCTTAGCAGAGGTCTTTCAGAAGCCAGCAGAGTAACAAACTTCTATCTGCCCACACTGCACCTATCAGTAAGAGCAGATGCATTTAGTGGGAACAGATGATATGTGATTTCATTGGTCTTGTGTGTAAATCACTTAACTAGGTAACACACCTGCGATTTTCCTCCTGACCGACCGTTCGGATACTTTCGAATGGTCGGCCAGGAGGAAGGACTGTGTCGTCGCGGCAAAAGCACCGCGTCCGATAGTTCACCGCGCCCTATCGTGCGGTCCATGAGGACCCACGATCGACGATGTTTTCCACCCTGTCCGTCTCCGTTTTCGTCCGATTCGACGAACGGTCGATCGGACATGGGCACATTCGGAGTCGATAATTTCGGTCCGATCGACCGCTACACTGAACTATCGGTCGATCGGACCGAAATACTCTAATCGTGTGGTACCCCCTTTATGGCCACAAAGATCTTGGGATTTTGATGATTCTAGTAAGATAAGAAAATCAGGGTCAGGTCGCGAGGGGTAGAAAAGTGGTTTGTGGGTCAGGTGCGGGTTTTCATGTCGGCATGTGCTGGTCTGGAAAATTAGACCCGCGAGGACTCTAGGTACGTACCACAAGACAGGGAACTTTCGCTGTCAGGTCTTCCACATTTGTAAACTACACACTTAAAAAGGGCAATTTAGGGGGGATATTTCTCATCTACAAAAGGCAGGGGGTCCACACAGCCAGTCAGGTTGGTGCAGTCCACTTGTAGGGCCAGTAAGTGCTGTATACAGGGGCTCAGTCCGCATAGGCCAACACTACAAAATTGCGACCTGTGGCAATTTTTGCGTTATGGAGTTTCTCGATTCCAATAATCACGATCCCATAGTCATGTATGGAAACATTCCAGTAGTAATGATGTTTTGGGTGAAATTCCTGGTACTGCAAAAAATTCATCAAAAGGGCGAAAGGGGCAAAAAGGCGACATTTCACCTATTTATTAATACCTTTATACAAAGTGACAAAAAGTAGCTCTGAAATTACCCTAGAGGCAATCTCTCTTTTCGCAGTTATACCACCCTTAACTCAATGATCAGGCGAAAACTTTTCGACCCACATCTCCTCGTTATACTTTTCCCGCAAAAGCGAAACGCGCATTTTTTATAATAAGGCGAAAATATCGCTATTTGTCATTGCAATGTCCGCCGCATAAGAAGTGTATCTGCATTACAGAATTTCTTCATGACAACAATGTTTGCGTGTCCTGAGATGTCTGTGGGCATGAGCCTGTTTGCGTGGAATTCAAATTGAGGGTTCACAAAAATCGGGTATTAACAGGATTTTCGGATCTCGATACTATTCCCTATCGTACCCACTGTTTACTGGTGGCTATGATGCTACATTATGCCATATGTCTCCACAGATCTTACAATCATATTGGGTGATTAAAATTCGATAGGTGACAATTATTGTTGTTGTTTTGTAGTGCGACTGTTGTGTATCGTCGACTGTACCGTCTATGGTCATCATGAGGTCAAGGCCACACTGGCACAATTTGTCACGTGCTAAAGGTCATGCGAGAATCGTAGTGCAGTGCATGTCAATGTGGTGGCCACATTTGCATATACTGGGCTGCAATCTGTTTTCAGATCGATCATTTAAAGAATTCGTAATTTCTAAAATGTTTAGAATTCTTTGCATTTAGAACAATACCCTGATTTTCTGAAATTATTGAAAATTTCAAATTCCGAGAGATAACGAAGTTCCGAACTTTCGCAGCAGGACCGTCCAATCCGACATCGTTTTAAAATGGATCCGAACCATTTCTATTCTTCTAGTATCAAAAAGGGTTTTCATCATTTGTTCCTTTAAAACAAAACATCAAACAAAACTTTCACTATTTGTAATATACATTCAAACAGCAGAACCATCAGCTGATGCCTCTAATACGGTCCCGCACAAAAGTTTCTTAGATATTTAGACGTGGGTGTAACTAGGAGTCACTGGGGCCCCCTAGCAAAACTTGATGGGGCCCCCTTTCCTGCTTCAGTAAAGTGGATTTTCTGGGGGAGGCTGTATGTGTAAAATGGAAATTAAGAAAATGCACCCCCGCAGTCCCACAGACTCTGCTCCCCTAGTGGAGTTAGCCCCTGACTGTAGATAATCGCCTAGTCCCTATTGCTGCAATTTGTAACCTCAAACACAATCAAATCGGAATGCTTTGATGTGACCATAAACACAAGAATACCTTGAAATCTTCCCACAATACTCTATATGCCCGCCTGATAACCTTACGACCATGGTTATGGTCTATCATCAACCGTAAACATTATCCGGGCAGTAAATGACACGGGAATTTTTTCGCAGGAAACGACTGCGGTTTTAAACAATAACACCGATTCGCCTTCGTCTATTCAAACGTCCAATCAACTTTAATGTATCTAATAGTGATGGCCATCTTGAATACTAGGTGAGGTCCCCAACGGCATTAATATGCGTTTTTAATGCACAGAAAGGTTTCCATTTCCAGTGTCCTTATGTACAGCAGAGGGGTAAAGTGGAATAAAGGATGCATGAGAGCTGTAGCTACATAACATTTTTCTGAATATAGCCCCAACTACTGATTAAACCAATGCATTGTTGCTTTCTTTTGCTTTTAACTCAAACTTTTAGTTAATAGGATTAATATTACAACAAATAGATAACTCAGGAGTTAAGTCAGGAATGTTTTAACCTTGGAAGGCATGTCTTAGTGGTGACAGTACTAATGTAAAAGATGTCTGTTTAGTCAATGACTATCTAATTCATTAAGGTAATTATAAGACCTGTAAATTATAATTTACATTGGGGTAATATAAAATGAGTCCAGGTTTCTAAATAGCCCCTATGTATTACGAAAAATGAATTCATAGACTTCTCCCCATAACTGCGGAATGTCTCACCTTTGCAGTGGGACACATCTTGTAGTGGATATTTGTGGATACAGTTTATAATTTTTACTGGGACTGGAAGGAGTCTGTAATGACAGGGAACATTTAGGAACCCTAGCAGGATCATAATAATTCCCTCCTGTGGGCATTAGGATCAACAAGCCTAAATCTGCCAGTGCTTCCTCTCCATGCACCAAATACAATATATACTAAACCATGGGGGGAAAAAAAAAAAAAGATTTGGGCGTGATAGCTGCAAAGTGATTAATTTCGTGCAATTGACCATGCCTTTTTGGAGTTCCATGCGCACTTTCCAAGTTTATTTCACATAAATGTGACCAATGTTTTTCACCAACAACAATTCATCCTAGTTACACTCCCCTAAAGGGTAGAAAGACAATGCATTTTATAAAATATGCAGACTCACTCCACCAGGGCTTATCGTGGCTCAGTTTTTTGAGAAACCCACAATCTGTCCCATCACATTGGGCTTTGGTTTAGGGCAGGAACCATCAGCACCTTGAAATCCATAGTTGGAACGATAAATGAAGACAAATCCATTCTAGGCATTGTTTTGTTTGGATAATCCATAAAAAATATAAACAGGGTGATGCACCCAACAACACTATTGCAACCAGCTTCTTAGCTTGCATTTAAGTGCCGCCTTATAATGGATGAGTATTGTCCCACCCCCTAGTTAAATTATGTACCCTGGAAAATCCCAATTAGCATATCACAGCCAGGTACATAATTGCCACAGATTCTTGTACAAGTCATTCTGAATTGAGAAAGCCAGTCGGATGACTAGCGAAACGTCTTCAAGAACTACATTTCAAGTCCAGTTGATCTAATTGAATACAACAGATATACCATGACCTGGATGAATGAGAACCTTCACAAGGATATTTGTCATTGCGATGTCCTAGAGATCGTTTATAAATATGCCCCATATTTGTCATTGCGATGTCCTAGAGATCGTTTATAAATATGCCCCGTACTGTCCATCTTTTTTGCTAAATGCCTTGGAAAAATATGTCTTATAATTCAGCATCTTTTCCCCTAGTATAACAAACACATGCTCCCTAATGTCTGCTAATTGTTTTCATCCATGATTCTTACATGTAACATACTGTAATACTAGTTACCCTAAGCCTTGATTTCTAACAGTACTTACCCCTATCTTAGAGGACAATATTTATAAAGGCACAGAATTGCGTTTTAGAGATCCCACGCCTTTACCGATCACTAAAATGCTAGTTAATTTATGATCACTATCCTGAATATATGATAGCGATTGAAACTGTCTACGACCATGATGGTAGATTTACGATCCCCATAGAATACCATTGCGGTATTTTACTACCGCATGGTATTCTGTGACCGAACGTTCTTAATTAACAAAGTTTTCCGTTAATGTACGGTCATTTACGGCTGCTGTTGTACATTAATGATAACGTGCTAATGATAACGTGCAATAATACGTGTTTATAAATATGGCCCATAGTGTCTATTTTCTGTTCCTTCAGTTGCGTAGCAATGACCAATTATTATTATGCACTTTGCACTTTTCTCATTTGCACTGACCATTTTTATAATGTAATAATAATAAAAGTGACTGACAAATAAGCCTTTTTAATAAAATGCCATGTGCGGCACTACCAGTGAGAGTACCAAATGTGAAAAAGGTCAAGCAAGGATAGGTACTTCTAAGGGCTAGGAACCTTTTTCCCGAAGGATTCCCGAAGTCGGCCAGCAGACCCGTCTCGGGAGCGAGAAGCAGGTAAGCAATTACCCCTTATATTTCCCCCCCTCTCACGAGGGGCCACTGGACCCTTCAGAATAGGCTTCTCTGGGTGGTCTCTATGAAATTGATCAATAAGTTCTTGAGCATGAACCTGATGATGAGGGATCCAGCATCTTTCTTCAGGGCCATACCCTTTCCAGTCAATAAGATAATGGAGGGAGTTTTGGAGCCAACGTGAGTCCAAGATCTTGTCAACCTCAAATTCTGATTCCCCCTGGACTTCAACTGAAGGAGGAAGTTCAGATGTAGAGAGAGCAGAAGCAACAGATTTTAACAAGGAAACATGAAATAAATTGGTTCTTTTGTTAGATGGAGGCAAGGCTACATTATACGTTACTATGTTGATTTTCTGAAGAATAGGATACGGGCCGATGAATTTATGACCTAATTTGGAACAAGGTTGACAAAGATAGAGGTTGCAACTGGACACCCATACAAGATCACCAGGAGAGAAGTCCGGCTCCTTAGATCGACATTTGTTTGCAAATTACTTTTGACGAGTAGAGGCCTTTTTAAGATTTCGTTGTACCTGGTGCCAGATAGAAGACATGTGTTGAAACCAATTTTCTAAGAGAGGAAAGTTGGTAGTGGTTCCGGTTAAGGAAGATGCTTTGGGATGACATACGTAAATGCAGAAAAATTGAGATGTACCTGTAGAAGAATGAATAGTATTGTTAGAGGCAAACTCGGCAAAGGGTAAAAATTCTGCCCACGACTCCTGACAATCTGAGTCAAAACAACAAAGATATTGCTCTAACAATTGGTTAGTTCTCTCTGTCTGGCCATTAGACTGGGGATGGAAAGAGGAAGAGAGAGAGATACCCAGCTGAGTACAAAAGGAACACCAAAATTGGGCTACAAATTGGACCCCCCTATCTGAGACTTTGTTCTCGGGAACCCCATGGAGCTGAAAAATGTGCTTGATAAATAACAGGGATAATTCTTTAGCAGACAGAAGTTTGTTGAGTGGTATCTTGCTAAAACGGTCGACTATTACCCAAACAACCGTTGCCCCCAGGGAAAAAGGCAGGTCGATAATGAAGTCATGGAGATGTGTGACCATGGAGAAGTGGGCAAAGACAGGGGCATTAAAGTACCATGAGAAATGTTTCTGGGTGTCTTACTGCAGGCACAAACTATGCAGGCTTTAACATTGGTTTTAACATTGGCTTTGGTGTCTCTGGATATTGAAGGCCACCAGATATGGCGGGAAAGGAGTTCTAAGGTCTTTTTCTCCCCCTGGGTGACCTGCTAGTTTGGAATGGTGAAATTGTTGAATCACTTGTAAAAGGACATTGAGAGGAACAAACAACAGGTTAGTAGGGATGGCCGGTTCGCGGATCCGAACCCGGATCCGCCGCGGATTTATCCTGTTCGCGAACGGCGTATTTTTCCGGATTTTCCGCCTTCCGAACTTCCGATTCACGGATTTTTCGTATTTTTGAAAATTTTCGAAATTACGAGTTTTCACGTATTTTCGAAAATTCCCGAAAATACGGGAATTATTAATTTTAACGGGTCCACTCGCGGATTTTCGAATTTTCGCATTTTCTCGAAAATTCGCGGATCCTCGAGCGGACCGGATTTTGCGAAGTTCGGACATCTCTACAGGTTAGTAGGTTTACCGGGAGGAAAAGACTGAAAAGGGTTAAGAAGATCAGAGAGATCAGGCAATAACTGAGATGTAGACAAGGCATTCAAGAAACAGTGAGAAGGCAAGGTTTTAGAATCAGGAGAATCAGGAAAATTGTGTGACAGTGCATTGGCCTTCACATTTTTGGTGGCAGGTCTATAAGTGGTTCTAAAATGTAACCTTGAAAAAAAAAAAGCGCCCAACAGGCCTGTCTAGAATTCAATCTCTTAGCATTTTCGATATACTCAAGATTCTTATTGTCAGTGTACAGGATGAAGTGCCCCCTCTAGCCAATGTCTCCACTCCTCAAAAGCCATTTTAACAGCCAGGAGCTCCCGGTTACCGATGTCATAGTTAACCTCTGATGGGGAATTTTTTTTGGACAAACAGGCACATGGGTGTAGTTGTTTGGGATTACCAGAATATTGAGACAAGTTAGCTCCCACTCCAATTTCCAAAGCATCCACCTCAACTATAAAGGTTAGGTTAACATTGGGATGTCCCAAGACAGGAGCGTTACAAAAGGCTTCCTTTAACTTAAGGAAGGATGTCTAAGCCTGGCCACTAAGGTAGAAAAATTCCTTATAAACCTCCTATAAAAATTGGCTAATCCCAAAAATCTCTGCAGGGCCTTAAGATTGGTGGGAGCCTCCCAATTAAGGACCGCTGAGATCTTTTTGGGATCCATAGAAAGACCTTTATCTGAGCTGATGAAGCCAAAGAACGGGATCTGTTGGAGTTCGAAAGGAGCATGGTACCAGGTAAAAGGTCTATCAGGCAATCATAGGGCCAATGCGGGGGAAGTTCATCGGCAGCCTGCAGTGAAGACATCAGCATAATCTTGATAGTGTCTTAGAAGAGTTTTAAATTCAGTGTGAGAATGATGAAGAGAAGAACAAGTATTTTTACAACCAGGGCCCCACTTGATGACCTGACCAGTAGGCCAATCAATAACTGAATTTACTTTACGTAACCAAGGTAAACCAAGGATAACAGGATTAGATGGAATATCTAAGAGAAAAAATGTTAAAACCTCGGGAGGGAGTGGCCCTACTTGAATAGCAAGCTCAGGGGTAACACACACAGAGCTACTAAGAGTCAGAGGAGTATTATCTATAGCTAAGACTTGGATGGGACTAGACAGAGGCCTAAATGGAATACCAATGGACTGGGCCAGAGTGCGATCCAAAAAATTAACAGCTGCTCCACTATCCAAGAAAGCCTGACAATGACAGTTACTAGTACCCCAAGAAATCTTAATGGGTAACAAGATTTTATAGATCTGAACATTTGGAGGAAATACCTGATCACCTAGGTGGCTTTCCTCTGAACCACCTAGGTGCTGAAGTTTTCCGGCTTCCTGGACCTCTTTTTCAGACACAACTTGGCGAAATGGCCTATGAAGCCACAGTAAAGGCAAAGACCCTCCTGACGTCTTCTATTCTTTTTATCTAGGGTCAATTTGGACATACCTAATTGCATAGGTTCCTCTGAGGGGAGAGGTAAGGGAACAGAAGATGTCAGGGATGACCTGGAAGGTTCCGGAGCAGACATTGATCTCTCCTGGCGACGCTCTCTGAAACTACGGTAAATTTTAATGGCCAATGCCATAGACTTATCAAAGGACTTAGGAGCTGGATAATTCAAAGAGCGTCCTTAATGGACTCTGAAAGACCAAACAAAAACTGGTTATTCAATGCTAGATCGTTCCAGCGGGTACTCACCACCCAGCTCTGAAACTCAGCCACATATTCTTCGGCAGAACGTCTGTTTTGACAGAGGTTTCTTATTGGCCTTGGCGGTGGCAGTACGTTCTGGATCAGAGTAGAACAGGGCCATGGCATCAAAAAAAGAGGTCACGGAAGCCAAGGCTTGACTATATTCAGGAAGACCAAAGGCCCAGGTTTGAAGATCCCCTTGAGGATACTAAAGGAGTTTGGAATGTACAGTATGCGCTTGTGCATGCATACAGTACAAACTCCATCAGGACCTGTCAGAAGATCAGTGGAGGAGCGCAGACCAGGTAAGCTCTTTGTGTGGGATTGAAGTACATAGAGATATAGAGGCTCAGTGTCTATACCCACTAAGATGCCATTAATGAGTATTATGGGTCTAGTTTTTATAACTGTAGTAACAGATCTTTGGTAACCTTAACACACTTAGCCAATGGTAGAAGCACTGGTGTTGGGTTGGAAAGTACCAACCCAACACCCAATGAGCAGGGAGTTTTATGAATATTGGGCACTAAGTACATTATTAGGACTTCTGGATGTGTGGTAGTCAATCTTTTCTGTGTCATTAAGCTTAGCCTCATCAACCATCTTTTGTTCAAAATGGACAGATTGTGAATACCTAGAAATTTGCTCCCAGGACCAGGGGAAAATTTTATGATTGAGAATGGACAGAGGAGCAATAATAGGGCAGCACGGTGGCTCAGTGGTTAGCACTGATGTCTTGCAGCACTGAGGTCCTGAGTTTGATTCCACCCTTGGACACATCTGCAAGGAGTTTGTATTTGTTTCTCCCCGTGCTTGCGTGGGTTTCCTCCGGGCACTCCGGTTTCCCCCACAATCAAAAATACATAATGATAGGTTGTATGTGGATATAAAGTGATTAGATTGTTAGCACTTCAGGGCAGAGTCTGGTGTGAATTGAGTAAATAATTGTAAAGCGCTGCGGGATATGTAGCGATTTATAAGAAATACATACATACATAAGTGAGAAACCAAAATGTAAGGCACAGCAACACCCATTCCATCTTAAAGTATACATTTCCTTGCATTGCCTCTGCAGATTTCTTATCTGTAACTGTGATATAGTAGCTAACAATAAAGGTAAGGAATTCAAAAAAATAAACAAACCAGTCTGCACTGCTACACAATGAAGGTAATAGGCAATCAGCTCAGGGATTTATACAGAGGCAACCAAGGATACAAAGGTTATTACTATAATGAGGTTTGCATCTGTAATAATTGGCCGTGATTTACCAGCATAACTGATTGTCTGTTCATCTGATTCGGAGGAACGGGCTGACCGACCGATGCACTGACCCAAACGTCGAATGTATCATTCAATTTCAGTAATTCTCGACTGTAGGGTCGGGTCATGGTAACCCTCGAATATAGCATTCGATTTAGGTAACCCTTGAATGTATTGTTCGGTAACCCTCAAATGTACCCTTTGATTTCAATATGCCTCGAATATAGCCTCAATTACGGTAACCCTCTAATGTATCATTCAGTAACCCTCGAATATAGCGTACAATTTCGGTAACCCTCAAATGTATACTTTGATTTCGATAACCCTCGAATGTAGCCTCGATTTCAGCAACCCTCGAATGTATTGTTCAGTAACCCTCGAATGTAGCGTAGTATTTTGGTAACCCTCAAAATGTATCCTTCGATTTTGATAACCCTCGAATGTAACATTCGGTTTTAACTTTTTTTGGGGTGGGAAATAATTATATTATAATAATTATATATGCATTGGAAATTTATACAAAAGTTTTTAAAACACTATTAAAACATTGTTATCAATAAACATTTCTTGTTTAAGCTGTGGTTAATCTTAACAAACAATTAACATAAAACCGAAATATAAAACATAGAACAGTATAACCTTTGGTACTGAGTTGTAGCTATAAGGCTATTGTCTATAATATCTCACATTTTATAATATAATATAATCTTCAATAATATCCTTTAGTGTCAGACATAAAGACTCAAAATTATCAGGGAGATTCAATAAATGTTCTTATTGTTTAAAATGGTGCTAATTTTGCCCCAACCAATCAGATTTTATTTAACATTTGAAAGCTAACATCTGATTGGTTGGGGCAAAATTAGCACCATTTTAAACGATAAGAACTTTTATTGAATAACTCTGTATATCTTTGATATTTGTAATGGCTATCATTTTTGCCATCCCCAACCTTAATATCAGCACCAATATAAACCTCGTCCTTGCTGGTTCTTCCTGCCCCCCCCCCCCCCCCTCCAGCTTCCATATTATCTCTCTTATAGTTCACTAGTTGGGCTATGGTGATGTGTGTGCTCCTGTATAGGGTTGGTTGCCAGGGTGACAGAGGGGAGGGGGGGGAAAAGCTCCTCCTCCTCTCCCATATACCTGCTCCATGGTGCCTAAATTTTGTTAAATTTGGGGAATCTGTTCTCCATTAGGGGGTGTTAAGTATTTCATCCTTTCAACATCGTTGATTCTGTGAATCAATGCTGGTTGTGGAGAGGTAGTTTTCCATTGTTTAGCTATTTTGCAGCGTGTTCCTGTGTAGATGTGAGTAGCTAGTTTTTCTGCTGTCCCAGATAAGCCTGTAGTAGGAGCATTTAATAAATCATTAATTGGATTCCGTGGTATGGTTTTCCGCAGAACATTTTGCAGAATGTCCTGTACTTCTGACCAGTATATTTGTATACCGGAATATATGGTATAAGGTGCCAGTGGTGGATTGGCATCTCCAGCAGATATAAGGTGTATAAGGAAAAATGTATTTAGCAGGTATGGGGTATTGTACCAGTTGAGCATAATTTTATAGATATTCCACTCCTCGCCCCCTCCATGTGGGGGTCCCGCAAGGCTCGGTACTCGGTCCATCTACACCCATGGCCTTGGACAACTCATTAGTTCATTTGGGTTCCAGTATCACCTGTATGCGGATGATACCCAAATTTACATCTCTGCCCCGGATCTCCCTACACTGACATCCCAGATCCCCGACTGCCTTTATGTCTTTCCGCTTCCTCAAACTAAACATGGACAAGACTGAACTGGTCCTTTTCCCACCCTCATGATCTGTTCCCCTCCCTAGCCTTACTATTAATATTAACAACACACCCATATCCCCATCTCCTCATGTCCGCTGCCTGAGAATAACGCTAGATTCCGATCTTTCCTTCAAACCTCATGTCAATTCGCTTGCCAACTCCTGTCGGCTCCAACTCAAAAACATCTCCCGCATTCAACCTTTCCTCTCGAAAGAAGCTACAAAAATCCTAGTCCATGCCCTAATCATATCCCGGCTAGACTACTGCAACACACTCCTGTGTGGTTTACCAAACAACCACCTGGCACCGCTTCAATCCATTCTCAACTCTGCTGCCCGGTTCATTCATTTCTCTTCTTGCTTCTCTAATGCCTCTCCTCTCTGCCAGTCCCTCCACTGGTTGCCCATCAGGCAAAGGATCCAGTTCAAACTACTTACCTTATCCTATAAAGCACTATCCAACATAGCCCCACCATATATCTCAGAGGTGATCCAGCTATACTGTCCCAGGTGCAACCTCCTGCAACCTCTCTGCAAATGATACCCTCCTCTCATCCACTCTGGTCACCTCTTCCCATGCCCGCATTCAGGAGTTTACTCGTGCTGTCCCTCTGCTCTGGAACTCCCTTCTTCTGTCTGTCCGTCATTCACCATCCCTTAACACCTTCAAACGTAACCTTAAAACCCACCTCTTTAGGCAACCATATAACCTGGCCTAAACATTACCCCCTAACTACCCAATATGATCCAACCCGCCTTTCACGCTCCACTGCCAATCTATTTACAGCTTACCGATTCCTGTCACCTTATGTCTCACCCCCATATCCTCTAGTCTGTAAGCTCTTTGGGCAGGGTCCTCTCTCCTATTGTATCATATAGGCATATTGGTATTGTTGTAAGAAACTCCTCACTCTGTTTATTTATATTATGTATTACCTGTGTATGTAATATGTATGACTTTGTATAACATGTATTACCCTGTATGTAATATATGACTATGTAATTGTAAAGCTTCAGATAATATGTTGGCGCTATATAAGTCAATAATAATAATAATAATATTTTCTTTGTATAGCGTACAGATGGAGGGCTTTTTGCCATATTTCTGTCCATGTGGATTCTGGGATGGTTGTGCCCAGTTCGGCTTCCCAATAGGACATTTATTTATGAGGACCAATAGACTCCATTGCCAGGTCCTGTAGTGTCCGGTATACTGATGATATTAATTTCTTTTGTCTTGGGCCCATATACAAAAGTCTTTTCAATCCCTTTAGCGGGTAGAAAGTGAGGGAATGGAAAGTTCTTTGTACAAAATGTTTCAATTGGAGATAAAAATAATAGAAGTTTTTGGGAGTTTGAAATTTGGAGCAGAATGTCTGAAAGGTGGGAAATTCCACTGTCAGTTTATGCAGTAAGTCTTTGACCTTGGTCAACCCTTTATGTAGGAACCAAATATGATATTTTGTTTTATTCCCAGGGGGAAACTTGAGTGGAGAGGCATTCCTAACCAGTATATTTCTTAACAATTCTATTCCACAATGAGACTGTGCACTTCAAAGAGCAAATTTACCTTCATTTTTGGAGTAGTTGGTGACCATGTAAAAGTGCTTAAGTTTGTTTGGGGAATCCAGTCTTGCTCTAGGGATGCCCATAGAGCCTGGGTGTGTGTATGGGACCAGTGTGCAATTGCTCTCAGCTGGGTTGCTTCATAGTATCTGATGAAGCTTGGTACGGCTAAGCCCCCATCAGCTGTCAGTACTGTGTGAGGAATGTGGTGACGTTTCCCCTGCCAGATGAAATCCATTGCCTCTTTCTGTATTTTACGCAGAGTATATAATATTCTTTTGACCATTATTATTCTACCAAACCATAAAATTTGAAGACAACGCCACTTTTGTAAATCTGTGTGTATCTAATTTATCATAGGGAGAATATTCTTTTTATCGATTTTAACTTTTAATCCCCAAAACATGCCCCTGTCTACATAAACTTTGTTACAATAAAAAATAAAGTAAAATAATGTTCTTATTTTATCCCTAAACATTCCCTTAATGAATTATGAGCGTGCTTGTGAAGGTTCTCATTCATCCAGGTCATGGTATATCTGATGTATTCAATTAGATCAACTGGACTTGAAATGTAGTTCTTGAAGACGTTTCGCTAGTCATCCGACTGGCTTTCTCAATTCAGAATGACTTGTACAAGAATCTGTGGCAATTATGTACCCTGGAAAATCCCAATTAGCATATCACAGCCAGGTGTTAAGGGTGTGATTAGATAGTGGCTAAGAGGTGTTATAGGAACGCCCAGAGTAAGGTGTTAAAACAGCATTGTACATGGCAGACAGTTGGTGTCGAACCCCCCCACCTCTATTTAGGCACCTTATTTATTAACACCTTACTCTGGGCGTTCCTATAACACCTCTTAGCCACTATCTAATCACACCCTTAACACCTGGCTGTGATATGCTAATTGGGATTTTCCAGGGTACATAATTGCCACAGATTCTTGTACAAGTCATTCTGAATTGAGAAAGCCAGTCGGATGACTAGCGAAACGTCTTCAAGAACTACATTTCAAGTCCAGTTGATCTAATTGAATACATCAGAATTATGAGCGTATGCATATGCAATCTTATATATTTCTTTATATTTTCTGTTTACCAAAATATAAACAAATCCCATGTGGACTGGTCTGTCTTTAATTTACTGAATTAAATAAAGCATGTGTTGAAAGGGAAATATTTACTCTAAAACCAACATAAAAGAAGAACTAGGACCTCAGCACTGCAAGGCACCAGTGCTAACCACTGAGCCACCAGTTGCTCATTATACATTAAAAGGGCTATGTACCGAGAGTCGCTATCTCTCTCTATTGCCCCCTTTAGGCAATGCACTGAGCTGATAGTGACTCTCAGTGCATTGCAAATGGAGTTTACCATTTGCGAATCTTTAACACCAGCTATATGCTGGCGTTAGAGATTACGTCTTAAAAACCTGTTAACGGCTTAGTACATTGGTTGCGACAGTGACACAAAATTTGCGTAACATTGTAACTGCTGTTATTTGTGTCTTAAAGTCACGTTAACGCTTGGTACATTGGTTAATGTGACTTTAAGACACAAATAGCTGATAACGGCTCTCGGTACATAGCCCTGTAAAAGTATACAAGTGCTTGATCCTTGCCTTTAATTAGTGTTGTTTTTATGGTTACGGTTTCCTTTTGAGTGTTTTGGAAAACTTTATACATCTGTTTTGTCTTAATTCTTTAAAATTGGTCAAAAGTGACCAAGTAAATTATTTAACACCTTACTACCACCAAACTTTTTTTATTTCACTTGTATGTATTTCACTTTATCTAGATTTGTGTTCAATCATTGGGATGTTGTGTTATGGTTACTGACTTCCTTTAGTTATTTTTCATAGTGACCGTCAGCTCTCATCATGCTTCTGCTACTGATAAGTGATCAGAGCACAACAGTGTTGTAAAGAGCCAGACCAATAGTTTTAACTGGTCAACAATGTTCTAAGTTAAGTGAAATTCTTTTGACCATTAGAGTATACAGATACACAACAGTTGCAGCTAATAATTACCATTTTTAGAGTAGGGTCAGAAGGGTTTAATATTTTTATATCCAGTCATATATTAATATATAACCTACCCCTGCAGTGGGTTTCTATGGGAGGAACTGTAAGATTATAGCCTTATAATCTTACAGTTCCAGGAGAAGAAGGAAACCAGAAGCCACAAAGGTTATAATAAATAATGCAATAATAAATTAAAGGGATATTAGAAGTCACCTTGGAGTTCCGTGCCCTGTATAAAAGGTACTCGGCCTGCGGCCTCATGCTTTTATATGGTCATGGAACTCCTCGGTGACTTCTAATATCCTTATAATTTACAGTTGGGGGTGCTGTAGTTTCTATACTACACTATGTTACTATTATATAACTAAGGGATTTGAAAATAAGATGATTTTTTCAATTAGTGGTTCTGGTATTTATTTTCCCATGCCGGGCCAGTATATGAAAAGAAAATAATACTTAAGAGGAAACAGGTTATAGCTTTGCCTTTTATCAGAAAAGCAAATGAAGGAAAAAGAGGACACAGAAAAAAGAAAGAGGAATATTGTAATGAAGACCTTTCACCAAAGAAAAAAGTAAATCGCATTTAGAAGGAATGTGTGATGGTGATTAAATGTGTTGGGTTAAGTGCTTGGCTCTGTTATGTGCTGGACTTTAGCTAATATTTCAGGGTATGTTTTCTGTAAGCAAATCTATTTATAGAATGGTAATACTCTGCTAATTGCTTTGTGTTTGCTTGGTACATAAATAAGCCCCATTGTAATAGTAAAAGACAAGATAATAAAGAAAAAAAAAGAAGAACACGAACAGCTGGGTAAATAGGCCACAGATACTGTAAAATAATAATACATTTCTGGAAACACTAAAACAAAACAAAGATACATAAAAAAGAATCTTTAAAGACTGTGGAAAATATTTTGCAAGGATCATTGTGAAATATTCCAGTGGGAAAACCATTGACTGTCTGATGTCTGGATCATAAACACCCTAAAAGGAAGGTTAAGTTGGATACAAGTCATCGACTTCCTGTTTTCTGATGTGCATTTCATATATCCCTGTTCAATAGCGGCGTGCCTTTGCTCCATAATCCAGCAAGATAGTAAACACTCAGTTAAACATCCCGTGCCAGAGTAAACCAAGAGATAAAGGACTTCCCAAAAGATAAAAGGCAGACAAGCTTTGGGATTTGAAGCATAAAACAAAATAGACTAGTGACCACTGTGTCCTTTTTTTATTACCCTCCCATTGAAAATAATAAACACGGAAGTATGTTTTTATAAAAGACGCCTCATGGAAATATGTTTTTTATGAAATAAGCCTAGTATTTAGTTTTTACAATACATTTATGATTGGATTTTGTAAAGTAATAAACTTATATACCTATATGCCTAGACCTGTTGTATGGGCCTGTGTTTGGTGATGGTCCTTGTAAGAAATGTCTAAATTTGCTAAAGCTCTCAAACCTAGTTCCTGACAATCCTGGAAATTTTAGTATCCAGAACTTTGTTTTAAAATAAAAATTGACTACTGCTATTGGCATGTTCACTCACAAAATGAAATTTCTTATACATGTAGATCACCCCACCAAACCTGAAACCGTAATACTATTGTAATAAATTGTTCTCAATCGCAGCTATTCAGCTGATGCCAGTTACCCCCCTTTGCCTCCTCTGAGCACTGTGTAATCTCAAAAAGCTTTTGTGCATGCTCAGTGGAGGCATCTGTCATGGCCATACCTGATCGTTCTACCCAGAAGAACCAGGAGATCCAGTACAGGGCATCAGGGATCAGGTTGAATAACTTCCAGTCACTCCTAAACATGTCTAGAACTAGGCTTAGAAAACCAGTAATGTGAAAATCAGGACTTTTACTGTTAAAGGACAACGGTTGCCACCTTGATATAAAACCAGTAATCTGTGTCTTACCTCTCATTTTGATACAGGCACTGGGAAGTTAACCTAAATAACATATGGTTTGTGCTTTACTCTACAGCATTCTAGTAGCACACAGTTTGGTCAACGACCATTATGTTCTGCACATGCTCTGTCCTTAGCTATGGCAGAAACTTGTTACAGTTGGTCACACCCATTAATAAGTAGTGTAGACAGAAAGTGCACTCCAGGGGACTTTATAAAATATAAAAAATCTTTATTCGTCCATGTTAAAACACGCTGCTACGCGTTTCGGCCATCTTGTGACCGTCATCAGGCATGTTACAATACAATACATCACTTCCTTAAAAAACAAACCGTGCCCTCCCCCGCCCCTCCCATCACCACTCCCCCTTATACACATCACCCTAGACTGTCATGCACAATAGAGACCCTAGTGGCGAACCCTCCCAATGGCAGGCTAAATCAATATATGTCTACTGACATTCTCCCTATCTCATAAAGGGTTGTCTCAAAGGTTATTAGGTCACAGTTAGGCTCATCAAAAAGGGACCCCCCTAAGAGCCCTTCCTATAAACTCATTTATTGTCCATCTGTTGCAGGATGTACAACTACAGAAAACATGAAAGGACAATCTGTTTATTGAGGCCCCTAGGGGCCAATGTGTCCAGAGTTCTGATCCATCTCGCCTCTCTCCTGAGAAGCTCCTGTTTACGGTCTCCCCCTCTACCATTGTCCACCACATGGTCAATGGCCATCCATTTCAGGGTGGCAATCCCATGTTTAGCCTCCCGGAAATGTCTCGCCACCGCCTGCTCTCCAAACTTAGAGGTGGACCTACTCTCACCCCTCTCCAGTGCACGGATCGCTGATCGGTGGTTGGCCATCCTCTCCCTAACAGTAGTTGTTGTTTTGCCCACATAGTAAAGCCCACATGGGCATAATAGATAATAAACCACAAAGGAAGACAGACAGCTCAACCTATGGCCAATTTGAATCTTTTGCCTGTGTGAGGGTGTGGGAAACCCCACCGCCAACATCGATTACCTGTAAGGCATCCACTACATCTGTAGCACCCCAACTTTTTAGTACCCATCCAGTTAGATCCTATATTACTGGCCCGGGTCTTAAGGTCAGTCCTGACCAAAAGGTCACGTAGATTTCTACCCTTCTTATGGGCAAATATCGGTCTAGAGTTATGAAATGGAATTAACTATCCCTACTCAAAATGTCCCAGTGTTTTTTAATACTTTGTCGAATGGTAGTACTATTCACTGAGTATTGTAGACTGTAGGGTATTAGTTCCAACCCAGGTGACTCTCTTTCTACATCCCTACCCCTCGTCTCAAAAGTCAGAATGGCTCGTTCCTTCTGGGTTCTAATTACATCCCTTTTATACCCCCGTTGTTCAAATTTAGTTTCCATAGCTTTTAATTGGATACCGGTATGGGTGGGATCGGAATTATTGAAGAGCACCCTTAAAAATTGAGAATAAAGTATTCCATTTTTCTGAGTTAAGGGGTGATAACTCCCCGCATGGAGAATAGTGTTCTTATCAGTTTATTTAGAGAATAGACTAGTTTGTAATCCATCCCCTCTTTTAGTAATTCTAAGGTCCAAGAAATCCACTGTGCTGGGGCTAATTGTGGCCGTAAGTTTAACCGGAGTAGGAAGTTCATTAATCTGCTTAATCATGAGTTTGGCACTATCCTCATCACCATCCCATAAGATGAACAAGTCATCTATATATCTTTTATAGACACGTAACAGTGTTCCAAATACGGGTATCAGATGTGTCAACTCAAAGATTTCCATAAACAGATTAGCAAAAGCGGGCCCTACATTAGAGCCCATGGCCGTACCCATAATTTGGTAGAAGCAACTATCGAATCTGAAATAATTACGACCCAGTGTGATCTCCAATAGCTCCATAAGAAATTCCACCGGAATATAGGTATGGCCATGGGCTACGAGGGCCCTTCTACAAATTTCCACACCTTGTTGCTGGGGAATAATGGTATACAAGCTCCCCACATCGCACGTGATAAGTACTGTGTCATCCAGGGTACCCTGAGCCTCCTTAAGTACCCCGAGGAGCTGTCTGCTATCTCTGAGGTAAGACCCCATTTTTTTACAATAGGTTGAAGGAAATAGTCCAAAAACACAGCCAATGGTTTGAGCACTGACCCTTGGGAGGCTACAATCGGTCTACCCAGTGGATGGCTGAGGGATTTATGAATTTTAGGGACCGAGTATATAATGGGCACCCTAGGGGCGTCCGTGGTTAGAAATTTAGCCTCTTGTTCAGAAATCCAACCCAATGATTTAGCTTGCTGTATCATTAAATCCACAAGGTTTTTAAGGCTCTCAGTTGGGTCCTTCGGCAGTTTGGTATATACCAGAGGATTCCCCAACTGTCCCAACAGTTCCTCCCTGTAGTACATCCAATAGCACCTTAGCCCCCCCCCCCCTTATCAGCAGGTTGAATTACAAGATCCTGATCATTCCGAAGCGTATTGATGGCCTTACGCTCATCCGCCGATAAGTTAGGGTATAGAGGCAGTTTCCTATTAAGGGCAATCCCTTCTTCTACCTCCAATCTAACCAAATTGGAGAACACTTTAATCGCTGGTGCCGTATTGGGTGGTTCATACTTACTATTTGTTCTAAATGGACCCAGGGTCTGGACCCTGCTCCTAAATTGATCCTTTAACTTCAGGCGATGTTGGAACTTATAAAAGTCCACCTCTTCCAAAAATGGATCATGTTTAGGGGTCGGCACAAATGATAGTCCTTTATTCAATAAATTAACTTCCGGGAGAGTTAGCACATGTCGGCTCAGATTATAAACCGTATTTAGTTCCTCGGTGGAGGCTGCCGTGGGGGACGTCCTCTTCCCCTTAAACCCCCCCCCCCTCCGCATGATCTTTCTCCTTCTCTTGGGTGCCTCATTGAATTTGATCGTGTGGTAACCCCTAAAAAAGACCGATCCTCGGCCCTATGATGTTGCGATCGGGGAACCCTCTCCTTGGGTCCCTGTGCTCCAGGTTCCATATTTGTCTTCGCATCAGATCCGGGTGAGTCATCTGAACTGTCCACCGTATGGAATGTTCTCCGCCTTCCAACTTTAGATCTCCACCCCGGTCTGGTTTGTTGTTTCCCCGTAAGCCACCCATACGCTGATTTATGCTCATAATCCAATTCGACTTTATGTGCTTTGTTCTTCTTAAATTGTATTAACTCTTCCTTGTATTTACTGACCTGTTGGGTAAGTTTAGTCAACCAATCACAGGAGGTATCCTTAGCAGCCCCTTCCTGGAAACCAAGTTCCACCTGTTTGATTTCATTACGGACTTCATCCAATTTTTTAGTGACAAACTCTATAACCAAAAGCATAAGGTCAAATGCACACTTGTTTAGCACACCACACCATCTGGCACAAAATTCACCGTCAAGGCGTCCCAAGGTAGGCACATTCCTTACCCGAAATCCCCTTGGGATTCTCCGGCTCCGGTGGTATTCCGACAAGAATACACCGTGTAAGTACAGGTCTGTTTCTTTTTTCTTTAATGCCACCATCCTCCGGAAGACATCCTTAACAGCCCTTTATGAGATAGGGAGAATGTCAGTAGACATATATTGATTTAGCCTGCCATTGGGAGGGTTCGCCACTAGGGTCTCTATTGTGCGACAGTCTAGGGTGATGTGTATAAGGGGGGGTGGTGATGGGAGGGGGCGGGGAGGGCACGGTTTGTTTTAAGGAAGTGATGTATTGTAGTTGTAACATGCCTGATGACGGTCACAGATGGCCGAAACGCGTAGCAGGTGTTTTAACATGGACGAATAAAATTTTTTTATATTTATAAAGTCCCTGGAGTGCATTTCTGTCTACACGACTTATTGATTTCTGTAAGTAGCACCGGGGCAAGTAAGAAGACAAGCTGGAGTGCGCCCATCGTATCCATTTATATATATATATAAATATATATATATATATATATATATATATATATATTATATATATACTTAACAAATGGATCATGGCACGAGAACTGGTCTTTTAATATGGTCTTTTCGACCCCCAAGGATACATATAATTAACAAAAATGGTTCATGGCACCGTTCCAAAGACAGTTTAAAACCAATATTGGTGTTGTGTAGATATAAAAAAAACTATATCAAAGAAAGATTATTTTCCAAAATGCAACACGTGTACTAAAAACCTAAGTTCACCCTCATTATTATTACACCAGGAAAGGCTATTTTATCAGTTATAATTTCTAAAGCAACGTTTCCTGAGTTGTTGAGAGGCGTAATTGGAAGGCTAGTAAACTGACATGGGGAGAATTTGTGACCAAAGAGATGCAGTTATTCTACAAACCCAAAGGAAGGTTTACATAAAAGCCAAAGCATAAATGCTGCAGAATGTTGTTTTTGTAGCAGCAAAGCCAATTTGAGTGTATTTTAAAGGGCCATACAAGCAAAGAATGGATTATCATAATAATAATTTAAAAAAAGTTACAGTTTTCTGGATTTTAATGTGTTGCACTCAATCAGCTACAGTATATATTTAGACAAGCAATACAGTTTAGATAATATTACTGGATAGTTTACATTTAACGTTTTGGTTTTAAAACAGAGAAAAGATAACTTATAATTTCTAGGAAGAAAAGCAAAACTCTCAACATCTGGCCTGATACATACCTCACAACTGTCCATAGATAAAGCGTAGTGCCAACGAATGACTGTAGTCGACATTATGGTTGGTCAGTAATGACGGAAAATTTCCCTATTTTAGGTAAAGGAGCTGATCCGATCATATGTGTATGGCCGCGTATGGGGATTGTGGGTCCCTGTGTGCGGTCCCCACAGCACGTGTGCCATCAGATACCAATGTGATCGTCAGCACACTTGCCGTGGAAATCGCTGGAGAATTTTTATCTATAAATACCTCATCATGTGCATGAGGTTTCTGTCCTGTAAAGTATAGCTGACTGCTGTGAATTTCTATACCTCAGAAATCCACTAAAATACTGTAACTTAAAGGGCATGTCCACCCCAAAAATAATCCCCCCCAGTAATGGCCCCACCATGTAGTGTAGTGTAATCCTTACCTCACATCCCAGCTCCATAGGGTTCTCTGTAGACCCCCCCTAAAGTCCCAAAAACTGTCCACCAGGAGGCTAGCAGGGCTCTGCCTGCTACCTTGCCTCCGGTAGATATTTGTCATGCGTACTGCAGCCCTTCTCCCCCTCCCTCCCCTCCCTCTCCTCCCTCTCCTCCCGTTCCACTATCCCTCCCCCTAGCGTAAAACCATTTTATATGCTCCCCATGTATGGTAGCCCCAACCGCATGTTTAGTATTTTCAAAAAGCTCCCCAAACTCTTACTTACCTCTCCTCTTTCCTCCGCTGCACTGAATGACCGGCAGCCGCGTCCGTGATTGGCTGCCGCTCAGCCAATCACAGGCGCGACTGCCGGTCCCGCCCCTCTGCTTGCATTCTCGCAAGCAGAGGGCCGGCAGTGCAGCGGAGGAACGAGGGGAGGTAAAGTAAGAGTTTGGGGAGCTTTTGGAAAATACTAATCATGCGGTTGGGGCTACCATACATGGGGGAGCAACATATCAAAAATCATTTTTACGGGTGGACATGCCCTTTAAAATGTTTATGAACACCAAATATAATGACTTATCGAATTTCCAATAATTATCAAAAATACAGACGCAAGTCCAGAAAAACAAACTAGTTCGAATAGTTCAAGTTTGTCCGAACTCATAAAGTTCAGCTTGAACTCGGGTTCGACTTCAAGTTCTAGTCCATCCTTATTTAGGATGAGGAAGAAGAAGGCTCTTTTGGACTAGGAGTCTCTTTTGGACTAAGGAAGTAAAGTGTTTGTGGACTTCTGGGAGACACAGACTTAAAACTGAGGACAGGGTGGATGCCGTACACGGAGGATGTTGTCTGGGATCTATTGGATACAGGCCAAGAAAATATCAATTCACCATGTTGCAAAGGTGTATGGTAACTAATGTAATCTATAAGTTATCCCCTATAATGTATATATGCATTCCCTCTTCCCAGTTAGTACCCAAATTCATTGGTCCATTTCTTATTCTGGCCTGTCTGCAGTTCAACTTTTAAATACAGATTTTTAATGTGTTTCATATATCTCTTATTAAGTCTGTGGTTAAGTCTTATTTCACTCCTCTACAATCTCCTACCCCTATTTCTTTAGATGGTCAACAAGAACTGCATGTTGAAAAGGTTCTGAACTTCAGAGGTTAAGGTGCTATGCCTTACCACCCATTCTTCAATCAATAGCTCAGGATCCAAGGATTCAAGAAACTTACCTTTTGTGCGATCCACCACGGCCACGGTTAAATCTCCGACCACTTCCTTGTTCTGTACAGCTATAGCACAACAAAGCGGTTGGAGATTTCACTGTGGTGGATGGCGCAAAAGGTAAGTTTCTTGAATCTTCCTTCCAGTATCCTGAGCTATTAATTGAAGAACGGAAGGTAAGGCATAGCTTCTTAACCTCCAGGGCTTCAATCAATACATTAAAGGAATAGTTCACTTTGAAAGTGAACTATTCCTTAAAATAATATAAAGATGTTTTGTCACTAAAAGTTCCATGATTGCATAAAAAAATTAGGACACTTGACCAGGGCTTTTATACTGGGCATAGGAACTCAAAGGTTTCCTACCATATATACTCGAGTATAAGTCGACCCGAGTATAAGCCGAGGTACCAATTTTTACCTCAAAAATTAGGAAACCATGATTGACTCGAGTATAAGCCGAGGGTTGAAATATAGACCCTGATCCTGCCGTAGACCCTGATCCCACCGTAGACCCTGATCCCACAGACAATAACTAGACAGGTTTTGCATCTAGAAAAGGCAGAACTACAAATCCCCAGCACCCCCTATTAGTCCATCACCTATCAGGAAATGCTGGGAATTGTAGTTAGAGGTCCAGACAAAAATCCCAGCTAATGCACCTGGACAGTTACTAACTATGGGCTCCTGTTCAGCAGACAGCACCAGTTCTAGTGGAGCCCAAAGAAGGCAATTGTATCACATAATTACCGGTATTATTAACCTACCCGTGTCCATGGAACCAGACTTAAACCCCTTTCGCGCTTCCGGACGCCAGTCTCCTAGCAACTGTCAACGCTGTACTGTACTGGGAAAGCGTCCGTCATGCTTTGCGTGCTGCTGCCCTGATATCATCAAGGGATAGGCGGGAGCGAAAGTATCGCGAGACATGGTCGATGGTCTCCAGCTATTGGGCGCACAAGCCGCTCAGCCAATGAAGAAGCGGTAGAAAGGCTCAGCCAATGGACAGCCGAGGAAAGATGTGATGTAAAAGGAGCGTGGATTTCACAGAGGTTAGTGACCCGAGTATAAGCCGAGGTTAGGTTTTCAGGCTATTTTTAAAGCCTGAAAACCTCGGCTTATACTCGAGTAGATACGGTATATTTACCTTTCAGTGATATTTTATCATGTATTGTTGTAATGATGTTCTCTTTGTTTTGTGAGACATGGATAATTCATATGACATATGTCAGCCACTTTTGATTTAAATTTTCCACCTAGAGAATGACGAATATAAATATGTATTACACTTTTGGTTTCAATTTAGGTCACTGATATTGTAAATATGGTTTCCAGATGTCCCTATTAACTGGACATTAGTTCATCTTCACAGCAGTTTCATAACATTTACTCAGTTTCCCACGCTTCACATCTTGCCTTTGAATTATTTAAATTTTAGAATTTTTTTGGAACACACTTTCTAGTGAACTAGCATATGCAGATCTTCATAGTCAGGCTTTTTGGCAATGATCCTTTACACACTCTACCGATATAATAATAGACAAAAATGTGTTGCCTAAAAATATAGATTAGCAAGTATTTTTGGGGGATTCTATATTAAGCAAAACATTATTGCATTATCCTGTTTGCAAATCATAAATGTATTTTTGATATTGCATCATCCATAAAGGGTATCACCACTGCTAAAATCACATTTTCCAATTCAGTTTTATTAAAGGGCATGTCCACCCCCAAAACTGAAATATAACCCCATACTGGCCCCACTCTGTAGTGTACAAAAATCCTTACCTTACATCCCAGCTCCTTATGGCTGCCATGTTATGCCCCTCCAAAGTCCAGGAAAGTGCAGTGTAGGAAGCTCTGTGTGACTCATCCTGCACCTGTCTCAGCCTCATCCTCGACAAGGTCTGAGGCATGCACAGAAGAGTCCTACCCCCCACCCTCTCCCTCCCTTTTCTTCTCTCTCCCCCTAGCGCAAAACCCCTTGGAGATATTATAGTTACTGGTCGCCCAGCCCCAACCGCCATAATAGAATAGTTAGAAAGTCCCCCGACAGTTACTTACCTTCCCTCTATCCTCCGGCGTTCTGAGCAGCCGGCAGCCGCGTCCCTGATTGGCTGCCTCTCAGTCAATCGGACGTGGCTGACGGTCCCGCCCCCTGCTTGCATTTCCGTGCAAGCAGAGGGCCGGGACTGTGCGGCGGAGGATAGAGGGAAGGGAAGTAACTATCGGGGTACTTTCTAACAATTCTATTACGGTGGTTGGGGCTGGGGGACCAACTATAATATATAAAAACTTCAAAAAAGGGATGGAAATGTCCTTTAAATAATGGGAGATAAAAGAGCTGTGTCCTACCCGGGCTCTGGCTCCTCTGACGTGTCATCTGACAGGTTTTATAGTTAAAAAGTTATCTTTCGATCAACAAAAATGTATCGTTAAACTTTAGATTACCTTTAACTTTATGTGGGTTGGTTATTTAATAACAAAATTAAAGTTACATGTGAGGGTTTACTAGTAATGTATGTGCTATTACTATTGCATTCCCAATACTTCGGTTATCTGCTCTGCTATAATCCTAGTTAGTAGAATATGTTTCTCTCACAAAGTTATTTTTATAAAGCTGATAGCACAAGTGCCTAATCAGTTACTGTCTTTTCCACAGAAAAGAAAAAATAGCAATCCATGGGAAAGTGCCACAGATCTTCTCCCACTGTAACAATGAAAAATACAGGAGGCACAGTTATCAGAATACAAACTATCACTGCTGCACTCCAAGTGAAAGTGGATGTTAAACAAAGTTCAAACTTAGCACGATCATTATTGACAATTAAATATTAAAAAGATCTACATCATAGCTAAGGTTAGGTTAGTTAGTTAATCAGTTCTACAATGAAAAGGCAGCATGAAATAAAATAATAGACTTACAGCCACTATCTGCTATATTTGAAACTTGCAGACCCCACCCATGCGCGCACAACATCCCCAATATGTTGAAAAATTCATGGCAGAAAATCTAACGCACACACAGGCATTACTTACCTGCCCGAGATCCCGCAATTCAGTAATCACTTTGCGAGATTACTGCATCATGAAATTGTGGTCAGGCAAGGTGCGCCGGCTTATGCCTCCATAGAGACACAACATTGTAGTGCAAAACTTAAAACGGAACTAAACCCACCTTTCTATTTCCATGGCAACCATGTATAATAAAAATATATGTATAAATAAAAGGGGAACTAAACCCAATATCTGTTGTATTCAGTTAGATCAACTGGACTTGAAGTTTAGTTCTTGAAGACATTTCGCTAGTCATCCGACTGGCTTTCTCAATTCAGAATGACTTGTACAAGAATCTGTTGGTGATATAAGTAACTTCGAAAGACCCAATTAGCATATCTCAGCCAGGTGTTAATGACATTATGAATGCACAGTCTTGTACAAGTCATTCTAAATAAAGAGCCAGTTGGATGACTAGCTAAATGTCTTCAAGAGCTAAACTTCAAGTCCAGTTGATCTAACTGAATACAACAGATATATCATGACCTGGATAAATAAGAATCTTCACAAACTAAACCCAATTTTTTACCCTCCAGAATCTCAAAACACCAATAAAGTATAGAAGCCTACCACAGTAAATCACCTGGAGGAAATAACTGTGAGTAAGTGCAATTACTGGCCACACCCCTGATCTCAGTCACATGCTCCCTTGCCTAATATGTCCTCTAATAGGATTGGCTAGAGACTACTAGTGAGTGTTATTAACTGTAACACGTTCCTGTAATATCTTAGGACTGAGCATGTGTAAAGAACACAATGGTCACTGATCTTTCTGTGTGATATTGAATACTGGGAAACACAACACAAACCCCATGTTAGAAAAGTAGTTTCTCAGCAACCATGTCAAAATGAGGAATGAGACAAAAATTGCTACTTTTATATCAAGGAGATTTTTACCTTCTGAGTCAATGTTGTTCTAAAGCTTTAGTTCTCCTTTAACATTTTGCATCTCTTTCTGATTCCTAGTTCTTCCAGTTAGCAGTCATGGCTGTAACAGATGACATCACAGCCAATGACTGAATGCTATTCCGATAGCTGCCTGATCTGAACCTGTAAAAGATTGTAATAAAGCTTGAAGAGCTTGGAGAGGTGGCAGAAACTTTTGAGAGTTGGGGAGAAGGGGAGAGCATAATTTGCTACATAACAGATTAGCCCTACGTCTGTCAGTTTTCTAACAATTGTAGTTTGGGTTTGAGGGGTGATTTACATATATATCAATTTTCATTTCAGGGGTGAACATGCCCTTTTATGGAATTGAAAAACCTTTACTCTATGTTTTAATGGTTTTTACTAAAACATAATGTAAACTTTATTTGCTCCTTCTTAAACAAACATCCTTTTCCTCCCTGTAGCTGTCTATTTCACACTGACCATTGAGAAGTGCTCTGATAAGAACATTCTCCCTCAGTTCAGATTTTCTGGAGAGGCTGCCAGCATCCAAAGCTTCCTTGAAAAAATAGCTTTTTTAATTCCTAACTAAATTTTGTGCTCACCACACAGGAACAGGACTTCACATTGTCTGCTGACCTTTCACATTTCCACACTGCCTGGGAGGGATTCTTAGTATTTTCCGTTCTTTGTTAAGAGCCTCCCCCACCCCTAGTTTCTAACTTAAAGGCATTTCAAAAGGGTTTCTTTAGCCCTTAAGTCTGAGCACTTGCAAGCTCAAGTGGATATTAACTAGGGAGAGAGTGGACTATGGCAAAGAAGTTGTGTGTGGTTTTATTTTGCTTTGGACTCATATTGGCCACATCTGCAGAAAACAGGCATCATTATGATGCTGGCTTGTCCCCTATAGGTGCAAGAATTGAGGTGCATGGAGTTTCCACATACCCTTACGGTCTTCCTGGGCACACTGATGATATGGCCAAAAAAGATGACTTTGATAGAGAGCTGACTGATGTCCCAAAGACTTTTTCATCAGAAAGCAGCATAGCGAATTTCCAAGATGTTAAACAATCTTCTCCTACAAGCAGGTGAGCAAAGTCATACTTTATATTTACATTTTTATAGCTTTTTAGGTTGATTTTTTCCAGTTTATATATGAGCTAAAATGTGACAGAACTGCTTTAAAAATGTAAAGGTTAATTTTCACTGTTGTGTAAACATCGTATTTTGATTCATACTCACCGAGATATAGGCTAGGATCTGCGTTCAATTGTATACGTAACACATTTTCAAGAAGCAAATAAAATTCTATTTAAAAACATTACAATTATTTCCAGGAATTTTGAAGCCTGAATGAAGTCTGTAAGTATTAAGTTGAAATAACTGAAGGGGCTAGACTAGATCATTACATTAAAGCCTATTTTATTTCTTCTGAATACGTTTCATTTACTATTCATGCTTCGTATAAAGGAAATGTTGACACATGTCACAGACCAGTGTTTAACAGTTTTGCAGAAAGTAACTCAATTGGGAGAATGACAAGGTCTAGGAAAGTAAATGGGAAATACCAGCAGAGCTTTACATATTTTATTCCAGTATAATGACTGAGATACATAGCTGTTTGTGAATTGTTTTATTTAACAACACTGAGAAAGTTCTGTGGTCAAAAACAACTTACTTTTACATTTTCAAGGTACCCAAGGAATTTTATTCCCCATTTAAAAGTTACGTAATACAAAGACTAAGATATGGCAACCTAGTCTTTCCAAAGGTTCATCAAATTCTGACTGTAGATTTTAGTTTGTATTAATATCACTGTGCTGTGGGAAAACTTTAATTTAGTGCATAATTTTATACCCTGCAGATTCTCCTCCTTTTATAACCTTATCAGAAAACCAGTTAACCTGATATATACTAATTGTACAATGTAAAATCTGCTTAGAAAATTTATAGCGAAATAAATGAACTTGCGATATCGGAAATTCTCAGAAGTACAGCCGTTCGCCTGTACAATACTATGCAGTAGTAGACTACTACAATAGTATTGTAAAGGGGATTGTATAATTACGATCGTAATCATAATTGTATGACTATGATCGTAAATCTACAATCGCTGTTACGATTGTTAAAGGTGCAGTATCTCGAAATTGCGCTACCATGTATTTATAAATATGGACCCTATTCTTTAATAGGATATTATGCATGTACATTTATATGGAGAACTATATATGTACATGCAACCTCAGCCATCACAATCGTGGCTCTGGTAAAATTGTCATGCTAACTACTACAATTGTGATATTAAATTTCTTGAGGCTGCTATGTCTCAATTTTTTCAGAGGCACAGCCACTCAGGGGCATATTTATAAAGGCAATGTTGCGAAAATGGGCGGAAATTTTCCGTTGCGCAGCAATGTTCAGCGATAAAGTGCCACCATGAAGTCAAAATTCTACTAGCAATAGTCGCAAGCATTGCTGCCAGGTGGAAGCATGGGGAAGGTGCAGATGCTGTGCGCATCGGGCAAGGGTCACATTGCGCTCATCCGTTAGGGGGTCAGATTATGCACATGGGGGTAGATGTGGTGCAAGGGGTGTGCTGGTTAGTTGGGGTGTGGCCTGCTAGCACAGGCAATATGCAGAGGGGGTAAGAGGCTAGCAGGGTAAATTCCCCCAACTCCACAGGTTGGTACCCGCACCACACCAGGGCCCTTGAAAGACGTTTTGGGGCATATGGAGTCCAGCAAGCTTCAGGGGTCCCTTGTGGCCCCTACTAGGCCCTTTGTTGGGGGTTTCACAGCCCAAAACCAGGACCCACATTGGCTCTTGACAGAGCCCTTGCATCCCTCAGAAGGACCATTGAACTAGGACCTGCAGCTTGAAACTAGGACCTTTGCGGCTCTAATAATAGCCTTCAAGATAGGGTGGTCCTGCAACTGAAAACTGGAACCACCCCTAATCCTAAAATCTTCTTTTCTTCTTTTTTTATCCCTGCTCAATAATATTTTAAGTAAATATTTAAATTTGATTGGTAAATAATGGTTTAATATTTTCTCAAAATATGATTGGTCAAGATTTGAATATTAAACAATCATATTTGGATTTGGTATTTCCACAATACTATACAATGAACCAGCTGGAAGATAACAGAATCTCTTCTAAAAACTATGCTGAAATTGGTGCAGAGGGGTTAACGTGATTTAAGTGGAGATTTAGCAAGACTGTTGGTAAATTACCCAGATGATCAGTTATCATTACAAAGAAACACTATAATATATCTAATCCTGCAAAATGTATCATTAAAATAAAATGTTCTTTGGGTTTATTAAACTGCAATTCATCATTAATAAATATATCCGAGAGATTATGACCTCATGTGTGTGGAATTAGAGAAAATTGCATACACTGCATAAGTTTAAATGTATTTACATTCAATTTAGTTTAAGCTTGTCAAAAAGGAAAAAACTACAGCAAACTAGGTTAAGAAAGAATATGTTACGGGTCAAGTCAGCACACAAACCTTCTGCAATTATCAGAGATTTTAATTAAGTATAACCCTATTAACATATTTTATAAACAATTGTACTCATATATAAGGGTTGGTCACATAAATTAAAGTCATAAAATAGGTGTACTATACCTCTGCTAACTACCAATGGGTCCAGCACATGGGAGAATGTCTGTCTTTTTCTCCCCTGTAACACCGCCATTGTGATTAAATAAATTTTCTTTGCACCTGGATGCAGAGTCGTCCCACTTTTGTTTTAAGTTGGTCGAATAAATTACATTTCAAAACAGAAGCAATAAGAGCCAGAAAGTGTGTACCAGTTGAAAACTACTAGGTGCATTGGCTTCCTAACTTTCTTGAATTTGTCCAGTCTTAATATATATGAAACATGTGGATCAACTTTGTAGTCTAAAATATAAAGCATATCAACTATGCTTAGTTTTTATCACTGATTTGTAACCAATCTTTATTTATAGCTTAACCCAAAATAGTATTGTCACACAAGGCTGCTTCACCCAAAGATCTATATTCCATAGCCAGCTTTACTGCTTTTATTGTATTCGCTTAACAGAAGATGGCTAATTTTCATAATTCTATTCTTTTTCATTTACAATATAAAAATGATGGCAAAATAAAGTTTTGGCCAACTTTTTAGGTGGTGGTTCTGAATTCTCTATGGGGCTCTGATTCTATTCTCTGTGTCTTCTTGGTATGAAAACAGATACTGGTTCTTTGTGCTTTATTTTGGATGTATGGTCTTTTTGTATATGTTTTGTTTGGGAGGAGTTTCTTTTAACAGCCAAAGAACAGTCAAATAACAGCACTGGATCAGAAGGCAGTAGGGAAGTTAAAGCACCAGTCACAAGCAGTATTAACAGGTTAGTACACTGTAATGTTATTTGAGGTTGAGGTTAAGGTTTTGTACTAATCTTATGTACAGTTTTTAGTAAATAGCAAGAAATTGCCACTGAATACTGATTTACAGTATGAGAATTGAAGGTGTTACATTTTTGATGTAGCACCTTTATTCAATTAAAGATGGGGTAAGTTTTTACACTTAAATTAAGAGAAGCAGGAATTTAAAAGAAATATAAAGATTTGAATGTAATGATAAGTACCAGCAGGGATAGTCAGTAATCAAATGCAGCTGAAATGGCCTCTCCCCATTGGTTGAAGCTTAGGCACATTATCAGATTGGGGGTCCCATCAGAAATGGTTAAATGACAACTAATCTCACTTCCCCCCTGCTCCTCATAATCACTGTACCCTGGGTAAGGAACTAAACCAGTAGGTTCCTCACCCATGGGTTATTTTTAGTTTAGTCGCTTTACTTACCTAACGGTCCTCTGCATCTCCCTCTCTCTGCTAGAACCTATTGGTCCTTTGGAAATACAGAAAAGGGAAAGGGGAGCAGTGATGGAAACTTTTGGTTATTAAAGTTTCTTAATTTAAAGAACCCAGGGTTTGTACCAAGCAGTTTGGATAACATCAAAGGAAATAAAAAAAGGAGGGGGTAGAGGTGAGTATAATCATCCTTTATGGGGCCCACTCATATTTCATTTCTCGTTTCTCACTCATTGCTTATCCATCTCACCTGTTATGTTTAATTAATTGCAATTTCTTTTTTCTCAGGTGCCAATCCCCCCTCCTAAAATGTAATATTTCCCTCCGATTCCATGGCTGAATGGGTCATAAGCCTACTGCGGGTTTCTCTGGTATGCTGGGGGCCAGTCTGACCCTGGCTGGGCCAACATATTTTTAAGTAACAGACAGACTGAATCTAAGAAGTAGACATGAGCAACATTATGTGCAGCTGATGCATTTAATTAGCTTTATTTTTTTTTTAGTAAACCACGGGAAGAGAGTGAATTCTGCTCAGGTGTTAGTTTGTATTTTACACATTTAAGTGTGCACACTGGCACTTAGTTATTCCATGGCTTGTCTCCAACTTTCCAAACAGAATTTTAATACATTTCCTCCAAACATACTCCAAAAAGAAAAACTACAGGATAGCAAGAAATCACTTCAGACTATGAGGAGTCTGTATTCATTTTATTTTAGTGCATTTCAAATTTATTGCCACATTGCGTTTCTTTGCTATGGCATTTTGCTTGCAAACATCAGTAACGCTATTTAATATTCACAACATGTGGGATGCTGGGCTAGAAATGCAATGTACTTACAGTATTACTATATAAAGGATCATGTGCCTCTTACTAGATAGAGCACCTTGACCATATAAAATATACAGTTGGAGGCAAAGTACAGATTATGGGGACTTTTCCTATACTTAGATTACATTGCCAGGAGTGTGATATCACTTAAAAACTAGAAGTTTGGTTAATGTTTTTGTTGATGTGCCTTCTTGTTCAGTGATTGGAAATGGGTTTGCAATGTTCAAATTATTTTGCTGCGTTTGGTTTTATAATTTGATTTGTTAGTTTTGTTAGGGGTTTTACTAGAGATGCAATCCGTGTCCGGCACGGAATCTCTCGGTTCTGAAATCAGAAAGTTCTGTCAGAAACCAGGCGATCGTTCAGATTTCGGGACTTCGTAAGACTTGAAATTAGTTTCCCAATGTATTTTTGAGGGATATTGAACGCTCAAGTTTATGTTTGATGGTTACCGAAAATAACCTCGTACAATCGTTAACCCTTGAATATATGTTCCGAACTATCAAAAGTAAGTTCTGTTTTTCGGATCTTCGGGTTTTTGCCTAGTTCCATGAATCTAAAAACTGAAGGAAACTTCCAAGTTTTAGCCATCTCTAGTTTTTACAGGTGTTTCTGGCAGTAGGCCCATGAAGTGACTATTATAAGAATCTACCCATATTATTTACCAAGAGCCACAATCATTCTACCCTGTACACTTTTTGGTAATTTAATATTGTGATTATGTCTCTGTGAAAATGTATTAATAATGTTAA
Organism: Hymenochirus boettgeri; assembly: GCA_019447015.1. NCBI lineage: Eukaryota > Metazoa > Chordata > Amphibia > Anura > Pipidae > Hymenochirus > Hymenochirus boettgeri. The sequence goes on along the minus strand of CM033475.1, from coordinate 86,223,788 downwards.
TGCAAAACATGTGTCTGGTTACAAAATTGTTATGAAAACTTTTCATAATCATGATATTAAATTGCTTGTAGCAAATGCATAGGGGACTTTTACAAAACACAGGGAGATTCAATAAAAGTTCTTATCATTTCAAATGGTGCTAATTTTGCCCCAACCAATCAGATCTTATTTAACATTTGAAAGCTAACATTTGATTGGTTATGGAAAAATTAGCACCATTTTTAACGATAAGAACTTTTATTGAATCTCCCTGTTAGTAAATTGGTTAATGTGATCTTTGAATATTAAAATGCAAAACTTAAAATGGAGGGAAAACCCTCAAAAAATACTTTTTGTGGTCACTGATGCACTTTTGCTCCAGTGTACATGGAGCAATTTAATATAAGATGCTTCACTCCTTCAGCAAGGCAAACAAAACTGAGGAATCAGTGTGTATCTCTTCCCTTTCTCTATTAATGCATATTGGGTACTGGGTAGAGGACTCTTGAGGGAATAAATTTCTGTCACCCTTGGTGTACATAAATAAAACTGTTTGTTGAATACAGACTGATACATCTGAAGAGAAGCAACATTAAATGGCATATCCAGCCTAAAATAAACTTTGATTAGAAAGGTTTACCCCCCCCAAACCTAGGTTTTGCATTATCCATAAGTTCCAAAGATGCCCCTGAAGTGTCTTACCAAACTCTGTCCCTCGCCGATCCTCCTCTGCTCTGCAGCTGACAGTCACTCTACTTCCTGGTTGCTGCTGTCAGTAAAGGTGGGACATGATGTCACACCCAATTGCCTGACAGCCCCAACCAGGAAGTAGAGCGTCTGTCGGTGCAGAAGCCCTCTGCTCCTGTTTTTGCTTGAAACAAGCTCAAAACAAGCGCAGGGGGGGGGGGGGAGAGACCGGGTCAGGTCAGACACTTCAGGGGTATCTTTGAAACTTATGGATAATGCGAAACCTAGATTGGAGGTGGTAAACATTTATTTTAGGCTGGACATGCCCTTCAATTTAAAAACAATTCTGACAAAGATATATATCACGTTTTAGCTTTTTGATATTGACAATGCCCGAAAATGAACTTTTAGGAACGGCTGTTTTTATGATGGCGATATTGCTTTTCGGCAGCAATGAAAATCTTAGCTGTGATTGAAGGGAATACCAGCTTTCAGTATCTGGAGTCGGAAGAGGGAAGAATCAACAGTTCCCAGGCGTAACCTCCACTCTGCTAACGATATTCTTCTCTCATCCAACTTTGTCACCTCTTCCCATGCCCGCATTTAGGACTTTGCTTGTGATGCCCCTCTGCTCTGGGATTCCCTTCCTCTGTCTGTCCTTCATTCACTGTCCCTTTATCTTTAAACATAACCTCAAAACCCACCTCTTCAGGCAAGCATATAACCTGGACCACTAATCAAACTCCACTGCCAATCTAATACAGCCTACCTATTCACGTCATCTTATGTCTCACCCCATTTCCTATAGACTGTAAGCTCTTCGGGCAGGGTCCTCTTACCGATGGTATCACTGTATTGCTGTAAATAACTCTTCACTCTGTGTACTTGTATTGTATGCATTACCTTTGTATGTAATATGTATGACTTTGTATAATATGCATGACCCTTGTATGCAATGTATGATAATGCATATGTTGTTTTCCTTGGTCCTCTGTTTATCTTACCTCATTCAAGTCTGAGGGACTTGAGCCAAACAGGGTTTATAGATCAGCAGTGGAGTTTGGAAGGAACCAATATTGTACCCATTTTTAGGAAAGTTATACCATTTTAACAGTTTTGAATTTTTGTCCCTTATTACACAGAATCGCTGTAACATAATATATTACTAAACTTTAGTTTCTGAATTATTGTTAAGTGTTTCTTTACAGCTTTAATTATATGACAAACAAAACTTATTACCTCCCCATCAATAAAGGATAATGCCCAGTTTATAATTTTTTTAAAGAAACTGATTTGTGGCCAGTTATATATGGATCTCTTTGTTGTATGGTTGGCATGGGCATGTGGTCTGTTTGGTTGGGGTCTGTGGTGATGACAATAGGGATGTTTTATTAGAATGTTAAAGGATAACTGTATTGCCTCAATGCATTTTTTATAAATTGCTTTAAAAAGTGTGAAGGTATGCAGCCCTCCTCATACATTTCCTTCCTCTTAGTTAGCCTTCAATTTCTTTCTGCCTTCAATTAGCCATGCTGTCAAGGAGGCGTAATGATTCTGTCTGCTTCTAACTGTCACTCAAAGCTAGCATACGAGAAAACACTCCTCCACCCACCCTTGATCAGCTTGATTATATAGGCTGTATCCTAGTCAAGTTTGTTTAACTGGAAGAGGAGGAGGAGAGAGGTTGTAACAGACATTCCCACCAGCCAATGACCAACGTAATTTGGTGGGGATTTTAGCACTCATCTTTGCTCTGTGATATCTAAGGGAGGACAGCACGGCTGTAAATGAGCGTAAGCAATTTAAGCTGCTGGAAGTGTGGACATGTAATGGGGGTGATGTTATATTTTTTGATGTTGTTGTCCTTTAATACAGATGGCCTTTCACTATTGTGTAATAGAAAAAATAGATTGAATTTGAAAAAAACAACTCTATAGCTTAGACCTGAAATATTGTCATACATTTTTCTATGTAAAATATTTGTCCCCGTTTAGCAGTTTCATCCTACAGGCTTCCATTTTATCATCAATAGCTGAATGTTTTAATGGTCTTTCTGTTTTGATTTGAATCATTAAAACAACATTCTATACAAAATATGCCAAAAGTTTGTCTGATTGTAAATCATTTTATATTTATAAACCTGCCCATTACCATTTAGTCTTAATAAAAATACATACATTCCACATTTGTTTTGGTTGAGATATAATTGTGGAAGCTGCTGTCCTGCAATTTTTCCTTCACAAACCCAGTTCAATAAAACATAGGACACATCTTTCTGACATAAGGATTTACTTTAACATAAGCTCTGGAACAAAAGTATCCTTGGTGGGAATCAGCCCGAGTCCATTATAAGATACAGAGTTTGTGTCATTCAGTTCACAGAGAACATCGACCTCCGTTGTAGAAAATGAATGTGATTGTAAACATACAATGACCTGTTAAAAGTCCCGGTTTCCTAACATTGTTCTCTACTCAAATAGCTCCAATTCCTGCCTTTTCTATGTGGGTGTTTGGTTAAATACAGTAACTTAGGTCATGAGAAAAACAAGCAAAGTAGCCTTACAGATGTGTTCTGCCTTTCCATTATTCATACTCATTTCTTAATTACAACAGCCTTGTGGAATGAACTGACCTATTGGACTGAAATAATGGCAATTACACGTTCTGTAGAAAACTGTTTTTAACATTTTACAGGGTGATGATTGCCAATTTGGGATGGTCATTGTATTACAGGGTAAGGTAAGATGCGCTCATTGTGGAACTTTAATGCACCAGTGTAATAGAAGTTACGTTTCTCAGTATATTGTAGTGCAGAACTTTGCACAACATAAATTACATCCTATGCGCTTTAAAAAGTTTTGAAAATGGTGCAAACCCTGCAAAATGATTGTATAAACCCACAAAAACCTGATATTACATAGGGTATCAAGGGTTTACACACAGTAAATGTGGCACAAGACTTAGGAAAAGATTGGACTCTATCAGACCCAACCGCCCACCTCTACACTGTATGAGAATCAATCAGCTGTGTGCCCATACACATTTTGATGGTAATAGCTCCCTCTATTTAAAGTAAAGGGAGCCAATACCAGCCAATAGAAATTCTTCTTCAGTACTAACCAACCTTGATGATAGTTCATGAGTATCTTGGATGGCTTTTTTGCCCCCCACACCTTGCTGGTATTAGGAAAATCCCATTGGATCCAACCTAATTAGTGTATCCCACCTGAAAACAGTAATTTTTTAAAAAATACTTTAACCCATTGTTATATTGATGGGTGCTGTTGCCAGCCTAAATCCCAGGTCATTGGCGGAAAGAGTTACCGGTAAGCCTCCAAATAGATCCATATAAGCTGCACCAGGACAAAGTGCTTTGGGAATCAAACTCTTATTAAGTAAAAATGGTCTGAAAAAACACTAATAGGGCTCCTTGGAAAAAAAGTAAAATCATATATTTGACTGTGATTTATTTTACATTTAAATATGATCACTGTCTTTATGTCATAGAAACTGTAACAGGTTGTTGTATTACTCTCCTAGAAAGTGGTGTTCATATGTACGCACCAGAATTGTGTCGTTTGTTAACCTTTGCAAAACAGAAAAATATGTCATACGGTCTCAACAGAACTGTCCACCTGGCACACCAGACTGTCAGAAAGTTATGTGAGTATGCAAAGTTTTTTTTTACCTTATGCATACAAAAATGTAAAATATTTTTTATTATTGTTATAAAAAGTGGATTTGATTGTTTAATAGAAAACTTTATGGTAAATGTTTGCATTTTATCAGCTTACAGTAGCTAAAACTGTTAATTAGAAAAGTATTACCAGTCTTTCCAAGTTCTACTACTAGCAAGTTGCAAGCATACTGTATACAGGCTCTAGACCTACTTACTGGCTCCACCTCCTAAGTTCAGGAACAGGCATGCTCAGTATGATTTACACAAGGAGAGGCAGATGAGCTTATTAGATATATGGTAAAGTGTTAGCTATCCAGTAAACTTGCCTTTTCTGTGTGGTGTTAATAAAAAAAAAAAAACCTGGGAGATTAGTCCGAGGCTTGGTTCCCTGCTATTCAATATTGTATTTGCTATGTAAATACTGATCATGACTTAACCTTCTGGCATACAGCTGGCAAAAGAGCTGAAAGGGCAAAATGAAATTGCTTGTGGGGGCTGCATAGCTGTCTTTTCTAAAACCCACACAACCACTGTTATTTCCTTCTTAAAGGACATGTAAACTGAGGTAAATCATTTTTTAACTAAACCCACAGTAATAAGGATTAATTACCACCAATCTTAAGTCTGCTTTTTATTTTTCTTCCCTGACCTTCCTATCCCTTGTTTTTAGCTCTGGAATTTTTACTTTTTAAAGAGGGCGGGGCAAAGCTAGTCAGTAAAGAACTTTCAATCACCCAGCCCCTTCCCCTGGCACACTACATGTAGACACTATCCATTCTATAAAAGTAAAGCTTATTTCTCTGTCACTGCATGGCTAATTGATTCAGCATTAAGATCAGAAAAGGGAATAAGCATTATCTGTTGCACTGTGCTCTTTCTGTGCAGATAAACCCAATCCTGCAGTTAGCTGCTGTCTGTGTTAGTTAAGTCCCAATGTAGCACTGTACCAAAAGAAATCAATTACAAAGTAATTGATTTCAGTTTTGGGAGGGGGTGGATACATAGAGAGGAGACATGCACACTAACTAGGAGTGAGCTTAACAGGACATGAGGAGATCTAGTGACAGGAAGCACTGAGAGCAAAAAGGTTCCTGACAACACTAAAAATATAGAAATGGATAAAGGTAAGTCATTTCTTTCAGTTTAGTGTCCCTTTAAAGTAACACTAACCTGTAAACAGGTTAGAATCACTTCAAGACAGGAATTTGAACAGTGTTAAATTCCCCCTGAAGTGTCTTTATGCTCCCCCAGACCATTTCCTAGGTACCACAGCCATTTACAGTAAGTTTCCATTGCTATTTTATTATATTTAATCCGAAATGTTGGAACTACTTCTACCCAATGACTTAAAGGGTAACTGTGCTCTCAAATTCTTCCAAACTAGTAAGAATTATATAAAAAGCCTTCCATCACACCTTCAAAATAAAACCTAAATCACATCTCTAGATAAAATTTGTAAAAAGTTATTGCTGGAAAGGTTCAGCAATATTATTTCCTGGTTGAACTCTTTCTGTTTTCAGCCATGTGACCAGCTTGTAGTCATGTGATTAGCCTTTGCCTGCATTAATAGGCTTCCCTTCTCAACTGTAAATTTTTTCCCCCAGGTACTTCCTGATTTCCCCAGTATTAAGATTTAACTGAGCATGATTCTCCCCTGGGGCGGAGGGGCATGGCAATGGTCAGGTGATGTTTAAACATTCGCCACAATGACATTTCTCACAGGCTCCAGACAGAGATGTGATTGTTGGCTCATTTTAAAGGAAATACTGCAGGCTTTCATTTAATCCTCACTTGTTTTGAGTCCACAGTTGCCATTTTATGGGTTTGTTTTTGAAGAATCTGTTGGCAATATAAGTATCCTTGAAAGTCCCAATTAGCATATGACAGCCAGGTGTTAGGGACCTTCTGAATGGAAGGTGTGGATGCATTGAGGATCAGGGGTGTTAACAAAACTGCCCAGGGTAAGGTGTCAAAACAGCATTATACATGGCAGACAGTTGGTGTCATCACCTCCCCACACACACACACACCTCTATTCAGGCTTGGTTTCTTCATTTTTTCACATAAATGGCCTCCGTGACACCTCTCTTGAACAAGTCATGTTCCCTTGCCAATATTTTGTCTTTACACTCTTTTTCTTAAGATGGAGGTACAGGGCTGAGTCCTGACCCGAGGAATTGTCTCTTCTATGCTGGGCCATACATTGGTGCAGTTGCTGTTTGGTCTTCCCACATACATCATCAGAGCACTCTTCACTGCACTGCACAGTGTATGTGATGTCGCTTTTCTTGTGTTTTGGTACTGGGTCTTTTGGCTGCCTCAGTGTGTTGTGTGGTTTACATCGGCCCGGGATACAGTGTCTTTTGAAAATTCTTCTTAATTTTTTGGAGACCCCTGCTACATATGGGATGACCATGTTCTTTCTCCCTTCTTGCTTGCCCCCTTCACTGTTGGTATTTGTGTTACTTTCTTTCCTTCTTCTTCTTTTGACAAAGGCCCAGTCCAGATATCCAAGTTTTAAGGGCTTCTCTGAAATGTTTAATTTCTTTAGCCTTCACCTCTGTGCTAGTGGGGATGTTCTCAGCTCTGTGTTGCAGGGTTCTGATGACACCCAAATTGTGATCTTAAGGGTGGTGGGAGTCAAACATCAAATACTGGTCTGTATGTGTTGGTTTTCTGTAAACCTCTACTTCCAGTTTACCATTTCCCCTGACTTCTACCACACAATCCGAGAAGACCAGTGTGTTATATTGTACCTCTTCCCTTGTACGGCATTGATGTGTTCTGTAAAGGCTTGTACTTCCTTCTGGTGGATTTTATCCCAGGTGTCTGAACCAGTGGCTGGGTTCTATGCCTTTAAAGGTATTAAGCACCTGTGTTTCCACTTCCTCCATGTAAAGGTTGGCCACAATGGGTGAAACTGGAGATCCCATAGCACATCCATGTTTTTACTTATAGAACCTGTATTTAAAGGACAACTAAAGCCACAAAACAACACTAAACCAGAAGGCAGAACACCTTGATATAAAACTAATAATCTGTGTCTTACTTCTCATTTTGATACTGGCGCTGAGAAATTTACCTAAATAACATATGGTTTGTGCTTTATTTCTCAGCATTCTAGTATCACACAGTTAGGTCAACGACCATTATGTTCTGCACATGCTCAGTCCTTAGCTATGGCAGAAACTTGTTACAGTTGGTCACACCCATAAATAATCTCTAGCCAATACTTTTACAGGACAGATAAAGCAAGGAAGTATGTGACTGAGGTCAGGAGGTGTGGTCTGACACTGCACATACACACAGATACTTCATCCAGTTCTTAACAGGCTTACATTTACTTTAATACCATTTACTGAAGTGGGATTTTATAGCTTATTGGTGTTTTTAGGGGGATTGTTTTCAGATTCTGGAGTATAGAAAATTGGGTTTAGTTCTCCTTTAAAATAGGTGGTATTCAGGCACAAGTCCAGTAGGAAACACACTTGTTCTGGGTTATGATCTGTTCTGCTGGTAAGGATGCTGTCTTCCTCCTGCTGTTAACTAACAGGCCTCCTGACAGCTCTAACTAACATGCATGTAGACTGGTGTAGGGATCACTATAGCAACCATAGCAGTTGCCATGGGGCCCTGAGCCAAGCGGCCCCAGGCACAGGGTTGCCAAACTTGAATAACTGCCTAAAAATGCAAACTCACCTTTACATCACAGAGCTGAGCTCTAATTGCCCCTCCCCTTCAGTATATTCAGACTTCCTTCCTTCCCCTTCTCCTTCAGTTTGAACTTAGTGAGCTGTGAGGGTAATGAGGAAGCCCTAAGGATTGAGGTCATGTTCTCTGTGCTTTAGGTGGTGAGCTAAAACAGCTGCAACTCAATAGTGGAAACATTTCTTTCAATCAAAGAAGCAGCAAGTACATACAATTACTGTATATCAGAGCAATGCAGGCTGCTGAAACGGTAATTCTATGGGAAAACCTATTGGCACAGCAGAGATATTAGCAATAATGTGTAAAAGTTTGCTGTAATACTGTGGGGAAGACTGTTAACACTGGACGAGTTAATGGTAATACCATGGAAAATTGAAGTCCAATAGGCAAGCAATAGTGGAGGTGCACTCTGTCCAACGTGTGGTTGCAGGCACCTCGTGGGTTCTTCCCTTAGAAACCAGCAGTATTACAAGAATCAAAGAACTGAGGGTCTCCAAAAAATGAATCAATTTATTGTAAACCACACATCACACGCAACACAACGTTTCAGGAGGATACCCCCTTCTTCATGGTGCAGAGGGGAAAGGTGAGGATTTTTTAACACTACACAGTGAGGCCAGTAGTAGATTAAATTTTAGTTTTCGGGGTGGACATACCCTTTAAACGAAAAAAAGGTAAGTATAAAATTTGAGTAGAGATACCCTTTAAGTTAATGCACATATTTTCCAGTACAATATGTTACTAAATGTGAAATGTGCACATAGCATACAGTAAATACAGCAATGTAGTACCCACCATGTTAGGAATTACAAAGTGTCTGTAAATAAAATTCTAAATATAATATCATATTCCTAGACTATATCAGGGGTTCTAAATCCCTTTTATGAAGAAAGCACAAAAAAAGAAAATATATTTAATATTAAAGGACAATTACACTCCCATTGAAATTACCAGGGTAGTAAGCTCTCAATCTCCATATATACTTACCTATACTTTCTCTCGCCACTCTGGTCTAATGGTAGCCATAGATTATCAGCCGATCACGGGCAATAATATCGATCAACCCAAAATGTTGCCAATCCCATTGATAAAATCAGGCCAATACGATCAGTGGATTTTTTCCGGGGGGGGGGGGCGATAATTGGCCGACCGGATCACCATGTCTATGGCCACTATAACTCCCTTCTATGGATTGACAAATCCAATGGGAAAATGTGCTCTGCAAGGAGCAAGCAAAGTATGGATACTAGTACTTAAATATTTGTGTTGTGTTGCTTAGTAGGTGTAGAAAGTTGTTATATTATTTATGGAAAATTGTGAAAAATAATTAATCAAATATTACATTCCCAGTAGCTACCTTACTCTATACACAGCACAATGCAAAAAGACTAATGGCCCTTATTCAATAATAGATGCAAAATGTTGTCTATGTTGGTAATTTGCCTCAACCAATGTTGATGTTACCTTTTTACTGGTCTACGACAGTTCAAAAACATTTGATAACATCTGATTGGTTGCTGCAGATTAATGGGGCTGATACACGCATCAATCCCAATCGTACATTCGTTATCAATTTTCCTTTGGATTAATTTTTTAAAATAATATACACTGTATATTTTGAAAAATATATATAAATATATTATATATAAATATATATATATGAAAAATATAATTAATTAATTAACTGGGAAAAATATTAGAATAACACTATAGCGCATATTACAGGTACCGGCTTGCCCAGAAACCAGTATATGAGATTAAAAGAAAAGAAGTAACCAACTTAGAATGGAAATGTTGTCCAGGGTATATTGGCAGCAATTGTGAGGAAACTGGTAAGTAACTGTATAACCAAAAGTAAATAAAGCTTAGCAAAAAGAGCAAGATGGCTGACCTAAGGTTTCTAGATTGGGGCAAAAATAAGTTACATTTTCAGTTGACGGAATTCCTTACAACAATTTAAAATAGCAGAACAAATTCAAAATGTGGTTTAATTTTGGTAACCCTCGAATCCAGAAGTCAATTTCGGTAACCCTCAAAAACATAATGCGGAAGCTTGAAAACAGCGCAGGTTCATATAGGGTTGTAGGTCAAAATATTTCAGAATCAACAAAACATTTGTTGGTGAAGCTTTAATGCTGGTCTGAAGCCTTATTTAAATATTAATAGTTTACCAAATGATCACTTTGAGAAATTGTAGCATATATCCAAAAAGATGGATTATCAAAAACAGTTGTAGCTGTAGTACAGGAATTTGTAGTATAAACTGTATATTAACTTCCAAAACATCCAACATCCCAAAAAATATCAACTATCATAATAACACATTGGGAACAACTGCTTACAAAACCTGAACGCTTGATAAAACAATCTTTATCTCAGAAAAGCTTTTATGTGCCTTAATGAAGTTTTTATTAAGGCATATACTGTAAACATCCATTTTATATCTTAGCTGAAAGGTTAATAGTTTGAACAGTAAACCCAGACCTTAAATGGGGTAGGGGGCGACTATAAAACACTGTGGGGGAAGGGTTTAAAATGTTGGGGTTTTCATGAGGGATGAGTTTCCAATTAACATGCCAATGAGGTGGTGGAGAAGAAATGTTCAGATTGAGATTAATTTTTTTTCCCATTGAACTCAGCATTACATAAAGTCATTGAAATAAATATAAACAAATGAGGCACATCATAATATGTAACTTTACATAAATATATTTAACATCTTAACAGCTGACAGATGAAATCCAGCAATACAGGTTTCTGTAACATCTCCCGCATTACAGAAGTTCACATAAATGTCACAATTAATGTATTTTAAGCAAAGGTTCTACTCAACAACATCCAATAGCTGGTATGACAATCTCTATAACATATTGTAAACCAGTGGTTAGAACTGATACCCTGAAGCTCCAAAGTCCTGGGTTCAAATCTTCACTTCCATCTGCAAGCAGATTTTTCGTCCTGCCTGTGCTTGCATCAGTGCTGTGGTGCGTAAATAGCTCAGCTGGATATTATACTAGTGAAACAACTATACACTGGGCTTTATTCGTACATCAGAGAAGGACTTTCTAACTATGACTGTTATGTATAATACAGGGCAAATACCCTCTCAGATAGTTGAGTTCCCTCCAGACACTCCTTTGAATCTATACCCCTCTTTATACAAGACAATATTTTGCTAGCTCTAGCTGTTGCTGTCTGTCACTGTTTGCTACAGCTTAAGCTGTAGAAAGTGTTGATTCTGTCGAATCCAACGGAATTGCCATTTTCTTGGCGATATTTGTACCGCACGCACGAACATTCAGACACTGACGGTGTCAGGATCGCTCGTCTTGTTCTGTAAATTTCCCCTTGCCCATATCTGACCCCCTTTAATAAAGTATAGGGAGTAGGCATGGTTGTGGGAAACTTAGTTTTGTGTCAACAGCAAACACAGAAAAATAGATTAAAAAGTAGTGCCCCCAAAAAATAACCATGAGACACCCCACTAAGAACTTTAGTCCACAAAGATGAGGCTCCATTGACAATCACTCTTTGTATCAACCTATCCTCTATACATGTATAAATGTTTTTTTCAATGCCAACAGACCTTAGTTTACACATAAGCCATGTGGCACAGCAAAAATCTAAGTATACCACATCCACTGCTATGCCAGAATCTAAATTCTTACTCACATCTCACATAAAAACATGCAAATTAGTTTGACAAGATCTATTTCTCCTAAGTCTGTGCTGATTACTACTTTTATCCCATAACAAAGTTACCAGTATCTTTTCCACCACTGATGTTAAATATACAGGTCTATAGTTACCAGGCTGTGAATGAGTACCCCCTCTGAATATTGGTATTCATTGGCTTTATGCTGGTATAATACAATTTTATAATTTATGTTATAGAACAAGGATGACATAATGTAACTTTAAGTAGATATTTTACAATAATCATAACCATATTAAATGATTCTTGATTATTCATTTGCAGATCCTAATTCAATTCAGATTCCTGAAATAAAAGCTATAATGTCTGAAGATCATCAAGAATCTTTGTTAAGCCCAGGTATTGTTAGTTTTTTGCTCTACATTTATGAACAATCCATCATTATCACAACAATGCAGTAAACTTTCCTTGTATTCCTTACCTTACTGCTTAACTGCGATGTAATAATAAGCATGACAATGAAATATAAACTCCTATTTGAAAAGTCAGTACAGGCTTAGGCTGGGTACACACCAGCAGATATTTTCGGCCAACTGACCGATTCACAGCACTTTCGGTCGGTCTGCCGAAAATATCTGCTGGTGTAGGGCGTCAGTCCGTGACCGGCTTCAAACGATTGGACATGTTGGTAAATTCTGATCAATCCTGTGGTTCCCTATGGGACCGCACAATCGATCGTTCGCACTTTGGGCCACGGCAGAATTTGCAGCGACCAACGGATATTTGTCCCGGCCAAGCGCTTGCCCGTAGCGAATGCTCAGTCAGGACAAATAATCCGTTTGTTTGTACCCAGCCTTACATACAGAGGGTTTTTTTGTTTGTTTACAAAGGTTTGAGTGACATGTAGGAGGAGAGAAAATGGCAGGTGTTTTAATCATATTTTATCTCGTTTGTAACAAAATATACTTTCATCATGGACCAACACAATGCATCTTTTTGTGATTTCAGATATTCTAGCTCTTACTTTTAAAAAAATCTATAAATTCTAATTATTACGTCAGATCTATTTGATGTTTAATCTGACATGAGAGTTGAATCAGACATGGCATTGACCAGTGATGTTTTACCAGCCTGATTATAGTTTGTGATTGATATTACAGGTGTATTGACACCTTAACATCATGGCTTATAACAGAGACATGGAAATAATGATATGTGACATTATTAAATACACTTATTATATCTAACATAACATTATATGACATGACATTTCACTATAAGCACTGCAACACTGGATAGCGTACTGGTTAAAGGAGTAGTTCACTCGAAAAATGAACTATTCCTTTAATTTATTGATTGAAGCCCAGGAGGTTAAAGAGCTCTGCCTTACCTCCCATTGTTCAATCATTTGAGTAGGATTCAGGGACAAAAGTAAATACTTCCCTGGCTTCATTCAACTGGCTTTGATGTAGGATTTGAGTTCTGACCTGGGTTCAAATCCTGGCTCAAGCCAGTAAGTTAAACAGTATGGAGTCCCTCCTGTCGCCTGTGGAGTGCACCCTAAGTGGCTGCAACTCCGAGTGCTTTAGGTCCACCAGGAGAAAAGCACAATATAAATTCTACTATTTCGTTTATATTTATTTACTTGATTGTTTTATTCATCCACGCTATGCTTCAGGATTCATTGCTTAATAAGCTAAGTGACCCTTTTCAGGAACACCAACCATTATTTCATTATCTTTCTTTATTTGCAGTAAAACATTTTTTAACCAACTATTTATATTAACAGAAGTGTCGGACATTATGCAATCAATTCAAACACAAGAAACTCTTCTAAAGAATATACAGAATGACATTCAACAGACATCCAGCACGCTTATGGATTTACAGTATGAGGTCGAAAAAAATGCCAGTGTCACAACACACAAGAACCAAACACTATCAGGTAGATTCTTAAAGTAAAATTTGGGGGGATATCTATCGGGCTTCCTCAAAATTAACCATTTAAAAGGGAACTGCGGTTTCCATACAAGCCATCAACCACCTCTCTACGTGCTCCACAGCCCAAGATATACAGACATTACAGACCAGAAAGTGAATGGGTGGGAGGATGACATGTGACATTCTTAAGACTGCACCTCCACCTTGCCGCCAGCGAGCACAGCCTCAGACTTCAGTGTGTGAGGGAGACAGGATGTCCCTTCCCCTACCTGCTGTGTCAAGACTCCCACAGAGAAGGTAAGGGGATCTACAGCCCTACCCTCCCAATATGTGAAAACAGCCTTCTCAGGCAGAGTTCTCACCCTGCCTGAAAAGGCTGTTTTCACACAGTTTTCTGTAGGGGGGTATTTGAGTAGGGAGGGGCCCACAGCACCTGCGAGTGGGCAGACTCAATGCACCTGCAAGTGGACAGGGACATGGCACCCATGAGTGGGCAGGGCTAATGCACCCCAGAGCCAAGTGTTGCTGTAAGGTATGGGGCTAAGGGGGGCCTGCAAAGGAGGGGCCATGGGGCCCATGAGTGGGAGGGACCAGAGGGGCTGCAAGGGCAGGAGGAGACATAGGGCAGAGTGAATGTCACATGGATTCAGAGCAGGAAGCAGGAAGTGCAGGGGACCTGGTGATGTTGCTGCCATATCACACACAAAAATGTAAATATCTCCCAAACTATGCAAAATAAACAATGATCGTAAATTGCTAAAATTCTTTGCTCAGGAGAGCAATTCCTATCAATTTAAGTCATTTTTGGACCACAATTCCCCTTTACGCACAAACATTATTGTTTTAAACACGCCCATACAGTTTTCATTTCTTTTATTACATTCCAGACTTGACAATATATACAGAGTTTATACATAAATGTACCAAGCCTTGTAAATAGGGACGCCCAGTGTTTTTAGATTTTTTTCATATTTATGCCGGGTATTTGTCTTTTTGTGGATAGTGAAGTTTAGGATATTAGGCAGCAACACGTCCAAGTGACGGCATTTATGCTCCTATGTGTGAAGGGCTTTACCATAAAAAGCATTGATGTATGTTTCTTTTGGATTTATATAATTAAGATTTATAGTGTATTTATGTGAATTGGTAGTGTAACTCTGCATGACTGCCACTCAGTATTGAGATTCTAGTGGGTATTCCTGTTCTGTCTAGTGACTATCTCGATATTATTCAGTTCATTTATTAATATACCCACAGCACCCACATTAAATTGTGTGTTAACTGGGTCTATGTTTTTTTTTTACATGCAATAATTAGCTTATTCTATTGATAACTTGGGCATGTACATCAACAAATTTTTAAAAAGGCAAAAAGTCATGTGCTTGTTTCCTTCCCACAAAGATTTTAAAAGTACATATTATGAGTTCACAGAGAGTGGAAATCTATATGTTTTACTATTAAAAAAACAGTTGCTTAAAGGTCTAATAGCAATGTGTTCAGGTGATTCCATTTAAAATGATAACCCCTACTGTTAAATAAACCTTAGAAATCAGCTGGCTAAAAATGGCTAAAAAATCAGGGAGATGTGATAAAAGTTTTTATTGTTAAAAATAGTGCTAATTTTGCCTAAACCAATCAGATGTTAGCTTTCTAATGATAAATAACATCTGATTGGTTTACAGGGGCTGTCCTTCCTCTTTTTTACAAGCTCTCCTGCTTCAGGTAACACCTCACTTGGGGCAAATCTTTATTTGGCACTAACTAGAATAGAGTTAACATCACCAGCACCAAGAGAAATAAGAAGAGAGGGAGCATCAATAAATGTCATGGTTTCAATGTATGTGTTAAAAAATGAAAAATATAGCAGATAAGGTCCTCGTTACATGGGGAATCACATGAGTTTATTTTATTATTTAGTAAAAATAGACTCTACCGAAAATGTTTAAACAATGTTTATTTATTTCAGAAACTGAGGATCGAATTCTCAGAGAGGTGTTTCTACCTCATGTGGAAAATTATGTTCGTGAGCAATTTAATCCAATGTGGAACAGTTTTAATAAGAGCTTGCAGAATCTTTCAAATATGGTTAAGGACCTTTCAGAAAATGTTGAAACTAATAGGGAAAGAATGGACACATTTCTAGAAAATACTGTACTAAAGAAAGATCTTTATGAACTAGGAACAAAATTTGAGTCAAAAGTCCAGGAAAATATTGTGAAAGTTGATCAAATAAGGCATGAGCTGGATAACCATTTGCATGCCCAGCAGGCTGGAATCCACTATAACTTAACTATCATTAAAGCTGACACTGACATGAAATTCAAGAAAATTCAAAAACTGCAACAATCTCAATGCACTTCTCTAAACATTAGCATTGATGAGATTAAGAGAGAGCAGGAATATGTTCTAGATCAACTCCAGTCTGTAGCTCAGAACGTTACAGATTTGTGGATGTCCTGTAGCACAGGAGGACGTGAGGCAACACATGTTACTAACCACCAAATAAACAAGACTCTTGCCGAATTCAAAGATGAAATTAGGGACTTATACACAGAATCAGATGCTGTATTTGAGAACATTGCTACATTAGAGAAATGGTTTAAAGAATTACGGACTGAATTTAAAAAGAATGCAGAAGCAGTCCAAATATCCTTTATGGAAAAAAGTCTAATTTTGGAAGAAAACAAGGACTTTCTTTTGAGACAGATCATGGGCCTAAACTCTACTATTACAAGTCTAAAAGAAGGTAACAGTACTTTTCTGAAAAACTGTAACTGTGAAAAAATAAACTTAGATATTCTTGCTCTAAAAGAAGGCCAAAATAATATTACCAGCTTGTTTACAGATAAAAGTCAGATTTTAGAAGAAAGCAAGGACTTTCTCTTAAGACAAATTATGGAAATTAACTCTACTATTTCAAGCATACAACAAGGCAGTGATGATTTATTGAAAAACTGTGACTGTCAAAAAATAACCTTAGATATTCTAGCTCTAGAAGAAAGCCAAAAGAATTTCTCCAACTTGCTTAAAAATGTTTCATATGGTATAGAAGATGTTAAACAAAAAGAAGGGTTTTCAAAGACTTCCTTACAAAATTCAGTTGAGGACCTTTCTATGGCCCTTCATCTTATTCGCCAATCTCTAACTTCTCAGCAGGAAAAAGAAAGAGTCCTGTCCTATATTACCTCCCACCTACAATCCCAAGCCAAGAATTTTTCAGATGATGTCACACTTCTTAAGAAAGATAATGATCTGATCAACAACCATATTAAACTTCTTGACAGTACCTTTAGCACTCTTTTAGAAGATGCCATCAGACATAACAGAGCTTTAGAAGCTTTGCTTGGTGATGATGTTTTAGAGGTTATGTCTGAGGACAACCCTGTAGTGTTACAAATGTCAATAATGCAGATATATCAAGTTATTAACGAGACAATTCAAAGACTTGAAAAGCAAAAAACAACTACTGATTCCCTAAAAAGAAGGGTGGAAGTTCTCGAGATGCATCCTCAGAAACAAGACTCGCCTGATTTCTCTGCCATCTTTAATGTTGAACAGCAAACAGAAGGCCTTGTGCATGAAGGGAGATTTAAAAAAGGTTTATCAGATCACATGCAGCCAATCTATGAAGGTTCAAAGGATGAACCTTTAGAAGAAATGACACCTAGTGATATTACTACTTTAAAGAATGATATCAGGCAATTAAGCTTAAAATTAGTGGCATTGGAGACTCATGTGACTGAAGAAAACCACTATAATAAGGAAACTATATTAAAAGTTATAAAACCATTAAATATCTCCCTAGTATCAGTGAAATCAGATATCTTAAATTTAAGAGAGCTTTTTGCCGGACATGTCCAAATTTTCCACAAAATATTTAGGAATTATGAAACAATGATAGCATCAAATGCATCTCTAAATATTGAAAACCTTCGAGCCCTTGTTGATAAGAAAATGAAAAAGAAAGAAAGTAAGGGGGCATTACAACATGCATTCAGAGACAAGGAGATGGATCAGCTCTGGCAATCTGATGGAACAGGAAGAAAAGTACTAAAGCAAGGTATGTGGTTGTGGTTGTTCCTATTTTTTTGGTTTTCTATATTTAAGCTAGCCATACATGGGTCAATTTGTTTTAGATTATTTTATATTTCGACTTGTTAGATAAAACGATCAACTGTTTAATGAAATTGAATTCAGCAAAGAATTACACACAATTTCCAGTTCTATACTAAAGTGATTTCTTTATAAATGTGATTCTTAACTAATCCGACTCTTTACTATTGTAATTTACCAATGGTTTTTCAAGTGTCCATGCTTGTTAATGCGATTGAACGAAAAATAATCATAACATCTTAAAAAAAAGGTTAATAATTGTACAATCGATTTAAACCATTCTACAGCAGATATCAGTCACTTTTGACTGATATCTGGAATCAATATTAAAAGTGATCGCTTTATAGGCTCATATCCAATGATCGGTCGAAAAGAAAAATGTATGGCTAGCTTTGAACTGGTTGCCTTTATTCTTGGTAAAGATTTCTACTTCATACCATCTCCAAAAAAAATGGATAAAGTAAGGCAGGGCGCTGTTCTTTTATTACTATCAGGCATTGTTTTTGCTTAATTACCAAATTATGATAAATATTGAATTGATCATACTATAGCTGCAAATTGTAATTCTATTTTAAAGATGGTGCAGCACTAAGGCAATTGATTGGCTTCCGTCTTACAAAAATAGCATCACCACATACAATGCAATAAATACAACAAAATTAAATTAAAGGACAACTGTTTTGTCCAAGCTCCATCTCTTCTTCGTCTGGAATTTATCCAGTCGGGAAAATTGCTTATTGCAGTCTTTTCATTGCTTATGTCCTCAGCATAATGGAGGCAGAGTAACAACACTACAATTGTCCTTTAAATTAAAAGGCAAAGCATATGATGTGTTTGCAAACAAGTCTGATGCGCATTTCTCTTTTGGATTGAACATGGCATTTGCAAAATAGCAGAAAGACCATTTTTGCACACAAAAAAGAAAGGATAAATACAAACTATCAGGGTTATTTAATAAAAGTTCTTATCGTTAAAAATGGTGCAAATTTTGCCCCAACCAATCAGATGTTAGCTTTCAAATGTTAAATAATATCTGATTGGTTGGGGCAAAACCATTTTTAACGATAAGAACTTTTATTGAATCTCCCTGTATATTTATAAAAAAAATAAAGTGAAAAAAGCAACAGTCATTCAGATTCTCTTTAAAGGACGGGTATACCATTATATATCTCTCCTACCTCTCTCCTATTCTTCTTTTACCTTTCATTTGTAAATAGTAGATTGAAGATAATTTACCAGTCATGCTTCTCCCCCTGGATATGCACTGCATTTTGAGATAACGTCTGCACTTCTGGTTAATTGTTAACAAAATATATTATTGATCTGCTCTGCAGGCTTCTCATGTATGTGCCGTTTAATATCAGTACAGAAACACAAAAAGGTGGAAGTCAGCAGCTTGTTTAAACACTGAAACTGAAGATTAGGGAGATTGGGCCATATTTATAAAGCTGCGGTATTGCTTTTTTTGCGATACCACGCCTTTAACGATCGGTATCGTAAATTTACAATACCGATCGTAAATCTACGATAACGAAATCGTAGATTTACGATCCCCATAGAATACCATTGCGGTATTTTACTACCACACGGTATTCTACGATCGAAAGTTCGGTCATGAATGTACGATCGCGATTATACATTTACGACCGCGATCGTAAAAAAACTAACACGCGGTATACAATTTTGTGAAACTTGTGATATAATGAGTCTGAAAACAAATGAAATCTATGAAAGGCTATGTAGCAGTTCATTAAAGGGGAACTGTGGTCTCCATAAAAGCGACATGTATTAAAAAGAGCACACTCCAAAGTTACAGCAGTAAAAAGGGTGCTTTTTCTTGTACTGGGGGCTGTGACATTACCAGCAACACTGCCCTGCCCCCAAATCTAAGGTTGAAGCATACCCACTGCTGTGACAGAGTATCAACAGCTGCATCGTCCCTAAACTTCTAAATCAGTTTTTAAGGTGTCCATAGGGGAAGGAAAGGATAGATAATTGTTGCAGGTCTGTAACTAGCTTCACAAAATATTGATTTTTTTGGGGAGGGTGGGGCTTTTTACACAGCACATCATGTGACTGTCACAGACTCAAATAGTCAGGACAGACAAGGAGGTGTGGCTGTACAATACTATAACTTAAGATCCAGAGAAGCTAGAGGCATTATCCTAGGCTTGCTTGAAATGAATGAGAGCTTTTTTAAATAGAGTCGCTGTTTGGGCACCAAAGTTACCCTTAAAAATACATAAAATATGGCTACAATGAATCCTGCATTATGGTCTGCATTATACTTCTAATGCAATTGCCAACCAGCCTTTTAGTCTGAAGATGTTATACGTCTTAACAGGAAAGTGCCTAACACACACACATACATAGACACACATACACACACAATTCTCTATGTGTAGGGTACTTATTCTATTATAATTATGTGTGTGTGTGTGCATTTATATTACAATTCTCTTTTGTGGGGGGAACTTATATTACAATTATGTGTGTGTGGGAACTTCTATTACAATTTTCTGTATGGGGGCATGTATATTGCAATTGTTGGGGCACTTATATAATAATTTTCTGTTAGGGGGTACTTATTTCTTCTTTACTTTAAAATATATCCACCATTCCACCAGTGTCACTTAACCAGTTATCCCCCTTTCACTTTGACTGCTACTCACAAGTGTCACTTTGACTGCTAGCCACAAGTGTTACTTCCCCAGTTATTCACCAGTATCACTTTCCCAGTTATAGACCATCTGTCTATCTGTCTGCCTATATATATATATATATATATGTCTATCTATAGAACCGTTTGTCTATCTAATTAAACCCCATGTAAAGTTTGAAATTACATACTATTTTGCCACATCCACCACAGGAAACCCTGCCCACCAGTCAGTCTATTGCTATTTTGGGGCCTCAGATGATGACAACCCAAGGATAGCCCCTGGCTACAATGCAGAACACTGATATAGTGCAAGGGTAGGATTATGTACTACAATGCAGAGCACTCAAATAGTGATAGGGCTGGAAAATATATTACAATGCAATGTATTACAATACAATGCATGCCAATGGTATTACTAGGACTGAAGGATATACCTAAATGCAGACCAGTACTAGGGTTGGATTAAATCCTACAATGCAGACCACTGATGTAGTAATAGTTCTGGAGGATATACTACATTGCAGGCAACAAATATCATACAGATTTAGTATATACTACAATGCAAACTACTGATGTAGTATTAGGGAAGGATTATATACAACAATTCAGACCACTGATATAGTACTAAATATGGATTACATACTACAATGCAGACCACAAATATATTACAAGGGCTGGAGAATATACTACAGACCACAGATATAGAACAGTGGAGGTTTACAGTGGAAGCTTACAGTGGAAGTGAACAGTGGAGGTTTACAGTGGAAGTGAACAGTGGAGGTTTACAGCGGAAATGAACAGTGGAGGTTAACAGTGGAAGTGAACAGTGGAGGCTTACAGTGGGAGTGAACAGTGGAGGTTTACAGTGGAAGTGAACAGTGGAGGCTTACAGTGGAAGTGAACAGTGGAGGCTTCCAATGGAAGTGAACAGGGGAGGTTTACAGTGGAAGTGAACAGTGGAGGCTTCCAATGGAAGTGAACAGTGGAGGTTTACAGTGGGAGTAAACTGTGGAGGCTTACAGTGGAAGTGAACAGTGGAGGCTTTCAGTGGGAGTGAACAGTGGAGGTTTACAGTGGAAGTGAACAGTGGAGGCTTACAGTGGGAGTAAACAGTGGAGGTTTACAGTGGAAGTGAACAGTGGAGGCTTACAGTAGAAGTGAACAGCATAGGTTTACAGGGGAAGTGAACAGTAGAGGCTTACAGTGGGAGTGAGCAGTGAAAGTGTACAGTGTAGGTGTACAGTGTTGCATGGGATAATACTGTGCAAATCTCTTTCTTGGAAAGTGATTTTCTTTGTTTCTACTGTACACTTTGACTGCTCACTCCCACTGTAAGCCTCTACTGTTCACTTCCACTGTAAAACTATGCTGTTCACTTCCACTGTAAGCCTTCAGTCCTAGTAATACTAGAGTGGAGGTTTACAGTGGAAATGAACAGTGGAGGCTTACAGTGGGAGTGAACAGTGGAGGTTTACAGTGGAAGTGAACAGTGGAGACTTACAGTGGGAGTGAACAGTGGAGGTTTACAGTGGAAGTGAACAGTGGAGGCTTACAGTGGGAGTGAGCAGTGAAAGTGTACAGTGTAAGTGTACAGTGTTGCATGGGATAATACTGTGCAAATTTCTTTCTTGAAAAGTGATTTTCTTTATTTTCTACTGTACACTTTCACTGCTCACTCCCACTGTAAGCCTCTACTGTTCACTTCCACTGTAAACCTATGCTGTTCACTTCCACTGTAAGCCTTCAGTCCTAGTAATACTAGAGTGGAGGTTTACAGTGGAAGTGAACAGTGGAGGCTTACAGTGGGAGTGAACAGTGGAGGTTTACAGTGGAAGTGAACAGCGGAGGCTTGCAGTGGAAGTGAACAGCATAGGTTTACAATGGAAGTGAACAGTAGAGGCTTACAGTGGGAGTGAGCAGTGTAAGTGTACAGTGTTGCATGGGATAATACTGTGCAAATCTCTTTCTTGGAAAGTGATTTTCTTTATTTTCTACTGTTCTTGAGTAGAGATAAAGTTCAGGTCTGATTCCAACCTGGTTCGCCAATGGGCACACGTTTTTCATGCACGTTGCCATACGGTACAGTTTGGCCTAAGCCTCATTAGTGCAATTTTTCATGAGATTACAATCAGGCTTGCGATCCAAAAGCACATGAGAATCACAGAGCAGTGCATGCCAATGTGGGTGACCAAATTTTCTGCGCTACAATATACTACAGACCAGAGATATAGAACTGGGGCAGGAAGGTATAATACAGTGCACAAGAGTAATATTTTTAGATAAAACTTCTTAGAGGCAATCAATAATCTTAGACATAAAGAACAGTAATAGGACCAGCATATCTACAGAGTACAATGTCTGAATCTTCCAATACAAATACAGTATATTATCTGCAGGAGTTATATCTCCCAGTGTCGAAACCCGTAGCCATCTCTACTGCTATTTCTAATACTACTGGATGGTACAATGCAGTGGAAGTGTACACTGGAGATTAACATTGGAAGTGTACAGTGGAAGTTTACAGTGGAAGTATAGAGTGGAGGTTTACAGTGGAAGTATAGAGTGGAGGTTTACAGTAGAAGTATAGAGTGGAGGTTTACAATGGAAGTGAACAGTGGAGGCTTACAGTGGAAGTGAACAGTGGAGGCTTCCAGTGGAAGTAAACAGTGGAGGTTTACAGTGGAAGTGAACAGTGGAGGCTTCCAATGGACGTGAACAGTGGAGGTTTACAGTGGGAGTAAACAGTGGAGGCTTACAGTGGAAATGAACAGTGGAGGCTTCCAATGGATGTGAACAGTAGAGGTTTACAGTGGAAGTGAACAGTGGCAGCTTACAGTGGAAGTGAACAGTGGAGGTTTACAGTGGAAATGAACAGTGGAGGTTAACAGTGGAAGTGAACAGTGGAGTCTTACAGTGGGAGTGAACAGTGGAGGTTTACAGTGGAAGTGAACAGTGGAGGCTTACAGTGGAAGTGAACAGCATAGATTTACAGTGGAAGTAAACAGCATAGGTTTACAGTGAAAGTGAACAGTAGAGGCTTACAGTGGGAGTGAGCAGTGAAAGTGTACAGTGTAAGTGTACAGTGTTGCATGGGATAATACTGTACAAATCTCTTTCTTGGAAAGTGATTTTCTTTATTTTCTACTGTTCTTGAGTAGAGATAAAGTTCAGGTCTGATTCCAACCTGGTTCGCCAATGGGCACAAGTGCGATAGGAGTACAAAACATGTTCCGATCAACCTTGCTGCGTTGTATTCCATTCCGTTCCGTTCCGCACTGCTGCACGCATTTCTGCCCCTCTAAAATGCATGAAAACACGATACAAAGGACAATGCATAACAATGTATGTGTTTGGTGTTTCTGTCCATTTTTTGAAAAGGATGCCTGGGAGTTCCTGTGACGTCATGATAACACTCACGCAAGTGGTTAGCCACAGATACAAAAACATGTTAAAAAGCAACGTTGCGTTAAGTTCCATGCGTTAATTGGGGGGGATTGCAGGAGAAACATTTGGCTCTGGGATGTAAGGTAAGGATTTTACTACACTACAGAGTGGGGCCAGTAGTGGGGGGAATTATAGTTTTGGGGGTGGACATGCCCTTTAACATTCTGCTGAAGCAAAAATCTAAGCACTCGCAACACCTCAACATTGTACTTTTACTTTAGGTGCCAACCTTGCTAATTTGCAAAGTAGAAGATAAAATATCTGTTGTATTCAATTAGATCACCTGGACTTGAAGTTTAGTTCTTGAAGACGTTTCGCTAGTCATCCGTCTTCAAGAACTAAACTTCAAGTCCAGGTGACCTAATTGAATAAAACAGATATACCATGACCTGGATGAATGAGGACCTTCACAAGCATAGAATATACAACGTTGCGATTACCCAGCTCTGGGAGGAGTGTGAGTGCTTAGAATTTTGCTATAGCAGAATGTTAAGCTGGTTAGGAGACTGTGATTTGTGACAGGCAGTGAAAAACCTTTGAATTCAAATTGAAATTTGCAAACCCCCAAATATTTAATGTGGAACCTTGAAAATAGCTCAAACCTGAAGAAAGAATTTTGGTTATTTGTATGTGTTCCCCAGACCATTTCCCCCGGTCCCTGAGACATTTATCACATACAAAAAAGGAGGGCTGATGAATAATCAATATATTAGATATAAAGCTAAGTTGCATAGACCCTAATGTTAGGGGAGGAGCTTATGGGTGATTACCAAAGCCAAGAACCAAATAAGAAAAAAGACCCATGAATTATCAACTGCTATTTTAAGTGCCATAATATAAAAAAATATGATTAGTGCAAAATCAGTTAAACACAATTAAAGGGCCATGTCCACCCCCCAAATTATAATTTAACCCAGTGCTAGCCCCCCAGTGTAAAGAAAATCTTTACCTTACATCTCTGCTCCTTATGGTTCTCCTGCAGTGACTGTTCAAAGTTCCATAAAGTGGAGAGAAGAAGCTGTCTGTGAGTAATCTGGTCCCTGCTTCTTCCTTTTCCTCTTTTCAGGATGCTGGCATGCGCAGGGGAGCCCACCCCCCCCCCACCAACCGCCATGTTAGTTTTTTAAAATAAGCAGAAGCAATATACTTACGCTCCTTTGTTCCCTCGGCTATCTGCATAGCTGGTCTGGCCCCTCACTGCTGCTTCCAGCAAGCAGAGAGCTGGGAGCAGAGCACCAGGGGAACGAAGTAGTGCAAGTATATTTCTTGTGTTTATTTTACAAAACAAAGTTTGGCGGTTGGGGGTGGGCTGGGCTACACTATGTTAAAAGTTTTCAGGGTGGAGATACCCTTTTAAATACAATATCACCAGCTGATATAAACAGCTTACATAAGTATCGGTGCATGCCATCAGCTGTTTAAAACAGTTGATCACGCGTACCTTTACTTACATATGTGTGATCAGCTTATACCGATAATGGTAGGAAGTAGTGGCTGCTGGGCGTAGTGCCACCAGGTCCCTCCCACACCCCCACTACACGGCATTCCTTTTTTTCAACATCTGTTGAAGGTCAGATCTAACATATTATGTTAACTGGTAGGCACCTCAAACACCTGTAACATAACATTTCATGCAGCAAATCTGCTGTATTTTGCTATATTAACAGCTCAACCTCTAACTACTGTTCAGGGGCTTGTAACATATCTAAAATAAACATACCTGCCTTCTTAATTTTTGTGCGCAGTAAAATTATTTATACCTGCAGTTATCTTTTCTTTGGATTTCCATTTTAATTTATGTTTATATTTAAAACATAATAAAAGACATTTTTAATTTCATTTATCTAATTTTATGCCTTTTCAGATTCTCCTTTGGTTTTTTCTGCTGGATTTACTGGCGGCGCAGAAGGAGTCAAAATCTTGCTCTTTGACAAAATCTTTCTCAACTATGGAGATGTATTTTCACTGGAAGATGGTCATTTCACTGCACCATATAATGGAGTATATGCCTTTGCAATCACAGTTGACTTTGGTCCCGGTAATGCAATGAGCCATTTAGTGTTTGGAGGCCGACAGAAAGTAATTCTTTACAACAATAACAAACAAGAAAGTGGAAGTCTGAAATATAGTTTTGCAGTGGTAGAACTTCAGAAGGATGATAAAGTATGGCTGGAGCTTCTTCAAGGATCTATCAAAAAGAATTCTTATGGGACTCGTCTTGAAGGATATTTGATTTTCAAAACGTGAATTCAATATTCCCATAGACCAATGGTTGTTAAACACACATGGCAACACCAATTTTTTTTTTGCAACACACCTGTGTTTTTTTAATGTTGGACTTAATAATGTAATTGCTCATATTTTATGCACTTTGCGGTGTAAATTAGAATTAAATTTAGAGGCCATGTCCACCCCCAAATTAATTTGACAGAGCGTATTCACAAGCATACAACAAGCTGTGCGTCACCTTTCCATTTGCTGTGGGCTTCTGGGTGATTCTTAAAATCAACCTGTGGTTACTAGTGGTCAGCTCCAATAATCCACAATAGAATAAGTGTACACAGTATACTACACATGCTTAATAGATCAAAACAAGGAAGCTGCTGCCTTCCACCCTAGAAGCTGACAGCCAATCATATTACAGCACAGAGATCCTACCTCTAACTGACACAGAACAAGGATTTCAGTGTAGATTTTGTGTAAACATATTTAAATGCTTATGTCCCTCAACAATAATATATTTTTTTTTGGGGGGGGGGAATTGAACCTGCAACCTCATGAATTGCCTTGCTTAAAGCAGAGCTTTATACCACTATACAAATAGAACTACTATTAAGAACACTTCTATTGTTGTATTGCCCTATTGTCCTAGGAAGGCTATATACAATTCATGCAGGCTGGAAAATAAACTGCAGGGTAATAAGAATCTATCAAACTCCTATTAGGGAGTTCCATATTGGTGTGGAGACATCTGAAAAGTGCACATGCTCACAAGGCTCATTGAAGACTACATGGGCTTTGAGTTATACTGGAAACAACATGGAAGCCTTCTTAATTACAGAATCTGAAAAACATCTGAAACATGTTGCAATAAACAGCATTTGAGATGCTGTGTGGTATCCCCTTCTTTTAGTATTTGGTCAAATTGTTACAGAATCTATTTCTCACATGTACCTAAATGCAACTTACTAGAGCAGGATCTTACAATGTAAAGTTGTTTTGGGGAGAAAAACTTTGATATTAGCATTTTAAAAAATTAAGTTTAGTTGTCCTTTAAGCAGCCCCCAAACCCCCTTTACCTATTTTAAAGACTAAAAGGAATTACAGACCCTGAATCTTCGCCAGAACATTTAGCCTCCTATGCTGTTGTTGGGAGCTGGTTATTAGAGCACACACATATGTGGGTGGACATGCCCTTTAATTATAATCAGTACAGTAGTGTACAGTTACATTAAATTGACTGCACTGAAATGTTATCATAATGAATATTTTTATAGTACAATCTAACAAAAACGTAAGTTATAATATTAGAAATATTTCCACATCTGGCTTCCTTAAGGCACCCAGTGTACCCCAGTGTGCACCAGCAATAAGAAATTAAAAGATAATTTTACTATTTTCCCCCAACCCATCCCAGAAAAATCTAGGTTAATGAACTAAACTTAACTGATTGCCTGAATTCTAGCATTTTACATCCTTGCCCTGGCAGTGGCTTAACTAGGAATCATTGGGCCCCCCAAAACAATGATGGGGCCCCTATCTGTGCTTCATCCACAGTGGTTTTCTGTGAGGAGGCTTTATCTGTCATAGGAAAAAATAAGAAGATGGGGCCCCCTTGGCTCCCGGGCCCCCTATGGTTTCTCCCCCTGCTCCCCTGTAGTTACGTGTGAGCTAATGGATAACTAACTGCTCTCTGGCACCTCCCCCAATCAGTGTCACAGACTCCCATCTCTGAAGTTGAAGAGGTGGGCCAACCAGGAGAACTATTGGTTATTGCCAATAGTTTCCCTTTAAGCTATAAATTAAAATCGTATTAAATAATGCCCTGGGATCCATTTATTGTAAAATAAGCTGATTTAGTAAAATTCTATTTTGTTAGTAATATACACCATTTAAACCAATATAGTTGCTTTAGCCTTAGCTCACACTATATTTTAAAAAGGCTTTAAATATGTGTGTTTGCTATTTCTAGTCACTGATTGATTCTAGTTCAGCTCTCCAATTGGGTGAATTGTGGGGGAGGTAAATGCTGCATAGTAAATAAACTGCTTAATAATTCCATGTTTGTGCTATTGTTTGCCTGGAGGTTGGGGTTATTGGAAATTGGCTGATGAAAGTGCCATTCATCTTAAATCATATTGATCTCACAATAGGACAAGGCACAAAAAGGAAGAGGGGAAATGCAATAGTGGGTGCACATACATAATATGTGTATGAGACCAGGCAGCAAGTGGACAGAAGTGATTTGGAGTGCTATTGTGCTTTCTACTGCTGCTTATCTGCTCCAAAAAAAACATGTTTACAATGTTTCTTTATTTAATGAAAAACGGGAAAATATTATTTTTGTAGACTGCAACAAAAAATGCGGCAGTTGCTTAACTCCAGAGACGGGGGTCTGGCCCAGAAGCTCCCTTGGCAGACATTGTGAATGCTGTTAATTTTTACAGGAGGCCTGGCAACTTCTAGTTACACCACTGGTATAATAAATAAATAAATGGCACTCAAAAGTACTCCTGTGTCTAAAAAATAATCAACATAGCTCCTTAGTCACTTACCTATCACGTCTTTTTTTTGAATCTTACTTTTATCATTGCACTGAACTAACATAGGTCAGCTGCATCCTGATACAATAATCCACCATTTGCTTTGAACTTTTAAATGGTGCTAAACAGTAAGGCTATTTGTAGAGCTTGTTTTATGTACAGAAAGGTGTTGTGTTTTTTTGGCTTAAGTTTATCTGTATTTTTCATATTTTTAATACAATTTTGCAACTTTTATAGCATTAGCAATACTTAATCAGGGCAATTCAATAAAGTTATCCATTGCTACTTACCAGTCATGCTCCAGTGATGCAGTAATCAATTTGTGACAGTTACTGCATTGGAGAATTGGGATACGAAACAAAGTACTCTTAGCTGGGGTTTAAAAATAGCTTACTTTTATATTTTTGCATTGGGGGCACATAAGGAATTTCCAAAATGTTTTGGATATGGTAGACCCTGCAAAACTTGTAAAGCCCATCCTAACCCAATACATAGGATAGAGTAGATATTGTGGGTTTACACTAATTAGGGCTATAGCTTTTTATATTTATTAGCTGTCACTGCTGTTCTCAGCAGAGAAAACATTATCCTTTACAACTCTCATTAATAATCCACTCTAAAGAATGAAACATTCAGAAGAATATATGGCATCCTCATCCAAAGAAGATCTGTGGGTAGCCCTCCAAGATGTTTGGAGCAATCTTCCCACCAATATATGTGGTTAATCCTCCAAAGGAACTATCTACCTGCCAAGATCTGTGGTTAGCCCTCCAAGATGCTTGGAACTATCTACCTGCCAAGATCTGTGGTTAGTCCTCCAAGATGTTTGGAATTATCTACCCACCAAGATCTGTGGTTAGTCCTCCAAAGGAAATATCTACCTGCGAAGATCTGTGATTAGTCCTCTAAAGGATCTATCTACCTGCCAAGATCTGTGGTTAATCCTCTAAAGGAACTATCTGCCAGCCAAGATCTGTGGTTAGTCCTCCAAATTAACTATCTACCTGCCAAGATCTGTGGTTAGTCCTCCAAAGGAACTATCTACCTGCCAAGATCTGTGGTTAGTCTTTCAAAATGTTTGGTTCTATCTACCCACCAAGATCTGTGGTTAGTCCTTCAAAGGAACTATCTGCCTGCCAAAATCTATGGTTAGTCCTCCAGAGGAACTATCTACCTGCCAAAATCTGTGGTTAGTCCTCCAAAGGAACTATCTACCTGCCAAGGTCTGTGATTAGTCCTCCAAAGGAACTATCTACCTGCCAAAATCTATGGTTAGTCCTCCAAAGGAACTATAAGGGGATTGGGGGAGCTTGAATATGAAGAGAGATTGGAAAAGTTACAATTATGTACGCTGGAGAAAAGGCACTTGCATGGGGATATGATTACTGTGTATAAATATATTAACGGGCCATACAATAAACTATCTGGGGCATTGTTCACCAATAGAGCATGTCAGAGGACACGTGGACATCCCTTAAGACTTGAAGAAAAAAGGTGAGGCTTCAAGCTCGGAAAGGGTTTTTCACTGTTAGAACGGTAAAGCTATGGAACTGTCTTCCAGTGGATGTTGTTATGGCAGGATCATTGGTCATTTTCAAAATAAAGCTGGATGAATTTCTGCAAACAAGGAATGTTGTAAGTTACTGGTATTGATACATAAAGTAGAGTTGATCCAGGGAAATTTCCGATTGCCACTTGGAGTCAGGAAGGAATTTTTTTCCCCTTAAATTTGGTGGGGTTTTTTTTGCCTTCCTCTGGATCAACAGTTAGGAAGGAAATGAGGATATTGCTAGATGGGCTGGACTGGATGGACATATGTCTTTATTCAACCTCAAATACTATACTATACTATCTACCTGCCAAGATCTGTGATAAGTCCTCTGTTACTGTTCTGAGAAATATGGTTATCTTACAATGCCATGATTCCATTAATCTCTAACATGGCATTTTAATTATTATTTCCAATAATTTCTTGTAGTAATTTCTTGTTTCCTCTATCCGATCATCATGTTCTCATAATTAATCTTTTGTCATCTGTCTCGGCCGTAACCCCTAACAAACAAGCATACAGATGCAGAGACCTCCGTAATCTCGACCCCCATTCGCTCTCTGGCCCCCTCCAACAACTGATCTTCATGCCCTCCTTCTCTGACCCTGACCTTGCAGCCGTCCACTACCATACCACGGTTTCCAATGCCCTTGACTCTATTGCTCCCTTATCCACCTGCCACCTTAGTCGCAAGAACCTACAACCATGGCTTACGGATCAGATTAAAAAGTTGAAAAGGCAATCCCGTATAGCTGAACGATGCTGGCACAAGAGTAACAAAAAATAGAGACTTTCTTGAATTTAAAAGTGCCCTTTATCAGATCAGAGGTGCTTTATCCTTAGCCAAAAAAAAATTCTCTTCACTCATATTCACACAATCCCATAACCCCAAACAGCTCTTTAAAGTATTCAACTCCCTGCTCTGTTCGCCACCTCCTCTGCCTACTCCGTTTATCGGCTGATGAAATAGCCTCATATTTCACAGAAAGAATCAAAAATATCCTCCTATCACTCCACAAAAACTGCCCTCACTAAAGTGACAAATGATCTACTCTTCTTCTTCAGATCCTTGCCTCCTTGGGTATCCAGGACACTGCACTTTCTTGACTTTCCTCCTATCTCTCTGGTAGGACCTTTAGTGTTTTCAACTCTGGAATTAGCTCCACCCCTTGCCTCCTCCCTGTGGGGGTCCTGCAAGGCTCAGTACTCGGTCCTCTTCTTTTCTCCTTATCTACACCTATGGCATTTGACAACTCATTACTTAATTTGGATTCCAGTATCACCTGTATGCGGATAATACCCAAATTTACATCTCTGCCCCAGATCTCCCTACACTGACATCCTAGGTCCCTGACTGCCTTAGTGCAATCTCTGCTTTTATGTCTTCACGCTTCCTCAAACTCAACATGGACAAGACTGAACTTGTCCTTTTCCCACCCTCACGATCTGTTCCCCTCCCTAGTCTTACTATTAATATAAACAACACACCTATATCCCCATCTCCTCATGTCCGCTGCCTGGGAATAACGCTAGACTCCGATCTTTCCTTCAAACCCAATTCGCTTGCCAACTCCTCTAACTCAAAAACATCTCCTGCATTCGACCCATCCTCTTAAATTAAGCTACAAAAATCCTTGTCCATGCCTTGATTATATCCCGGCTAGACTACTGCAACACACTCCTGTGTGGTTTTCCAAACAACCTCCTGGCACCGCTTCAATCCATCCTCAACTCTGCTACCCAGCTCATTCAATTTTCTTCTCGCTTCTTTAATGCCTCTCCTCTCTGTCAGTCGCTCCACTTGTTGCCCATTACGCAAAGGACCCAGTTCAAGCTGCTTACCCTATACTATAAAGCACTATCCAACACAGCCCCTTCATATATATCAGAGCTGATCCACCGATATCGTCCCATGCACAACCTCCGTGTCACCTCTTCCCATGCCCAAATTTTTTTTTGCTTGTGCTGCCCCTCTGCTCTGAAACTCCCTTCCTCCATCTGTCCGTCACTCAACCTCCCTTAATACCTTCAAACGTACCCTTAAAACCCATGTCTTCAGGTAAGCATAAAACCTGGCCTAGACATTACCCCTCTTACTACTCACTATGATCCAACCCACCTTTCACACTCCACTGCAAATTTATTTACAGCCTACCGATTCCCGCAACCTTATGTCTCACCCCCATATCCTCTAGACTGTAAGCTCTTTGGGCAGGGTCCTCTTTCCTATTGTATCACGGTATTGCTGTAAGAAACTCATCACTGTTTAATTTTATTATGTATTACTTGTCTACGTAATATGTATGACTTTGTATAACATGTATTACCCTGTATATAATGTATGTAATTGTAAAGTGCCACGGAAGATATCTATATGATGTTAGTCTATAAATGTCTATTATTAAAAGTATTATCCGCATAAATTGTTGTATTTTCCTGGTCAGGTCACAAACCAGTACAAATATCCATCTATTATACACAACACTCTGTTTATCAAACAGTGGTGCTTTATTTAATATTAAAACCAGAAATATTACACATTATCATATCAAGGATTTTGTTTTTCAATTCAAAGTGTATGTCCACCCTTAAAGGTGAACTAAAGTGCATATAAAGTTTTTTCAGTACCTGGGGCAGGATTGGTACTTTCTACCTCCCAATATCATTTATATGATTAGCAGCAGCACAAAAAATATGGCTTTGGCCAGTCTTCCTGGATGCTTCAGCATTATCTTTAATACAGGAAGGCCCAGGGCACTAACCTGGCAGAGAAAAACTGTACATGCTGTAGCTCCTCAACAAAACAATATTTGGAGGTAGGAATAATCAATTCTACCTCCCTCTCCCAGGTACTTTTCATTTTAAAAAAGTAAGTTTTTACAGTATACTTTGAACAGTAAGAAAAACTAGTGACTTGTCAGTTATCTGCCCGCAATTGCAACTGCTATTTTTACCAGATTATTATATGCATTGGTAACCAGTACGAATGGAATAGAACTCGAACTCAAACCCAAGTTCGAGACGAATTTTATGAGTTTGGATGAACTAAAACAATTCAAACTAGTTCGGGTTCAAACTAGTTTGATTTTCCGGACTCGCTGGACTATTTTCGAAAATCCTCGAACATTCGAGAATTCTCAAATGAACGAGGATTTTCGTACATTCGTCAGGCCTCGAACGGGCGCTTCCGAAAACCCCCGAATGGCCGGAGATTCCCGAAAATGGCCACTTGCGGATTGCCGAACGGCGGACAATTCCGCAGCCGGTCGTTCAGGGCCCTTGTGGCCCTTACAAAAAACCCTTGGGCGGCGTCTTCTGTCTTCCATCCGGTGACACAAGCTCCAATGAGGCCACTGACCCCGAGAAGGGGTACCTCCGGTGCTGGTAGCCTCAACGGGGCTGATGTTACCGGTGTCTTGATCTGGCATCTTGATCAGGCGTCTTCTTTTTTCTGCCATTTAATCGCTTCTGCACTCCGTGGAGGATTGCACCTCTTTATATGGGTTTGCAGAAAACCCGAATCGGTTTCTGATTGGTCAATTTATCAAT
Source organism: Hymenochirus boettgeri (assembly GCA_019447015.1). Lineage (NCBI taxonomy): Eukaryota > Metazoa > Chordata > Amphibia > Anura > Pipidae > Hymenochirus > Hymenochirus boettgeri. Next base: position 86,190,059 of record CM033475.1, on the reverse strand, counting down.
GCTTGGTTTACATGGTTTATATGAACCAATCAGATTTCCAACGTTCGAGGATTACCGAAACCGTCACACGGAAAACTGTAGCATGCGTGTGCGCTACGTCCGGTTTTTATGCTGTTCTCCCCGCACGGACTCAGACCATCTCCCAGGTCCCAGACGCCTGTAAAGTAAGTTTACCCTGCCATATTTCGGAAACTTCACTTTCCGAACTATTTACCCCCCATTGACTTTAATGGGTCCGTTTTTCGAAAGTTCGGCCATCTCTAGTAACCAGATATGTTCTCTATTGTTCTGGCAAAACCTACCTCCTTCCTCTGCTCAATGAACATTTTATAAGCTTGAACATGTGGAGGCATTAGAGGAAATTGCAGGTGTAAGAGGGTTAATGTTAATAGACACCCCCCATAATAAAATTTGTGTTCAGAAGTCTCTTATAAATTGTTTCCTGCAAGACAGTATTTGTCAGGAACACTTCCTGTTCTGCTACAGCAGTGGGAACCTATATGCACAGCTGAGGTGGTAACTTTTATCTGTTGCACCAGTTACCATGTGCAGGACTTAGAATGTTCCTGTTGTTTTCCAGGTAGTAATCACTATCATAATGGTTTATAAAGATATTAAAAACTGTTTATATGTCACTGCAAAATCGTTTTATAGTGTCTCCAGCATATAAAGCCTGCAGTAAGCTGCAGCAGACAGGCTTACATACCTGTAGAATTAGTGTAAAGTATTTTATGTATGTCACAGATCCATCATGCAGTAAGATATAGATTGGTCTGTGTTATATTTATACTGATTGATGTTACAGGAGATAAGATTGACAGAATATAGTTGTTAATACAGTTCTATATGATGTTACCATATACTGAAATATATGTGTTAAAAGTATGATTAAGATTTTGGTAACTTTTATCTGTTGCACCAGTTACCATGTGCAGGACTAAGAATGTTCCTGTTGTTTTCCAGATATTCCCTACAATAAAAAGGATTGCTTCTATCCTACCCAACCCTCGCACTTTGAATTGATTTTTCATATGTGTAACAAAAATGGCGCCCAACGTGGGGCTGGGTGAATAAAGTGCTGCATAATAGAGAGAAATTCACTCAGCTCAAGAAGCAAACTTCCATCAAAAGAGGGAACTGGAGCAACAAGTCAGATATCGATAATATTATTTCTCTGTGTGGTGATTTCAGCATTTACAATCCAAAATGGAGCTAGAAAGCTTACAAAATAAAATCAGCCTATTGTTAATTGACATGGCAGTGGAGGGCCTGATCGAGACATGCCAGTTTGTTAAAGTGTCAGAAGAGAGCATGGCGAAAGGCAAGTCTCGCCGCCATTTAATGAAGCCGATTAACAATGTACTAGATGATGTGGTTGAAACAGAGGAAAAGGACATTGCAATGTCTTTCCTAAAACGAACTGAGCAGTCCATTGCAAACATACAGAAGAGGTTACCAGATGAACCCCACAGTGACAAAAACAGTGACCTCCAAGCGGAACAACAGCAGCTTGAAAATTTAAAGGGACAGTACCACATTTTGCACAGTGACTTTCGGGAAGCAACTAGACTAATCGAGGAAGAGATAAAAACCCTTAGTGAACAAGTTAAGTGTGCTGAGGGCAACCAGTTGCAAAAACAGAAGGCTATTCCTGCTAAAACCTCCTTGTACAGTAGGTTACCAGAAGTTGCTGTACGGAAAGACTTTAAGATCTGTGGCCAAATAGGTGAACGAGGGCAGAAAGAGAAACTGTCCTATACTAATCTAATCCACCAGATTGACACTGGACTGCAGCGGGGCTATTCAGAATCTGAAATTGTAGAAGCTGTGGGTAAAGCCATAAGTCCAGGCCTAAGTCTAAGAGGAATGCTTGAAATGAAAAGTGAATTAGCTCTTGGGCAACTGAAAACCGTCTTAAAGAGCCATTACAAGGAGGATAGTGCTTCTGAGTTGTACCACCAGTTAGTGAATATGGCACAGGATAGCAAAGAATCCCCTCAGAATTTTCTATTCAGAGCTATTGAATTAAAGGACAGGTTACTGTTTGCATCCCAAGAAGCTGGAGCAGAAGAACAATTTGGAACTGAGCTCATACAGAAAAAGTTTCTGAGGTCTGTGAGCACTGGACTAATTAATGACAATATTAAGTTCCACTTAAAGCCATATTTGGACAACCCTTCAGTTACTGAGGAGTCACTGATAGAGAAAATGAATGAAGCGACAAATATAGAGTTGGAAAGGGAACAAAAGCAGAAGAAGGCACCTCCAAGTAAATCAGCAAAAACAAGTGAGTGCCAAGTGACTACCCAATCCAGTTCTGTGGAGTCAAACCCTACTACCAGTGCTGCTTCAGGACTGCAGAACAGGAAGGCAGACACTACTGGCTTTAATATGCGGAAGCATCAAGACACCAAGTCTGACATGCAGAATGCAATCCTGCAGCTACAGAAAGAAATGACAGAGATAAAGCTACTTTTGCTAACCACCGTGAGCAACAGGGATAATCCGTCCAAACGCCCAGCGGCCAAGCAAAGAACAATGAAACAGAGCTGTGACACTTGCAAAATGGCTAATCAGGAGAAAAATTGTAACCACTGTTTTAAATGTGGCCAGTGTGGACACCTAGCTAGAGGTTGCAAAGTAACAAGACCGCAGTCGGGAAATGGATTGTGGCTACAGCAGAGGGACATGCAGTAGCCTGCCAAACCCCAGAGTCCCAGAACAACATACAAATGGCTAGCAGTTACACACCAGGGATAAACCAGAAAGCCAGGAGCACAGATATGCAAGACTTGAGGGCACACAATCCCTCAAAAAGGCAAACAATGGCAAGTATAATAGGTCAAGTAAATTGTATTGCTCCTAAGTATCAGCCAAAACTTTTGAAGCTGGTTGGGAAGAGATGCCTTGTAAACTGTCAAGTAGATGGAATTCCTGTTCAGGCTTTATGGGACACAGGCTCTCAAGTAACTATAGTAAATGAAGCTTGGAGAGAAAAAGTAATTCCACACACTAAAATAAGATCAATAGAGGAACTACTAGGACAATCATATTTGTGTGGAAAAGCAGCCAATAAATCAAACATTCCTTTCACTGGGTGGGTTGAAGTCCAGTTCCAGCTTACTTCCAAGGACAACTGCACCAAAGAGTTGCTAGTGCCAGTATTGGTTTCTGGAGATTTAAATGTTGCTGAACAGCCAATTATTGGTTACAATGTGATAGAAGAAGTTATCAAACAACCCAGGGTGAGAACGGAAAAAGTCCCAAGTTTAGTGGAAGCTATAGGATCATCATTTTCTCTGCCAAAAGTAAAAGCAAATAGTTTAATAAAATTAGTGCAAGCAAACTGTACAGAAACGGTGGATCCAATAGTCAAGACTTGTACCAGAGACCAAAAGATCCCTGCAAAGTCTACCACCAGAATAAAATGTACTGCGTGCACTGGGCCATCCCAGTGTGGCCAAACCAAGCTATTCACACCTCATGATTGGGGCCAGATACCTGCTGGAGTCTGTATAAATGAAATACTAGTTACTCTCCAGAGAGGTAAACTTTTCAGACTCTCTATACCAGTGTGGAATTCAAGCAAACATGACATCATTCTGCAAGGCAAAACAAGCCTGGGGAGTATTCAACACATTAAGGCTGTTTACCCTGCAGAGGTTGAACCTCATGGATGTTCAGTAGCACAAGTCACCTCAGTTAATCAAGAGATGAAGGTTTCTACAGTAACTTCAAAAGAGACTACTAACAGAAGACCTAACTATACTGAAGAAGTGTGGGATCCACCAGTGTCCTTAGAACACCTAACCGAAGAGCAGCAAGACATGGTGAGGCAGATGTTAAGAGAGGAGTGTCATGCCTTTGCCAAAGATGACTTAGATGTGGGATGCATCCCCTCGTTACAGCTAAGTATCCGGCTCAAGGATAACACCCCTGTTAAGCGAACTTATATGTCAGTCCCAAAGCCATTGCACAAGGAGGTGAAGGAATATCTGCAGGATTTACTAAACCGGGGGTGGATCACATCATCCAAATCTTCATACTCCTCACCCATCGTATGTGTAAGAAAAAAAGATGGCAGCTTAAGACTTTGTTGTGACTATAGAGAGCTGAACCAAAAGTCAATCCCAGATCGTCACCCAATACCAAGGATACAAGACATGCTTGATAGTTTGGGAGGAAGCTCATGGTTCTCAGTGCTTGACCAAGGAAAGGCTTATCATCAGGGCTTTGTAGAGGAATTCAGCAGGCCACTAACCGCCTTTATTACACCATGGGGGTTGTATGAATGGATTCGTATTCCCTTTGGCCTTAGCTCAGCACCAGCAGAATTTCAAAGAAGCATGGAAGAATGTCTAAGAGGACTGAGAGATGAAATCTGCCAACCCTATCTTGATGACAACTTAGTTCATAGTAAATCATTTAATGACCATGTCGAAGATGTCCGAGCAGTATTACAGAAGTATCAAAAACATGGTGTCAAGCTAACTGCCAAAAAGTGTGAACTGTTTAAAGATCAAGTAAGGTTTCTTGGAAAAATTGTGTCAAAATATGGTCACTCCATGGATCCAGCAGAAATCGCACCTGTCATGGCACTGAAGGAGAAAAAGCCAGAGAATGTTGGAGATCTTAGAAGACTACTGGGTTTTATTTCATATTATCGTCCCTATATTAAAGATTTTTCCAGAACTGCAAGACCACTATATGATTTGCTATCTGCAAAACCAGAACTTCCATCTAGTACTAAACCTTTAAATAAATCCAGGAAACCATCTCGGCCTAAGCCAAAACAGAATGGCCAGTTACCATCCCATCACTCCATCATGTGGACAGATCAGCATCAGGAAGTGTTAAACCAGCTAATTGAAGTACTGACTCATCCACCAGTAATGAGTTATCCAGATTTCTCGCAACCATTCGTGCTTCACTGTGATGCATCACAAGAAGGACTAGGTGCAGTTCTGTATCAAGAACAGCATGGCAAACTAAGAGTCATCGCTTATGGTTCAAGAACTTTGACTCCAGCTGAGAAAAACTACCATATGCACTCAGGGAAACTTGAATTCCTAGCATTGAAATGGTCAATATGTGAGAGATTCAGAGACTATCTTTATTACTGTCCATCTTTTCGAGTGTACACAGACAACAACCCACTAACCTACATCCTGACCACAGCAAAACTCAATGCAACAGGTCATAGATGGGTGGCAGAACTCGCGGATTTCAACTTTACCATCAGATACCGACCAGGTAAAAGAAACACTGATGCAGATGTACTTTCCCGTATACCATTAACTCCCGAACTATATATGTACCAATGTTCTAAGAAGATCAACCTCAAAGTCATCAGCAGTACAGTTCAAGGTATTCAAGTACAGCAAGAAGACAGAATGCCATGGTTGTGCCCATTAACAATAAGAAACACTACAACCACTATGGATGCGTGTTCTGCTCCAAAAGTTGTTCAATTTTCCAAGGAGGCCATAAAAAAGGCACAGAAAGAGGATCCGATAATAGGAAAAGTATGGCAGTATAAAAAGGAGAACCGACTCCCATTAAAACATTTAAGGAAAGGAGAAACTGATGGACTTTCTGCACTAATGCGCCAATTTCACAAAATATATTTGGACTCTGATGAAATTCTAAGGAGAAAAACATCCTCAAGTTCTCAACTAGTAGTGCCTAAGATATATCACAACTTGGTATATAAAGAGCTCCATGAGGATATGGGACACCTAGGAGTGGAAAGAACTGTTGATTTAGCAAGAGACCGATTTTATTGGCCACATATGCAGCATGATATAGAGCACTATATCACCACTCAGTGTCGTTGCTTGAAAGACAAGCGTCCAAGCAGGCCAACAAGAGCACCCTTAAACAACATAGTTACAACCTACCCATTTGAAATGGTCTCAATTGACTTTTTACACCTGGAATCTTGTAAAGGGGGGTATGAATACATTTTAGTTGTTATAGACCATTTCACAAGGTTTGCTCAGGCTTATGCAACTAAGAACAAGTCAGCAAGGACAGCTGCAGATAAGATATTCAATGACTTTGTGTTGAAATTTGGATTTCCTTCTAAGATTCACCACGACATGGGTAGAGAGTTTGAGAACCAACTTTTCGCAACTTTAGGAGAATATTGTCATATAAACAATTCTCATACCACTCCATACCATCCAGAAGGAAATGGACAAGCTGAAAGGTTTAACCGAACACTTTTGTCGATGCTTCGTACGCTTTCAACAGAATCAAAGAAGGACTGGAAAAGTTCACTGGCAAAAGTAGTTCATGCTTACAACTGCACAAAAAGTGAAGCTACGGGGTATTCACCTTTCTTTCTTCTCTTTGGGAGATCACCCAGACTACCCGTTGACCATATGTTCGATACTCCAGTCACCGAAAAGTATGATAACTATACAGATTATGTAAAAACCTGGATAACACGATTGAATGAGGCCTATCAGCTTGCTTCAAGAACTGCAAGTAAAGGAGCAGCTAGAGGTAAAGACTACTATGATAGAAAAATTCATGGGGTTGAGTTAACACCAGGTAGCAGGGTGTTAGTAAGAAATCTCACGGAGAGAGGGGGCCCTGGAAAGTTAAGATCATATTGGGAAGACACAATCTATGTTGTCACCAGAAGAGAACATGATGACAGTCCAGTTTATAAAGTAAAACCCGAAACGGGAAAAGGACGAACAAGAATCCTACACAGAAATGTATTACTACCATGTGACTTTCTACCAGTAGAGCCAGATAGGGTAGCAATATCCAAGAGGTCGCCAAGCAAAATTGAGCACCATAAGGCACTGAACAAGAAACAGCCTGTACATAGTCCCAACCAAGATTCAGACAGTGAATCAGAAGATGAACAGGATCAATGGAGATCACTCATTCCTTTGAATCAAGATGACTATCCATCTGAAACACTAGTCGAGTTAAACCCAGAAGCAGAGGAGTTCTATCCCTGTGATCCAGAAACAGAAGACCTTAACAACACTAGGAGTGAAGGACATTCTCAGCTAGAAGCTGTACATGAGTCTTGTGACAGTGACTCAGATGAATGTAAGGACACTAGTAACCTATTACCTTTAAAAAGGATACAGCCAAATAGGACCAAAACAAAGCCAAAGACTCTAACCTATGATACATTGGGGAACCCAACTACTATATTCAGAGATACCAAAACGTAAAGTATAACATGTTAGAACTTGACAAAAGGATGATTACCAGTCTAAGGACTACATGCAGTGGTAATAAGAAAATGTGTGTGGTTCATTGAAAAATTCCATGTGTAGTCATAAGAATTTTATGTTTATATTTCACTATTTGATATACATTTGAAATGTTTTCTTTCCTTGAAATGACATGGTATTCTTGAATGGTGATGATGCTAGGTAAGATAAAGTAGGCCGAATTTAATATGGTGTTGGTGAAGATAATTGTTTTAGGATTTTGTGCAAATAATTCACCATACACAGGTAACAAAGGGACAAAATATATGTGCTCCCTATCCTACCATCATCATGTGGGTCTAGCTATTATAGTCTGCAAAATCTTTTGAAAAGTGGGTTACTTTGTAACTTGTCCATTTGTAAACTTGTGATTAAATATAATATGGAGCAAATGTCACAAGGAGAATGTTTTCTCAGGTCTCCATACTATTTGATACTGACCCAATAGCTCCTGAGACAAATGGTAAGACCCAAAAAGACCCTATAAAAATGGCTGGTAATTCCAATTTTGTATATGTCGGGACGACATTCATTTCGTGGGGGAGAGTGTAAGAGGGTTAATGTTAATAGACACCCCCCATAATAAAATTTGTGTTCAGAAGTCTCTTATAAATTGTTTCCTGCAAGACAGTATTTGTCAGGAACACTTCCTGTTCTGCTACAGCAGTGGGAACCTATATGCACAGCTGAGGTGGTAACTTTTATCCATAGCTCCCAACAGTCCCGTTTTCGGTGGGACTGTCCCGTTTTGGGGTCCTTTCCCGCTGTCCCGGCACCCCCTCTCTGTTCCCGCATTGCCCCGTTTTTTTCCGGGTGTCTGGTCCATTTTTCAGGGTAAAAACGCTAAACCGGAAGTGCACTAGCAGGCATTAGGACCCTGCAGTTGGAGACTCCCAGTCCTGCCTGCTGGGGGCGGGGCTTTGACCAGAACGGAGCTGCTGGGGATTGAGGTTGGAGAGGGAAAGAGAAAACTGCTGAAGGTCTGTGTGAGACTCTGTGCAGTCACTTTACTAAACACTCCAGATGAATTTGCAGTGTGACAGAGTTAGATACTACTAGTACAGCACAGACACAGTAAATACAGGCACCAAACATTATTTCTTCCCTTACAGGGCCAGTGTTAGCTTCTAGTAAGGGGCAGTTAGGGGTGCATTGCCTGCAAAGCTAGGTCCACAGATAGTTATGCTCATATCTAGTCAGTAGTGTGCCCTGGGAGGACAAGACTTTGTGTTTCAGTATATATCTGTATGTGTGTGTAGTGTGTATCAGTGCATGAGTGTGTCGTGTGTAGTGTGTCAGTATATCAGTGCATGTGTAGTGTGTCAGTATACGTCACGTGCATGAGTGTCCAAATAATATCAGTGTACATGTGTCATGTTTGTAGTGTGTGTCAGCATATCTCCATGTATGTGTGTCATGTATGTAGTGTGTGTGTCAGTGTCAGTATATCTGTGTGTGTGTCTCAGTATATCAGTGCATGTGTGAGTCTTGTGTGTATCAGTATATGAATGCATGTGTGTGTCAGTGTATGCTGGTGTGTGTCTCAGTATGTCAGTCAGTGTATGTGTGTCCGTTTGTGTCCATGTTTGTGTGTCTGTATGTCAGTGCATGTTTGTGTCATATGTGTGGTTAAGCGTATGTATGTGGCAAAGATAGATATAGGTTGACACAGACAGACAGATAGATAAACAGGTAGATAGAAAGATACAGATAGACAGGTAGGTAGACAGACAGACAGAGATAAATGAATATACAGGTAGATAAAATGATGCAGATAGACAGGTAGACAGACAGAAAGAGATAAATACATAAGATAGACAGGTAGGTAGATGGTCAGAAAGAGATAAATAGATAAGATGAACAGAAAGATAGATAGATAGATAGACAGACAGAAAAAGATAGATATACAGACCAGACTATAAAAACAGATACAGACAAACACAAATAAACACTGATATTAGCATACTGGGTAGTGGCGTATGCATATAGTCTTCTTTTTCATGGAATTTATCTTTAAATTGGGGGCGTAACCGATGAAAGACGGGAGTGGTTTAAGAAAATGGGTGTGGCCTAATAAAAGTGGGTGTGGTCAAAATTTGCCGCTCTGCTTTTTACTGTCCCTCTTTTGTGTTTTCAAATGTTGGGAGGTATGTTTATCTGTTGCACCAGTTACCATGTGCAGGACTAAGAATGTTCCTGTTGTTTTCCAGGTAGTAATCACTATCATAATGGTTTATAAAGATATTAAAAACTGTTTATATGTCACGCAACATCGTTTTATTGTCTCCAGCATATAAAGCCTGCAGTAAGCTGCAGCAGACAGGCTTACATACCTGTAGAATTAGTGTAAAGTATTTTATGTATGTCACAGATCCAGCATGCAGTAAGATATAGATTGGTCTGTGTTATTATAACTGATTGATGTTACAGGAGATAATTGACAGAATATAGTTGTTAATACAGTTCTATATGATGTTACCATATACTGAAATATATGTGTTAAAAGTATGATTAAGATTTGGTAACTTTTATCTGTTGCACCAGTTACCATGTGCAGGACTAAGAATGTTCCTGTTGTTTTCCAGATATTCCCACAATAAAAGGATTGCTTCTATCCACCGACCCTCCACTTTGAATTAGATTTTTCATATTGTGTAACACAGTCAATCATTAATTGTGATGTCAGCTGTCACGCATTGATGAGGATGGGGCAAGCTTAATCTGGCTAATAATACATCTGATAATGTGCTGAATATATCAGTTGGGGTTGGGGGCAGGTAATCGACATGTGAGCAGTTGTTTCTTTTTTCTTTAAGGGTGGACGTGTTCTTTCATGACTCACCAGTTATATATCCCAATAAAATTTGCTGAGCTCATAAACAATTACTAGAGGCACTATAACATGCTTCCATTCAAAAAGGAAAACTTACATCACCTCTTTCCCCCGTCGATGTGTCACGATGTGCAAGCAGGGGGCTGGACCAGCAGCCAGTCCGTGATTGGATGAGAGGCAGCCAATCACGGACACGGCTTCCGGCTGTGCAGATCGACGGGGGAAAGAGGTGAGATCGGGGGCGGATGGTGAACGTTTGTTGGCCTCCCAATCATTCGGAAAAAGTTACCCACCTTTAGTAACAGATAGAGGCCGTAACATGATAAGCAGCATTAGTGTTAAAAAGTGAACTCTTCTATCAGTGCATTAGTATCATTATTGTGTTCTAAAATAGCCCCAAGGCATTATCATCTCCATGGTAGGTGCACCAAAAGTATTAAGTAAGTAAAGATAAGGTTTTCTTATATACAATAAGGTGTAGCTACGCAAACAAAACAAATAGTCTACTCTATCTTACAGCAAAGAGGTTTACGTTGCCCTTTGGAGTCAGGAAGAATTTTTTCCCCCTTTTTAGCTGTTTTTTTTTGCCTCCTCTGGATCAACTGTTAGGTAGGGTTAAAAAAAAAAAAAAAAAAAAAATATATATATATATAGGGTGAATAGGTTGGACTTGGTGCACTTATGTCTTTATTCAACCTTAATTACTATGTTACTATGTTACTATGTTACTTTTGGAAGGTTGACTCTGTGTTCTCCACAAAGACATATCAGACCCCACATATGGAAAACTGTTTTAAACCTCCTTTATTTTCATATTAGAGGTCATCCAATTTAGGAGATCAGTCGGGCATTTCTAATATATTACCTATTCAGACAACCTTAAGGATCGTACACATGTGCGATCGCAGGTCCCGACCCGCGACACGCGATGTGTACGAACAAACGTTTTCGGCCGATAATCAGCCTGTGTGTAGGTGCTTATCGGCTGAAACGGTCGTTCATTCGGGGATCGTTGAACGACTGACTTGGAAGATCTCCAAATGAACAACCCTTTCGGCCAATAAAACGCCTACACACGGGCCGATTATCGTCCGAAAAGTTCGCTCGTACACACCGTGTGTCACGGGCCGGGACCCATGATCGCACGTGTGTATGAGCCTTAAAATTGGTAATTTCTATTTTTAACATATAATACCAAATTTTAGTGAAATAAGTGTACCACCTTACTGAAAGAAGAATTATGTAACCTGCAGAACGTTATAAAAAGTATGCATATAATGTCTTCATGGAGTGGACAATATAGGAGAGGACAGCAAGATGAGGGAAAACACAAAAGAGATATTATTTAGGTGGGTGAACCTATGGCTGATACACCTGTAGTTACATGCCATTTTGTTTTTATACACACCATAATATCACCCAACTTTGATGGCAAATTCTGGAGAATTTTAAGGAACCACAGAAAGAGGATATTTTCCAGCTAAAATGACTAAAAAGGGAACAAATTTAAGCCACCAGTTATTAATGGGGGACTTCAATTCAACATGTTTTGAGTAAAGTGTACCGTCACACATTTTGATATAAAATGTCATGTTTTCTTTAATTTATAACTAGATAAATATGCCACATTATAATGTTATACTCGTGGAACCTTGTAACTATTTGAGTTTTAGCTTGGGGTAGGTTTGTTCATTTTATAGCACACATTTTAAGTGTGACATCTAGTGGCCATTTATGGATACATACATCTTTGTGGAAAGGACTAAAAAACCTCTTTGCTGGGACAAGTATTACAATATAGTGTTATTTTGACTAGTGACTTAATGATATTTATAGTGAGCACCTTCTATGGAGTTGATAATTCCATTGACTTTAAAGAGAAAATAACAGCAGATAGAAGAGTTTTTATTTTTACACAAATGAATGATGTATAATATTTTATTTGGTTATTCAAAGCTACTTGTGCATTGAAAAGTAGTCGTTTTCACTTCTTTGCTACATTGTCTGAAACATGTATAGTTTATATATATAATAATACAGATCGCCAGTGCTTGGTGTAATCAAAATTGTCGCTTTGACCATCTTCTGCAGTAGAAGCACTCTTGTGCCAGAGTTTGGACTACCCACATTGAGGAGATGACCAGCTGCTGGAAATGATACAAATCCATTGTTCTTACACAAAAAGAGAGAGGAAAATTGCTAGTGCAGTTTTACCTTTAAAAATAATGTTTAATAAACATTAAAGGTGTTAGTACCACCAAACAATGTAACTAAGTAAGGAGCTTTTTAAGCCCAGCCAGTTAACATACATAGAATACTCACGAGTGTGACTAGAGTATGAACTTGCAGGCGTATGTAATTGGCTAGAGAACTAGATTTAAAAAAAAAAAATCCCAATGTGAAAAATAAAAAAAATCTGTTCTGTCTTTTTTTTTATATGTGCAAATATGTAACACCCCTTCATCAACAAACACTTAAAGGTTAAGTGCACTGTAAAATCAAATTTTGTTCATTTGGAAGCTGCAGAAGTTGGTTTCTATCTGATTTACTGTTCTTCTAATCTTACAGGAGAGGAGGAGACCCTTACCCGCAGACTCGTGCCAGCGCCGAATTCCCCGACGCCTCCGACGCATCTCCAGTCCTTTGCACTGTGCGCGCATGCGCACACAGTGCGAAGGAGTGAGGATGCGTCGGAGACTGTCAGTGAAGTCGGCACTGGAGCGGGTCTGCGGTGAGGGTCTCCTCCTCTCCTGTAAGATTTACTGAAGAACGGGAGGTAAGTGATTTTAAAGTGCACTTATCCTTTAAGTGTTTGTTGATGAAGGGGTGTTACATATTTGCACATATAAAAAAAACCCTCTGTTAATGCCTTATTACAAGCTAATAGCTATCAGCCCTGGTATGTGGAATTCAAAAGATCAAAAGATTATTTTTTATAAACGTAATTGTTCAAAACTGCAGAACTTTGCCAGAGAGGCAGGGGAAATGGTCCAGTTCTTCAGTAAATCATATAGAAACCATGATGGACATACCCTATAAGCAGGAGAAAGCAGAAGAAATCTCAGAGGGGGGGAGCTTAACATTCAGCAAACCAGTAACAAGATGTCAGCAACTTCCAAGGCACAAAGCTAGGCTCTGGAGGGGCATAGGTAAAAAAAAAAATATTGCAACGGTATTTTTAAAGCTGCAGCTTCCAAATGAACATAACTTGATTTTACAGTGCACTTATCCTTTAAAGCTGGGTACACACGATGAGATATTTCGGTCCGATCGACCGATAGTTCAGTGTATCGGTCGATCGGACTGAAATTATCGCATCCAAATGTGCCCATGTCCGATCGACCGTTTGTCCAAATCGGACGAAAGGACGATCGGACAGGGTGGAAAACCTCGTCCGATCGTGCAGTCCTCTATGGACCGCACGATCGGTCGCGGTGACTAACGGATGCGGCTGCTTTTGCCGCGACCGACAGTCCTTCCTCCTGGCCGACCGTTCGAAAGTATCGAACGGTCGGTCAGGAGGAAAAATCGCTAGGTGTGTACCTAGCTTAAGTGTTTGTTGGTGAAGGGGTGTTGAATATCTATCTGTATAATACAGACATAAATATTAGATAGACATATAGATTAGATAGATGATAGAGAGAAACATAGACAGACAGATAATAGATTATAGACAGACAGACTGACAGACAAGTGGGGTTTAGAATTTGTCACAGTTAAAAGCCCAGGGAGTTTGTCACAATCTTATGCAGGGAGTGGGGTGTTTGCCATCTTTAAATGAGAGGGAAGGGGTAGGTAATAATGGATAATGCACTCCCTACTGTAAATTAAAGGGATATTAGAAGTAACCTCGGAGTTCCGTGCCCTGTTTAAAAGCACGCGGGTCTGCTGCCTCGCGCTTTTATATGATCACGGAACTACTTTGACTTCTGATATCCTTATAATTTACAGTGGGAGGTGCCTTACCCACAATATAATGGACAGGTCCAAAGTCATGTTAAAAAAAAAAAAAAATATGTGAGACATTTTGAAATAGATACTAAAATAAAATTGGCAATAGAAATCAAATCTAAACCATATCAAGAAGAAAGGACAAACCAAGGATGAAAGCAAAATCCAACATAAATCAAAAGAATTAAAACCAGTTAAAGGATTAGCAATAATTTTTACACATAATATGGCCTAACATCAAACATACTAATAGGAACTCAAAGGGTTCAGCTATTTTAAATATATATATCAACATTAATTTATAAAAAGTCAAGGATAACAATATCAAAACAAATAACACCACCCCCATTACATGTCCACACTTCCAGCAGCTGAAATCTCATAGTCAAATTTACAGCTGTGCGGCCTTCCCTTAGATATCACACAGCAAAGGTGAGTGCTAAAAGCTCGCCTCCTAGACCACCCAGGGCCATGATTAACACTTGTCATTGGCTTGTGGGAATGTCTATTACAACTTCTCTCCTCCTCCTCTGACAGTCAAACAAACATGAAATATCCCGTTGCTAGGATAGAGCCTACATAATCAAGCTGATTAAGGGTGGATGGAGGAGTGTTTTCTCACATGCTAACTTTGAGTGACAGTTAGAGGCTGACAGAATTGTTATGCACCCTTCACAGCATGGCTAATTGAAGACTAATTGATGGCAAACAGAGGCTCGAAATCAGGGAAAAAATGTATGGGGAGGGCTGCATACCTTTAGGCTGAGGCCACGCTGCAACACACCGGAATCGTGCACAAAATCGCATGTGTTATTGCACGCCATTGTGTGTGCGATTCATGTGTGTTTTTCATCTGAAATCACAGGAAGTTTCACATTCCCGCGATTTCCATTTTAGCAAAAATCACGGGCGCAATTACGAATGAAAAAGGGAAATTATAGGACTCTACTATTCCAGTTCAACAAACATCAGCTGAAGGAGTTTCGACCATCACCTCAAATCCTTTAACCTGCTTAGCAAACAATGTCTTTATTGTGGCTTTGTGTCAGGCTGAGGGCACACGATGGCACACAGGATGCAGCCATGTACCTGCATCTAAAGGAAAAATTACATACCTTTGAAGATTGTAATGTTAACATCTTGGCAAATTTAAAGAAACCTAACCTAAAAAGAGGTTCGACACCAACTGTCTGCTATCTCCTAATCCTGTAATATCTCAGTTTCCCAACATCCTCATCCTACTCTCTTCCCGTTTCTGGGTTCCATACCCTCTAACCTTTTATCCGTTGCAATTATCCTATCATCATATCTTCCCTTCTCCTGTGCTTCACTTAATGTTCTGCCTAAAATTTTCCCCCTTCTTGCCGTTACTAAAACCTGACCCTTGCAACATGACTTTGCTATTAAGCCTTGGTTTCTCTCTGTGACCTCCATCTCTCCCATACACCTTGCCCATCAGGTCACAGTGAAGGTATTTGCCTCCTTTTTCCTCCAGTTGTCATTTAAATATGATTACACCCATCCCCCACCTCCCCCGCCTTCTCATTTTCATCCTTTAAGGTTCATACTGTTCAGTTTTCATATCCTTTGTCATTACATGTAGCCGAGGTACACAGACCCACATTCCTCTCAGACTTTGAGACTTGGCTTATGGTAACTTTTTCCTCTCTACTGATGGTCCAGTTCTAATTCTAGCCGACTATCTTGGCCTTCCCGTTTTCTACACTTAACATCCTCATTTTTTCTTCCTGGATCTGATCTTCACTTTCTGTCCATATTACCTTTCTTGCCCAACACTCTTCTTTCCCCTGACCTTCCCTCTTGTGTCTATAATACCCGAGCCATAGAACTTCCAGTAATGGCTTCTCTCTCCTCTAATGTCTTTACCCTTATGTCCAACTCGGACCACAACTTGCTTGTTAACATCTACAACTCTGCCCTGGCTAATTCTATTGATTTCCTTGCAATCCCACAATCCATTAAAATACTCATCCCTGGCTCACTCCCACAACCTATTTTATGTGTAGGTGCACACATGCTGTTGAGCAGAAAGTCTCATACATGCAGGCTGACTTTCTCATGCACTTTCGGTAGCGAAACAAAACTAATGTAGGACACTTATTAAAGGAAATTCCACCCCTCTAGGAAAAAATTAGTATGTTGTGCAAAACCCCCCTAAACCTCGAGTTTGTTTTGTTACCAATGAGTAAATCTGCTCCCAGCAAGAGATCTTATAATTACAAGCTCCTTGATCCACTGCCGTGGCTCTGCAATCCGCTCTCCACTTCCGGGTAAGGCAGTCAATGTCAGCTGTGACAGTGACGTCATGGCCAATCACTGCCATTCCCGGAGCAGTCTCCACTGTGGCTGCTCAGGAACACAAAAAGAACACAGCAGCCACAGTGGAGAGGGAGTGGAGAGACCAGAAACGGCGGTGGATCTCGAACTTGTAAGTATAAGATCTCTTGCTGGGAGCAGATTGAGGCATTTTCAGATCATTGAAAAAGTGTCTTCGCACCGAAAACATGCGTTTTCGGGTGTGTTGTGATTGCAATGAAATCGCACATGAAATCGCATGCGATTCCGAGTGCGATTGTGGAGCAGTGTGGCCGTGCCTTTACTCATTGGAAACAAAACGAACTGTAGGTTTAGGGTTTTTTTGCACAATATACTTTTTTCCTAGAGGGGTGGGGACGTTCCCTTTATTAATAACAAATTTAACCCACGCCACCTATTCTCCATCTTTAACTTCCTTCTTTGTGAACTTCCTTCTTTTGATAAAATAGTCCGACCATATGCAGATTCTTAGTCTTTATGATAGCTCTCAGATTCTTTAACCCACACCTCATTTTGCTGCTCTTAAATCTTTAACCCTGTGGCACCGTCAGAGGTCTCTCACCTGGTTTGGTCCTCTCCCCTCTCTTGATCCCATACCCTTTTTTCAACTGAAGAACTGTAATTAGGTTGCAAACTACTGCCCAGTCTCTCGTTTACCGATGGCTTATAAACTACTTAAATGTATTGTTTTCTCCAATATAAATAATTATCTTTGTGCTCATAACCTTTTAAACCCCTTGCAGTCAGGATTTCTACCTGCACACTTTACAGAGATGGTTGTGTAAAGTTGTAAATGACTTTCTGGCTACCAAGGCCAAAGCTCTCTTTTCTATCCTTCTCGACACACTGCTTTCGACACAGCAGATCATTCACCCCTAATGAAAATTCTTCACCCCTTGGGCATCCAGGATGAAGCGCCATCCTGTCTCCTATGTTATCTCTCTAACAGAACCCTACACTCAGTCTTATAATAAAATCTTTTCTCTGGTGCCTCTTAGTATTGAAGGACAACAAGAGTCCGAGAAAAGATTCCTGCACTATTTTCCTGAGAAATTTAATAAGCTCATTTGGTTTCCATTATCATCTGTATGCCGATGATAACCAAATCTACTTTCCCCCCCCTATGCTAAAGGTGCCCATACATTAAAACTCACCTCCCAGACGATCCCGTGACATTCAAGCAACTTTTCAGGAACCGCCTAGCTTGTTCCTTTTTTGCGACCGACATATGATCGCAATGGTCCCGCCTGGCCCATTCATTTTGCAATCATATGTCGGGTATGTGAATATCACAGGATCGGTCAGGAGGTAAGTTAAATGTTAAGTCCTGACATCCAATCACGTATCCATCTCCTTGCCATCCCCTCACGGATAGCGCACAGATGCCTTAAACTAAACCTTACTAAAACGGAACTCACAATTTTCCCACCTAAACCAGGTCCTATCCCACCTTTACCATTTCTGCTGACAAAACCCCCATTTACCCTGTTTGGTCAGTAGGTTTCTTAGGGGTAATTATTGATTCCTCTCTTTTTTTTCTAACCATATTAACAATTTTTCCTAAACCTGTCACTTTTTTCTTTGAAATATTGCAAAAATCTGTAGATATCTCCTTCTTCCTGACTACTGCTATGCTTATACTAATACGCTTATCAATGCTCTTATCCTATCACGCCTGGTCTATTATAACCTTCTGCTTTCTGGTCTTCCTTCTTCCCATCTTTCTCCCCTTCAGGCAATACTAAACTCTATTGCAGGCATTGTCTCACTTTTTAATTAACAGGAACTCCAATCTCCTGTGCTACACAACTAACTGGATCCCCATTAAGCACACAACTTAATTTAAGTGGACGCGCAGGGCTATTTTCAGGAGTTTAAATCAGTTAGCATGACTATTTCGGTTAGCCCGACTCCATCTTAGTGAAGGCTATGTGGGTTTCGCAAAAAAACACCCACACAATCGATTTAATGTTAGTTTTGCTCCACTAATAAAAAAGAAAAGATTAATATAATTAAAAAAAGAAAGATTATGTACTAACAAGAGATAGCAGGGCATAGGCATTATACTGACCTATATAGAAAACGGTGCAAAAAATTACTAAATCATACCATAAACTAGAAAAAAACACCTTGTGCAAAATATTGACATTTATTTAACAGAGAATTGCTCAACAAAGAATTACTCAAAAGCAGCAACTGAGCACTCACTGTGTCCATAGCCCATATAATTCAAACCCCTAACAGCTGAATGGATGGCTGTAAAAGGAGACAAACTACTGGTACTCACAACACAAACTACCCAAATTACCAAATTACCCTGATCAAAAGTTTACATACATGGGTGATTTAGCCTGATAACATGAACACAACTTGACACAAAAGGATTAAGGCTGGCACACACATACAATCGACCGATAGTCCAGTGTATCAGTTGATCGGGCTGAAAAAACTGCATCGGTTCTCTGCCTTGTCCGACCGAACTTTCGTCTGAATTGGACAATTGGACATGGTGGAAAACCACATCCGATCATACAGTCCTCGATGGATGGAAGAGCTGAACAGTCGGTCAAGAGGAAAAGTTGCATGGTGTGTACCATGCTTATGAATGGCTATTAAAGAGAAGCAATCTTGACCTGTGATCGGTTAGCTTATAAATTAAGCTGTGTATATAAGGTGTGTATATAAGGTCAGTGACTTTCTCGACTCCTGACGGAACCTTTGTATATTTCATCTAGTGCTGCACTGATGTTTTTTTGGATTCTTAAGCGCACATGCTCGTGCATGATGCCATGTGCTGCGATCTCACAATGTGTGCACTACAAGTGAGGCTTAGCCCTAAGTCATGGGAAAAGCAAAGCAATAGTCAAAAGATCTGTGGTTAGCAGAACTTTATAAAACAGGAAAGGGATATAAGAAACTGGAATTGAGAATGCCAATCAGCAAATAATTAAGAAGTGGAAAATTAGGGGTTCTGTGGAAACAAAACCAAGCTCAGGTGGACCTACTAAAATTTCAGGCACAACTGCCATAAAAATTGTTCAGAATTCAAGGGAAAATCCACAAATAACTTCAGATTAAATGCTGTACTCTCTGAAAAAAAATGTGTGGCTGTTTCAAGATGCACAGTAAAGAGGCACTTGAGGAAAGATGGGATGCATGGTCAAGTTGCCAGAAGAAAGCCCTTACTACACAAATGCCACAAAGTATCCCACTTACAATATGCCAAACAGCACAGAGACAAGTCTCAAACCTTCTGGCACAAAGTCATTTTGGGTGATGAAACTAAAATTTATGTTTTTGGTCACAACCATAAATGCTACATTTGGAGAGGAGACAAACCCTATGATGAAAAGTACACCATTCCTACTGTGAAACATGGTGGTGGATCACTGATGTTTTGGGTGTCTCAGTCTCCTGACCTCAATATCATTGAGCCTCTCTGGGGGAGACGTCAAACATGCAGTGCATGCAAGACAGCCTAAGAATTTACAGGAACTGGAGGCTTTTTGCCAGAAAAAAATAGGCAGCTTCACTGTCTAAGATAAAGAGCCTCATCCACAACTACCACAAAATACTTCAAGCTATCATTGATGCTAAAGGGGAACTGTGGTCCAAAAATTACTTTAGGTAAATTGATAGAAATTGCTCTCTACACGCTATTGATCAAAGCCTAAAGCTGGAAGCGGAATAAGACTAGGCGAAGTACCTCCCCCGATCATTAGTTCCCGGTCGAGTGAAGGACGCGCAGCAAGGGTGAATCACCATGGCTAGGGTAGGCCAGTAAGGGGAGGTATGGAACCAGGTCAAAGCCTTGAGGCAGGGGGGTGCGAAAGCTCGGTCTTCCCTACAGCACTACTGTGCACTGGGAGCACGTGTGTATAGCACTCCTTTTCACTTTCCTGCCATAGCTGCGGCTATGGCGGAACAATTTTTTATCCCCGACCGAAAGGTTGGGGCCTATTTGGCCCACTCCCCATTAATTGTGCACTAGGCACCTTTATTTATTTAACTTGCACTTTGCACGTGCACTTTTTGTTTTGTGTTTTGTTTGTATCAAGTATTGTGGCAGGATTGCCTGGGTCCTTTTTGGGACCTTCAGGCTCTTCCCATGTAACCCCCCCCCCCCCCCCGGAAGCATCTTGGTGGCAGCTGGGAGCAGAAAGGGAGGGTAAGTATGGTGGTTCCTGACGCCTACCTGCTGTGGAGCACGTAGATAGGTGGTTGATGGCTCATTTTAAAGGTAGGAAACTGGCCTTTAATTTAAACTCAACTTGTTTGGAGACCACAGTTCCCCTTTAAAGGGGGCAATACACGGTATTAAAAACTGGGATTTTTTTTGATCAGGGTCATTTGGATAGTTTATGTTGTGATTATAATTTTAAAAGAGTAAACACAGTTATTCGACAATAAATGGCTTCAGCCAACCACTAACCATGAGTGAAAGAAAAGTAATTGTGTTATCATTCATATTCTCTGAAAAATGGTTGAGAAATTAAATTCTGCCAGGTTATATAAATTTATTTTTGAGCACAATTGTGAAAAGGAAATTCTAAGGAGTCTTCCATACAGGGCCATTTCTAGCCATCTTGGTGCCCACTCAAAAAACAAACATTGGCCAGCCAAACTGTTGCAGCTGAGTTTCCCCATTCAATTCCTTCTGTGAGACTGTCAATGCTTCTGTGGATGTTTCTTTAAAATGAGACCACTTTAGGAGTTGGTAAGAGGTGAACGCTGTACTAGGTAGGGTAGGCGTGTATACATAAGTTTGTGCGCACGCAGTGTCACTGGCCACCAGTGACATACCGATTGGAAGGTCGGATTGTTTTCAGTTGATGCAAGGTAAGTGGCACTAGTGAAATTTGGTGAGATCCGAGATGTTTAACTATTTCAGTGCCAGCAGACTTTCTGGATGAGGCCACACTAGTACACTCGCAATTGCGAGTGTTTATATCCGCTTGCACATGCAACCTGGGCATTTGATCTTATTGGAGCGTATACGAATTGCACCAAAAATGGTGATCACATGCATTCCATCACAGCGGACACAAACGGAGATGATGTGGCCACCCCCATAGACTAACACCACTGTGTGCTTTTAAAAGCGTGATGAGATTGCAATCCCATCGTGCCTAAAAGATGAGTAGTGCGGACTAGGCCTCCAAGAGCATTGGTATTAACACTTTTAGAGCCAGCAGACTTCCCCAGAGTATTGCCATTATCACTTTCAATGCCAGCAGAGTATTGCCATTAACCTTTCAGTGCCAGCAGACTTTCCTAATAATACTTTCAGTGCCAGCACTTTCCAAGAGTATTGGCATTAACCCTTCAGTTCTAGCAGAAGTATTACTTTTAATGCTTTCAGCTGCCAGTAGCATTGACATGATATACAATATGTACCTGCTTTTCATGTCTCCTCCAATGAATTGTTTACTCGTCATCTACTATAACTTCTAATTGGAGAGTTGGATGGAAGGAAGGAAGAAAGGCAGGGATAGGGATCTAATAGCTGCTAGTCACAAGGGCCACCATTAAAAGGTCTGCAGCAGTTTTTACTTGCTAATTTAGAGCTGCTCTCCTCAGTACTTTTAGCTCATCCTCCCCCCTCCTTCCTTCTCTTTGTTCATTTGCAACATTGTTTCCAAAGTGTAGAGTTCAGGCTCTCTACTTACTATAATGTTGCAAATCCCAGCAGCATAACAAGGAGAGCAGTTCTAAGGCTGAGGCCACACTACAACGCACAGGAATCGCGCACAAAATCGCGAGCGTTATCGCACGCGATTGTGTGCGCTTTTCTTGTGCGTTCGCCTATGCGTTCGCGTTTTGCGCATGCGTTTTTGCCATTTCGCGTTATGGAAACGCTGCGTTAACGCACCAAAAATGGTGAACGCATGTGTTACCAAAATGCGAACGGACGCGCAATCGCATGCGCATCGGAAATCGCGGGAATTTTTGCGTTCCCGCGATTTCCATTTTAGCGAAAATTGCCTAGCCTAGCCCTAACACAGCAAGTAAAAGCTGACAGGGAGATGCTAGGGAGAACACTGGGGGCCCTACTTATTTGCCTAAGTGGCCCATGCCTAAAAACTGCCCTGCTCCCATATACCCATGAAGGTATATGCTGTGCGTGTATGTGTATTTTCACAAGAAACCCCAGATTTTTATAAAGAGGAACAACAAATATTTTCACCAACTGATTTATAAAAAAAAAAAAACCAAGAAAAAAAAAAAAAAAGCTTAGGGGGTCCCCTGAACAGGTATATTTTAAACTGTTACTCAGACAGTCACCAGCTTCCAGAGGAACCAAATAGGATAATTCTGCAGGTCTGAGAGTAGACCCAGGCAATCCTGCCACACTGTGTGGTTGAAACTAAACATGCTAGGTTAATACTTAATTAGTATTCACCACGGCAAGTGGTGATGGTACCTCATATTATAACAGAAGGTACCTCACAGCATCATGTTATTGTAATAGCATTGCCCTAATAATCAACATATAAACATTTCTCATTCCCAGTTTACCTAAAGAAATGGATTTATCCTTTATATACTCTTATACAGATCTAATTGAAAAAAGTTGCTTCAGAGCAATTTTTAATAACGGATAACTGCTTTTTATTTTCATATTACAGTAAATCCTTGGTATACCTGCCTGGTTTTACTACTAAGCAAAAGGATAAGGACTTGCAAGCGAGCACCTTCATCCCAACCATTAATAGTGGCTGCCAATTCAAATTGTTCTAGCCAATCAGTTACCCCACCAAATGGATCAGGTTTAAAAATAGGTTTGCCAATTGGGCCTGGTAGAGCTTACGGAGTCTAATTGGGGGATTTCATCTGCAGGTACAAAGGACAGGAGGATTTAAATCAATACTATCAGTAGCAGCCTCCGTAGCTTAATACAGAGAACAAATATACAAAGAGAACAGGGAGAATAAATGGTATTACCAGCACCACTGCCACCAATTTGTACCAGATCACTGCTTTATGGAAGGATTATGGGTAGCATGGCACACAGGATTATGGGTTACTCTGGTAGGGTGGTCTGGTACAAAGCAGACAGTGCACATAAACAGGTTCCCCGCATAACATGTGCAGTAATCAGGGGTGTCCCTGCCTATGGTCCCAAGCCTGTATATTGTGTGTCCTTGTAAGTTGGTGTACATTTATCTGTTGCCTCAGAGTTTGTATCCAAAAAGGTAAATTGTCTGTCCAATAATCTGCCTTCCAACAGGTGGTAACAAGATCTTATACCCAGGATCTTGTGTTACATTCAATATCACTCCATAACACACACCACAATCCACTTTCACTTTCTCTCCTCCTACCATAGAGAGCAGGGATGTCTTGCATTTTATTACTCACTGACACCACCTGCAGGCTGGAGGTTGTATATAAGGAGCCTTGGTGTATATGTCCATTACAATACACATCACATCCTGTGTAGCAGACAAACTTCCTTTCATACAGAGCAGACACCCTGTGTTGTTTAAAGGGCAACTATAGTGAAAAAAAAACTTTGTCTGTATACAATGTATAGATCACTTAGTATAAGCTGCCTTACTTTCATGTTTCTGTGTGGCTTCGTTTCTTCACACTGGCAGAAGTTTGTACCAAGCTGTGTAGTCCCCCTCCCCTCTCTGTCTACTCCCCCTCAAGCAGTGACGGGCTGTATACAGAGTCCGAGCATTGTCAGTTGAAAGGACTTTAAATGAAGTGCTGACATCCTGTTGACCCCTCCCTTCCAGAGCTAGACTGCAAGCAGTAGAGAAAGTAGCAATATACTGAAGGGAGGGGCAGAGGGGGAGAGAGGAGGACAAGTGGTGCTGAGATTCTTTACAAGTAAGTTACTGAACTCTCCCTGTTCTCTAACTTTGCTAATTGTTATTTACTTTTTACCTAAAGTTCATATCTCTCCCCCTGCTTAGCTGAGATCATAATCACTGTAGAGAGAGTCAGTGTAACAGCAGCTTGTAGTGAGAGACCTTCACAAACACAGTGACACTGCTTGTTGTCCTGTTACATTTCAGTTGCTTTAGTCTATATATTTCATAGATTGCACTGTGTGTCTTGTTTGGTATATAGTCTGTATTACTGTATTATATATACTGTATTAGTGTTCCATTTGAGTCACTGGTTTTGTATGTATATAAGATTTTTTTTTTGGGGGGAGGGGCTGTTTTATAGTGTGTTATGTTCATATTGCTGGGTTAATGGTTTATTGATTGTGTTTAGCACTACAGCATTTGACTATATGTTGCACATGGTACATATAGTGTGGGTGAGAGAGTGTGTGACAGTACTGCATGGGAGCTTTGGATTGTGTGGGTGTGTGCCTTTGAGTGACAGATGAGGTGTAGCAGCTCCTACAAATCACAGCATATTCAAAGGCTTATATCTCGGGGACTATGTAGAATTTAAAGAAACTAAAGGTACCCGGGTGGATGGGATAACTTATAGGATACATTAGAAGAAATTAAAAAAAAACAATTTTCTCACTATAGTTGCCCTTTAAGCTGCCATTTGACCATTCAATTTTAAAATAAGGATCTCAGTTCTGTAAGTAAGTTTATGTATTTTGTATATTTTATGTTGTACCTAAGTCAGTGCTAAATTTTATATATATTTACTGATGGTCATTTAAATGGCAACAGTGAGATAGTACACACATACATATACACCTTTCCTATGTGTAATATCCTATACCCCCCACCACATTGGTAGCTCCTAAAAACTCAATGCAATCTCCTATGGAGATATAAATATATTTATATAATGTAAGGGATATACATACAGCCACAAGACAAAAGTTTACTAAAATAAGCTTATTTACTTAAAAATAATACATTGGCCATAAATGGTTTACAGGACAAAGCATTTTATGGTAAACTTATTATAAGGCACCTCTGAAAAAGATGCTGTACAAAATACATTTAGTGTTACATTTTAAAATGTTATTCTACATTTTTTGCATATATCACAATAGTATAACGATACAGCTTATTTTATCATTATTTACAAATACACTAAATTTTCTATATTGTATACATTATGTTACACAGTTTAGAGCAAACAGCTGTTAACATTAAAACAAATATAATTGTCACATGTTTGTAAATGTTCCTTTTACTACCCTCCTGGCAACGGTGTTCTGTAGGGGGGTGTGTAAAAACTAACAAAAATAAGCTAAATAGATTGCATGGTACACAGATATTATGCTATATTATAAGAGTCAATAACTTCACTGAATATTAATAGGTCTGATTACTCTTATGTAAGTATTTGTACCATACATGGATACATACTTTAGTTAAACCTTAAAAGGGATTTTACATTATCTGGCTCTTGTAATTGGTTCAGCTGAAGAGGCAAACCTATCAACTCTATTTCAACAAATATTAAAGGATATGTCCACTGATTTTTTTAAACTTTTTTTCTGTTTAACTGAAGAATGCGAGATAAATGTGCTCTTACCTCTCGTTCCTTAGTAAAACTCGCAGGAGGAAGAATTTACCACAGATCGATCCAGCTCTGTATTCTCTGACCATCTCCAAGGCACCCACGATCCTTTGCACTGTGCACATGCTTGTACAAATTAAAGATCTGTGGATGAGTCAGAGAATGTCAGTGGCATCTGAGACGGTCAGTGGCGCTGGATCGATGCACGGTAAGTTCTTCCTCTTCTCCTGAAAGTTATACTGAAGAACGGGCAGTAAGACATAGCTCATTTACCTCCCATTCTTCAGTTAAACAGAAAAAAGTTAAAAAAATCAGTGGACATACCCTTTAGGCACTCACCATGATCGGATTTCCTGGACCAACTGGTGTATTACAATCAATTCAAAGAGTTTGTAATGTGAAAAAGTTCTAAGGACTTGACAAAAAAAAGTTAATAAGAAAACACAGTCAAAGATTGGTGTAAAAAAGTTAATTTGCCCAAATTGATTTACTTGCAATCTCAAGTTACTATCTAGTAAACAAAAGCCTTCAGTCCCTCGTTACATTCATAAATTATTATACAGCAAATTATATAAAAATGATCTAAGGCTGGGTACACACAGAGGGACAATTTGTCCTGAGTGAGCGCTCGTCCGGGACAAATGTTCGAACGATCGTGATTTTCCGACACATCCGATCCGGACGAATGGATGATCGAGGTCAGTCACGGCCGCCCACCCCACACTAGCCAATATTTTCGGCCCACCGAAAGTGGCGTGAATCGGTCAATCGGACGGAAATATTGGCTGGTGTGTACCCAGCCTTACAGTTTTATGGGTTAGATCACTTACAATAAACCAACTAAAGCTGGGTACATACATTCAAGATCTGACGGTCTGTCATTTTCTAACAATTGCGTTACTCGCAGTCCTGAGCATTCTTCCTTTGTAAAGTACCATCTTTTTATTGTTAGTGTGTGTACCCACCTTTAGGCTGAGTACACACGGCCCGATATTTCAGTCAGATCGACCAGTTGCAATATATACAAGTTGGGCTTGGGGAAAATATGGTCTGTCATTACCGATTGTCTAGAATTTCCCACAATGTCCAATCAAACTTGAAATTTGGATAAAGATATTCAGATATTGGTCAGTAGTAGCTAAAAAATTGGCCCGTGTACCTAGCTTTAGATATAGGGAGGGTAAATGGTATGTATGTAATGGATATTATCATCGAGATATTTTATCAATATATTAACTTTCTTTTAATATTGCTTTATTATGGTAAAAGTGGTAAAGGCATTCTTTGCCATGCATACTTAAAAGAAATAATGGCAGATTGGAGTATATCTTCTAAAAAACAGTAATGCATACACAAATATAATACTTAAAGAAGAATTAGGCCACAATCAGGGGTGATGGAATGCAGCCTCATTTTCTATAAAAAGGTTATTTGTAATTTTAACAGTTAAAGGACAACAGTATTGTCTAAGCTCCACCCTCACCTCAGTCTGGGATCTATTCAATGGGAACAAGCACATCTTGCAGAACGTGTCTTCCCATTGGTTAGTCCCTGGGCCAAAAGGGGAGTGGAGCAAGAATTGTACAGTTGTCTATTAATAAGCATAGAAAACCAAATTCCATTTAGCTTCAGGAAATGTTCTAAATGATTTGGTAGTAATTACAGCTGATATTTTCGAACATGTCTACACAACATGAAAAGTATTTGTTCTTACTAATAAAAACTTAATGCCTGTACTACCCTTCCATTTGAGAAGTGTTAAGAATCTAATATACATAAATAAAACCGTAGCAGAGAAACCTGAAATTGGAGGTAATTTACCTATGGCACAAAAACATTGGTCACCCAATTTATGATTTTATGCAAGACCAAAATGCATAATTTTATTATTTACTGAACTATGATCTAACAATGATTTATAATGATAATGTGCTGCACAAAGGAAGGTCGGTTACTACATTCCCTAACTTAAATGCCCATAATTTAAATGACTGCACTTAAAACCAAATGTACAATTTGGTGAGGGCATATGGGACACATTTATCCTGCTTTACTCAGCAATTCATTAAATCTATATAATCCACCCCTTCCATGGATTCCTATGGGGCCAAACAGTAAATAATAATCTTATAATCGGCGCGCTACTACGTAGTAGCGCGCCGATTATAACTTTGCGGAACTGCCCTACCCTTCTCTCCCCCTGCCTCACTTCCCCCACCTCTGTTTACTTTTCCATTTAGGTTTAGTGTGTTCGCATTCTGTTTCACGGACTTACGCGGCTTCGGCACCACTGTGTATGGCGCTGCTCCACCTTTTCCTTTTACATGTAAGTCCGTGAAACAGAATGCAAACACACTAAACCTAAATGGAAAAGTAAACAGAGGTGGGGAAGTGAGCGGGGGAGGAGAGGGTAAGGCAGTGGAAGCCTAAATGGAAAAGTAAACGGAGGTGGGGGAAGTAAGGCAAGGGGGAGAGTAGAGGGTAAGGCAGTGTAAACCTAAAGGGGAAAGTAAATGGAGCTGGGGGAAGTGAGACAGGGGGAGAGGAGAGGGCAAGGCAAGGCAAGGGCCTGGATGGTTCTCAAATGAGGGGGTGGATTATACTAAATAATGCACCCCCTACAGTAAAATATTCGGATATTAGAAGTCACCTTGGAGTTCCGCGCCCTGTATAAAAGGCACTCGGCCTGCGACCTCGTGCTTTTATATGGTCACGGAACTCCTCGGTGACTTCTAATATCCTTATAATTTACAGTAGGGGGTGCATTATCCACTATATAATATATAATAAATACAGAGCTGGCAGTTTTACCACATGATATTCCAGTCCTGGAACATTAATTTTGCCATTGAATTATTAGACCAGAAGATTGTTATGCCATCATGGGAACATCAGGAAGCAAGTTTGTAGTGTATGGCCAACAAATTGTCTAAATAAAATCATTTGCTTTATTCAATACGATAATGTGAGAATTGCAAGGGGACAAACCACAAAAAAAAAAAAAAAGTAACGTTAAAAAGAATCCAGATTTCAAATTAAATATATCAACTGTATATGAAAACATCATGTTTTAAGGCTTTTTGCGGTCTTGATTTTCACAATATAGACTGTTTTATACACATGTGCTGAGCTGGGATTGTGTTCAACCTAATATTTAACTTGAGTACTGTGTGCAGTATGCAAGTTTTCTAAATATGCCTTCAATGAGATGTCACTAATTAGGGGGTGGTGTTCATGATTTAACTTATAAAGTCACTGTGCAAATGTTAAAAGGTTTTTATCAATTCTAATGTGTATTTTCAGCATTTGGTTTGATTATTAAGCATGTAGACTATAATTTAAAAAGACCATTTAATTGCATAGTGGACATTTTATACCTATTACAAGACACTAAATCAGCATTGTTTTGTTTCCTATTTAAGACTCGGATTTAAAATGTCAAAAAATGGAAAGCAAACCAGTTCTAAAATATGGTAGAAAACCATAAAATAACAAAACAAAAAAAAAAAAAAAAACAGATTTCATTGTTTGGCAATAAGATGAGATCAGCTGCAAACAGATAAAAGCATTTACTGAAATAAAACCAATTAGTTTTTTTTGTTATTTGTAATTAATACATTGCATATACATTTGGCAATGAGTATTAGGCACAAACAGAACAAGATTATCTAAAAAAAACAAAAAAACAAAAAATTTACATAAAAGAAACATGTTGGTATCCTTAGCTTTAAATACACAAGTTTGTAAAGTAATTTTTTTTTCTCTCTCCAAAATATCATGGTAAAACAAAAGCTTCCCATATTTAGCAATATTGTTTTGTATTTTAAAGATTTAAAAAACAAAACAAATTGGAAGTACACTTAAATAGTATCAGGAGCAGCATTCTAATACAAGGTTGAACATATATGTAGATCTTTTCCTTAAATGTAAATGTACATGACCCTTTAAGAGATGCGCGCACACTTGAAGCAGGTGTAATGCTTGGGTGCTTCTAATAAGGATATAAACAAATATATATAAAAGATGTGTATAAAGGTGCACAATGACCTAAGCTATTCACTTGCAATAAACTTATTTAAAGTAGCCCTTGAAGTGCATTTTTATACATATCCATATTTGTGTAGTTATATATATTTATATATCTCAAACTACTACAGAGATGCAGTCTAGACATCTTATTTTAAAGGGCATGTCCACCCCTTTTTATAAATTTTGGGATAGTGTAGTGCTTGCGCGGTTGCCGTCAGAGAGGTAAGGTAAAGTATTGATCGGGGGAGTTTTTGTAAAACCTAATATAGCGGTTGGGGCTGTGGGAGGGAGCTCTACAGTACCCCAAAAGGGTTACACGCTAGAGGGAGGGAGAGCAAAAGGGGTGGGAGAGGGGCTGCTGCAGTGCACATGGCAAAATTCTCCCGGAGAATAGACAGGAGGCAGAGTCCTATATGGACTCTGCCAGGTTCCTGGTGGACAGTTTTCTGGACTTTGGAGGGGCATAGCAGGGCAGCCATTTGGAGCAGGGATGTAAGGTTGAGGATTTTATTACACTACAGAGTGGGATCAATAGTGGGTTAAACAATAGTTTTGGGGGTGTACATGCCCTTTAACCTTTAAAGCCTACTTTATCTATTAACTGGAGAATTTTAACATTCTCTTTAAGGAATGTTGTACAATCTCTTAATGGAAAAGACACACCCAAAGTAGTCTTTACCTGTCTAAATTAGACCATATTTGTAGTCATTGTTCATTCTTTGCATGTTTTATTTTTTCTATAGGGCTATTCAATTTAGATAAACTATCACACATACATAGTTATAGCAGCAAAAACAATATTTGCATGTATAAGCAAGCAGGTGACATTGCTGTAAAGTGCACACAGACTTTTAAAGCTTATTATATAGCAGTGGCATGCATTAAGGCAGTACCTACCAAAATCAAGGCATGTGTCTAACTTATAAATATGGTATATCATTTCCTTTAGATTGCTATTAATATCTGGTACCAAAATAGAGCATCAGCAATAATAACTACAAATAGTTAAAGATTTAATGAGCTTGTTTGGTGTTCATGTGACTTTACCTTACAGATTTTTCCACAAGCAAAACGAATGCAGGTTACAAAATATATACATAAAAAATGGTAATATACCGTATATTTACAATCAGTTACCAAATAAAACTTTGATATTATAATTTATAGAAAATAGTGTTATTTCATGAATCTTGCATATACCTAAAATTATTTTTAGAGGTTTTCAGCATATTCAAAACAAATGAAATGCTGTAGTGTTAAAATACAGCTATGTAGTGGAATTAATCATACGTAGCTTCATTTTCAAGAAGTGCAAGATTTCATTTCCCTAGCAGTTAAGATTAAGGGGCCCATTTCTGTGCATTTTTCTTCACATGCATCAATTTCCTTTATTTACCATGACATTAAAAGCACATGCGATCTGCACCAAAAAATTGTGATTGAATGCACCCAAAAACCGGACAAGATCACAATGCACACAGTGGAGCCTGCTAGATATGAAATCATTGGTGTGCACATCACAACGCACTTTGCAGCAATGGTCCTAGACCTGACTGGGTCCACCACTGGCAAGAAGCTTTTTTTATTTTTTTTAAGTGGCTAGGGTGGTTAGGAAAATAGAAATCTGCCTCTCGCATGAATTTAGCCTTTAGAAATTTGAGACTTTTAATTGTCAATCTCTTATTGCAGTTCTTTATTAATTTCTAACTGGTTCTAACATTAAGTCACATAAATGATGACAATGTTTTGTGTCTATATTTATATTTTGTTATTTTATGTAGTGATCCATATTTAAAATTAGGGTTTTTAAATATTAGATTTTGTTGGAATAGATGTTTGATCTCTGTATCAGTACGGTTATATTTCTATAAGCATAACAAAAAAAAATGTCTATTTCAGAAAGACTTAAGTAAATTATGAATTCTGGAATTTTCTTTCAAAGGCAAACAGGCAGTTATGATTATCAGGACATACTTATATTCAATCCACAGTAAAACCAGAGCTATAAACTAATTTCTCCAGGTAGAGAATAAGTAGGGAATACAAATGTCTTTATTGTGGTTACTGCTTTCACAGAAAGCAAAATAGTCTGAACTTGTGATTCAGTAACCATCAAAATAAAAACCCTGTTAACAAAAATTACCATAGATTCCATTAAAAAAAACTGAACATTACGTCCTTGAGTATAGAGGCTCCCAATGAGGAGATGCATCTGGCATAATATTCTACAAAGTCACCATATAGCAGCCAGCAAATTATGAGAACACGAACAGAAAACAGCATGTCTCTTTGTTGCCCTTAGCTCCTGCTCCTTTTATATTAGTCCTGGCACAAGTTGCGTTCCATGTCAAATCTTGACATCTTGGGACTCCACCATTTTCGCAAGTGTCTTTTTAATTCGCAAAGCTGTGAGCCGGGAAGCAGGATTTGGAGCCCAGCATTCAGCCATGAGCTTGAGGATAGCTCTTAAGCACTAAAGAAGTAGATATAAGACAAATCAGTTTAAAATATATATTTTTAGCAACTGACATTAAAGGTAAAAGGTCAGTTAAATTAATAAATATATTAAATGTAGCGGTAAGGTCAAACTATGAGCATTTACCTATTTAATTTTATTTATTAAAATTACTTATTGCTACCATTTTCCGTTCGTATCGGACAACTGAAAAATCTCAACAGTCCCCAGCTTTCATAATAATGGTCAGTTGAGAAAAAAAACTTTCATTCAAATGCAATATCTACTTAAAAGCTTTGGGGACTAGAGGGTACCCTTAGAAAACATTGAAGTTAAATAAAAGCTGTCAGAATAATATAAAAAAACTGCAGGATCACATTTGTAAATACAGCCCATCAACCTGCTGAAGCTGAAAAGGTTAACACTTTATTCTTCCAGTAGCTTGAATGATATTACCTGTACACACTGCCCCTGGGGTCAGAGCATAATCACTGATTTAATGTTGGGGAAAACAGAAAGTCACGGCACTGACAACGGATACCATCAGTTCCCACCCACCAAAGTTCCTTGGAGGAAGTGTTAACATTTACAGCACCATAACGCCTGTCAGGCTGCTTTTTAAAATCTTGTTTGGAGACTACAGTTACCCTTTAAATACGAACATCCTGTTCATATCTGGGATTTTTCTTTGTTTTTAAGTGGAGTTTATGCCAAGACAGTGGTTGTCTTTCAAATAAATGTTTATTTGCTTATGTTTGACCTAATTGGCAATAAGAAAAGGCAATTACTGCATCATAATACAATAGTAAAGACACTACCAATCTGCTTTTATTTAAAATGGCAAACCCCCCCCCAAAACTTTAGATATTTACAACACTCACTAGGGACACTTTAGAGAATTCTCTCTTGCACAAAAAGCCTTAAAGGAAAATAAAAGCTAAAATATAAATAACCCTGCAAGAATTTAAAGGATAACTATCGTGTGTATTAAGTTTTTCTAAAAAAACGGTTTAAAGGGCATGTCCACCCTTATACAACATTTCCCCCATATAATAGTATGCCTTCCCCCAGCCCCAAATAATTTTAAGAAAGTGCCCCGATCTTTACTTACCTTCCCTCTCTACTCCGACGCACTGCCCGGCCTTCTGCTTGCAATACACTGCAAGCAGGGGGCGGGACCAGCAGCCGCGCCCGTGATTGGCTAAGAGGCAGCCAATCACGGACGCGGCTGCCGGCTTCTCAGAATGCTGGGGGAGAGAGGGAAGGTAAGTAGAGTTCGGGGGAACTTTCTTAAAAATGTTTTTTAGCGGTTAGGGCTGGGGAAAGGAACCCTAATATATGGCCAAGGGTTTCTATGCCAAGGGTTTCTAGAGTCCTGTATGGACTCTGCTATCTCCTGGTGGGCAGTTTTTGGGACTTTGGGGGGGGGGGGGGGACGACTACAGGAGAACCATATGGAGCTGGGAATGCTGAGGTAAGGATTTTATTACACTACATGGTGGGGCCATTAGTGGGGGGGATTATACTTTTGGTGGTGGACATGCCCTTTAACTGAAAGTACTTAAGACAGGGATATAGGACCGGTAATTCCCACCTCCCAATATTGTTTCTGTTAGGAGCACCAGCACAAAGAAAACTGATTCTGCCAGTCTTCCCTCCTGACTTCAGCACTATCTTTAATGCAGGAATAGTTCAGGACTAACCTGAAAAATGTAAACTTAACAAGGCTGTAGCTCCTCAACAAAACAATATTGTGAAGTAGAAATAAACAATCCTACCTGCCTGCCCCATGTACTTTACATTTTTAAAGTGTTCATTCTTACAGTTTAGTAATAATTGTCCCCTAACAGACTTCTTTATTAAAATGTTTAATTCTACAGCATTATTGCTTCTTCTGCATCCCTCATTCTACCCACTAGAGCTGTCAAATAACTACTGAGTGACCTCTCCATAATCAAGAAAGTAACAATTAGATTGCTGATTATTCAAACTAGGCGGGAGAGATGCAGAAATTAGGACATGACAAAAACATGCAGATCTCCGTGATGCTGATTATAGGATTAGAATCCATTTTGGCTCAGTTATATTTTAGCTTTATTTAGCCTTTAAAGTAGAATGGAAGCCTGAAAATAAATTGAATACAGGTAATTCACTGTTTAATGAAACAGTTTTACCTTCCTGAAAAATTCCCTGCCAGGCCCGTTCATTTTATGACTGCAAATAGATCACAAAAAGATTGGGCCAAGAGGGGTTTTTTTGGACAAGAAAAGTTAGTGCAAGGGACCTTTAAAAAAAATAAAAAAAAAAATAAAACACTATTCAGGATAAAAATATAGTAGTTTAAGAATGGAGACGCAGTTGAACTTAAGCTGTAATTCTACTTAAACTGCATACATCTTACATCAGCATATACTCCTACACCATTGTATCTGTATGTCACCCACGTAACTAGATTGTATGCTCTACGGGGCAAGGACCTCCTTTCCTCTTGTGGCAAAGCTCTAGCACTTCTATTTATATAATTTATATATTTATGTACTGAACTATCTATGTATTTATCCCCCTTGTATGACTTTATTGTATTTTATTACTGTACAGCGCTGTGTCTCCAAGTGGCACTTTATAAATACAAACTATAACTACATTTAAAGGGTATCTTCACCCCCAAATCTAAGATTTGCTGTAGTTTAGGGGACCCCCAACACTAAACGCCAGGTTTCTAACTTTAAAATGTTGCCAGAAAAAGACACCCACCTTCATTCCCTTAGCCTCTGCTTCCGGAAACAGGGTAGCAAAAGGGTCTGGACGGGCAGCCGTGTCTGTGATTGTCCGAGAGACAGCTAATCACAGACGCAGCTGCCAGTTAGCAGAGGGAGCCCAGGGCACAAGGTTGGGCAAGTCTTACTAGCACAATTTTAAAGTTAGAAACCTGGCGTTTAGGGTCCTCTACATTACATGATGCATCATTCTTAAAAAAAGTTTGCGTACAGCGCCAAAGGGGGAAGAGCTCCCCTGCGCACGAAAGCATTGTCAACAAGGATAAGGAAGTAGCAGGCACTGGATTACACACAGACAGCTCCCACTCTTCACTTAGAAAGGTAAGGTGGGGCAAATTTTAGTTTGGGGGTGGATATGCCCTTTAAAGGTGCCAAATTATTATTTTTAATTGTTGCCTAGGTTGAATAAACATATGTCCATCAAGTTAACCTATTTAATCTACCCTAATTTACTATTGATAAGCTAAAAGCATATTGTGTTCTGTATTTTATTATATCACCACCATTTTCAGAATTTGGCTGTGAAATATGGACGGACATATCGAATATAACAAACAAAGCTAAAGCTGTTAGGTTAACACAAATGACTAGGGCTGCTACACACTGGCTTATATTTTGGCCCAACTGATCACCCTGCACAATAACTGTGTTTAGAACAACCAGACATGCAGGGTTATTCAATAAAAGTTCTTATGGTTTAAAATGGTGCTAATTTTGCCACAACCAATCAAAAATTAGCTTTTAAATGTCAAATAAGATCTGATTGGTTGGGGCAAAATAAGCACCATTTTAAACCATAAGAACTTTTATTGAATCTCCCTGATAGAATTAAAAATGGGCCTATATTTGGCCACTCCCAATAGTTAGCTGTCTTAGGCTGGGTACACACTGACCAAGTGCTTGCCAGGACAAATGTCAGTCGGTCGCGGCCCAAAAATGCGAATGTACACATGCAAGATTCCTAGACATGGTGTGTACTGTCCTTTAAACGTACCAGCTGATGTTACAGACAACCGCAAAGCCCTTTCACTTTATGACCAACGTTACAGATGTAACATTGGGTGGCCAAAGGGCAGCCACAAACTCATGATCCAATAAGGACAGAATCATTGTATGGCCACCTTTAGTAAACTTATTGATCTAATTGTCTTTTGCAGGATTGACAGCACCAAATTAAGCATGTCATGTTCTTCTTAAATGGGCAGCATGGTGGCTCAGTGGTTAGCACTGATGTCTTGCAGCTCTGAGGTCCTGAGTTCGATTCCACCCTTGGACACATCTGCAAGGAGTTTGTATGTTCTCCCCGTGCTTGCGTGGGTTTCCTCCAGGCACTCCTGTTTCCCCCACAACAATAAAGACATACTGATAGGATGTCTGTGTCAAATAAAAATGTGTAAGCTCTTCGGGGCAGGGCCTGATGAGAATGTATACATGTAATTGTAAAGCGCTAAGGAAGATGTTGGCGCTATATAAATCCACAATAATAATAATAATGTTTTTAAGAAAACAAACGTTTACGATAATAGCTAAACTTACTTCATCACTGTTCCATCTGTTTGAAACAGTAGGCCTAAGACATTTCATGCATACAACCTCTCTCATATCCTCAAACGATGGATCATTTGGCACCATGTCGTAATAAGGCAACTGATAATCTTCAACAATTCCTTAAAAAGAACATATTTATTTATTTATTTATTTATTAACTAAGACAGAATGAATATGCAATTATTTCTATACAGATATAAAGAGTGCAGCCATGGACTTTTTGTAATCGCTACTATTTTTTTTTGTTACACACAACATCTTTACACATATTCTGTAGGATCCTATAAGTAGGATCTAAGCTTGCAGGGATTACTGTAGCACATAGCACTCGGTTATTGGCTGTGATGTCATATGACTGACAGCTGCAAAATGGAATGTCCAGGAAGCAAAAAAAGATAGGCAACAGAACATCATGCAGCATGTCATGTCTTACATGACTAACATCTCTCAAATTTCTAACTATTGCAGTTTTGGGGTTGGAGTGATTTACCTATATACAATTATTTTAAATTTTGTGGTGAACTTTAATCTTTTAATCTATTAAAACTAAGCAGAAACTCTGCTCCAAAATGTCTGATGAGGCAAGGGAGCTTACATTATCTGTCTGCAGCAGTGTATGTTCAGGTACCCCTGCTGCTTTCCCATTCAAAAGGTGGGACAGCACTTCTAATGGAGTGGAGGCATCAGATCAAAAGGTCAATTTTTACTTTGTTTTCAATATTTTTAGCATTCATTTTCCATAAACCAATAAGCACATGTTAAGTTCTGTAGTGAGTGTCCCTAAATGCAATCAAATGGCATATGTGCAATCAAGTACAATGGTTTATTTAATATGCAATTTCATCTTAGCATAACTTAACCTATACAACCAATGAAAATGGAAAATAAATTAGTTGTATTGTTTCCCATCACGGACTTCATCTTTTCGTAAGTATTTCCTATGTTGCAGCACTGTAAATATCACAAAAGCAATTATACATTTTTTTCTGTACAGTGCATATACAATCTATATTTTACAAAGAATTTTCATACCTGCAGGTATAGATGGAAAATATGGCAAAATAATTTAAAGCCAGACAGTTTTCCTAGAGAAAGCTTAGCTTGTTAGTTTTAGATGCATCTCAGTATGCCTGGGAGCACCAAGGTTTGCATTCACCATTTGGAAAGTGAATTTTAAGAAACCGGGTATCCCTGTATAATTTACAAATTATGTATGCATGCATCAGGTATTTTTGATAAATCTAAAAATACAAGAAAGAAAGACTGCAATGCATAAGTGTAAAACACTTTAACAACCTAAATAAGATTTTAAAGGTTATGGCTAAAAAAAATTAAACAGGAGAAGCCAAACCTCCAGTAATGCAGCGACGTGTCATCTCCCATATAATGAGACTGAAGCTGTAAATATCTGCCATGATATACGCCTGAAAATGGTTCTTATTTAAGCTTTCATCTAAGACCTCTGGTGCCATGTATCGCTTTGTTCCAACACGTGTGTTCAGGGGAATATCCACTTCATGGGTATCACTGGAGGTGGAAAAGTTGACAATGTCACATACATTAACAAAAACCACTTAATACACTGCAAAATAACAGACATTCCTAATATTCAAAGATGAATTTAAAATGGTCAAGTAAATATATACATACCGTATATACTCGAGTATAAGCCGAGGGTTTTAGGTTTAAAAATAAGCCTAAAAATCTTGCCTCGACTTATACTCGGGTCATATCGGTAAACTAGAATAGAGGATGCCATCGGAGGGAAATGGCACAAGGAGATACAAGCACTAGGGTAATGGTAAGCCATTGGAAACAGCAGAAAAGCGAGGGTCGCACTCCAAAGTAAATTAACTTGAATTTATTTTAAACCACACAATATCACAACGTTTCGGGGGGAAACATGCCCCCTTCCTTCATCACCGAGGAAGGGGGCATGTTTCCCCCCGAAACGTTGTGATATATGTGTGGTTTAAAATAAATTCAAGTTAATTTACTTTGGAGTGCGACCCTCGCTTTTCTGCTGTTTCCAATTGATATATGTCCATTAAGGGTTGGACTATCTGGAGGAGTGGGCACCCACGGGTGGACGAGTGCAGAGGATCACCTTTACTTTAATGGTAAGCCATTACTTACATTTCTTTATCCATTGAGCTGGAGACCGGAGCTAACACAGCTGCTGCAGGAGATGTGCGGCGCGGGCGCTACGTTACGCATGTTACGTTACGTAACTTACGTAAGTTGCGTAACTTACGATAATCTGCATTGAAGTCTTGTGATGGAGGAGCAGGGAAGGAGCGAGTTCTGTGGGACTGGTGAGATCAATCTTCAATTTTACAGTATTCTTCTTCTGTGGGGGTTAGAGTTAATTTGCCAATACAGCTGTTTAGAAACTACAACTCCCAGCAAGCAAAGCATGCTGGGAGTTGTAGTTTTCAAACATCTGGAGTGCCTCAAAACATTACAATGATGGGTTACAGAGTTGGGCAAAGAGGATTTTTATTTGCTTACCACTACAGAAGTTTAAGTTTCCAAAATGATGATGGGTTACAGAATTGGGCAAGGTTTTTTTTTTTGAGGCTTTAGTTGCCCTTTAAATGGACAGAATTCCCATAAAGTAGTCCCATACAGTAATAGCCATACTGGATTTTACTGTATGGGACGACTGTATGGGAATGCTGCTGTCCATTTAAAGGGCAACTAAAGCCTCAAAACAATACAGAATCTGAAGGCAGTAGTGGTCATAATGTTTACTTTTGACTTATACTCGAGTCAATCATGTTTTAATAATTTTTCATGTAAAAATAGGTACCTCGACTTATACTCGGGTCGGCTTATACTCGAGTATATACGGTATATAAAATAAGTGTGACAATGTTTTAATTTTTTTCCAGCTGTTATTTATTTATTGGATACTTAAATAGCAGATTATAATGGAGGTTCATTCCTTTTGTTCCTTGCCCAGTATTTCCTTCTGGGTGACAACAAATTGATCAGCTAGATGTTTGTCTGAAGGGAATTAAGGGCTAGGCCACACTTGCACTTTTTTTGCGATTGCGCATGCGATTTTGTTACATAACGAAAAACTGCAAAATCGCATGCACAAAATGCACATGCAAACGAAAAATGCACAAGAATCGCACACACAATCGCGTGCAATAACGCTTGTGATTGTGTGCGCGATTTGGTGCGTTGTAGTGTGGCCTCAGCCTAAAAGGACAATTATACTTACCTACTCCCCACTCCTCTTCTTCTATGTACGCTTTGTACCCAGGGTGAGGACCTAAACTGCCAGGTACTCACCCCTGGGCTCTTTTGTACTTACTGCTGCTCTGCTCCCTCGATGTGTCCAACAGGAAGACACGCTCCTTACAGAGCGTGTCTTCCTATTGGGCTTGCTGCCGATGGAGAAGGGGGTGCAGAGCTTACTGAAGCAGCGCTAAGTAAGCATATCAGTGTATGTACAAAGAGCCCAGGGGTGAAGACCTAGCGGTTTAGGTCCTCACGCTGGGTACAAATCACAGATATAAGAAGAGGAGCGGGGGAGGCAAGTATAATTGTCCTTTAAAGCAGTACCAGAGGTATTTTAGAGATGCTGTCTGTTGAACTTTTAGACCAAATGATCGAGTGAAAATTGCTGAAAGGCTTTTTCAATTTTTTTGCCCAAATTTGTCTGGAAAATTATGGTTAAGATACTTTGCCCAGCATTTTTTTTGGGGGGGGGGGGGGGGGGGGGGAGAAAGGATACTGGAACATAGTTTGGCAACAGCTACACAGAACCCTTTGACCTTGATATCTTAAAGCCAACATATAGCCAACATTCAGCACTTCTGAACAAATTGTTAAATCGAGTTAAAAACAAACTGCATCAGACACAACCTACCTGTTGAATTTGACTGCCAGACCTAGGTCAGCAATACAGCATGTCCAATTTTCTTTTATAAGAATGTTTTTACTTTTCAGATCCCGGTGTGCAATTGCAGGTTTGCCTTGGGTGCCATAGATTTCAGTATGGAGATGGCACAAACCACAGGCTGCTGAGTAAGCAAGCTTGAGTAAAGATCTGGTATCCAGGGTCGTACACTTAAGAAAGTCATACAATGATCCATTTTCATGGTACTCTGTAATTAAGTACATTTGTGTCCATGAACCTGTGCCTTTAATGTCTGCCGCTATGAAACCTAAACATGAAAAAAAGGATATTTCATTCGTAGGCAATTAGAAAAAAACAAAAAAAACATTGCAAGCCATCTTTTATCACCCTTTTTTTAATTTTGAGTGCTGCTGCTTACCTATGATTAAATATGGCATTTTCCAAAAATATTTTTTATAATTACAATTTTCCAGCAGGCACCTAGGCTTTTAATCTACTTTTATGTGTACATACCATTAGATTGTACTGGGTGTTTTTTTGTTTTAAACTGGCTGCATTTATGAATGAATAAAATCATGCACCACATTGACGCTCAATAGAACTTTTTTTGAAAATCTCAAAAAAGGATCGATACAACTATAATCAGAAGCACTACACATTTAATATTCATGAAGTCCATATAAACATAATTCCCTTATTAAATAAATGTAATTAACAGCCGATTTCTATTGTATACGCAATTTTGTAACTTTTAAAATGGTCTACAGATCTACAGAATGTTAAAAAATTCCCATACTAGTTTTCTTGCTGTTGGTTGAATATATATTTGTACTAAACAAAAAAGGGTTTAAGGCATTGTGAAATTTCTTGTAAGAAATGTTTCTTACATTTAATAACGCATGTTTGTAATGTGAAACTATTGATATTAATGCATGGACTTAAAATAATAAAAAGATAATATTAATCATGAAAGAACTTAAAGGGTAACTGTGGTCTCAAATTCCTCCAAACTAGTAAGGATTATATAAAAAGCCTTCCATCGTACCTTCAAAATAAAACCTAAATTACATCTCTAGATAAAATCTATGAGACTTTATTGCTGGAAAGTTCAGCAATATTACTTCCTTAATTCTTTACTGAGCAGGCTTCTCCCCCAGGGCGAAGGGTGGGGCAGAGTTCAGGTGATGTCACTCAACCTACTGGAAGCAGGTAATATCTCACAGGCTCCTGCCAGAGATGTGATTGTCAGCTCATTTTAAAGGAAATACTGCAGGCTTTCATTTGACCCTAACTTGTTTTGAGACCACAGTTGCCTTTAATGTTTCATTTCAAATTAATTTATACATACCAAGAATGTTTTCATGCCGCATTAGGACTGTTTGATAGATTTCTGTTTCCCGAAACCAACTTGCTTCCTCTGCAGTGAAAAAAACTTTGACAGCCACCTTTTCTCCTCTCCATTTTCCCATCCATACTTCACCATATCTTCCCTTCCCTATCTGTCTCACCATCTGTATCTGCTTGGCTATGGTACGTTGTACCTACAGATATAATGGATGAATATTTTAGTAATCAGCAAAGAAAGTAGTTGGAAATATTGAATTTTATCTATTATTTATACTTACTAGTAAAGGTAGACCGGAGCCACTACCAGAGCTTTGAGAAATATCAATTAATGCCTTCAGAGACTCTCCAGCTGGTATGAATGCATCATCTGGGTCCACGTTTCTATTATATAGCATTCTCTGAGATTTAAACTTATACCTGCAACAAAAGTGTAGGGGAAATATACTCATTTATAAAATGTGCAATATTTCACTGACTCTTGCATCTGGCAAGAATTATTATATTTTTAAGAATCCAGGATTGTAACCTACATTTTTTAATATAAAAAAAATTAAATCATACTCTGCTTTTATGATGTTCAGCTGTTTTCACAGTATATTAATTTTAGGTTATTAAAATATTTGTGAACTGTGTTGGTGAAATATACGGATATGCAACATTTTCTTTACATACATAAAACAAAATCATAAGAAATCATAAGAAATAAGTTACATTTATGGCTGGATATCAAACAAGATCAAAAGAGGCAGGGCTTAGGGTGCATGGTCTATAGAGAAATCATGCATGAAGTCCTCAGTGATTGCTTGAACATGAATTGCTTACTGCTTTGATACTAGAAAGCGAATGTATCGCTAAAATCCAGCAGATAGCCAAGAAAAAGCAGAGGGCTAAAATGTTAAAGCCTGAACATACCAAGGGTTTGAAAAAGAAACAAAAGTAACTTTTCCGACAACTGGTAACACTGTCGCATTCTAATGTGGAGCAGTGAATATACATGGCTTGACAGTTGGTTTGTGGGGAAAAAAGTCAGGTCGGATGGAAGTGGGAATGGTTAAAAGAGGGAGTGGGGATACTGCTCCTAAACAAAATGTGTGCTGGATTGAAGGCATGCAGCAACACACGCAATTCAGAGTAAGTGCTACTTACATGTATTCAATTATAGATTAAGATAAGGCAAAGTCATTTTTTTTCCAGAATAGTGTCCCTTTAAACTGCATTTTACAAAAGCCTAAGGTACTTACAAGGCAACGCACCACTGACATTTTAGCTAAATAATGGTCTTCTTGATAAGCATGACTTACCTAGAAGTTTGTGGCAGCTGCACTGGTATCTCTTATGTAATGTTATATACAATGTAATATGACAATAGCATAATCACCAACTTATAGATGGCTTTATGGCCCTGCAAAAGTTATACAGTGGGTTGCATTGCAATAAAAGCTTCCCGTGATCTATCTTGACACACTTCTAAATGATGTAGGGGATTGATGGCTCCCATTGTATCTGTCCTCATCCCATACAAAAATAGGCTGCTTGGCAAGCAGCAAGTCTGTACAGGAATTCAATTTTAAAAGTAAAGATCCCTGTGGTCATACAGAAATGTGCTATAAACCCGATGTGTGTGATTCCGAGCATAAAATAGGGGTGTGCTTTCAAAGAGCCTATGTTTATAAAAACGGCTTATTTAAAGGGTAAGTCCAGCCCTAAAATGAAAACTTAAATACAGGTAAATCACCCCCCAAAACCCTAAACGGTAAAAGTTTGAAATCTTAAATATATAAGTCTAACCTGAAATCCTGCACAATGTCCTGTTGCCCCTGTTTCTGCTTCCTGGTTCTTCCAGTTAGTAACTGTCAGTTATGGATTTGACAGTTGACATCACAGCCAATGACTGAATGTTAATCTCCATCACCCACTTTTGAGCATGCCCAGGTTCAGTAAAGGTTCAGTACAAGTTTCGAAATTGCTCAGTTTCCATGACACATCCAGAAGCATAGCAGGCATACAGTAATGAATTTATAGGGCAAAGTATGATGTATCAACATATTTTAAAGAGGCCATTGTTTCTAAAAGATGTTCTTATGAGGGTGGAGTTGTCCTTTAATTAAACATTTTCGTGCAATAACGATCTGCAGCAACCAATCAGATCAACTTTTTATGGTCTTTTACAGTTAGCAAAAGCCTGTTATTCGATGTTAATCCTTTTGGTGCCAGCAGAATTTTTTTTGCGTTCAGTGCACAAAATAAATTTGCAACTTTTCGGTAAAA
The DNA here is from genome assembly GCA_019447015.1 of Hymenochirus boettgeri. Lineage (NCBI taxonomy): Eukaryota > Metazoa > Chordata > Amphibia > Anura > Pipidae > Hymenochirus > Hymenochirus boettgeri. The sequence continues at coordinate 86,145,940 of CM033475.1, read as the reverse complement.
TATGTAAAAAAAAAAAAAAAAATTCGCAGGGTTTTTTTTTTTTTACACATTTTATCCAAAAATCCAAATGTGCACATTTTTATGGATTTTCTCAATTTTTTTACAGTCATCTTAAGGTTATGTACAACAAGCTTACGGTTTCTAAAAGCTGATACTCCAGAGTACAACGATACAAGATATATGTAGGTACCCCAGTTTTTCTGTACAGAAGACCCCCCCAAACGAAAACAGCACTTTCAAGAACATTACACCAAAGTGAAATGTATAACCACTTCTGACTTAAAGAATATCTACCAAAATATCCCCACAAGCGAGATATTTTTTGAAACTACACACCCACAGGATTTTATGGGTGAGGTACAGTAAGTCAGTAAGTTTTGATCACAATGCAGATAACCGGGCTCAGTGCTTTAACAAATTGTAAGTTAATTTCTCATAGTATCCTTTTTTACCCTCAACTGTTCAATCAGAGACAAAATCAAAGTTCAACTAAAAACTAGGGGAAAGTTCAAAAGCATCTCATATATGAAAGCCTACCCCCCCCCCCCAATAAAATGGTATGCCAAATTCATGGGTGTACCTAGAAACGTGGCTACCAGCTAACCCAATGGAGGACCAATGGCAAATTGCAGTAAGAGTAAAAAAAAATTAGCTCTGTATTTGAACAGTCTGCAGTTTACATTAAACATCACTGTAACTCAGAAATACCCCCACAAACTATATAATTCCTGAAATGTATACACCTTCAGGTAAGTAACACTGTAATTTGTTCATTCATACCATCAATGAAGTTTTTTTAGAAAATCTGCTAAAAGTGCGAACATACATTCAAAAGGTAGAAATCATGCCAAAACCCCATGTAATGTAAAAAAAAATTTAAATAAAAGCTACCAAATATCAATCTCTCAAATGTCCAGAATCAAACAGTATGCCATATGCATGGTTTCAGACACGGACGTGGAAGCAACTAGCCACAAAGTGGACAATACACAATGGCTCAGAAACAGCAAAAATATTCAGCCAACTCTGAATTTGAACAGTCTGCAGTTTTTACCACAAAACACCACCCTAACTCAGAAATACGTAATGATGTAGTTTGTTCCTTTATACCATAAATGGTGTGAACACTTTTCTTCATAGAAATTCACACTTTTAGCAGATTTTCGGAAAAAATTAACAGAAAACAACTTTCAATTGTGTAAATTATGCCAAAACCCCATGGAATGTAAAAAAAAAAAAAAAAAAGTTACCAAATATTAATCACCTAAATATCCTCAAAAGGTATGACATATGTGTGGTTACACACACGCGGACATAGAACCAACTAGCCACAAAGTGAGCCAATGCACCCAAATTTTTCAGACTAAAAACACCTGAAACTGTATATTCTTGGAATCAACACACCTTCAGCTATGCAACGGTGCCATTTTTTCATGCATACCACCAATAGTGCGGGTGCAATTCTTTTAAATTTATTTTTGGACATTTTTCCAAAAAAATCTGGAAGGAAGCAAGATGAGCCAGGAGATCTTGTTGGGGCGGAGCTCCAGATGCCATTATTCAGGAGCCGGAAGCCAGCAAGTTTTTAATCTTTTCAGATTTTTCAAACTAAACAATCATCTAACTCAAAAATACCCCTCAAAACTATTTATTTTTATAATCTACACATGTTCAGCTATGCAATAGTGCAGTTCTTTCATGCATCCACCAATAGCGTGGGTGCAGTTCTTCATAGAATTTCACACTTTTAGCAGAATTTCTATTTTTTTTTTAACAAGTTTCAAAGTTCAAAATCATACCGAAACCCCAAGTAATGAAATACAAAATAAAAAAAAAAAAGTAATCAAATAATCTCCCTAATGTCCTGAATCAAACATTATGCCATATGCGTGGGTGCACACAGAGACATGGCCCCCAACTCAAATGGATCACATCCACTTGTGCAATTACAAAAAAAAACCCAAGAGCTCTGTAATTTAAACAGCCTATTTTTTTTTTTTTTAAAGAAAACAGCCCCGAAACTTGGAAATACTCCCCACAAACTATATATTTTTGGAATCTACACACCTTCAGCTACGGAACAGTGCCATGCTTTCATACATACATGAAGAATTACAGACGGAGTAATCCATACTGGATGATTCAAAGGTGGAAAACCTAAATTCGGGGAATATCCCCCAGAAGAAAGGCCGGCGACCAGACTCGGAAAGTGTAAGTGAAGATAAAAATCCAAACTTTATTTTAACTTTTAAAAGCAAGACATGCAGGGTCCAAACAGGTGCACCATGAGGTATGCACACAAAACTCCGCTCTACGCGTTTCGTGGAACTCCGTCCACTTCCTCAGGGGCTCAGGAGGGTGTGTTACTCTAGTGCTATATATACAACCAAAATTTAACCCCTTCATCTACTAAGTCAATTAAAAACACCCTTAAGAACATCCATGTATATAATATATATATACACAATCCTGGGATTGGATGGTAATAAGTCCTTCAATAAAGGATCCATTCTTAGAATGGACCAGTGTTTATTTAGTATGTCCCGGATTTTGTTACTATCCTTATTGAAGGTTTTAACAAAACTCGGGCTGGAATCAGATTGGATTTATGTTTTGCTCCTCCCAATGTTAGACTTATGTTTATAATTCTTCATAAGTAAGGACTTTCTGTCACAGCCCACTGCTCGCTCATAGGCCGCCTTTATATTCACTGTGGGGTATCCCCTTTCCAGGAGTAAACCCATTTGACAATTAAAAAAAAACCACTAAATGGCAATCTCCCACATGTCCTGAATCAAACGGTATACCATATGTGCGGGTGCACACAGAAACATGGCCACCAACTAGCTCAAATGGAATGCATGCACAAGTGCAATTACAATTAAAAATCTAAGTGCTAAAGAGTAACCTGGGAGACCGATGTTGTGGGTCCTATAGGGTGGGAAGACTGGATGGAAGCTCTAACAGCTCACACACTAGCCTCCCCCAAAATGTCAGACAGACTAACTCAGCTATGTATACTCCATAGTGCCTCTCTCACCCCAGTCCACCTCTCTCGTTATAGACCCAACTACGACCCACACTGCCCGAAATGTCTATTAGCACCAGGTAACTTCTACCACATGATATGGGAGTGCCCAAAAATTCAGGGCTCCTGGCACCAGATAATCAAGTTCCTGCATGACCACATGGGATCCCCGGTGGGTCTGGACCCACAATTTGCCTTTTAGGAATAATGGAAGATTCCCTGAAATTCTTCTGCACTTTCTTTAACAAAGCCCTATTTTATGCAAAAAAGAGTTTTAGGGGGGTGAAATCTGGTAATGAAATGTCACAACCCACCCTCCACGCATGCCCCCCTTGTTAGTGGTAGTCAGTGAAAACTGGTTGGTACTGAGAGACAAACAAGTTTTTGCATACTTTACTGATCCAAAAAATTCAATTCGGTCCCTTTTTGGTACGTCTGCAAAATTTCCTAATGTAATTTTGAAGTCAGTGGAATAATAATCGGAAATGTACTTTGGGCAGCTTTGAGAAGACCCTTTTTTTATACTAATTATGGTTTTATTGTATATATATATTTTTAAAAAATAAATAAATAAAAAACACTGATCTGGTCCGTTGATAAATCATGATTGGTCATTAGTCCCGGCGAGCGCTAGCAGCGAACGATCAGTCGGGAAAAATAACAGGCCGATGTTTACCCAGCCGTAGGGAATGATAACGAACTTGGAATATGGGCATTAATCTACATTTTTAGGTCAAAATCTGATGGGAAAAATCACAAGTAATTTTTCATTCATTGGCAAAGATTAATAATTAGGTGCAGTAGCAAAGACTTCAAAAAATGTGTATTTGTGAATGGAACTCTGAGCTCCATTCACAAGTACTATAGTAAGCGGTCACGCAGTGAAGGTCAGTGAATGAGCCGGCACTGTTTCCTTGTACAGCCACAGCATTACAGGGGTTAAATCTCGGGATCCCCACATCAGTTTTGTCTAATCGGGGTGAACAGGAGGGCACATTTTTTTGTACTGCAAACACCAAAGTGTTGCAGAATGTACGGTGTACGATCTGTGGCACTTTGGTCCTTTTAAGTGGAGATCGTACCCTATATGATCTGCGGCACTTAAAGGGTAAAATACTTATCTAACTGTGGTAGACCAGTAAAAAGGCAACATCTGATTGGTGGCACCAGCAAAATTTAGCACCCCTTAAAAATAAGCTCCTTGGTAAGGTAGAAGCTGTTTTATATTTTAATCAGTTAGCTGAGCTCTCTCTTCTGATACTTTATTCAAATCATCCTTAACTCTGGACACAAGGCAAATGTTATCAAACCTAGAGTAAAGAATAAGAGTCCTAATATTTTCTTGCTTGTAACCAAGGTTGGGTACACACAAAGGGATGTTTTGTCTCGACCAAGCGTTCGCTACTAGTGAGTGCTCGGCTGGGACAAATCACTGTCTGTTGCAGCAATAGATGTCCCATAGAGAATCGCATGATTGGCTATGATTTACCAGCATGTCTGATCCGGACATACAGGTGACCAACTTTGTCATGGCCAAAACCTATGCAGATTTTTCAGCCCGATCCAACTGATACATAGAAGTATCGGTCAATTGGGCTAAAAAATCTGCCAGAGTTTACCCAGCCTAAGGTAGCATATGTCATAATGCTAATCAGCTAAAAGAAGTACATCACATTTCAAATATGCTTATTAAGACAACAATTGCACAAATAAACATTTAATGTATACCATTTCAATAACAAAAATTAATAATAAAGTGGGGGAAAAAAAAGCCTTACTTGTAAATGCACATGAAAATGACGACTATGATGATCAGGCAAATCACAAGGGAAATTATGAGAGCAACAAAGTGAATACCAAATATTCCATCTGAAACAAAAGTCAGGTAACATGTTTAGAAAATAAATACAACCCTTACAAACACGCTTTGTCGGCTTATTTATTTTAGTGAATTACTATTGCAAGATTTAAAAAAACGAGTCCTAGATTACTACTTTAAAGAATAAACAAACACTCTCCATCAGCAGACCTAACTCACTGGGAACAGCATATTTATATCTATTGGAAATGTAAATCTGACTGAACTTTTGGAACTGCAGGATCTTGCAGAACTAAAACATATGGGGAGATTCAATATCGCGGGCTCCCGTTACTTACCTTAGCCCGATCCCGCGATACAATAACTGACGTAAATGAGATTACGTCAGTTATTGCATCGCAGAAACGGGCTAAGGTAAGAGCGTGGGTTTAACGCCTCCCACACAGTACCGTTAAGTGGCGCGCTACTATGTAGCGCAAAACTTAATGGTAGGGGTTTTGCATCTATAGCACGGCGCTATTTCCAAAAATATTTGGAAATGGCGCTGTGCTCTAAAATACGTCTAAAACCCACGTTAACCCGAAATTTCTCCGGGTTAACGTGGGTTTTAGATGGAAAAGCCCTATATTGAATCTCCCCCATAATTTCTTTCAATTTCTGAAGTAGAATCCCTAACCAAAGCAATGCCCAAACAACTGGGTATAAGTCAGCATTCCTGTGCTTTACTGTTCAAAATGGATTGCATAACAATGCATGCAATGTGGCCACGCGATAACGGATCGCAAGCACAATAGTTAAGGTGGTCATACGATTATTGCACCATACGATCATCGGCCCATGTATGGATAGCTGAAAATCGTACTATATTTTTCCCTATCGGGATGGCAAGTTGTTTTTATATGATCATAAGATATGCAGATCGTACGGCAGTGATTGTAGCATCTACGGCCACCAACACAAAGTGGGATAGAACAGGAAATAGTAATTGAGATTTAGGATCCAGTTAATACCGATTTTGTGAACCTTTCAAATTTGTGAACCTTCGAACAGGGCCAGTTTTAGGTAAATTAGGCACTGGGCAAAAGTGCACATGGGGCACCTTACATTTTAATAACATAACTCTCTCAGGCAGACACAAGCTGAGTCACTGAGACAATAACGTATGGCCTCAGCCTCAGTAGCGAGTTTTCTCACTCACTTCATCCATTAGCGCATGAGAATCCTAGTCCTTATAGCAGGGACCATAATAATATTAAGGGTATAAATGAGGAATAGCAGGAACTGTAATAATATAAATGATATAAATGAGGAATATTAAGCATGGCTGACAGAGTATATGGTACAGAAACAGTAAGACAAAAGTTAATATCAATAAAGCCCCAGGACCGGATGAAATACATCCTCGGATCTTAAGAGAGCTTAATCTAGTTTTGAACAATTTTTGAGAGATAGCTCCACACACTACTCACATCCACTCTGATAGTCTTCCTGCTGGGTGCCTGCTGATATACCTAAGCCATTGGTATAATCTAATATTATCTAGACCACCGTTTCTCATCTTTTCAGATTCAATTTTGTCTGGTGATGTGCCTCTGAATTGGAAAAGAGCCAATGTAATACCAAAACTTAAAAAAGGTAGTCGTTCCCAGCAGTGAAAACCCCTAACATTTAAAATTCATAAACCCTAGAATTCGAATTTGTGAACCCTTGAAAATTCAATACAGAACCTAGAAAATAGCTTGCACGTGAAGAAAGTTCTGGTTATATGTACGTGTTCCACAGACCTTTTCCTAGGTTCCTAAGCCATTTACACTAACATACTATTGCTATTTCTACCTAAAATTTAATCTGATGTTTTGGATTTTTATTTCCCATTGACTTCTATGGGTCCATTTTTAGTATTTTCAAAACTCTATAAACAGAACTCAACTCAACCTTTATACAATACCTTATTGATTCTAAGACTGCAAACAAGGGGGGGAAACGACAATTAATGTTTTTTTTTTCTCCAGTAATTTTTCCTACCTGGTGTTTTTGGCGACAACGTGGGCTGCAAATCCCGATTACAAAAATGAGTCTGGCAGCATTCTATTGTTCGACGTAATTGTGCCTTTGGAGAATCCTAATTGGAGAATTGTGTATCAATAATAAATGACTGTTACAAAATAATTAATAATATTTCAACATTTAGAACTCGCCATAAATAGTATTGAAAGATACCTTGCACTGAAAATCTGAACCCTCTAGTTTCATACAGCCTGAAGTTAAGGCGATATCTCCATGCTCATCTTCTTCTATTATTGCAAAGCAATGACCATTCGTTCTAAAAGAAATAATTGCAAATTGTAAAAAGTTATAATTTTGTCCAGAGTAAATGAAAAGAAAAATGTTCAAATAGAAAACCATCAACAATGCCCAACCAGCCATACCAGTGGTTGGGCATTCTTTCGGCACTGGGCACATGCACAATCACATGTCTGTACAGCTTAAAGGAGAACTAAAGTCTCCAAACAACAGTGCCCCAATAGAAAGAGACCATTTACAAAGATACCAAAAGCTGTGTCTCACTTCTCCCTTTGCTATTGCTGCTGTACGATTTATGAAATTAACGTGTGGGTACTAGGGGTCAACTCCCATAACCCAACTTAGCTGGGCACACCCAGATAAGTGTATACAATACACTTCACAGGAAGCAGCAGTCTTGCTTCCTGAAAGCTGACAGCCAATCATGTTAGAAATCAGATATTTTCCCTTCCTCAGAGAACAGAGAACAGAACAGAGAACAGAACAGAGAACACAGATTTCTGTGCAGTTTTCGTGTATTACAAATGCTCCTGTCCCTAACAATGATAAATTTCTCTAGTAATCTTTTAGTAATCTTTTCAGTTTATTTCTTAGCTAGCACAGATGTAAGAAACATTACATTTTAGTAAAAAATAAAAGTCTAGGGAATCTAACCTGCAACCTAATGTGTCTGGCTAAAAAGAAAGATTTCTACAACTAGGTAGAACAAATGAACACATAGAATCTTTATCTTTTGCTAGGAACATAGTGAAAAAAAAAAAAAAAAAAAAAGTCCGGTGATTTGAACCTGTGAACCAATACTAGCAGAGTAGACAGCAATGCCTGTTTTTTTTTTACAAACAAAAGCCTCGTTGGACTCTGTTTTCTCAGCAGATCACTCGATTAGCTAAAAGATGGCAGCACAAAGATCAGATTACAGCCCTGAACGGGTCTAATTTTTCAGACCTACACCTGTAAATCTTTTACTTGTACCTGAAATTAAAAAGACCCACAATCTGATTACAAGCCACTAGATGGCAGCTTTACACAAAAGTTTTAAAATTATATCAGAAATCTCAAGAACTTGAAAACTAAGTCCAGTAAATCTAACTGAATACAACAGATATAACTTGACCTGGATGAATGAGAACCTTCACAAGCATCTCTTTTCCTTATTTGCTGAAACAGGTATTGTCAGATAAAGCTGTTTAAAAGCTACGATAAGGAGGAGTGCAAGAAAGCAATTAAACTAGCTAAAATAAAAAATGAAATACGGATAGCCGAACAAAGCAAGTTTAACCCCAAAATATTTTTTAAATATATCAATAGTAAAAGGATGAGGGGCCGAGAATGTGGAACCATTAAATAATGGCGCTGAGATGGTTATAGAGGATGCCGAGAAGGCTAATGTGCTAAACCATTTTTTTCCCCTCGGTATTCACTATAGAGTATTCTAGTCCTGATAGTAGGGACTGTAATAAAACAATTAGACAAAGTTAATATCAATAAAGCCCCAGGACCGGATGAAATACATCCTCAGATCTTAAAGCCTCTTACACATGTGCGATAATCGGCCCGTGTATGGGCCTTTTATCGGCCGAAATGGCCGGTTGTTTGGAGATTCGCCCGGTCGGTCCCCAACCAAACGGCCGTTTCGGGCGATAAAGGGCCCATACACAGGCCGATTACCAGCCGAAACGAACGTTCGGACACCATGCATTGCGGGCCGGGACTCACAATCGCACGTGTGTACGAACCTTAAAGGGCATGTCCACCCTTAAATATTGTTTTTAATATGATGTTCCCCCATGTCTGGTAGCCCCAACCGCATATATTTTATTTTCCAAAAGCCCCCCAAACTCTTACTTACCTCCCCTCGTTCCTCCGCCGCACTGCCGGCCCTCTGCTTGCGAGAATGCAAGCAGAGGGGCGGGACCGGCAGTCATTCAGTGCAGCGGAGGAAAGAGGAGAGGTAAGTAAGAGTTTGGGGAGCTTTTGGGAAATAAAAAATATGCGGTTGGGGCTGCCAGACATGGGGGAACATCATATTAAGGGGGTTTTATGCTAGGGGGAGGGATAGTAGAACGGGAGGGAGAGGAGGGGGAGAAGGGCTGCAGTACGCATGGCAAATATCTACCAGAGCAAGGTAGCAGCGAGTCCTGCTAGCCTCCTGGTGGACAGTTTTTGGGACTTTAGGGGGGGGTCTACAGGAGAACCCTATGGAGCTGGGATGTGAGGTAAGGCTTACACTACACTACATGGTGGGGCCATTACTGGGGGGATTATAGTTTTGGGGGTGGACATGCCCTTTAAGAGAGCTTAGTCCAGTTTTATCTAGACCACTGTTTCTTATCTTTTCAGATTCACTTTTGTCTGGTGATATGACGCTAGATTAGAAAAATGGAGGGGCTTGACTTTGCAGGCAGATTAGACAAGTTAAGGTGGTTTACATTAGAGAAGCGACGTTTGCCTGGGGATATGATCACTTTATACAAATATTAATGGGCCATACAGTAAACTCTCTGATGCATTGTTTACAAATTTGTCATATCAGAGGACACATGGGCATCCTTTAAGATTGGGGAAAAAAAGTTTCATCTTCAGGTTAGGAAACATTTCTTTACAGAGAGAACGGAGAAACTGTGGAACAGATGTAGTAATGGCAAGTTCACTGAATAACTTTAAAAGTGGACTAGATAAGTTTCTAAAACTAACAAATATTGAGAATTACTGGTATTAATATACGTCAGTTCTGGTTGATCCATGTATACTTTCCGTTTTGGAGTCAGGAAGGAATCCCCCCCCCCCCCCTTTTTTTTTTTAGCTTTTTCCTCTGGATGAACTGTTAGGTAGGGTTAAAAAGGAGGATGAAAAGGTTGGACTTGATGGACGTATGTCTTTATTCAACTTCAATTACTATGTTACTATGTATACATTTTGGGCCATTAAAAAAATAATTAAAAAAAAAAAAAAAAAAAGACAGTGCTGTATTTGGTCTCTTAATTCCTTTCTATTGGCTGAATAAAAAAAACCTTCTTTCCCATGACTGCATCCCATTTAATATGGAATTAGGACAAGGCCACACCGCAAACAAAATCGCACACGCAATTGCAGGCGATGCAATTTGCACATTTTAGTTATGCAAACACAAGCGATTGTGCAAAAAGTGTGGATTGCATACGTTGCCAAAAACAAGTGGAACACACAAAAATCGCAAAATTTCGGTGCTTTGCCACGATTTCCATACAATTTAAAAATATCAAGCGCAATTGCAAGAAAGACATGTTAATGTGGCTTAGCCCTAAATGTTTTAATTTAGTTTGTTAATTAAGTAGATGAGATGTTTCCAAACCAAAGAATGACAGATTTTACATCTATGGTTTCAACACACATCAGCAATTATAACATGCCTTAAAATGGCAGGAAAATGTAAAAACCTTAAGGCCAACAGCTATAATCTAGGATATATGTATGTACACAAAAGAAAGCACAACCTATTATAGTGTCTTTGCTAGGTACAGGCAAGTAGATACTTTGGGCTGACCAACTGATATTCCAGTCAATATGGCACTCGTCTAGATATTTTTGATCTACAAATATTTATTAGTTACATACAGGAAACGCCGCATTAACATGTTTCAGCTCTAAGATGGCCGAAACGTGTTGCTCTAAGGTGGTCAAAACACACTGATGTGGCGTTTCCTGTAAGTAACTAATATTTGTAGATCCAAAATATCCAGACTGATTTAACAGATCTTACTCTGTACGAACCCCGATCACGGCCACACAGCAGGAACACATTGGCACCTCAGTATGTCCATACAAGTCTATCTCCAGCTGCCTCCTCGACCAACATTTCTGTCTTTCCACTATGACCTTTATCAAGCTTTTAAGAGTGCTACATAGAAAATAACTTGTATACCCATAAACTCCTCCTCAAGTGCCCATTAATAATGATCACATCACAATGTGTCCAAAATAACGGGAAAAAATACCCTCAATAGTGAATAAATAAGTCTTTTAGTTAACATGCAAGTATAAAGTATATTTAACTACAATTAACAATTTATTATAAAGTATTAAAGGGCATGTCCACCCCCCAAAACTATAACCCCCCCACACTGGCCCCACTCTGTAGTGTAGTAAAATCCTTACCTTACATCCCAGCTCCAAATGGTTATCCTGTAGTCCCCCACGCCAAAGTAAAAAGTGACCACCAGGAGGATAGCATATAGGACGCTGTCTCCTAGTATATAGGACTCTGTCTCCTGTCTCTCCTCCAGGAGAAGTTTGGCATGCACACTGCAGCCCTTCTCCCCCCTCACTCTCTCTCTCCTTTCCTCTCCCACCCGCTTTGGTCTTGTAAATCCCTTTCTGTATATTATAGTCCATGTTCCCTCAGCCCCAACCGCTATAATTATATTCTCAGAAAGTCCCCCGATCATTACTTACCTTACCTCTCTCCTTCGCTGCTTTGAGCAGCCGGCAGCCGCGTCCGTGATTGGCTGCCTCTCAGCCAATCACAGACGCAGCTGCCGGTCCCGTCCCCTGCTTGCAGTTCCGCGCAAGCAGAGGGCCAGGGCAGTGCAGCGAAGGAGAGAGGTAAGGTAAGTAATGATCGGGGGACTTTCTGAGAATATAATTATAGCGGTTGGGGCTGGGGGATCATGGACTATAATATACAGAAAGTTTGTATAAAGGGTGGACATGCCCTTTAAGGTGCTTATATAAAGTGCTAAATGGCTTAAAACACTTAATACACCCCATTATTAAATATTAGAATACTATAGTGAAACTACAACAAATCTAAATATATAAATAGTTCCAAATATACGGTAAAGATACATTAAGTCAAAATAAAGAACAAATCAGATCATTAATTTAAGAAACATCTTAAGGTGAACGGTTTATTTAATCCACGTGGGTTTAAGGTTTTGAGGTAATGTATCCAAATACTCTTGAGAAAGTCGAATTACATCGTCAAAAAGCGTTGAGGGTTGATAAATAGGTCAGCCAAGGACACCAGCACTTTATACTTCCCAATAATTGGTTTTCAAAAACCCAAGCTGGGACTTGAGGTAGAAGCTCACTGATCTTCCTGCAAGCTATGTGCTAAGAGCCTAGATAGGAGCTATAGCAGCACACAAAGCATTAGGGACTACCTTGCTGTTGTTCTGACAAAAGGACCTACAACTTGTGTTTTTAACCTGTATCATTTAAAGGAATAAAGCGGATATTTGAAAATTTACTGGATTATGTACGTTTTTTTAATCATTTTTATATGGCAAATGTATTACGATTTTTAAACTGATTTTAATGGTTTACTACTTCTACATTTTATGTTTCATATATATTTATTACATGTGATGGTGTGAGGAAGTCTATACCTATAGACTATATATAAAGCCTATACCTTTTTAAGATGTATCCAAATACATTAACTGTAGGTAACTTTTTTGGTCACACTAAAATATTGGTGGTACCGATTGGTCAGGGAATATAGGGTCAAAACAGACCCATGTCACTTGAACATTGCAACTTAATCCTATATCAATTGTCTAATTACAAACTTAAAGGGCATGTCCACCCCATTTATACAATTTTTTTGTAGTGTAGGGCTCACTCCCCAAACCCGATAGTTATTTGAAGCAAAACTCCCCCGATCATTACTTACTTTACTTTTGTTTAGTCCCGGCCCTCTGCTAGCATGAAACTGGAAGCAGGGGGCCAGACGGGCAGCCGTGTCCATTATTAGCGGAGAGGCAGCCAATCACGGACGCAGCTTCTGGCTGTACTGAACAGCAGGGAAAAGAGGCAATGTAAGTAATGATTGGGGGGAGTTTTGATTCATATAGCTAAAGCGGTTAAGGTAGGGGGAGGGAGCCCTACACTACAAAAAAGGGGATTTACACTAGGGGGAGGGTGAGAGAAACAGGAGGGAGAGGGAGGGCTGCAGTGAGCATGTCTTTTCTCTCCTGGGGAGAGACAGGAGTCCTATATGGACTCTGCCAGGCTCCTGGTGGTCAGTTTTTTGGACTATGGAGGGACATTGCCGGGCAGCTATTTGGAGCTTGGATGTAAGGTAAGGATTTTATTACATTACAGAGTGGGGCTAGTAGTGGGTTAAATTATAGTTTTGGGGGTGGGCATGCCCTTTAAGCTAGTCATACACCTAGAAATTAAGCCAATTTGATATTTGTTCTGTGCTTTATATTGGGAAATTGCTACTCTGTGAAAGACGGGTCCCTTTAAAAAGGTTTGACCAGTAACTGCCAAGTAAGCAATGGGATTTTGTTTTGATTTTAGAAAACATCACACACTCTGCTATAGACCAGAAACACAGGGGTTTATGCAATACAGCTGGGTACACACAAGTAATATTTGACAATAGCAATTGGTCACTGGAATGAATACCATAGGGAATCACATGTGGTCACCCCCATCATACAATAATTTTCGACCGACCGTTACACGGTCAGAAATAATGTACAGTATGTACCCAACTTAAAGGTGGCCATACATTCCAACTCACCTGAAGACTTATCCTGTGACATTTGGAATGGCCTAGACCATTCTTTTTGTTGCAACTGACATACTGTTGCAAAATGAATGGGCCATGCTGGATCCTCACAGGAAAATCTCAAGGTGAGAAACCGCTATCTAACCATATCTATGCCAAAAATCTAACTTTCAAAAACTATACATTTAGATAGAGCAAGGGTCCACTACTCCAACACTTAATTTTAAAATCCGAGCTGTAGATTCTGAGAAATCTCCTTTTAAAAGGCATACCGGGTTTGAGGGACAGGTCTTTCCCTGTACATGCTAATTTGTGGGCCCTACCCTAACATCTAACTTGTAAACCCTTTATATTTGGGAGCATTTCTGCAAGACTATGTTTTTATGCATTTATTTCTGTACTCTACCATTTATATTAGTGTGTATATTGCTGCAATGTACATTTAGGGCACAGCCACACTGCAACGCACCTGAATCGCACACGATCAATATGCGTTTGCACTTGCGGTTTGTCCGTTTTCATTATGAAACCGCATGCGATTGCACAAAAAACAGCTGCGGTACCAAATTGCTGACGCATGCGCGAATCGCAACATACCTAAAATCGCAAGATTTTGGTGCCTTGCTGCGTTTTTAATACAATTGGAAAATCGCAATCTCCTGAAAAACGCACTTGTGTGGCCTAGCCCTTAGAAGTGTAATGCAAGCTGCATCAGTTTAGCCATGCAGCATGTATTTAATGCAATGGAAGGGAGGACGCATGTTCCCAATAATGCAGGATTGTGCTCATTTCTGTGCATGGGTGTTGCGCTTCCACAATTGGACCCTAGCAGAGCGCATGCAATAAAGACCAAAAATGGTGATTGCATGCACTCCAATAGCACACAGAAACGCAATTGCATGTAGTGGGGCCGGTTCAATAGGCTATTACATGCCTGCTCTCAGACTAGCACAATCGGATCACAAACCGCAATCCAAAAAGTGCTAGTGGGAGCTAGCCCTGTGTTTAAGTCTTAAAGGGAAAGGTGGCAACCCCAGTAGAATTGAACTGACCACTTTACAAGGTACACTTATAAAAACAAAACAGCTCAAAACTGCAGGTGCATGTTGGAGCCCGGAAGTAGTGTAAAGGCAAAGGCCACCTTTGCCTTTAAGACCAAAACACATTAAATTTACATGTTGCAGTGCTAAGTACCATTGCATTAAATACAAACTGTATCAGCCTGCATCATGAAAATATTAACAACCTTTTGTTGTGTAGATATTATCAGGCCTATGTAATAAAAGTTCTTATGCTAACATCTGATTGGTTAGGGCAAAATTTGCAGCATTTTTTAACGATAAGAACTTTTAATACATAGGCCTGTTATGTGTTCGGGTCTTAAAGGCAAAGGTGGGAACCCTAGTTGATTTTGTTTATAAAAAACTTCCCACAGGCAGCCTTCCTGCTGCATTAATTTTATAGAACATGTTTGCATTCCCTCTAATAGTATCCCTTTAATTGGCATTCCCTCCAATAATTCCTATTAATATGTACATTTATATAAATAACATGGTGCAGAGCTGCAAGTGGCATACCCTCCAACAGTCCCCTTTAATACGTACACTTAGTGCTGCAGGTGGAAGACAATATAATGACCTTGATCTTAGCACAGCTCTATGTATTTTTCTGAGTAATGCAATTCTTATCTTAGCTCTGTACAACAGTTTGTTGTTTTTATACATACAGCCGAATCAAAAACACACTCTTCCTATCCTCCAACATTCCCTTTAATAAGGTACACTGATGAGAAATGCATTGCACAGAGCTGTGCTAAGATCAGGTTCACTTCACTATCCTCCCCCTACAGTTCTGCACCATGTGGTTTCTACACAACACTCTTCATACCCTGCAACATTCCCCTTTAAGAAGCTATACTTTTCACTAATATTGCTGCAGCTGACAGAGAGAGCTAGAGACCTTCACACTACGGGCCATATTTATAAAGGTGTGGTATTGCCTCCTTAGTGACCATTATGGTGATCGTTAATTTATGATCACTAACGGGAATCTTGTAAATGTACGATAGAAAATGTAAATCTATGACCGCCTGTAGAATATCATTACAATAGTTTATTACCACATGGTATACTACTGCCACGGTCGTACAGTAACGAAAACCTGCGGTTTTGCAAGTTTTTAAATATGGCCCTCCAACACTTAAACAATAAATTGCAGGTGAAACATACAAAGACACAGGCTGTAACTGTGAATAGTGCAGGTTTATTGCAAAACATGCATGCTACATGTTTCTGACCCACTTGTCCTTCCTCAAGTGCTTGAATGGGTCTGAAATATGTAACACGCATGTTTTGCAATGAACTTGCAATGTTCACAGCTACAGATCTGTGTCTTTGTATGTTACACCTGCAATTTATTGTATATGTATCGGATTTGGTGGAGTGAAAGCCGTAGGTGAGACATACATTATTTCAGATCTAGACACACTAGATACCCAGACCAATATACATCACACTAAAACACTGCTACTAGGAAACTGTTAATCAGCTGCACCACCAATTTGAATATTCATGATTAAATATATTCCTACATCATAGGGGTTTAGAGGTGGGATTGGAAATCCCACAGGTGCTGACAATGTAATGAAGGTAAAAGTACTGTCAGAAAAGGGAAAATGTCAGCTTCAGATTTGGGGAACAAACAAAACCTAAAATGAGCTCATAGAGGTAAAGAAAAGGCCCCTAAGTGGAATCTTCCATGCTGACAAGGATGTTGTACTTTCTAACTTAAACTTTGATTTTTTTGGGTTTAGTTCTCGTACAAACTGGCAGCAGCGGTGCTGGTAATACCATTTATTCTCCCTGTTTTCTCTGTATATTTGTTCTCTGTATTAAGCTATGGATGCTGCTACTGAAAGTATTGATTTAAATCCTCCTGTCCTTGTACCTGCAGATGAAATGCCCCAATTAGACTATGTAGCTCTACCAGGACCAATTGCGAGCCATTTGATGGGATAACTAGGGAGTGGACTAGGCTCCCCACCTCACCTTAAAGGGAATGTCCACCCTAAATAAACATTTTTGCTATAAAGTCCCCCTCCCCTGCCCACCCCCAACCATCGTGTTAGTTCTGTAATTAAAGTTTCCCAATCATACTTACATTCCCTTCGCTCCCGCGGCTGTCTTCTCCTCCTCTCTGCAAACCGGAAGCTGCAGAGAAGGCCTGACTGAAAGGGCTGGACTGAAAGGGCTGCTAGCTAAGAATACAGCCACAGGATCTAAGGGATGCAAGTATGATTAGGAAACTTATTACAGAACTAAAATGGTGGTTGGTAGGTGGAAAGGGGGTTTAGGAACATTATGGGCAAACGAATTTACGCTACATGAAGGGTAGGCAGAGAGGTATTCAGATGGTGGGAGGGAAGGGGGAGGGCTCCCCTGCACATGAAAGAAACAACAGAGCACAGATCAGAGGCAGAAACCTTTTGGACGGGAAGACAGCTCCTACTCTCCAGGACTTTGAACAGACTTTGCAGGAGAACCATAAGGAGCAGAGATGTAAAGTAAGGATTTTTTAAACTACACAGTCAAATACTGACTTCCTGTTTGCAGGACCCCTAGTAGAGACCGTTATGGTCTTGCCCTTGACCCAGTGCCTGGGTTGATTCAGTTGCTCAGTAGAGATCTGAGCATGTTTGACCGATCCAACAGCCAATCAGTAGAAATAACGGTTAGGAACATTCCAAGGATGTGGTGCATCCTGGGAAGAAGAAAGACCGTTAGAACCTGAAATGTCAGCTCACAAATGTCAACAGCAGGGAACAGCAAAGGGTATGAAATCAACTGATTTTTCAAAATGGAAGAGAATATGTAGAATAACTAAGAAGGCATTACACAAACTAACAATTTAAAAAATATTGTTAATTTCCACTGAACTGTCCCTTTAACTTCCAAAAAGAAATCAGATGCACCCATATATGAACTAGGTAGCATAAAACAACCATGCAAAAAGAACACTCTATTATGAAACATTTGTTTAGAAATTCTCACTATATTATAAATGACAATCCATTTCAACATTTTAAAGAAAAATAGCCAAACATATATAACAACCATTATATGCAACAAATATTAGTTTGGGAAATTAATTACATATAAACATATATATTAAGTTTCAGTGATCTAGCAATCACACCTCCCAAAATGTCATATGGGTCTTTTTAGGCACATTCACTAATGCTGCCCTGGTCCAGATTATATAAATAATTTTGTTTTAGTAACTTACATGCAAGTATTGTTTACTGCATCTTCAGGACAGTATCCAGAGCAGTAACAATTAAGAAATGGCAGGGTATCCTCGGGGGCAAGTGTTACTCCATTCTCCTGCTTTTTCAAGTCAGAATTTGATTTCATTCCTGGTCTATGCGGCAAGATGTTTATATCTTGTCCTGTAATAGACATGCATACAATTAAACACTTGTGAAAAGTAAACAATTAAGCAATAATAAGAACTAAACTAATTGGCAGTGATAGTATGAAATGCAGACAAAATTTCCAGGCATGTTTATAAAAATCTTTGCTACAATTCAATTAATCCCATATGTAGCAGTGGTTTCAGAGAAATTAAGATATTCAAGAGAAACTGTATGCCTGTTCGATTTAAACCAAGCAAAACATTGAGGCACCAATTGGTGCATCCAAAATACCCAATAAAGAACGAATGAAGACAGCATCATATTTGCAGTGCCGTGAAGATTGCTCTGATTTGTAGACAAATATAAAAACCACAGATACAGGGGCTACCAGTATACTGCTACATTTAACTAAAAATGAGGTGAGGTGCTCTATGAATAAAATTAACTATACTAAACACAAAAAAATAGACATCATGGCAATCACAATTTAAGTAGGATTGAGGTTTATTGACAAGGGCATACCTTGCATATATTCATGTAATACATAAAAAGTGACTTTGCAAGCACAGTGACCACTTTTCATATTTATGCAAGGTATACTCTCATCAATAAAGCTGAATCCTACTTTAATTGAGGGTGCCATGATGTCTATATTTCTGTGTTTAGCGTCTGAATTGCAGACAAAACAGCAGCTGCACCACTGCATGGCCCAGCACAGTATTCATTTCTTGGGTCCGTCCATGTGCCTGCATCATAAGAGAAAAAATGACATACGTTTGAAGACTAATGTCAACATATTGGCCAACAAACAGGACTTGTTCAAAAGAGGCGTCAAGTAGGCCAACTCTGAAAAGAGTTTGAGGGGTACAATGCTGTTCTGAAGCCTTACCCTGGGCAGCTTTGATAACACCTCCAATGCAATCACCACATTTAATCCAGGAGATCTCTTCATCTTGATGTTATAAGCCAATTGAAACACATTCCAGGGTTTTTATTGCCAACAGATTCTTGTACAAGTCATTCAAATTGAGAAAGCCAGTCTGATGACTAGCAAAACGTCTTTAAAGGGCATGTCTACCCCTTTTTTCACTTTTTATACGTTGTAGGGCTTCCTTCCCCACCCCCAACCGCATTATTATTAAGTCCAGAAAGTCCCCCGATCTATACTTAACTTCCCTCTTTCCTCCGCCGCACTGCCCAGCCCTCTGCTTGCATGAAACTGCAAGCAGGGGGCCGGACCAGCAGCCGAGTCTGTGATTGGCTGAGAGACAGCAAATCATGGACACGGCTGCTGGCAGTTCAGAACGCCAGGAGGAGAGAGGGAGGATAAGTAGAGTTCGGGGGACTTTCTGAACATAATAATAATGCAGTTGGGGCTGGGGGGAGAAGCCCTACAATACCCGAGGGCATTTTACACTAGGGGGATGGAGAGGAAAACAGGAGGTAGAGGGGGGGGGGGGCTGCTCAGAGCAAGCCAAAAACCTCTGAGAGGAAGCCTCAGAGGTGGAAACAATTTCCCTCCCTGCAGTGCTCCTGGTGGCCAGTTTTTGGGACTTTACAGGGACATTACAGGAGAACTATTTGGAGCTGGGATGTAAGATAATGATTTTTATACACTACAGAGTGGGGCCAGTAGTGGGTTAAATTCTAGTTTTGGGGGTGGACATGCCCTTTAAGAAGAAAACTTCAAGGCCAGTTGATCTAACTGAATACCACATATATATATATATATATATATAACTAGTTGTTTGATATAGATATAGATGATCTATATATATATATATATATATATATATATATATAAAACTAAATTAATCATTTGAACAATACTGTACAAATTTGTTACTTTGAAAGAGTAACAAATTTGTCAAAGGCTGAGATGCCACATTAGAAAATTTCATGAGAATACTTAAAGCTAGAATAATTTTCATAAAATTAAAAATACTAATTTGAAGAAAATAACTAAACTTAAAGGGAACTGTTGTCTCCAAACAAGTTTTGGCCAGGTTCCTACCTTTAAAGGGCATCTATAGTGGGAAATGAACTTTTTATTTCTTTCCATGTGTTCTATAATTCCCCACAACCCCCAGAGTGCCTTTACTTTTTTCATATTCCCTCTCTGTACTGAGTTACACCAGTTAGAAGAATACGTGATTGCATTCCTCTACTCCTACTTGGACTGTCAATCAAATCCCTGTGACGTGATCCCCCCCCTCCCTGCTCTGTAATAAACATAGAGATAAGAGTATTAGCAGGGAGAGAGAGGTAGCTTTGGTGCTAGATATAAGGCTGCACTTGACCCCCTTCTTAATAGTTTTCACTGATTGATGATGGGTCACAAAGTAAGAGATCGTAAACTGTACGGACCTCCTTCTTCCGTGTCTCCAGAATAGCTTGCTTTCTATTGGCCACTGTGCATGGGTGTGTTTTTCAGGATGTTGAACTTTTAACTCCTACTGCACATAAAAAGCTTGTCGGTTAGCCGGAGTTGAGACATGGAGGAGGTAACAGAGGGGAGGGGGAAGGGGGGGGGGGTGCTGCACACAGATCTGAAACCATGGTTAAACAGAGTCACTGACAGTGATAGGATTAAGGCAGCACAGAGTACATGAATTTAACTTGTGGTCAGAAGCCATTTCAAAGGCTGTTCCCTCCTCCTCGCCGACCGGAAACACAGCCGCAGATTACAGTGTATGAAGGAAACTGGAAGTCCCTCCCACTACCACCTGTAGATCTGACAGGACCCTTGTGACCCCTCCCAGGCCACCCTTGGCCCTTCTCCCCCGCATCCACCTGTGGCCCCTCCACCACTATGATGAAACATACCATCCCATACAAGAAAACATCTGCCTCTGCCTGAAAAGGCTGTTTTCAGAGTTTCTGTATGGGGGTCAGAAGTGTGAGTGGGGCCATAGGGCCCTGCAAGGAGTAGGGCTCACAAGAACCCCTTGTGGGGAAGAGGCCACAAAGGGGCCAATAAGGAGTAGGGAACACAGGGAAGAGGGACTGTTAGATGGTTTCAGAGAAAAAAGCACAGACGTAACAGGTAACCAGAGGTGGGGGTGCACTCTTTCCCAGTGGGTGGAGACGCAAATGGTTTTCCCTCAAAACCAAAGGTATCACAGGAAAAAAAAGTACTGAGGGTTGCATTCCAAATAAATTATAGGTTTATAGTGAACCACACATCACACAAAACGTTTTGGGGGTGTAAGGTACCCCCCCTTCTTTAGGGGGCACCTTACACCCCCCGAAACTTTGTGTTTTGTGTGAAGAAAACACAGATGGTCTGCTACCATATAATACACACAAATTTAAATATCTTCAAAACGATGTAAATAAAACAAAGAAAGTAAATTGCAAAAATAGCAAGGCTTTGTTCAGACTAGATCAGTTTCTGTCCGTTTCCAGAGAAACGCGCGTTGTGGCCCATTTTTTAAGGGATCAGATTGTTGGATGCATTTCTGTCCGGAAATGAATGCGTTTTGAAAACAGATCGCTAAAAACAGGCCAAAACATACAAAAAAAATTACTTTCCATTGTGGTCCGTTTTGTGAACGTAGCCTAATCAGGGGAACCCAGGCCGATCGGACACCAACAGTGTCAAGTACACAATCGACGTACTACACATCAAGCAAGTAAGGTATCACCTAAGTCTCTAACCGGTGTGCTGGCAACTTTATCTTTCTAAATTTTTTGTATGAATATAATATGAACACCAGTGCACCAGACTTTGCATGTCACTTGATTAAAAAAAAAATCAAGGGATTGGGATTATTGTGTTTATATTGATTGATTTATTTCTATGCCTACATTTTCTAGTAAGGTTTGTTAAACACATTTTATTTTTTTTATTGATACAGCTTTTTAATGGTCTAATATACTTCTATTTTATGTTTGTGAGACATTAAAGGGCATCTCCAATCTGAATTTTTTTTTAAAAAAAGTATACTATAGATATAGATGCAT
This sequence comes from Hymenochirus boettgeri, assembly GCA_019447015.1. Taxonomy (NCBI): domain Eukaryota; kingdom Metazoa; phylum Chordata; class Amphibia; order Anura; family Pipidae; genus Hymenochirus; species Hymenochirus boettgeri. The sequence goes on along the minus strand of CM033475.1, from coordinate 86,123,910 downwards.
ATAAACCAGAAAAATATTCATTGGCATCCTTTTTTCTTTTTCAACTATAATGGTAAGGTTGCATCCCTTTTACATGGGCCGTGTGTAACCAGCATACTGCATGGCCGAAGACAAGTAATATAGGAAAATAATATATTGATATATTAGTTTCCTTAGACCAGTTTTACAGAGGTATACATGTACAATAATGAAACATTTCAAATGTTGATGTGCTGCACTCAGAAACCACTTCTGCGCTTCTTTGGGTTTGAGTCACAGAATACTCTGTAGGAAAGTAAAACTGTGATGCTATTAGTCCAAGAAATAACAAAAAAAATAGAAATGCACATTGGTGAAAAGCTGATTCAGTCTGCTTTGCCAGACCTCAGACTCCTTTGTGACTGTTAAAGCTATAAAAACCATTAAAAAAACAGTAGTACATGATGAGACAAGATACTATGCTTTGCTTTCCAGAATTATTTGTCACATGCTCGTTTTTATCAAATGTCTCCACTTTCTTTCATCTGTCTTCACCTTTTAAATTACATTTCCTTTTATTATTTATTCAAATTACAGCATATCTAAAATGTGTTTAAATGCCTTTGTCTATGAGCACTTTATACTAAAATATTTAATGTTTTTGAAATGTATTATTGATTAGCACCTAGCAGAACTTAAAGGGTAATGTCCACCCTAAAATTAAAGTTACTTACCAGACCGGGTTCCCTCAGCTTCTAATCCAACTTCTGGGAATGGAGTTGCATTCGGAGCTTGGCCAGCAACAGCCACGTCCGTGATTGGCTGAGAGTCGGCCAATCACAGATGCGGCTGCCAGCTATTAATTTAGCCAAGGGATCGCGGGCTGGTAAGAAAGTTTGTGCAGACATTTTTTACAAACTGACAATGCGCTTAGGGTTGGGAGGGGGGAAACTACATTGCAAAAATATAATAAATAAGTCTCAGGAGATAAAAGGGCAGATAATATATATGGCCGTATTGTAGGGTTCCCTCCCCCAGCCCCAACTGCTATAGTAGTTTCTGCCAAAACTCCCCCGATCTATATTTACATTACCTCTTTCCTCAGGCGTTCAGAAGGGGACCAGTAGCCGCGCTTGTGATTGGCTGAGAGGAAGCCAATCACAGACGCGGCTGCCGGCAGTGGAGAATGTCGGGGGAAAGATGTAATGTAAGTACAGATCGGGAGAGTTTTGGCAGAAACTACTTTAGCGGTTGGGGCTGGGGGAGAGAGCCCTACAGTACAGAAAATATGAATAAACACTAGAGGTACAGGCAAAATGACAGGAATCGGGAGGGAGGGAAGGGCTGCACTGAGCAAGCCACAAACCTCCGAGAGGACACCTCAGAGGTGGAAGCAATATCCCTCCCTGCAGTGCTCCTGGAGGTCACTTTCTGGGACTTTGGAGGGACATTACTGAAGAACCATTTGGATCTGAGAGGTAAGGTTTTTTATACACCACACACTGGGGCCAGCAGTGGGGGAGATTGTAGTTTTGGGGGTGGACATGCTCATTAAGGCATGAAAGCAGGTTAGAGTGCTAATATGAACATTCATTGAGAAATAAATGCAAAGTCATTTAACTTCTTTAAAGGGCAAATATCTTCACTCCTCCCTAGTTAATAGTACCCAGGGTGAGCACCTAAACCATGTGGTCCTCAACCCTGGAACTCTATTGAGTAAATTAAATCTGTAGCTATTATTCACAGGGAGGCGAGAATACTTATTCCTACCACTCTGTGAAAAATAGAATGCTTGGGTAACTGTGTCCCGATTGTACTTCTTACGTTTATATTGGTGCGCATGCGCAAAAGATAGCCGCTAAGTCGGGACACAGCGCCATCTGCTGGGGTTAAGCCACAAGAGGATCAGTAGGTAAGTATCACGATTACCTGTGTGTGCTATTATTTAGTGAGGTGGGAATAAGCAATCTTACCTCCCTGTGAATAATGGCTACAGATTGTGTACTTAATGATGTACATAAAATCGGTTTACTGTCCCTTTAAAGCCTAGAACGAGCCAATCAAAGTCTGCTTCATGAGCCTCATGCAGGGTTCCCCTGCCAGAGTCTTGGGACTATGATCAATGGGAAGAAAGGTTCGCACAATGTTCGCGGCCATTATTGTCATTCGCTCCGGCCGTGCGCTCTCTAGCAGTGAATGTTCGGTCGGGACAAAGTATTTTTCACTATAGATGCCCTTTAAAGCTAGGTAAAGACAAAAACACATTGGCCCATTGCAAAGTTAAATTCCTGAACTCTGTGCTGCTTTTATCCTATCTCTGTCAGTGACTTTTTCCATGGTGTCTCTCTGTGCAGCACTCCCCCCTTCCCTCTCCCCTCTGTTACCTCCTCCATGTCTCAACTCCGGCTTGCTGACAAACTTATAATGTGCAGTAGGTGTTAAAAGTTCAACATCCAGAAAAACACACCCATGCACAGTGGCCAATAGAAAGCAAGCTGTCCTGGAGCCATGGATCTCTCCGTGTCCTGATCTCTCTCTTTGTGACCCATCATCAATCAGTGAAGTCTATCAAGAAGGGGGGTCAAGTGCAACCTTATATCTGCCATCAAAGCTACCTCCCTCCCCCTGCTAATGCTCAGATCTCTATGTTTGATACAGAGCAGGGAGGAGGGAGGGACTTGAGCAGGGAAAAGGATCACGTCACAGGGATTTGATTGACAGTACAAGTAGGAGTAGAGGCAGGGGAGGACTGGCCCAGTAGGCTGAGGGGCGAATGCCCCCCGGGCAGGTCTCAGATGAAAAATTTTGGCTGCCACAGAAGCTATTAGTAAGTAACATGCTTGAAAGGCACAGTGCAGGCCTCTAGCGCTAACATGGGCAAGAAACAGGAAACTCATTTACCAGTCAGCCCAGTTCATTAGCAGTGTTAGACAGCCCCCCAATCCATTAGCCAGTTGTCAGCCCTTGTAATCATTAGCCGGTGTTGTCAGCTCTGCAGATCGTTAGCCAGTGTAAGTCAGCCCTCCAGTTCATTAGCTTATGTTATTCAGCCCTCCAGTTCATTAGGAACAAAAGAAACTTTGGGTAAGTATAACTTGACTTTGGACGATCATAGTATTTGTGCTGCGAGAGCTAGCAGTTGCATTGATCACTAATGAGTCAGGATGGAGCCACACACAGTTGAAAAAGCTCCGGTTTACCAATATACGGATACGTTTTTAACCTGTACCTTCTCCATTGCACGGTCTCCCCACCAGTAGTCGCTAGTAAAGGGAACCCCCACGATGCTTAATGACAATGACTATACTGCACTATTTCACTACTTTAATAGACTTGATTTGATACTAAAGTGTATATTGAATAACTGGTGAAGGTATGGGGTGTTTGTAAGGTTTTTAGTATTGCTGTCCCTGTTGGAATTAAAGGATTTGTAATATATTTTGCACATATATGGTATCCACTGTGTTTTGTTTATCAGTGTGCTGCATACTAGCCCCTATTTTCTCTCCTTATGTGTATTATATACCACTAGTCCTGCACCTCCCTAATTAAGGTTCATATTTGAGTCAGTGCTCTATGGTAAAAAATGTTTTCTTCTATCAGGATGGAGCCACTACACGCTTAGAGCAAAGGGGTCAGTCTTTGTTCCCCAGATACACAGACAGCAAACATTTATAAACGTAATGATTTACAATGCCTATTTAAGACCGGGACAGATCAAGCATGCTGTGAAGCCCGCTCATGTCCCGTTACAGTTATAACCAGTTTCAGGGACACTACTATGATGAGTCAAACTGCAGCCTGCTGCACCAATCCATCAATCCCTTCTCCCCCTCCCTATGTGCGACTCTGCTAAAGATTGTAGCTGCTTCATGATTTTGAACCTCCAGCCCCACACTGCATTCCTGTGATATGAATGGAATTCAGAGATGAAGCATTAATCAAGAAGCAGATGTGATATTTAGCACAGCCGCATAGAGGGAGGGAGGGTGAAGAAGGTGAAATGACTATAAAAACTGTGAGCACTGTGGTGAATGAAAGCACTCCTAACAGCCAGAAGTCTGCTCAGTTAGTCTGGTCTTTACAGTGACCAGACTCTTCAATTCTTATTGGTTGCCAGATCTGAATGTGAGGTTAAACTTTCCCAACAGACAATCAAGCTCATTGCACATGTGTGAGTGTAAATGGCCTTTCGGGAATTAGGTTATGGGGATGGCAGAGCATTACAGAGCTATAATTAGATGTATACATAGTGGCTAATCATACAAAAAAATAAAGGATGCAGAAAGGAAGGGGTTGGAGGTAAGGATACTTTGTTCATTATGGAACTATAGGAGTAAAGGTTATTTTTTTGTGCGTGTGTGTGTTATATCTCCATTAGCCTAAACGTTTTTTTTTTTTTTTACCTTGAACATAGACACAAAGTAGTAATACTCCAAGAAAAGAGATGGAAAGTCGTCCTTTCATTGTTGAGCTTTTCTTTACCCGTGCCTTGTGGATGATGAAATCAATTTCTTGAAAAGTTAGGGCAGTATCCTTGAAGGAAAAAATTTCACTGCAAAAACAAAGTTTTGTGATTTTACTTCACATAAACAATTGAGAAGTACATTTAAGCAACGCAGACTGAATTTACACCCCCATAAGTACTGCTTTTCTACATTTTAAAAAATAACAGATGATAAAAAAAATAATGAATCCAGTCTCCAAAATAAAGTTAAAAGGAAAGTTCAGTGGAAAACAATTTAAAAATTTTTGTTTGTATTATGCATACCTAGTTTCATTTTCTCCTCCATTTAGAAAAAAAAAAAGTTACATTTATACCCCTTGCTATTCCCTGTGGTTGACATTAGTGAGCTGACTTTCAGGTCCTGTAACAGACCTTCCCAGAATGCACACTAATGTGAAATGTCCCCAACAGCAGTATCTACTGATTGGCTGTTGGATGGGTCAAACATGCTCGATCTCTAATGAGCAACTGAATCAAAGGCAATACCATAACGGTCTCTATTAGGGATCCTGCAAACAGGAAGACTATTTTGGAAGCATTTATTACTACACAAAATGCTGAATGGGCAGGTTAAGATCATTATGATGGAAAAATACTGCTCTTTTTTCTTAAAAGTATATGTATTTGCACTGAAATTCCCCTTTAAGACAATACTCCACTCTGCTGAATATTTCTAAATACTGGTCCATACAGTAAGGTAAATAAGAGAATGAATATGATTAAGCATTGCTTTACACACCTAAACAGTTAATAAAAACAAAGATGGATTGTGTTAAGATGAATGGAACACTGATTTTGGCTTTTCTTGGCCTCTTGTTTCAGCAAGTGTGACCTGCATGACCCTGTCAGCCTGGCGCTATTTCTCAATAGAAAAATTGGTATTTGTTCCAGGATGTACCTCAATTACTGTTGGTGGCTGCTTCCACCATAAATAACTCAATCTGTCTGTTCATCAAAATCTAGGAACTTTTCATTTTAATTAGAACTCTGAGGCATTTAACACAAGGAGAAATTAGTTGCAAAGCAGAGATGCCTGTCATTTCTAATTTCAGTGGTTATGGGGCATGCAGCCTTCGACCCGTGGCCTACTTCGTGGCCTACTTTTCACACATCTGTGACTTTTCTCTAATTAGGAAACAAAGAGGGTTCATCACTACAAGAGAAGGGAGACGGGAAAACTACAGGGGGGATCCATATTAAAAACACGAGAGACTGAAAGACTGTCATGTGCTACAAAACAGGGCAAGGAACACATAACATACTTGGCACCTGCTCTGCAGAAAGCTCTCTAAATTGACAGAGAATAAAGCAAATTTGACACAACTTTGTCACAAGCTTAGTGTGAGCTAGCCAAATTTTTTCCCCCTAATTAAACAATATAAGGAGTAAAATTAGTGGGTTTATGGTATACTTTCATCCAACAATTTTCTACATTCCTATTTAATTTTATGGACAATGTAAAGCAGTGCTGGTCAAGTTAGCCAATGCGCCTAGAACTTTACACATGGCAAAATTAAAGGATTTTTTAATGTCCATGAAACAAGAAAAAATAATTTGTTCACTACTGTGAAAAAATAATTTCCCCCACTACTGGCCTCAGCAACTAAATGCAACATTAACTTTCCTTCAAAATAAAACCTAAATCACATCTCTAGAAGTTATTGCTAGAAAGATTCAGCAATACTACTTCCTGGTCACATGGTTTTCAGCCATGTGACCAGCCTCTGCCTGCATTAATAGACTCCCCTTCTTAACTGTCAATTTTTTTCTCCAGCATTAAAGGGTATGTAATACAATAATGATTTTGTGCTCACCACTTGTAACCGGGTCTAGGTTGGTTGGTCAGCTTGTCATTCTGAGTTACCGGGACAGGACTTTTGGTTTTAGCTCTACAAGTGGAGATCCCCACCCTCTGAGGTTGTGATTCGGTCCGTTGTTTGTTTGGCTGGGAATCTGTGTAGTGAGCATACACTTTCTTATCTGGGGACGCCCAGTATTTGACTGTATTTATTTTGCCAAGTGAGGCTGAGGTCACACTGCAACGCACACAGAAATTGCAAGCGTTATCGTGCGTGATTCTTGTGCAATTTGCCTGTGCGTTTTGTGCATATGATTTTGCAAACGCATGCGTAAATGCACCAAAAATGAACGCATGGTTTGCGTATCAGAAATCGCGTGAAGTTTCGTGTTCCTGTGATTTCCATTTTAGCGAAAAAAACGCAGGCGCAATCGTGGACACAAAACGCACTAGTGTGGCCTAGCACTTACTATATACACTACACGCCAGGCGCAATACAATTGGACATTTGCATACAGTCCGTTTAGAGTGACATTGGGACTATGGACTCACTTAATGCTAATATAGTGGGGAAATTTATATGGTAGGTAGGTGCACAACTTATGGACAAAGCTGCGGATCACTGAAATACAGTGGTGCTCTGGAGGAAAACTTACATGAATAAATACTTAAAAAGAGCAGGGAACAGATGAAAAAAATCACCTGAAAACCCCAAAAGTCCCCCACAAAATAGCACTACCACATGCAAAAAAGCAAAAAAGGTAGTGCTACGGCTTCATCAGCCGTAGCAGTATGGGCGGAGCGGCAAAACACGTGTAGGTCTTGGAGGGCTTCCGTAGTGTGTGTCTCTTTCTACCTTAACGGACAACCTTTAGCGGGACTCCAGAGGGCAAGATCGTGCAAGTTGTACCTGTTAGCAGTTGGAACTATCTGGGAATCCTTGTGAGTACACATCTATACCTAATTTGAAAGATCGGGTGAAGAGTGTGGTAAGTCCGTGAAGAAGGCCGGTAAGTCGGACTTGGCTTCTCACAATAAGGCCCGATTGAATGTAGCATTTATTATTGGTGGATTCCATATGAGACACACATTTCGGAGGATAGCTCTCCATATAGGGATACACCGGGGACGCCCAGTTTAGGTGTTGGTGGTTTTTAATTAATCATTTTGTATAATATAGGTGAGGGGGATTTTGTGAATCCAATAAATCGCATTTTTTAATATAGTGGGGAACCTGTCGAAATTAGCCAAACCACCTGGAGAATAGTTTGCACGTCCAGCAACCAGCCCAGCATTTTAATCGGCACTTAGCACTTTTGCACACCTGTGGCACTTTATTTTTTAGCTAGTGTAACAAGACTGTGATTATATTTTTATAATGCTCTAGTAATGTATATGATTAAATAAAATATATGGTTGCATTTAATGAGAATGTGGATGTTTAACTGAGGCCCCATGTTATACCATCTTAATGGTAAGTTAAAAATGTTGTTACAATCATAATATATCTGTTGTATTCAATTATATCAACTGGACTTGAAATGTAGTTTACATTTCAAGTCCAGTTGATATAATTGAATACAACAGATATACCATGACCTGGATGAATGAGAACCTTCACAAGCTTACAATCATAATAGGTTGATTGACAGATTTATAGTCTGAGACATAGCTGCGAGTGCAATTTTTGGGTTCTATTTAGGGTGGGGGGGTCTCTTATCCCTTGCACAATTTTTGTATATTATTAAAAGGGTATGTACACTGGAATATTTATTTTTTTAAAATTGCCCATAAGTGGAAACTATAATCCATCCCAACTATCACTACCATTTTTTTTTTGTTGATCTGCCACCTAACAACCTAACAACCTGACAGTTGGTGTGCTGTATGCAGTTTTGACAGTTGGTATGTGGGAAAATAGGTCAGTGGTCAGAGCCTGAGCAAAACAAGTATTTTATTGAAGGCATGCAGCAACACACACATCTCAGAGTAAGTGCTACTTACATTATTATACACACTTTTAAGACTTAACTTAGCATGCTTCTCCCCCAGGATGGAGGGTCAGGGGTCAGGTGATGTCACTCAACTAACTGGAAGCAGGAAGTTTGAACATTCACCCCAATATAAATAAATACTGCAGGCTTTAATTTTTACCCTAACTTGTTTGGAGAACACAGTTGCCCTTTAAAATCTATTTTAAACATTTTAAAGGGCATGTCCACCCCAAACAAGAATCTACCAATCTTCTCCCCCAAACTCTTCACTTTCAACCAGCACGCACAATAATAGGCAATGTTAGACTGTTTCCCAGGCAAGTCAACCTTCTCTCGTAACAAGCTTAGATGGTAGGGGGTAAAAACCTCCTCAGAGTGGAGGAACAGAGCTTTCCTAGGTCCATGTGGAATACTGGGGACAGGTTTAAGGTTATGCAATCACGATCGCATGTGTACCAGCAGATCCCATTGGGTAACCTCTGGTAACCTCATACAAGGGTCCAACAGCATGGGGAATGGTCAGCCATGCAGTAATACACGTGGCCAATTGTATCAGCTATATGAAAAACAAAGGCATAGAAGGCTCCAATAAAAGCCCCGCATAAACTGCTGTCACACAGGTGAACCAAAAATTTTATTGACTTAATGTAGACACACATCTAACCAATGTATGCAAAAAAAAAATACAAAACCCCACAATCCCAAAATCCCTCCCATTCACACAGTCCCTAACCAGGCATCCCTAGTATAAACTAGAGGCACTAAAAAGGTGTTGGAGAACGACAATAGCAGATTGAATTACAGATGGGCACCTTGAATAGCAGATTGAATTACAAGGTGTATGGGTATGTTTACTCTTGTGCCACCATTTTAGCTGGATGAGACAGACTGACCGTTTGTAACTAGGGAGCGGTTGGCAAGGACAAATCACTATCTGACAATCAAAAGTAGCCATGCGATTGGGCACGATTTATCCAACATACCCGATCATCTGTTCTTCTGATCCGGATGAACAGGTAATGAGTCAAGGCTGCCCGCAAATACACCATCAGAATTTTTCAGGCCAACCAATGATACACGATAATATTGGTCGGTCACCTGGAAAAACTGGATGGTGTGTACCCAGCATTTAGCACACAACAGATTGTTTAAGACTGGTAAACAAAATCTCAGTCTGGATGATGAAATGTGTCTGTAAATCACAGTCGATCAGGTAGCGATCGTGTGGTCGATATGATCGTGTGCTCGATATGCAATCCACTAAAGTTAAGCCTTCACGTAGTGGATTGCATATCGAGCCTCTGAAGCCCTGTAAAGGCAAGCCATTATTTCCTGGTGCTGACAGTCACCTTTATGCTTCGTTTAAATTAGGCTGCATTTTGCAATAGAAGTGAAAGGCGCTGCTCACGCTGCACCATTGCGATAAAGTGCATTGTCCTTTATTTAAAAAAAATGTTGTACAATCCAATGTATGTTGTACAATTTGCTACAATCTTTCAGCGTTACATTCAAAATAGTGAGTCCAAAAACACAGTAACCATTTTCTCAGTTTAAAACTGCTTTATTTATCTTAAAACAGCTTACATCCTTAAGTGCCAAAATCCCTAACATCCCACAGTGCTCTCTCTAATGACCTGGGACAAGTGAGCTTATATTTCAGCCAGTCTGACTATGCAGGCCACCATTGAAGCTGGATCTGCCAGGTTATTTAGTCGTTTTGGCTGGGTCCACACCATTTTTAGTGAGCGGTCGGCAAGAATCACTGTTTGTCTCTGCATCCGATCTGTCCAAAAAAATCTACGTTGGCAGCAAACAATGTCAGTGGCCCGTCAGACATGTCGGTAAATCACTAAACCGATTGTGCTGTTGCGGAGAACAGTTTACCAGGGTGACTTTCACTACGACCAACAGTGATTCACCCCAGACGGACAGCCCTTCGCGTGTACCCTGCATTAGGTTGAGATTGGCCCATGTGTACCAGGTATACACACACACATTATTTATATATATATATATATATATATATATATATATATATATATATACACATACACACACACATATATATACACACACATATATATACACACACACAAAAAGGTTATATAGTTTTAAAGTAACCCTTGTTTTATACTAAATGCTTACATGCTTACAGATTCTAATTACAAGCATTGTAAAACATTTCAGAAATAAAACAAGTTAAATTCCACAAAATTCCTTCACTGAGCATGAAGAGATAAGAGCAAAATTTAACTTGCCACTGCATTTTGGCACTTACAGGGTTAACACACAATGCTGTATACAAGTAAAGAAAAAAAAATCCAGTGGTTTTATGTTCTACTCCTGCATTTCTTGAATTAACATTTGCAGTTTTCAATTTTGGCCCTGTGCCAGCACAATAAAGAAGCAGGGACCCTCCTCTTCCTTGAGCTCCTGAGCCCCCAAAGGCTGCCTCAGGCGCCCTGTCTGACATGCTTTTCAAGGCGCGCTAGACTACAGGCCAGACATCCTGGCTCCACTTCCATTGTGTGCAGGGGGCTGCCTTGCTCCTTATCCAAGGCTGGGATTAGCATAAGAATACATCCTCCTTTAAACCAGAAAATCCAAGCAACTTCCCCTCCCTATCCTTAATATATTGCAGGTTTCTTTTCCCTCTTTAGAATAATTTGGCCACAAATAATTTCATCCCGTTCAAGTCTTTGGAGAAAATATAACACTTAACAGGCGACGACAGACTTACTTATTATGCAAGCCTATTATTTTAAGCCTGCACTGGGGATTCCACAGCAGATTAGTAAAATGCAACAGTGCTTCTTTATCTCCCCCTCCTTTTTCCTAATGTGTATTGTGCATTGCAACCTGTGCAATTATAGCTAAACAGTCTTAACTTCCATTTGACATTTTAAGTATATGCATCATCTGCTTTGCACATGGATACCTTTATGCATATTATATTGACTATTTTTAACCACTCTCTAGAAAAGCAGGTGAAGTATACATACATACAGTTTTAACAGAGATTTTTTTTCTTTTAAATTCTTTACATACTTAGAAATGTTTCCATTGACCTTACTTGTAAACACTTGGCATTAGGGTGCCTTTATAAAATCTGCCAGCTTTAAAATGGGAGTGCGTTTACAGAAGGCACTGCCTTATAAAAATTTGACAACATTTATGAAAAGCATAATAACCTAATCTAAATTCCATAAAATACAGTTGGGTTCAAGACATCCTAAACACTAAAACACTGCAAGTAAATATCTTGGTATGAAGGAATTACTGGAAAGGGATTTTAGAAATTGATTTAGAAATGGTTCACTTATACTGTCTCAGATTTTTATGGTATAAGTTCTTCATCTTATGGCAAACGTGGAAACGTAAACACAGTAGATATACGAACACATTTATAGGTAATAATTGAAATAAAGAGGCTTGTATACACGTCCAAACGAGCAGGCAATGCATGTAGGATGAACATCAGCTTAGCCAACAATTGCATGTATGAAAACGCTTGGTCAGGTGTCATTCATTGATCCAGGGTTTGACGCACGCAACTTGCTAATTAGTTAAGCGGCGTATTGGCTGTGTGTACAAGACTAAAAGCTGCACTACACACTGACTTTATTAAAGGACATGTCCACCCCCAAAACTATAATCCCCCCACTACTGGCCCCACCATGTAGTGTAATAAAATCCTTACCTCACATCCCAGCTCCATATGGTTCTCCTGTAGTCCCCCCCCAAAGTCCCAAAAACTGCCCACCAGGAGCACAGCAGAGTCCATATAGGACTCTGCCTCCTGTCTCGCCTCCGGGAGAAGTTTGGCATGCGTACTGCAGCCCTTCTCTCCCCCGATTAGGATTTCCCCCCCCCTACGTAAAAAACAAACCTTTCCATATAATATTCCCCCTGTCCCCCCAGCCCCAACCGCTATATTTTTATTATTAGAAAGTGCCCAAACATTACCTTCCCTCTTTCCTCCGCCGCACTGAACTCCCAGCAGCTGCGTCCGTGATCGGCTGACGCTCAGCCAATCACAGACGCGACTGCCGGTCCCACCCCTCTGCTTGCATTTTCTCGCAAGCAGAGGGCCTGGCAGTGCGGCGGAGGAAAGAGGGAAGGTAAGCAAAGTTTGGGGCACTTTCTAATAATAAAAATATAGCTGTTGGGGCTGGGGGGACAGGGGGAATATTATATCAAAAAATGTTTTGAAGGGTGGACATGCTCTTTAAGGTTATCACATTCTGTTAAGGTTAGGCAGGTTAGTTAATTTCACATACAAAATTTAGAGACATACCACATGCTATCTAATGCCACATCACTACTCTGGCACATAACTTGAGAAACCCTGGTATATGGGCTATGGTGAAGTTCCTTAAGTACAGCTGTTGGTTTTGTGGACTTAATACCATTCCATTGTGTATTTTCTTCTACGGTAGCTTTAAAAGTGCTAGACTCAACCCAATTCATTTTCCAACTTTTTTTCTGATATAGCTGGTCCCCTATGAGTAGAAGGCAACATCCTATTACTATGCACTTCTCCTGTCCAACCCAGTGGAAAACATGCCTAGGATTCTTGGGATCTTTTACTTAAGGGGGAACTAAAGCTCCAGAACAACACTGAACCAGAAGGCAGAACACCTTGATATAAAACCAGTAATCTGTGTCTTACCTCTCATGTTGATATGGGTGCTGGGAAATTTACCTAAATAACATATGGTTTGTGCTTTATTTCTCAGCATTCTAGTATCACAAAGTTTGGTCAATGACCATTATGTTCTGCACATGCTCAGTCCATAGCTATGGCAGAAACTTGTTACAGTTGGTCACACCCATTAATAATCTCTAGCCAATCGTTTTACAGGACAGATAAAGCAAGGAAGCATGTGACTGAGGTCAGGAGGTGTGGTCTGACACTGCTAAAAGACACTATTCAATTATGCCACTGTTTATATCTTTTACAGTTTGCTCAACTAAAAGAATAGGATTGCATGATGACAGTTCTCTAATGCAGGCCATACTCTAAGCAGACGTTAGGTAGATAAGACGTTCCTCTATAGACTAATTAACTAAGGGTAAGGCCACACTGTACCGCTCCAAAAATTGTGTGAACGTTTTTGGAGTAGTAGGATGTGTAAATTCGAGCATTCGAGTATGCAATTCTGTTTTTAATTAAAAATAAGTTAAATGACAATGCAATGCGCACCAAAAATGGTGCTCGCATGCGTTTTCAAAATGCAGTGTAACAAGGGGTGCATGGAAACCGCAATTACTATGCAATACCGGTGTATATGCGATGCGCAAAACTATCCAAAAAACAGATTGCATATCACTTATTTTGCGCTCAGCGGGGTCAATCCCCAACATTAAAAGTCCAAATTTTCCTCACAGCAGTGTTCCCTCTAAGCTGTGTGCTTGTGCATACAACTCTGTAGGCCTGCGCACACAGAAGTGGTGTGCACACAAAAATATTTTGGAATGTAAGTGCCGCGTTATGGAGCTCACAAAATTTAACTGCATGCACACAGAAAATTATTTTCAGCGCACACAGCCAATTTGAGGTTAGAGGGAACATTGACCTTAAGTCATTCTAAATACTGTATCTGTAGGATACACTGGCGTGACAAGAAAGACCGTTTTTGTTTTTTCTAAAAATATATTTAGTAATAAAATATGAATACAATAAATCGTTTAATTACACTACATTGCTAACATTGGAATTCTATTACAATATAAACTATAAGCCAGTGTATAACTTTAAAAGGTGTTTTTCATTGATATCTATGGAGATGGCTACCTAAAACAAACAAAACAGACTCCTACTCTCAAAATTTGTCCACCATTGGTTTAGAGTAATATGGATGTACTATACTTGCTCCTCCGCAATTTGCATTTAGGAATGCAAGAATTGAAAACAACAACAAAAAATTTCCTAATGGAAAATCTAGAGCAGGGCTTCTCAAAGTATGTGCCAGGGAACATTATCAATGTAGTCAATGAAGTGTAACTTTACAACACTAAATTGATAATCAAATTTGATTACAATATACACTGTAAAGTGCATAAAATATATGGGAAATTCCTACATTAAGTACAACACTAAAAACATGGGTGTGCTGCAAGAAACATTTGCATGGAAAAAGATTGAGAGCAACTCTACATCTAAATTTTTTCCACCATTATAACATTTGTAGGTTACAAAAACCGACATAGAGCCTGTGTATAAGGCATAACCCAACTTGGCGTTTAACCTACATTTTGGATTGCATGCTTGCAGAGTTTTCTTGCACCAGATATGGACAGAGAGCCAAGACAGATTCAAGACTATTTAAAGTAAAATGGCATAAGGGTAGTAGAGTGCATGAGAAAGAAAAGTTGTGCATGTTTATGTGCACTGGTACAATGTCTAGCCATGCAGGCAGCAGAATAAAACTAAACAAGCCTACAATAACCTTTAATAGTGGGCGAGAAATGTTAAGATGATAAATACACAAACTGCCAAAACACACAGATTTTACCTGAAAAAGCCTTTGTAGCTTAAAAGGTCTTTCAGCTTAACAATCTTACAGCATTATTGGAACATATTCTATTCCATATTTAAATTTCAAGAAATTCTTTGTCCCATCCCCCAACAAAACAGCTGTTTCTTCATTTTGTAGAGTTCACACCTGTTAAACATGCATCATTGTATTTTTCCCCAAAATAAATTTCCTCTTTCCAACGTTTTGCATCATAAACCTACTTTAGAGGAGCCAGGCTCTGTAATAATCATTCATACTTACACAAAATTTCCACACTGTTGAGCAATTCCTCAAATGACAGGTCAAACAAATCCTTGAAACTTTGAAATTCTCAAAGACCTGGAGTTGATAGAGGGGGAAAAAAAGAAGTTTAGAGAAACACAAAAGAAAAAATCATGCAAATAAAAAAACACACATGCGACCATGGTTGCAAATTCACAATCCGATTCTAATGGAATTGGGTCATGAGTTTACAGATGATGTGGCCATACAAATGTACGATAGATCCGTATAGAGTAAAAACAAACCCTATTGTTCCTTCAGACCATAGGCACGCACTATAGTTATAAGTGTCCTATATATACTTTAGTATATGGAAATTTCCTGTTTGGCCCAATAGGTCGCGATTCAGACAGTGGTATCTCATCGGCATCTTTAAAAGATGACAGACAGAATCTTAAAGAACAGATAAGACTAATGCCTAATCTATATATCTTGATCGCTGGCGGTTTTCTTACCATCTGACATTCCTATGATGGACTCGCCTGGCTCATTCATTTTGCACATAGATTGCAAAAAAAAAAAAAAGTCAGGTGGTTCATCCAAAATTATGCTGAATGTCATAGGAACGTTGGAAGGCTAGTCAATGTATGAGCACCTTTATTTTACTTGTATTAGACAGCTGTGCAGTGATAATGCAAGGGATACGGGTCCCCTCGCTAAGAAATATAACACTAGTTTAAATGAAGGTATGCATATGCAAATATTTACACACACACTTGGGGGATTGAGTTACCTGATGAACAGTTTTACCCAAGTGCTTGTTTTCTTAAATTTCATAACGCTGTATCTAACAAATGGTTTTAAATATCTAGGTAAGTGCCGTATCATTACGCTTATCTAAAAACAGGCAATTCAGGGTTTATTATTTGAATGAAGTTGCCCTTTAAATAAAGATTACGGATGGCCACTCCTTAAAGTGTAATAAAGTATTTCCTCTTATTCCCTCCTAATTGTATCTATCTATGCACTTAATTGAACATCCAAAAAGAGAATAATGACCCAGTCGACCAGATATGCAAATTGTAATCTTAGACAGTTCTAATTAAAATAAGGTAAAAGATGTTACTTGTTTCAGTGCCTTTCCAAAACAGATCTTCAATATAACAATAACATTGAACATTATTATATGTAAACGGGTTGGTTATACCTAAAGCAGCTCCAACCCCATAAAGAGGTTGTGTACAGGGATGAAAATTTTCGACCCAGAATGCATGACTAATAAACAGTCATTTAGACCAATGATAGCTTAGTTTATGGGACCTTATTCAGGCATCTTTACCAGCGGATCATCAACAAGGCCCAATCGAGTGCTCACACATTAATCTGACGAAATGCCCATTGTGATTCACCTCTGTATGGACCTTAAATATAGGTCCATACAACAGGAGTGCAATGTCAAATAGACCAAAAATGTCAAATGGACCATAACTTATTGATCAAACTGTATGTTTTTCTCTTTTACTTGGGAGAGATGGTCCAATAAATCAGTAAAGCTAGCTATATGATATTCTTCCAATCAGATTTCCAATGGAGGGCAACAATCGAAATAACAGCTCAAAGTTCAGCTCAAAGCGCAGAGAGACTGGGACAGAAGAAAAAAAAAAAAGAGAGGGGGGGGAGGTTGTCAAAGGAAAATTTTCCACCTGTCCCGATCTACGTATTTTTTTCAATTGCTTGAAATTGTCAAGCGAAAAAAGGGTTTGAACATTTTGAGTGATCCAACTGAAATGTTGAAATCCGTAATTTATAGGGCCTATAATCCCTTCAGACAGACCAGTACACCCAATCTGTTGTCCCTCTATTACAAATTAAAGCAGTACTACCAACATGTTACAACCAATTGCATGGCCCGATTTTTTTGATAGTTTGATTTTGACCAAAAAATGGAATAGAAATATTAGCCCGACCAACCAAAATTTTGGTTCCGACAGTCTGGTCTAAATGTTTGTACACAGCCTAATGTACACTGACCAATGCTACATCGATTCAACATTGAATCAATAGTAATGTCAGGCCCATTTCATATTTTGCAAAGTTCCCAGCTGAAATGCTTTGTGGTGTACGAACGGGCATTTTGGCCGATAATCAGCCCATGTATGGGCACATTATCCGGCGAAACGGCCGTTCGTTCAGGGATCGTTGCCTGATCCGTCGGGCGGATCTCCAAACGAGGGGCCATTTCGCATTTTTAGTGCATTTGCGCATTCCAGTGACCTCAACAAGGACAAGGAAAGGAGCAAGCATCCAGATGATTCACTGACAGCTTCTACTCTTCACCGGATCTTTGAACAGACAGCAGGAGAACCATAAGGAGCAGAGGAGAAGGGTAAGATTTTTTTTTTATAATCATTGATTTTTATTTTGATTTAGTATATAATATACAGATTTACCATTGGTAACAGGAAATAATCATTGTAACGGTAAGAATTTTTTTTTAAGAATATACAGTGGGGACACTAGTGGGTTAAATTTTAGTTTTGGGGGTGGACATGCCCTTTAATACGAGCGGGAGGTTCTTTAATTAATGAGAAAAAAAGGTATGTTCCCTTTGTCAGTGAACTTACCCTTTAATATGTTACTGTAGTTACACATTACCCTTTAATATTTTACTGTAGTTAAAACTTTCTTTCTAGTTGCTTTAAAAAAGCAACTACATATAAAAGCTTTCAACTAATGTATTGAGAAAGGATACATCAGAGAAAAGAAAAGCGTGGGTCAAACATGTGCACTCAAACATCACATATCTGTCCCACTGAAAAATGATGTTGTCTGTTAAAATGTCACCCAATCATTTCTCCTCACATTGTAATTCAATTCAGTCCTAAGCAAACAGCTTTCTCTTCACTCTCCATGTTAGCATGGTGTGTGTGTGGGGGGTTTAGGGTTTTAAACACATGCAGAGATTGCATATCCCCTCCCAGTCAGAAAGGCTCCAGCCTTCAAGTGTGCTCAAAATCCTGGAAGACAGAAAGTGTAATTTGATCTTTTTTTGCACCCCCCCCCCCCCCCCCCCAGACGCATTCAGCATGTAATTTGAGTTTCTTTCCTCTACTGCTTTTTTTTTTTGCTGGCTGATCTTAAAAAAAAGAGTCACACTTCTGAAGTCATAATTTAAGCATACAAATTTAATCTTTCCTTACAGTAATTAAAAATAAAATACAGCAATACAGTGATTGAACAGCGTTTTTCTTATTTTGCCCATTTTAATTGTGAATCTGAACACCTCTTGAAGATGAAAATCTATGAAACAACTAGCACTTAATTTTTTTTTTCAATTTTTTTTTTCAAATTAGGTTAATTTTTATCACTAGATGTGTTAAAACGATTAAAAATATCTAGCTGAAAAGAGTGGTCAATATATTTATAAATATAATTTATTTAAAAACTATGTGCCATATACTATGGCGTGCATTTAATTGTATTAATTAAATGCAGTCTATTGCAGTCTAAAGTCGTACACACGTGTGATCTTGGCACCGACCCATGACCCCCGAGCGTGCTCACACGCAGCAAACGGCTGTTTCGGGAGATAATCGCACATGTGTATGTGTTCGTTCATTGATCTGCCATGGCGGATTATCAACCAAAGCGCCCGTTCTTCTTAGTCAGTGGTCAGTGCCAACATCGCACGTGTGTACAAGCCTAAAGGCTATGTACAGGCCATGCAATTTTTAAAGGCTTTTTGGCAGCCTGCGACCAACGTCAGACTGTTCATACGGATGAATGGGCAATCAGATGTACCAGAAATCCAAGGCCGATCCATGCTCAGTCATGTCAAACTAACGGCCACTTTTGCCGTGACCGACAGTCCTTCATCCTGGTGATCCTAAAAAGCCAGAAACCTGACAAAAAGGTACACTATTGGATCTCGTTCATACTAGGAACTGTCAAAAACAGTGTTTTTCTGTGCATTTCTGTCCATCTTTGCAATGCGTTATCCATATATTTATATGAAAAACAGATGCGTTAAAGGCCAGAAATGCAAGCAACCCTTCTCCATCGACAATATGGTAATTAGCCCAGTTGAATCTGCACGCTGCCTTGGAGTTAACTTTGACTCCTCTCTTTCCTACCATTGTCACATTAACAATGTCGTTAGGACCTGTTGTTTTCTCCTTCGCAATATTGCCAAGATCCGTACTTTTCTCTCGCTCTCCACTACTAAAATGCGCATCCATGCCCTTATAATCTCCCGTCTTGACTACTGTAACATTCTACTACTTGGACTCACGGCCTCTCATCTCTCTCCTCTCCACTCTATCCTAAACATAGCAGCTCGGATCATCTCGCTCTCCTCCACAAGAGAACCCGCAACCCTGATACTTCAGTCCACAGGTTGGCTTTGCATCAAACAAAGAATCATATTCAATACCCAACTTTAAACCTTTAAAACCCTAGACTGTTATCCTACCTTTCTGAGCATTAGCACAACAAAGGATTGTTTGTACCCATCCCCCCCCACTTGTATCTGTATGTTGTCCCTCCCACTTAGATTGTAAGCTCTTCGGGGCAGGGATCTCATTCCTAATGTATCAAGGCTTGTTGTATCAATCAATTTATACATAATTTATATATATGCTTTCTTAACCGATGTATGAAATTGTATTTAATTTAATTTTTAACTGTTAATGGCTTGCACTTATCCTCTTTTTTGTATACTCTGTATCTTATAATGTACAGCGCTGCGTACCCAAGTGGTGCTTTATAAATAAAATTATAGTCATACATTTTCCTGAATTTGTCCTGCGTTTTTAAAAACAGTCCGTTTAGAAAAACGCAGAAAAAAAATGGGCCTAGGACCCTAAGGGCTAGGTCCCACTATGTGCATTGCGTTGTGCTGTCCGTTTTTAAGTGCGTTTAGGACAATGCATTATGGTCAGTTTGCAGGTAAACAGACTATTAATAAAGTGCGATTCTGGCACACACAGACCAAAAAACATGCACATATGCAAATAAAAAAACGGACCACAGATTCGGAACGCAAATTACACAGTGGGAACCGATTCTTACGATTTCCATTATATTTTAAATTACATTGCGATTCACAAAACGGAAAATGGAATGCAACGAGCATAGTGGGACCTAACCCTAAAAAGCATTTATTCTAAAATCATTACTTTATTTATGATATTAAACACTGCCTCTTTGCAGTATTCTATTGGCAAGCCCTTGGCTATTTCTATCTATGTGACTGCATATCTCTGAAATGCCATGCCCAAGTAATCAGACTATCAGCAATCCTAGCATAATACAAAGATTAGCATCTTGAGGTGATCATTAAAGTGTGTGCTTCTACAACAAGGGCTGGTACAAATGGATGGATAATTGGTATTGAGATTGGAGGGAAATTTATTAGCTGACCGATTATTCCCAATAGATTTTTCCCATTAGGCTGGGTACACACGAAGGGACTATTTGTCCCGACCGAGCGTTTGCTATGAGCGAGTGCTCGGCTGGGACAAATGTCTATAGTGGAAATAGTGGCTGCGGCCAACAGATTGTGCGATCGATCGTGATTTACCGCCACGTCTGAACAGGAGACTGAGGTAGGTCACAGCCGGCCACCCCACACCAGCAGATATTTTCAGCCGACCAACCGTGGATTGGTCGGTTGGCCGAAAATATCTGCTGGTGTGTACCCAGCCTAATTTGCCAAATGCAAACTATCGGATGTGTTAAAAAACCTTAAAAACATTTGCCCATATATCTAGGACGCAATTGGGCCTAGGACAAGGTTTGGTATTCCGGGAGCGGGGCTTTACCCACAGTTCGGTCACTGCATGGGGAGCCACTAGAGGGGCTCGGGTTCGGCAGCCCTGGTTTAGTGGGTGTGCACACCAAGGACTTGATATGATTTCTTTCATGAACCGGTTTCAGATTTGTTTTTGAATTTTGTTTAGATGGCAGTTTCACAATAAAGGTGGAATAAGTTAAGACAAGATTTTTATTATAAATAAGTCTGTAAACCTCTGCAAATAACAGGGTTTTGTTTAATATCCACACATAGCAAAACATATACATAAAAATTCCCCACTGTGCAACAATTGCACAGTTTCACTAGTTTTATATTAAACTAAACTTAAACTCTTCATTTTTCTTACTAGTTGTGTCCTCCAAATCAACAAAACAAAATACTGAGAAAATTAGGAATCAAGTATTCACTAATCTGTTAAAAAATCAGCAAATTAAAATGGAAATAGTATATTTTTATGGAAAGTATTCTCCTATGAAAAATGCAATGTATTGTATTTTATGTCACCTTGCAGTCACTGATATTTAGTACATTCTGGAATTTCCACTGATAAGCTTATGCACTTGTGCCTAGATTTCATCCACCAGACCATGACTTAAGTAATAAAGTTACCTGAAAATTTCCTAGTAGATTGGAATTTTTCTGCGAGCTTTGGCAAGAACATTATTTCTTTATGTCCTCAAAAGGATATCCAGTAGCTACGGAAGTAGCAGATTTCAAAAGCACATAGTCAATAAGAATTCTTCTAAAACAAATCTTCAAAAACACACACATATGCCTTTAAGGAAGCCATATGTGGGTCAATTTGTGTTAGTTTTAAATTAGGATAATCTTGTCAGATAAAACCGTTGATTGAAATTGCATCGAACACAACCCGAAATTATTTTTGATTCTTTATTAAAAGGAGAAATAGTGCGTATAAAGTCTTTTATACACACTACCTAAAATAAACTTTGCTTAGAAATGTTTAACCCCGGGAGGGGGTTAAGTTTATTTTAGGCTGGACATGCCCTTTAAAAAAAAAATTTAAATACAAAGAACTTGTGAGATGTCTGGAAAAAAGAATCTAAAAAAAACCAGTACCAAGAAAACGTATTTTGACAGTCTCTCCTCTCTTGGATTCAGCACTATCTTTAATAGAGGACTAGTCCAGAAATATCCTTGCAAATGAAAACTGTACGTGCTGTAGCTCCTCAACGAAACTATATTGTGAGGTAGAAATAATAAATCCTACCCCCTGCACCAGGTACTCTCCATTTTTCTGAAGTTATTTTTTTGGGTTGTTATTTTAAAGGGCATGTCCACCCCTGAATAGTTTTAATATTATGCTCCCCCATGTCCCCCACCCCAACCGCATGTATCGTTTTTTCAAAAAGCTCCCCAAACTCTTACTTACCTCCCCTCGATCTCGCCGCCACTGCGGCCCTCTGCTTGCGAGAATGCAAGCAGAGGGCGGGACCGGCAGTCGCGGCTGTGATTGGCTGAGCGGCAGCCAATCACGGACACGGGCCGGTCATTCAGTGCAGCGGAGGAAAGCGGAGAGGTAAGTAAGAGTTTGGGGAGCTTTTTGAAAAAAAAAAACATGTGGTTGGGGCGGGGGACATGGGGGAGCATAATATTAAGGGGGATTAATGCTAGGGGGAGGGATAGTAGAACGGGAGGGAGAGGGGAGAGGGAGGGGGGAGGGGAGAAGGGCTGCAGTGCGCATGGCAAATATCTACCGGAGGCTAGATAGCAGGCAGAGACCTGCTATCCTCCTGGTGGTTAGTTTTGAGACTTTGGGGGGGGGTTAAAGGAGAACCCTATGGGCTGGGATGTGAGGTAAGGATTAAACTACACTACCTGGTGGGGCCAGTAGGTTGGGGGGGGGATTATAGTTTTGGGGGTGGACATGCCCTTTAATGCAATTCTTTGATTCCGTAAATGGAATTCTTTTTTAAATACACAAATGACACACTCTTTGAAAGGGACAATAAAATAATTTGACAAAATCTGGACCCCTTGGCTATGGAAGACAACCAGACTAACATCCTATTGAGAACCTAGAAACAAACCAGATGCTCCTCCTCTTATCTATCTATTCGTATGACTACACTACTTTTTTCCCCCCCCCCTTAACTACCCCTCCCAATGTCCCCCCTCACCATCACTAGAAAATAACAAAATATTAAAATATTAAATACTAACATAACCCAAAAATCCCGGGTTAGCATATCCTAAAGATAATGATCATTCTAACAATAAATTATATAATAAAAACATTTACCACAAACAAGCCACCATAGAATACTGAATATTTATCTATTTCTACATCACCCAATCCTGTTTTATAATCGAAATGTTTCTAATATGGTTAACAGTTATATTTTATATTCAATTTCTGCCTGCACGACTATTGGATAAGTGATATGGAATATACTATATGTAAATGTGCAAAAATAAAAACAAATAAAAAAAAAACATACGGCTTGTAACAAAGGTTAACGTGGCTTTAAGGCATATATAGGATGTTTGAATAAACAAGTTTGTTCACTATCAAAAATGGTGTGCGCTACTTTTTAACTTTTCCTTGGCTTTAAGGCATGGTACATCAAATGACACATACCTATAGTGGCAAATTTGCATTTACTTACCGTATATACTCGAGTATAAACCGAGGTTTTCAGGCTTTATACTCGAGTCAACCTGTCTCTTACCTTGTCCGACGGCCGCGCGATCCGCATCCTCAGTGCGCATCCTGATGATGTCACTACCCGGCGCCTCTTACTTTGCGGCGCCGAGTAGTGACATCATCCAGATGCGCACTGAGGATGTGGAGCGAGCGGGCGCCGGACAAGGTAGGAGAATACTACGGGCGCCAGGGAGGGCATATTTACAAATAAGGGTAAAACCTTCTTTATTTTGTGCATACTGTAGCACAAATAAAAGGAGGATTTACCCCTATTTGCAAGTATTTGCCACTTAAGATGTTTGAAAACTACAACTCCCAGCAATAAAGCATGCTGGGAGTTGTAGTTTCCAAACATCTTAAGTGGCAAACACTACCCCCTCTGTTTATACTCGAGTCAGTGTTTTTCATCCTTTTTTACCTAAAACTAGGTACCTCGGTTTATACTCGGGACGGTTTATACTCTAGTATATATGGTATTTTTTTGTCAGCAACTAGGCAATCATGCAAGGAAAAACAATGGAATTGGATAACCTTTACAGCTTTAGTAAATCCACTCTTAACTTCTTTTCTGGCAGTCTTAAATTTACGTGTTTTTTAAAACTGGCTATTTGGTGGTGTAACAAAGTAACAAATTAACACTATTGCAATCCTAATTTTTGTACAGAGCTTGTGCCCTTAAGATTCACACATTTTCTGTAACTGCTTCACAAAACCCATCTTAAATTCAGACTAATCCTTAGCATATTGCCCTGTGCTGTGAATTAGCGGTATTTCTTTTATCTTCACTCCCATAATTACCTGTTCAAATGTTAGAATGTAAATGTATTTCCTTAAAACATATGGTATCAATTATGCAGAATTTATCTTTCAAAATAAACAAACTATCATACATAGACAGACTGATTTCATGGTTACTGATAATTTCAGTGCAATTTTTTCAAATAAATTACTGACCTATTACACCCCCCCCCCACCAAATTATTTTTAATTGACCTTGTGATCCACCAGGAAATCCAAGATTGACTATAGAACAATGCTGTGATATCTTAAACAAAATTCTTCCACGGCATGCGCTGTATAGGACACATATGTATATAAAAAACAGATGTCAAGAAGAACTTTCACATCTTTAGCAAACTTGCTAATTTAACAGGCAAACCAAATTATTGAGGCAGTACATGAAACTACTAAGTCTATTTTAGGAGTTAAATAGAAAACCATAAGGGTTCCCTTACAGTGTGTGTGTTTCAGAGTGTTTGTATCACGTTTTGGGGAACCCACTCATTTTATTAAACAAATAAATGATATTTACCCATACACATTAATCTTAATGTTTACACTAATGCTCTCCGGTGTGTTGCAATCTTTTTTTTTTTAAAACTGCACTGCTGCACACATTTGTGTCCAGAAACTGTATGTAGAAAATGCAAACACAACATGTAGAAAACTCATTGCATTTGTATACCTTTAATGCGCAATTGCTGCAAAAGCTGACCAAGATAGATGATCAAAATGGGCAGCAGATAAGATTCAATGTTGATAAATTTAAGGCAATGCGTTTGGTGTTTAATAATCTTAGTGACACCATAAATAACTGCGTTAAGTGAACCTCGACTGAAAAGAGATTTGGGGGTTCTGGTAGATAACAGAACTAAGCTAGGTACACACAGTACAGATCAGTGAAAGATGACAGACAGGATCTGCAAGATCCTGTCTGTCATCTTCCAAAGATCTGCATACACACAGTCCCAAGTGTTCTCCCTATTAACATCATAGGGAGAATGCTTGGGACCGTGTGTTTCCATCGGCTCCTCTATTCTAGTGCGGCTGATGGAAATTTTCGGTCTTTCCCCAACGAGAGTTTGGCAGCCGCGCGCTCATTCGGGAAACGAAAGTACACACAATACAGATAAATCCCCAATACCGTCCATATCGGGGCTTTATCGTTACTGTGTGTACCTAGCATAAGCTGTAGCAAAAAACACCAGACAGCAACTGCTAGATCTAGCAAGATATTTTCTTGCATAAAAAGGGGAATAGATTCAAGAAAAAAAATATTATTCTCCCCCTTTACAAGGCACTGGTAAGGCCTCATTTGGAATATGCGGTGCGGTTTTGGAATCTCATATACAAAAGGACATCTTGGAAATGGAAGCAGTTCAGAGAAGGGCAACTAAAATAATAAAGGGAATGGAGGGACTTGACCATGCAGGCAGATTAGACAAGTTAGGGCTGTTTACATTAAAGAAGCGACATTTGCGTGGGGGTATACACACACACAAATCAGACCTTCTGATGACGGCCCTGTGGGCGGAGATGCGTTAAGGCACAATAAAACTTTTGGATTGTATGTTAAAGGAAGTCCCTTCGAGTGCTCTTTTTTGGTGTGTGTGTATATATATATATATATATATATATACATATATATATAAAAACAAAAAATGGAGCAGCACTCTGTTTTCAATAACACAGTATGAATTTCATTTGTTCAAATATTCTCATAAACGTTTCGGCTCCATATTACCCTTCATCAGGCATGAGAATAAAAGAATGAATGGCCAACCAAGACCATCCCATTTATAGATTATCAACAGGATATGACATACATATAGTTAAAGCAGCCATTTTAGTTCCATATTCTAATGTTAACCCTTCATACACTTCAATAAACATATTCTGTGGGAAATTCCCTAAGCCAGAGACTTAAAAGCCTGCAAATATAAATTATAGTCCCTGTTCAATCCATTGGGATATAGGGAGCCTAACTTTTTAATCCACCAGACTTCGCTACATTTTAGTCGGTGTTCCCTATTCCCAACATTGTTCAAGGGTATGGATTCCAATATCTTGAACTTCATTTCAGTTGCTAGATGTCCTTTGTCTACATAATGTTTGGGCAAGGACAAATGTATTTGTCTCGTGTTCACCGATGTTGTGTCATCCTCAATTTAAATTTTTGTGTTGTCTCACCTACATATAGTAGGCCACATGGACATACAATCACATATACTACAAATTTAGTGTCACATGTGTGACTTCCCTTTAATTGGATGATCTTCCCCGAATGGGATAAAGTGAATTCATTTCCCTGTAATGCTAGGGGACAATACATGCAATTGTGACATGGTCGCATTCCATCACAGCCTTTAGTCAGCCATAGAGTCCCTCTCTCTGTTTCAGAACAAATATCCCCCTTAGATCTAGAGCTAACTATACAGGGAGATTCAATAAAAGTTAAAAATGGTGCTAATTTGGCCAATCAGATGTTGGCTTTCAAATGTTAAATAATATCTGATTTTAGCACCATTTTAACCGATAAGAAGTTTAATTGAATCTCCCCGATTCCCTTTATCAAGGATTCTTAAACACATACAGAAAATTTTATTCCTGATTATGTGTTCTCTCCATGCATTTCCTATACTTATGACTACGTTGATGATTCTTACTTAAGGCTGGTACCTATGTGCACTTTACACGGCCGATGTGCAATGAACGACCAGCCGATGAATGCCTGTTCCACATACCAATTCCACAGTCACAGCTGTGACTGTCACACTCCTGCATTGCAGCCATCAGAGATCGGCAAGGTATTGGAGGAATTCAATGTAAGATATCTGGTGTCAGGAGCGCCAAGAATAATGTTGCTAAAAAGGATTTGGAGGGAGGTGAACATGCCCTTTAATACACTTTTGTTCTAAAGAAATTATATAAAAAAAGGCTGTGGTTTAAAAAAGCAATTTACAAGCACAAAATATAATATATTTAATGGCCTGATCCAAGTCTTGTGCCCATAACTTCATAGCCCTAGAGACAGACGTAAGAGCAACTGCTGGCCGTAAAGAAGCTCCCGTAGCCACAAAAGAATTTTTAAGATTAAATTCCATTCTCCTCTCCATCGGATCTTTGAAGACCGAGGCATCTTCTACTGGTAGTGTCGTCCTTCGAGCTAAGTGAACGACCGCTGAGTCCACTTTGGGTGGTGTCTCCCATAACTTAAGGTCAGCTTCAGTAAACGGTATTTCTTAGAGAACTTCCCTGCAGTGACCACCTTTTTCTCTGTCTTTTTCCACTCAGTGGCAATTAAATCTGACATGGACTGGTGGACCGGGAAAGTAGCAGTTTTCTTCTTTATAGATGGAAAGTTTATCCGCAGTGGAAACTTTCGGTTCTTCTGCCGTCAGGGACAAAGAGTGCCTTACTGCTTCGATGAGAGGTTCTATGATGCTTAACTCCAATGTAGATTCAGACTATCTTCTATCAGTCTGAGGATGATGAGGAGTTTGACTGCTCAGACTCTGAAGAAATCTCCCCTTCGGACAAGTCTGACTCTGAAACACTTAAAGCCCGTTTAGATCGTTTTGACTTCTTTTTGGGCCTATTAGAGTCCTGAATGGCCTGGGTAACCGCTTGCTTCAGAACAGAAACCAGCGAATCCAACTGGAAATTTGAAGTAGAAGCCGAAGGTCCCGCCGAATCCTGCAGCTTCGGTTTCACTGGGTTTCTTGGCTTTTTCTGACACTGAAAGGCTGCAAAACAGTTTTGAGCACATTGAAAACAAAAATGCAATCTCTGAAAAAAATAATGGCGTCCTGCTTACCTAGATCCCCTGGGGTGTCCTTTCGTCCCATTCCCTGATTCCATAGCTGCAAAGAATAGGGAGGGCATAAGAAAGCCAGGAGCAAAAAACATAGAAGAAAACATGGCAAAAAACAAAGCAAAACGCAACCTAAAAAAGAGCAAGGTACTTACCTTACACACAGGACCAAAGACTCCCAGATATGAAGATGCAAAAAGCTCCCAAAGCCGCCAAGCGGAAAAACAGGTCCGTTTCCAGCAGTTCCCCCACACAGGAAAAGAGATCCAGAACACAGCAGCACTGTTCAATCCAAAGGATTCCCGCAGGGGTCCAGGCAGGGCAGCAGAAATTTTCTGAATGTCCCACGCCTGAGAAGCCGCCAAGATGCTTTTAAATTTTCCCGGAAGTAGTCGCAGAGCCGGAAGAGAGAGGGTACTGCAGGAGCGCGATCCGCACCAGATCCCAGGGACACATACTGGACCCGGCAGAGAGGGAGAGCCCGCTGCTCCTAACCTCTACAAAGGCCTCCAACTTCCAAAAAACGGAAGGGAGGGCCGAACAGCCCGACACCTCAGGCCGACATCCCCACCGGCAAACTACTGGAGTGCAACATGGGGGGCATCAGGAGCAGAGATGCAGACTCCTGGATAGCGCAGTGATGGCAGGTAAGCGGCGGACAGGAAAAAAGACAAAGGGGGACAGTGAAGGGGAGGCTTAAAAAGAAGGGGAGGTTCCTGTCCGTGGGCGGAGGGAGTTGGGTTAACCCATAAGTGGATGCTGCCATGTGACTGGGGAAAATTGTAGTCCGACACTGGTAGTTTCAGCCAACAATCTATTGGGTGGGGGCACCCAGTCAACTGATTACTCAACTATGCCAGTTAATTGAATGCGTTGTTCTTCTGAGCTGTAGGGTAGACTTTGTGATCATTCCAACCCTCCCAATAGAGCTGTGTTTAGGCTGCTCATCAAAGTGACAGTTTGTCTATATGATTGGTGATATTCCAATTTGGAGATATTACTCTTTGAAAAGAAAGTTGATGTTATCTGACGTTTAATTGGTTAGCCAATAAAATAGTAAAATGCAAGATATTGGCTTTTCATTTAATTCTTAAAGGGTAACTGTGGTCTTGAATTCTTCCATACTAGTAAGACTTATATAAAAGCCTTCCATTACACCTTCAAATTAAATCACATCTCTAGATAAAATCTGTGAGAAGCTGTTGCTGGAAAGGTTAAGTAATATTACTTCCTGCTTGAACACTTCCTGTTTTCAGCCATGTGACCAGCTTCAGCCTGCATTAATAGGCTCCCCTTCTCAACTGTCATTTTTTTCTCCAGGTACTTCCTGATTTCCCCAGCATTAAAGGGCAAGTCCAGCCCCAAAATGAAAACTTACATACAGGTATGCTTGACACCTTACTCTGGGCGTTCCTATAACACCTCTTAGCCACTATCCAATCACGGTACTAGCCTTGATTGGATAGTGGCCTCTTAGCCACTATCCAATCACGCCCTTAACACTTGGCTGTGATATGCTAATTGGGATTTTCCAGGGTACATAATTCTTGTACAAGTCATTCTGAATTGAGAAAGCCAGTTGGATGACTAGCGAAACGTCTTCAAGAACTAAACTTCAAGTCCAGTTGATCTAATTGAATACAACAGATATTTACATACAGGTAAATCACCCCCCAAAACGGTAATAGTTTGAAATCTGAAATATATAAGTTTAACCTGAAATCCTGCACAATGTCCGGGATTTCAGGTTAGACTTGAAATCCAGGACATTGTTAAAGGACAACTCCACCCTCATAAAAACATCTATTAGAAAGAATGGCCTCTTTAAAATATGTTGATATATCATAATTTGTGCTATGAATTCATTACTGTATGTCTGCTATGCTTCTGGATGCCTCATGGAAACTGAGCAATTTAGAAACCTGTACTGAGCCTAGGCATGCTCAGAAGAGGCTGATAGGCGATTAACATTCAGTCATTGGCTGTGATGTCAACTGTCAAATCCATAACTGACAGTTGCTAACTGGAAGAATCAGGAAGCAGAAACAGGGGAAACAGGACAATGTGCAGGATGCTGCAGCTCCCAAAGCAAAAGAATTTCTTCTGCAATGCCCTTACAATCTCCAGTTTTCCTCTCGGCACTTCAAGGTAGCCACCCTCAGTCATGAGGCCTAATGGCTGGCATTAAATTTGCGCAGGGGCTAAATTCCATTCAGGACTGCAGCTCTGGGTTAGTCTCCATGAATAGGATTTGCAACTGCTCACATCAAGGCATCAATCTATGTCCAGTTTGGTCATATCTAATGCAGATTTATCTATAATATAGTAAAATATGCCTGGAGGCAATGAAAAATTACTTCTGATGCTCAATGAAGGCTCATAGCAACTAGAACAATCAAGTGTTTTAATGGTTCATTGTCTGTGCAAGAGCGGTGGAGTTTGACTTGAAACCCGCCTACTTAGTTTGATACCTCCAAATCCAACTACAGGTACCCAATAAATGTTTTCAACTCCACAGCCCTATTCTATGCCACATGATGTACAGCACTGGCTGTAAGCTGCCAAAACAAATACTTAAAATCTACCTTTCCCCAGAAGCAAGTAAGCATTTGTGATGCCTGCAAATTTAAGAGTCGACACAAGTAGGCTTACCTGCCCTAAATCTAAGTTTTCTATTAAGTCACGCTTATTTAAGAGGGCTGGTTTAAATCAAAAGTACCTGGGGCAGGGTGATAGTGTTGATTATGTAGTTCCTGTGAGGAGCGCTAGCTCAAAGAATATACCCCATTTACAACCCTACATAAAAACTGTGCAATAAACATGCATCTCGTACAAGAAGCTTAAAAGTGTCTTAAGATGAGAGCAGTCCAGAAGTGATGTATGCTGGTCTGTTGGCACTTTCAGATGAAACAAAAAAATAGAACATAATAGTAGATACTTCATCAATTTAATATTAAAGGGGAGAGGCACACAATTTCTACATCTCTTCCCCACTCCTGTAAAACAATATGTCCATCTTCCCTTATATATTGCACGTAACCCTTTAAAGGGTATCTCCACTGATGAAAGCCCCCACCTGAAAGTACATGTTCCCCCAACCCTCCTCCTACCTTTTTTTTCTTAAAAATCTCCACTGTTCCTTTGCAGCAGCCTGGGGAAGTCTTACTCGTTCCTGGGGGTGTGTTTTCTATCTGGACAGGCTGTCAATCAATTTGCATCATTATGATTGCCTGCACGCCCACTTGACCCCAGTAAAGCCTACTGTAAACACAGCCTTTCCTCCCTGTCTCTGCACAATCATATTCACAGCTGATCATGCAGGAAGAGACAGAGGAGGGAAGTATGGAAGATTCTGCCACACTGCTGTAAGAAGGCTGGAGGAACTTGTGTGCAATACAGCTTGTGAAACTCCCAGCATCCCCTCTAAAATACACTTACAAGCTTTATTGCAGTGGGTGCTGGGAGTGTCACAGGCTGTATTGCAGGGAGGGAGTGCTGTGAGTGAAACAGAAGATGTATTTTAGAGGGGATGCTGGGAATTTCACAAGCTGTATTGCAGTGGTTGCTGGGAAACTCCCAGCATCCCCTCTGAAATAAACCTTTTAATCCAGTGGTCAGTTTACCCCTCCTATGGTCTCCAGCTCTGGTTCTTCATTCCTCTTCAAGCTCCAACTCTTACAGCTGCCGGCTACACACAAGGCCATCCTCCTACTACTTCATTGGGGTGGACTGCGGCTCCTATTTGGCCCCCATGCACTCCCACCACCACCAACTAAGCCCTATGGCTCCCTCCTCCATGTCAGACCTCAG
Source organism: Hymenochirus boettgeri (assembly GCA_019447015.1). NCBI lineage: Eukaryota > Metazoa > Chordata > Amphibia > Anura > Pipidae > Hymenochirus > Hymenochirus boettgeri. Next base: position 86,092,023 of record CM033475.1, on the reverse strand, counting down.
GCCACCATCACCAGGGCTATGCCAGCTCGGGTTTACCCTGCCGACAGCCAATGGGAACGTAAGCATGGCGTTCCCATGGCTATTAGACTCTCTACTTGCACTCACAGCCTTTCCTCCTCCCATCTAGGAGTATTTTAGAGGGGATCCTGGGAATTTCATTACCTGTATTGCACACAAGTTCCCCCAGCCTTCTTAAAAGCAGTGTGGCAGAAGCTTTTAAACCTTCTTCCTCCGTCTGTTCCTGCACGATCTGCTATGAATATGATCGTGCAGAGACAGGGAGAAAAGGCTGTAAGTGCAAGGAGAGAGTCTTGTAGCCATGGGAATGCCATGCTTACATTCCCATTGGCTGTTGGCAGGGTAAGCAGGGTTAAGTTGCATGACTACGGAAGACACTTAGCGTGCATGTGCGGAACGGTGCGCGCACGTCGGGATATTAGCAAGCAGGCGGGCACGAGAATGAAGTGGATTAGATGCCTGTATAGCGCACAGGCACAAGAAGTTCATATCTTATGAACTAATGCGCAGATTGAGTGGATATTCAGGGTATGTGTATTATTTATTCAGTGCTGAACAAAGTCCAAAATACACACAACGTTTTGGGGGTTATGCTGTAATGCACTTTTGGAGTGTGCCTCCCTTTCAGAATTTTTGATTATAACCCTTACCGTTTAGTGGTATGGAGATAGGGGAGTGCACCTTAAAAACTTACCTATTACAACTCCACATCCTTGGTTTAAATTGATGTGTATTATTTGCCTTAAATAGTAGTGTGAAGTAATGTAAGCAATCTATACAAACCCTTTATATATTAAAGGGTATCTCCACCGGGAAATACAACATTGTAGACCAATTTCTTTATATTGCAAAAATGTTTCCTTTAATATTTCTATATAGAGTATCCATTTTCAGATTTCATGGAATACCTGCAGTGAGTAAATACGGTAATGTATTATGTAAATGTGATTACACTTTGCATCGCTATTGCAAAGTCATATTACTATATAGCAAAACAGTAAATAAATTACTTTATTATGTAATCATTATGATCCTTAAAACTCATATGAACTTCTAAATTTGGTGAAACTATGATTGTGACATTTTACTATTTACCAGTTGTTATATTTTAGCTTTCCATAAAGAAAGTTAGAAAATAATCTACAAAAACAATTCACTGAAAACAAATGTACAGAACACCAGTAAAAATTCATATGGCTGGAGCCAAATATTGTCTAGACCAAGGTTGACCATCAAATGCAGACAGACTGCAACTGTTATGCTGGCCATACACACAAAGTTCAATCATAAAATCTATCAAATATCTGCCAGTATCAGTATATTCAACTAACCTGGCAAAATTCCCAGGCCTGAAAGCTCATTTTGCGAGTCTCAATAGTGATATGATGGTGTTTGTCGGAACATCGGAGTTATGTTGACAGGAAAGTCAACAAGCACACATTAGATTTTTAACAAATTTTGCTAGTGACAAGCAATCTGATCAATATAACAACTGTTATTCAGTCAGTTGACAGTACATAAAAAAAAAACAATATTTAATGCAACCAAGAGAATGTGCATTTTCCTTTAGATTCATGGGCAGTTAGATTAAGACATAAAGTTGATTTTGTTGACCAGCCCTTATTAACAAGAGGGATATTAAAAAGAGGGGGGGCACAACCATAAAGATAGTGTCTATACGACTAGATTGTAGAACTCAAGGAAAGGTGAGTACTAGGCCGGATAATATCTCCCCCATATTACAGGCCGGATGATGGACAACAGCCCAGCGCTACAGGATGATGGACAACAGCCCAGCGCTACAGGATGATGGACAACAGCCCAGCGCTACAGGATGATGGACAACAGCCCAGCGCTACAGGATGATGGACAACAGCCCAGCGTACAGGATGATGGACAACAGCCCAGCGCTACAGGATGATGGACAACAGCCCAGCGCTACAGGATGATGGACAACAGCCCAGCGCTAACAGGATGATGGACACACCCAGCGCTACAGGATGATGGCAACAGCCCAGCGTAAGGATGTGGACAACAGCCAGCGCTACAGGATGATGGACAACAGCCCAGCGCTACAGGATTATGGACAACAGCCCAGCGCTACAGGATGATGGACAACAGCCCGCGTCGGATGATGGACAACAGCCCAGCGCTACAGGATGATGGACAACAGCCCAGCGCTACAGGATGATGGACAACAGCCCAGCGCTACAGGATGATGGACAACACCCAGCGCTACAGGATGAGGACAACAGCCCAGCGCTACAGGATGATGGACAACAGCCAGCGCTAAGGATGATGGACACAGCCCAGCGCTACAGGATGATGGACAACAGCCCAGCGCTACAGGATGATGGACAACAGCCCAGCGCTACAGGATGATGGACAACAGCCCAGCGCTACAGGATGATGGACAACAGCCCAGCGCTACAGGAGATGGACAACAGCCCAGCCGTACAGGATGATGGACAACAGCCCAGCGCTACAGGATGATGGACAACAGCCCAGCGCTACGGATGATGGACAACAGCCAGCGCTACAGGATGATGGACAACAGCCCAGCGCTACAGGATGATGGAAACAGCCCAGCGCTACGGATGATGGACAACAGCCCAGCGCTACAGGATGATGGACAACAGCCCAGCGCTACAGGATGATGGACAACAGCCCAGCGCTACAGGATGATGGACAACAGCCCAGCGCTACAGGATGAGGGACAACAGCCCAGCGCATACACGGATGATGGACCAACAGCCCAGCGCTACAGGATGATGGACAACAGCCCAGCGCTACAGGATGATGGACAACAACCCTGCGCCACAGGATGATGGACAACAACCCAGCGCCACAGGATGATGGACAACAACCCTGCGCCACAGGATGATGGACAACAACCCTGCGCCACAGGATGATGGACAACACTGCGCCAGGATGATGACAAAACCCTGCCCGCCACAGGATGATGGACAACAAACCCTGCGCCACAGGATGGACAACAACCCTGCGCCACAGGATGGACAACAACCCTGCGCCACAGGATGGACAACAACCCTGCGCCACAGGATGGACAACAACCCTGCGCCACAGGATGGACAACAACCCTGCGCTACAGGATGGACAATAACCCTGCGCTACAGGATGGACAATAACCCTGCGCTACAGGATGGACAATAACCCTGCGCTACAGGATGGATAATAACCCTGCGCTACAGGATGGACAATAACCCTGCGCTACAGGATGGACAATAACCCTGCGCTACAGGATGGAAAGGGAGAAAAGGGGCAAAAAGGCGAAATTTCACCTATTTATAAATAGCTTTAAATAAAAAAAGTGACAAAAATAGCTCTGAAATTACACTAAAGAGCAATCTCTCTTTTCGCAGTGATACCACACCTAACGCATTGAATAAGGCGAAAACTATCGACACACAGCGCCTCGGCAATACTTTTCCGCAAAGGCGAAAACGAGCGTTTTTATAAATAAGGCAAAATAGCGATATTTGTCATTGCGATGTCCTAGAGATCGTTTATAAATATGCCCCTACCTTAATTCCGGACGCAGCAGCCGCGAGTCAGGTAAGAAAACCGGCAGTTCCCAGTAGTACTTTGCGCACGTCGGCGCGATGCGTCATCGCGCACCGCAAGGACACTATGGGAACTGCCGGCTTACCATCCTGACTTGCGGCTGCGTCTGTAAGGCTCTGCGAAGGCGTCCGGAAGGCGTCTGGGAAGATGTCCGGAAGGCTCTGCACACCAAACTGTAAGTACATTTCCCATGGCTACCAGTAATCCCCAAGGCTACCAGTAGCCCCATGGATACCAGTAATCACCCATGGCCTACAGTTATCCCCATGGCTAATGTAATCCCCATGGATCACCATGTAATCCCCATGGCTACCGTTATCCCCATGGCTACCAGTTATCCCCAGCCATGGCTACCAGTATCCCCATGGCTACCAGTTATCCCCATGGCTACCAGTTATCCCCATGGCTACAAGTAATCCCATGGCACCAGTTATCCCCATGGCTACCAGTTATCCCCATGGTACCAGTAATCCCCAGGCTACCAGTTACCCCTGCTACCAGTAATCCCATGGCTACCAGTAATCCCCATGGCTACCAGTATGCAATAAAATGCACATGGCTACAGAGGCAGTATTGGTCAATTTCAACCCTCGGCTTATACTCGAGTTCAATGTGGTTTTCCTAATTTTTGAGTAAAAATAGGTACCTTCGGGTATACTCGGGTCGGCTTTATACTCGAGTATATACTGTACCTTTTAAAATCACAGATCAAAGGAAGGTGAGGGAGACTATCTGACGAATTCCAGACGCCATAGTGTCCTTAATCATATGTAAGCTACTAGACTAGTAGTGTATTCTTACTAGACTTTCATTCTCTCCCAAACATGACATCTAGGTGAAACAAATAGATTTGTCTTTTCTTTCCAGGTAATTACCCAAAAGATTTCCATGTGGCCAATTTAAAATGGGATAGCATCTGTGACCCTCCAAGACAAACTTGCAAGAGACATCAATGTCTGCTTTTGAGCATTTTATCATTCAATGGCTGCCCCCTGGAGAGCTAAATTGTTTACCTTGGATCTCAGACAGCAACATTGATAGAGAAGTTTTTCTCCTCTGAAGGCTTTAGATTTCTTTCCACACTCTTGGTGGTCATAAGTGGGAGAATGTTTGTAACAACTTAACAAAAACATGCAATGTTAAATAATTTTTCGTTCTACATTCCATTTCCATGCCTTGCCTGCACGCTGACGCCCTCTCTTGTTTAACTCCAGCTTTCCGTACCACTGTGGTAAGCTAATAACTTTGCACAGGAAATAGGGAAGTTTGCAGGATATCCTTGCTGTTCCCAAAGTGACCAATACATTCCATTTTATATAGAGAGGAAATAATTAATTGTGCTAGAAAGGAAAACGGCAGCATTCCTGCTGGCCTACACCACAATTGAACTTGCACTTGGTTAATAATATGCTTTAATAATTGACAGAGATAACAATTATTATGCCTTTGACTGCTGAATTTCAATTACAATGATACATTTAGAAGGCCTCTTTTAAAATTACTATCTTTAAAACGGCAAGATAAATATATAAAAAGCAACATTTAAAAAAAAAGTATTTTTCTGCTCTGTACAAATATCTATATAAACATGGGAGAACATTCAAATTATGCTGCCTTTATATTTTCATACTATATTTTCTAATTTTAGAAGGAAAAGTAAAAAACCACAGTTTGCTGCCCTATGCGTGTTAAAGTATTACTTTTTCAGAGATATATTCCTCTCAGGCTGAGGCCCCATGTAACCCAACCCATTATAGCGTCTTTATAAATATGACCCCTATAATCATGTTCCTTAAAGGCAAGGGTGTGAATCTCTTAAAGGGACGCCCAATGTCCCAACACACTCTATAGTAAAAATTGAGCCGCACACCAGTTTTCTGAAGAAGATAAAGGCTTTATCAATAAATGCTACATATATAACAGCAATGTTTATTGATAAAGCCTTTGAATCTTCAGAAATTGGTATGCAGCGTCGAATGTGTCTTATATTATACAATCTGTATATATATACAGAGAGATACAAGATTAACTGGTGAGTGAAGGACACAACTGTTGTTTACAAGCAGGGCTGCATTTATTGCAGACTGGTTGCTTTTACACTGCAATATTTCAGACCTCAGCTTTGCGCATGTGTTTCTGATATCCCTTTGATTACCATGTTGCTCTCAGGACTGATCTCCCTATTCTATCACTGACGATTTTTAGGTGAAATTGGGAACCAGATATTCCAAACATCACACAGCAAGTTTTCAGATCTCCTGTTAGTTACGGTACTTAGTTGGGATAGCAAACCAACTTTTGCTGGAATTTTTTTTATCTTAGATAATGATTGCCAAATACTGAGAACTAAACCAAGATCTATCTGAGCTAGGGTCTGGCGATTCAAGCTACCCAGTCAGAATCACTCAATAGCTTAAATCCCAGTACATGCCTTAGGCTGGGTACACACCAGCCAATATATTCCACCGATTCACGGCACTTTCGAAAATGTGGCTGGTGTGGGACGGCGGGCCGTGGCCGACATCATTCATTCGTCCGGATCAGACATGTGGGAAAATCCGATCGATCGTGTTGGTGTCCTATAGGAATGCAGGATCGATCTTTCACCCAAATTCGGCCATGCCAATTTGCGCGGACCAACAGACATCGGCAATTCAACAAAAGTCCCGTGTGTACCCAGCTTAGTAACAAAGACATAACACACACACGGAGGGATTTTTGTCGAAATTGCCGCGACCGACAGAACATTTGTCCCAGCCGAGCGCTCGTACGAGGCTGGGTGGGGCGGGCGCCGCAACCGACCGACATTTGTCCAGCGCTCGCTATGGCGAGCGCTCGGCCGGGACAAATGTCTGTTGGTCGCGGCAAATTCGACAAAAGGTCCTCCGTGTGTACCCAGCCTAGTACAAAGAATAACATTTCAGATGAAATGCAAGACATAAACTAGCTCTCCTTACTGAACATTCACTATTTGTAGTGACTCAAAACTCCCCCAATATCTGATTGGTCCAAGATCCAATCGATTTACGATTTATATAGACCATAAGATTTTGGGGGTGGGTTTGGAGACACTATAAAATGGCATGATCTCTACAGAGCAGCTCGTTTCTAATCAGCAATAAACTAGCAGTCTTTCCTTTGTAGTTAGGTTAGAGCTTTGTAAGTAGATGGCTGGTTGGCTGCAGAAATGAATATTTCTAGCTCCTGTGTTTCTTTTCTATGGTACAAGCAAAAAGGGTTGATGGAAGCGCACAACCGTTTGTCAGAAAATTCTGTTTTATTGCACACACACACACACAACATTTAGGAGAACGCTAGGTCTCCTTCGTCAGGTGTTCATCACACCTGATGAAGGAGCATAGCGTTCTCGAAACGTTGTGTTGTTGTGTGATGCAATAAAACAGAATTTATCTGACAACGGTGTGCACTTCCATCAACCCTTTTTTGCTTGTGTCTAGCGTGGAAGTCCTTAGGGTAGAGGGAAGCAGCACCGAAGCTACTGGCACATTGCCTGAAGGAGTGCCTAGGCCCACATCTACTAATAGGATTTCTTTTCTATGGTGTCATTGTGTGCAGTCCATAGGCAGCACATGATGTTGATATAACAGATAAATAAAAATAGATTTTTGATATAGAGCCGAAATTGCTTACTGTAGCCAAACAGTCTGCAAATTGTGAATAACTGTGCATATGTATTGCACTACTAGTTCCACCATTCCAAGCACTCTCAAACGAAGAGGGCAGATAGGGAATGTATAGGATAGTTGGTTGTATATTAAAACATACAGTGTAAATACAACCAGGTTGTAATGAATGCAGCCCTGCTACTTACATTTACAATAAGATCCCCCAATAATGAGATGATCTGATAACTAATATATATCACTAACAATAAAGACTATTATCAATAAAAAATATGCTAGCTGTGCAGGAAATGGTTTCTCTATTGCCCCAGGGCACCGCATAGACTGGACAGAACTAACTTGGATACCTCAATATACAGAAAATGAATGGTTGGATAGTCCACGTAATGGCGGCAACATAGGGCTAGGCCACATTAGCGTGTTTTTCGCGCATTCGCTAACATGGAACATTCATGGATTTCTGATGTGCATGTGTATTTCGCGGTCCATTCGGGTTTTGCGAGGGCAATGCGAAATAATACGCGCTAACGCACAGAAAGCACGCAAAAGTGTGCGCGCCTTGATGCATTGTAGTGTGGCCTCACCTAAAGTGTTACATCCACGTAATGTAACATAGTAACTCACCATTCCGTTGCAGAAGCACCTTCAAATGCGGCAAGAAAGTAAAGTTTATTGCAAGCACTTTCTGCAAAGTTTACAGGTATAAAAGGGCATCTATCACTGAAAAAAATTGTTATCTTTAGATATCTAATCTTAACTATCCTCTAGTGTGCTGATTTGCTCAGAACTAGAAATGTTCATGCAATCAAATTAATTGATTGATGGAATTCCCTCTTCCAATGCTGCCTCTTAGTGATTACTGAGCACGCTTGCCCTCATAGAAACCTTGATGAGAACAGTTACAGGCAGAAACAAATGACAGTAGAAAATGGCTCCTACTCTTTAATTTCTAGGAATTTGAACAGACATTGCAGAGAAACTAAGGAAGCTGAGTCAGTAAGGTAATGATTTTTGAACACTACACAGTGGGGCAAGTAGATGCTAAATTTTAGTTTTTGGGGTGATAGTGATAGATTTTCCCAACAAAAGGTCATGAATGATCGTTCATGTTGGTATAGTATAGTATAGTATTTTGAGGTTGAATAAGACTACGTCCATCCGTCCAACCCATCTAGCATACCCTAATTTCCTGCTTAAGGTTCGTACACACGTGCGATTGCAGGAGACGACCCCAACGCAGGATGTATAGGAACGGCGGTTTGGCCGAACCCCCCCACCCAAATTTATGAAGGGGAAAAAATTCCTTTTTGACTCCAAGTGGCAATTGTAAATATCCCTGGATCTACTTTATATATGAAGACCAGTAATTTGGGTAATGTCAACCAATCCTTATCCTTCAAGCAATTAGCTAATCTTGCGAAACTAATAAGCCCATGTGTCCTTGTTACACTCTATGGCCAAGTCGATAAAACAATGAAAGTTTTACTTCCGCTGCTGTGATTAAATTCACTGTAACCATTCTATTGAACCAGGATATGTTGTTGGTTGACATGCTCCACAGCTATTTGGATCATATTCTAATAAGCCTATGCAACATAGCTAAAGATACATTAAATATACTGTAATATTGAGCATAGTAATAAAATAGTGCAAACTCAGTAGACAATGCAAAATGGGTTGTAAACAAAAAATTAGCCTTGTGTAAAGGCTAAGCAGATATTTCGGGCAGTCGGCCTGAAATATCAAGATGCATTTTTATAGGTCCCGCCAAACAATGATGTTGTTCGTTTGTCCAAACCCGCTAAAGGACAATGGTAAGTCGGTAAATCACTGCATTGTCAGGGTGAGTGAACTTTAGGGCCACAGCTACTTTTTACCCCAACTGAGTCTATTTTAGACTGGCAGACCATTAGCCACTACCAACAGGTCAGCCGGACTGAAATAGCCTGTGAGCCTGTGTGTACCAGTCCTAAGTGTATCCGAAATTACTGGTAGGTGTACAAAAGGTTAATGGTCTATTAGGGGCGCATTCAAATAAATGGCAATTGTTCATTTTACCCTAGCAGTACAGAGTAGAGCCACTATCCAGTGGCTATAGAATTGGCCAGTATTTGTTAAACCCTCCTGTTACTTTTTTTTACTGATCGACACAGAAGTGTGAATGTAGCTCTAAGCTGATTACTGGGTATCTGGGCTTTATCGGTACTGTGTGTACCTTGCTTTGAACAAACGGCACCCTGCCGAACGTCGGGTCGGCCCGAGCGCTTGTTCAGAATAAAGGGAAAATTCCACACAGGAACACCACAGTCCCGAGCATTCTCCTATATGTGTAAAAGAGAACGCTCGGGACTGTGTGTAGCTGGATTCTGAAAGATGACAGACAGGATCTTGTCTGTCACTTTCAGAAATCTGCCAACTGTGTAGCCAGCTTTACTTACTACAGGGCAAGCGCAGGATTTTCAAGGGGGGGATCGCATGGGTTTAACCTTGGACAAAGTGCAATGATGTCATTTACATCTGTTAAAAAACATTAGCACATGGATTTACATTTTAAAATAAGCTTTATAACACATTATAATGTTTAATCATAGAAACTGTTAATTAATTAAAAAAATTAGTCATTTTTTATTCCTATATTTTTAATGCACAAGCCTCCTCTGCGCTGTGTGTGCTCATATCCAGCTCGCAACAGCAGTGAGGAATCAGGTTTTGTAAGTTTAATATCTCATTAGGGAGGTATTTGAACAAAGTAAGTAAAGGTTTTTGGTTGGTGACAGAAAAGGTTCAAAGGGCTTTCCACCCAAAACTATAATCCCCCCACTACTGGCCCCATCATGTGTGTAGTGTAATCCTTACTCACATCCCAGCTCCATAGTGTTCTCCTGTAGTCCCCCCCCAAAGTCCCAAAAACTGCCCACCAGGAGGCTAGCAGGTCCAATAGGACAACTGCCTGCTAGCTGGCCTCAGGTAGATTTTTGCCATGCGTACTGCAGCCCTTCTCCCCCCCTCCCGCCCCCTCCCCTCTCCCTCCCTCTCCCTCCCGTTCTGCTATCCCTCCACCTAAGCATAAAACCCCTTTTATAACACTATTCCCCCATTTTCCCACCCAAACCGCATATTTTTTTATTTTTAGAAAGCTCCCCAAACTCTTACTTACCTCTCCTTTCCTCCGGCGAAGTGAGCTGCCGGCAGCCGCGTCTGTGATTGGGCTGCCGCTCACCAATCACAGACGCGGCTGCGGTCCCGCCCCCTGCTTGCATTTCCTTGCAAGCAGAGGGCCGGGAGCACGGGGAGGAAAGAGGGGAGGTAAGTAGAGTTGGGGGGGCTTTCTAAAAAAAAAAATATAGCGGTTGGGGCTGGGAGCCCAGGGGGGAACCTTATATAAAAGTTCAATTTTAGGGTGGACATACCCTTTAAATTTCATTTTTTTCGGGAGTGAGTTGGCTTGCCTTTATTGGAAGGTGTGGGTATATAGTGTGATTAATGTATCCCCTATTGTAAATGATAAGATATTAGTATGTCACTGAGGAGTTTCTGTGTCTATCTAAAAGTACAAGGACACAGACTGAGTATAACAGATCAGGGAATTCTGGGTACCATCATGTATTATAGGGATAATGTATCCCCTACTATAAATTATTAGGATATAGAAGTCACTGTGGAGTTATGTGTCCATATAAAGGTACAAAGACACAGACTGAGTTATACAAGTCAGGGAACTCAGAGTACACTCACGTAATATAAGAGATAATGTATCCCCTACTGTTCGTTATAAGGACCTTTACCAAAGAGTTTAAGCCACCACATAAAAGACTTTTAATTAATTTAAAAAATTGGTCATTTTTTATTACGATATTTTTAATGAACAAGCTCCTCTGCTGCGTGTGTGCTCATATCCGCTCGCAACAGCAGTGAGGAATAGGGTTTGTAGTTAATATCTCATTATGGGAGTGTATTGAACAAGTAAGTAAAGTTTTTTGGATCAAGTGTGTACCAGAAAAGGTTTTAAGGTTAAATTTCATTTTTTCGGGAGTTGGCTTTTAATGGAATGTGTGGTTTATAGTGATTTAATTTATCCCCATTTGAAATTATAAGGATATTAGAAGTCACGAGGGGTCTGTGTCCATAAACGGTACAAGCACACAGCTGAGTTATATAGGTCGGGAGCTCTGGGTACCACTCATGTATTATAAGGGATAATGTATCCCCCCCACTGTAAATTATTAGGATATTAGAAGTCATGTGGAGTTAGTGTCCATATAAAGGTTACAGAGACACAGACTGGATTATACAGGACAGGAACTGGAGTACCACTCACTAATATAAGAGATAATGTATCCCCTATGTTCTTTATAAGGACCTTACCAAAGAGTTCCATGACCACATAAAAGGACTTTTATAAAGAGGTGACTTCAATATACTATATTTAAAGGGGAACTGTGATGCTAAACTAGTTCATCACACAAAAATGTATCATATATTAAATAAAGTATAGGATACCTTATGCACACGAGGACTGGCCACTAACTAGCTCAAAGGGAGGTATGTACAAAGTGCAATTACCAGACAATATCAAAAAACCCACTCCAACACACACTCCCCCTTTTAGTGGTTTTTATTGAAAACCTGGTACTGAGAGATGCACAAGTTTTTTGCACACTTTACTGATCCTGAAAATTCAATTCGGTCTTTTTTTTGGGACCTCTGCAAAATTAATATTTTGCTTAGTTTCCCTTGAATCGAAGGAATAATAATTTGCGTTTACCGATACCCACCGGGGGACATTGGGCAGCTTGGAGACTAATTTCTTTGCTAATTAATAGATTTATTGTCATTACCAAAGTAATCATCAGATTCTCTAGGGATGATAACAAACTTGGAATACGGCCATAAATGCCCATTTTCCAAGTTAAATCCAACCGGAAAATTCACTTCCGTTAATTTTTTCCGGGAAGTGATTTTGCATTCCTTGCAAAGATCAATAATAGGTGATCAGAATTGATCTCTGCCCCCTAAGTAGCAAGACTTATATTATAGTATCTGTCACACAGATACATAACTTGTACTGCACTGCGATCTGAATGGAGATTGCAGTTGCAGTACCTCCACTAGACCACAGGGGCATCTAGGGGAAGCCTAAGGGAAGAAACCGGTAAAGCAGGAAATCCTGTGATGGTCACCGGGGTCTCCCTTATCGCACGGCCCAATCTTTCTGCTGCTTCTGTACAGGCACTGAGAACATTTATACTATCTCCTGAATCGGTTTTAGACAAAACTGATGGGGGATCAGGGGGCTAGGAGGGCACTGAATGCTGCCCCCCGATTGCCCTAGCACAAACTTTTTTTAAAAGTCACATAGCAGGGGGGGAGTCTGGACACCGGTAATCCCCCCCTAAACACGCCACGTACTAGCAACCTACTGTGCACCAAGCCGAAGTTGGTTTCTTATTCGAAAAGATTGGTTTCCCTCTATTGTATTCAGTGCATGCAATAGGGAAACATTTTGGGCAGGCTGGACTCAACTGAATTATGGGCCAGGGGTATGTACATGTCTATCTGCTTTTCTTACTGGCCCAAACTGGTTTACCTATTGCAATTCCTCAAGTTTCTAATTCCAATCGAATAAGAAACCAACTCAGCTCCCTCTATGAATGTGCTGTGTGTTTTCACTCCAATTTTATCATTTAGATCATCCTTAATCAGGGCCGAATTTACCATTAGGCACAGCAGGCACATTCCTAGGGGCACCTGAGGTCAGAGGGGTGGTGTCAATCTCCTCCCACCAATCCAACCCCTTTATAGTCTATTTTTCCCCCAAAATAGAAATGGTGTGTGGTCTGTGTTTAAGGGTGGCAGGCCTTGGGCCTACAGGCCTGGGTAAAATCGGCTCTGTCCTTAATACACCCTAATTGACATTCAACTTTCACACACCACAATTGTTTAATGTAACAAAAAGCGCAACAAATGCTGTTATGGCTAGTAACGAATCATAGGCTATCTACTGCAAAAGACTATCCTCTGATTGGTGTTGCTACAGACAAACATAAACTTTCATGAACAGTGTAGTGTTACCCCAGCGAACTCATTACACATGTGCAGTTGGATAGTTTTTTTTTTACCCAGCAATCAATGGGAATGGTAACAATAACGTAACTGGCGAGTGAGTTTCTCATTTCATTCTCTCTAAATCCTAACATTCCATTTCTGCTTTCATGCATTCTTACCGCATCACAAAGGTTAACTCGCGTTTCATGGAGTTCCGTAGGTGGCGGAGCGTTGCTTGAGGCACGTCAGCGTATTCCATTCCCTGGCTTTTGGAAGTGTGTGGCGTGCGGGCCGCAAGTATGAGCGTCGGGGGCGCGCACTGGGGAGGGTGAGGAGTTCGGGACAAGCTTGTAGGCGTGAGGTGCGCAGTCGGGAGACGGGATTTTATCAGGGGGAGAACGAAGGGAAAAAATGGCAGCCTTGGAGAGCGGTGAGTGCGCTACACTAGGATTAGTTCCGTGATTGGTCAGTGCTGGTTATTACCTTTCTACTATTGGATTTATCATTTGGTTGGAGGTTCAGACAGTCGGGGTGTCGGCCATAGAGACTAACTATCCTGTGGTTCACTCCGACGTTGGACCTACAACTCCAAGCAGGCCGCGTGGAGGATAATGGGGTTGTAGTTTGAGATTGTTATTTAATCCTATTTCAAAGGTTTGCTCTATATTGATTTACTGCCAGCCAAGCCTGAGTTGGTGTGTGTACTGCGGCTCCAATCTGGGGATTTCTTCTCCTGTGAAGTTTTGTATGGGTGTTATCTACAGATCCTCCTCCACCCTGGGCGCCTCCTTTGTTGTGTTACTTTTGGGTCACCTTTGAAGATGTTAGTGACAGGGTGTTATTATCACCATCCTGTAGTGCAGGGTTATTATCCCACCTGTAGCGCAGGGTATGTTATCCATCCTGTAGCGCAGGGTTATTGTCCATCCGTAGCGCAGGGTTATTGTCCATCCTGTAGCGCAGGGTTATGTCCGTATGTCATCCTGTTAGCGCAGGGTTATTTCCATCCGTGAGCCGCAGGGTTATTGTCCATCCTGTAGCGCAGGGTTTGTTGTCCATCCTGTGGCGCAGGGTTTTTGTCCATCCTGTAGGCAGGGTTGTTGTCCCATCCTTGTGGCGCAGGGTTGTTGTCCATCCTGTGGCGCAGGGTTGTTGTCCCATCCTGTGGCGCAGGGTTTGTTTGTCCATCTCTGTGGCGCAGGGTTTTTTGTCATCATCCTGTGGCGCAGTGTTGTCCATCATCTGTGGCGCAGGGTTGTTGTCCACATCCTGTGGCGCAGGGTTGTTGTCCATCTCCTGTGCGCTGGGTTGTTGTCCATCATCCTGTGGCGCATGGTTGTTTGTCCATCATCCTGTAGCGCTGGGCTGTTGTCCATCATCCTGTAGCGCTGGGCTGTTGGTCCATCATCCGGTATGCGCTGGGCTGTTGTCATCATCCTGTAGCGCTGGGCTGTTGTCCATCATCCTGTAGCGCTGGGCTGTTGTCCATCATCCTGTAGCGCTGGGCTGTTGTCCATCATCCTGTAGCGCTGGGCTGTTGTCCATCATCCTGTAGCGCTGGGCTGTTGTCCATCATCCGTAGCGCTGGGCTGTTGTCCATCATCCTGTAGCGCTGGCTGTTGTCATCATCCGTAGCGCTGGGCTGTTGTCCATCATCCTGTAGCGCTGGGCTGTTGTCCATCATCCTGTAGCGGCTGGGCTGTTGTCCATCTCCTGTAGCGCTGGGCTGTTGTCCATCATCCTGTAGCGCTGGGCTGTTGTCCATCATCCTGTAGCGCTGGCTGTTGTCCATCATCCTGTAGCGCTGGGCTGTTGTCCATCATCCTGTAGCGCTGGGCTGTGTCCATCATCCTGTAGCGCGGGCTGTTGTCCATCATCCTGTAGCGCTGGGCTGTTGTCCTCATCCTGTAGCGCTGGGTGTTGTCCATCATCCTGTAGCGCTGGGCTGTTGTCCACATCCTGTAGCGCTGGGCTGTTGTCCATCATCCTGTAGCGCTGGGCTGTGTCCTCATCGTCGCGGGCTGTTGTCCATCATCCTGTAGCGCTGGGCTGTTGTCCATAATCCCTGTAGCGCTGGGCTGTTGTCCATCATCCTGTAGCGCTGGCTGTTGTCCACATCCTGTACGCTGGGCTGTTGTCCATCATCCTGTAGCGCTGGGTGTGTCCATCATCCTGTAGCGCGGGCTGTTGTCCATCATCCTGTAGCGCTGGGCTGTTGTCCATCATCCTGTAGCGCTGGGCTGTTGTCCACATCCTGTACGCTGGGCTGTTGTCCATCATCCTGTAGCGCTGGGCTGTTGTCCATCATCCGTAGCGCTGGTCTGTGTGTCCATCATCCTGTAGCGCTGGGCTGTTGTCCATCATCCTGTAGCGCTGGGCTGTTGTCCATCACCGTCCTGTAATATGGGAGAGATATTATCCGCCTAGTACTCACCTTTCCTTGAGTTCTACATCTAGTCGATAGACACTATCTTTATGGTTGTGCCCCCCTCTTTTTTAATATCCCTCTTGTTAATAAGGGCTGGTCAACAAATCAACTTTTATTCTTAATCTAACTGCCCATGAATCTAAAGGAAAATGCACATTCTCTTGGTTGCATTAAATATTGTTTTTTTTTTATGTACTGTCAACGACTGAATAACAGTTGTTATATTGATCAGATTGCTTGTCACTAGCAAAATTTGTTAAAAATCTAATGTGTGCTTGTTGACTTTCCTGTCACATAACTCCGATGTTCCGACAAACACCATCATATCACTATTGAACTCGCAAAATGAGCTTTCAGGCCTGGGAATTTTGCCAGGTTAGTTGAATATACTGATACTGGCAGATTTTGATAGATTTTATGATTGAACTTTGTGTGTATGGCCAGCATAACAGTTGCAGTCTGTCTGCATTTGATGGTCAACCTTGGTCTAGACAATATTTGGCTCCAGCCATATAATTTTTACTGGTGTTCTGTACATTTGTTTTCAGTGAATTGTTTTTGTAGATTATTTTCTAACTTTCTTTATGGAAAGCTAAAATATAACAACTGGTAAATAGTAAAATGTCACAATCATAGTTTCACCAAATTTAGAAGTTCATATGAGTTTTAAGGATCATAATGATTACATATAAAGTAATTTATTACTGTTTTGCTATATAGTAATATGACTTTGCAATAGCGATGCAAGTGTAATCACATTTACATACATTACCGTATTTACTCACTGCAGGTATTCCATGAAATCTGAAAATGGATACTCTAATAGAAATATTAAAGGAAACATTTTTGCAATAAAGAAATTGGTCTACAATGTTGTATTTCCCGGTGAGATACCCTTTAATATATAAAGGGTTTGTATGATTGCTTACATTACTTCACACTACTATTTAAGGCAAATAATACACATCAATTTAAACCAAGGATGTGGAGTTGTAATAGGTAAGTTTTTAAGGTGCACTCCCCTATCTCCATACCACTAAACGGTAAGGGTTATAATCAAAAATTCTGAAAGGGAGGCACACTCCAAAAGTGCATTACGCTAACCCCCAAAACGTTGTGTGTATTTTGGACTTTGTTCAGCACTGAATAAATAATACACATACCCTGAATATCCACTCAATCTGCGCATTAGTTCATAAATATGAAGCTTCTTGCCTGTGCGCTATACAGGCATCTAATCCACTTCATTCTCGTGCCCGCCTGCTTGCTAATATCCCGGTGCGCGCACCGTTCCGCACATGCACGCTAAGTGTCTCCCGTATCATGCAACTTAACCCTGCTTACCCTGCCAAACGCCAATGGGAATGTAGCATGGCATTCCCATGGCACAAGACTCTCTCCTTGCACTTACAGCCTTTTCTCCCTGTCTCTGCACGATCATATTCATAGCAGATCGTGCAGGAACAGACGGAGAAGAAGGTTTAAAAGCTTCTCCACACTGCTTTTAAGAAGGCTGGGGGAACTTGTGTGCAATACAGGTAATGAAATTCCCAGGATCCCCTCTAAAATACTCCTAGATGGGAGGAGGAAAGGCTGTGAGTGCAAGTAGGAGTCTAATAGCCATGGGAACGCCATGCTTACGTTCCCATTGGCTGTCGGCAGGGTAAACCCGAGCTGGCATAGCCCTGGTGATGGTGGCCTGAGGTCTGACATGGAGGAGGGAGCCATAGGGCTTAGTTGGTGGTGGTGGGAGTGCATGGGGGCCAAATAGGAGCCGCAGTCCACCCCAATGAAGTAGTAGGAGGATGGCCTTGTGTGTAGCCGGCAGCTGTAAGAGTTGGAGCTTGAAGAGGAATGAAGAACCAGAGCTGAGACCATAGGAGGGGAAACTGACCACTGGATTAAAAGGTTTATTTCAAGGGGATCTGGGAGTTTCCCAGCAACCACTGCAATACAGCTTGTGAATTCCCAGCATCCCCTCTAAAATACATCTTCTGTTTCACTCACACACTCCCTCCCTGCAATACAGCCTTGGACACTCCCAGCACCCACTGCAATAAAGCTTGTAAGTGTATTTTAGAGGGATGCTGGGAGTTTCACAAGCTGTATTGCACACAAGTTCCTCCAGCCTTCTTACAGCAGTGTGGCAGAATCTTCCATACTTCCCTCCTCTGTCTCTTCCGCATGTCAGCTGTGAATATGATTGTGCAGACAGGGAGGAAAGGCTGTGTTTACAGTAGGCTTTACTGGGGTCAAGTGGGCGTGCAGGCATCATAATGTCCAAATTGATTGACAGCCTGTCCAGATAGAAAACACACCCCACAGAACGAGTAGAACTTCCCCAGGCTGCTGCAAAGGAACAGTGGAGAATTTTTAAGAAAAAAGGTAGGAGGAGGGTTGGGGAACATGTACTTTCAGGTGGGGGCTTTCATCAGTGGAGATACCCTTTAAAGGGTTACGTGCAATATATAAGGGAAGATGGACATATTGTTTTACAGGAGTGGGGAAGAGATGTAGAAATTGTGTGCCTCTCCCCTTAATATTAAATTGATGAAGTATCTACTATTATGTTCTATTTTTTTGTTTCATCTGAAAGTGCCAACAGACCAGCATACATCACTTCTGGACTGCTCTCATCTTAAGACACTTTTAAGCTTCTTGTACGAGATGCATGTTTTGCACAGTTTTTTGTAGGGTTGTAAATGGGGTATATTCTTTGAGCTAGCGCTCCTCACAGGAACTACATAATCAACACTATCACCCTGCCCCAGGTACTTTTGATTTAAACCAGCCCTCTTAAAAATAAAGCGTTAACCCTGCGCTACAGGATGGACAATAACCCTGCGCTACAGGATGGATAATAACCCTGCGCTACAGGATGGATAATAACCCTGCACTACAGGATGGATAATAACCCTGCACTAACATCTTCAAAGGTGACCCAAAAGTAAACAAACAGAAAGGAGGCGGCCCAGGGTGGAGGAGGAATCTGTAGATAACACCATACAAACATTCACAGGAGAAGAAATCCCCAGATTGAGCCCGCAGTACACACACCAACTCAGGCTTGGCTGGCAGTAAATCAATATAGAGCAAACCATTTGAAATAGGATTAAATAACAATCTCAAACTACAACCCCCATTATCCTCCACGCGGCCTGCTGATGGAGTTGTAGGTCAACGTCGGAGTGAAACCACAGGAATAGTTAGTCTCTATGGCCGACACCCCGACTGTCTGAACTCCAACCAAATGATAAATCCAATAGGTAGAAAGGTAATAACCAGCACTGACAATCACAGGAACATAATCCTAGTGTAGCGCACTCACCCGCTCTCCAAGGCTGCCATTTTTTCCCTTCGTTCTCCCCACTGATAAAATCCCGTCTCCCGACTGCGCACCTCACCGCCTACAGCTTGTCCCGAACTCCTCACACCTCCCCAGTGCGCGCCCCCGACGCTCATAGCATTGCGCCGCCACGCCACACACTTCCAAAAGCCAGGGAATGGAATACGCTGACGTCCTCAAGCAACGCTCCGCCCACCTACGGAACTCCCATGAAACGCGAGTTAACCTTTTGGATGCCGGTAAGAATGCAATGAAAGCAGAGAATGGAATGTTAGGATTAGAGAGAATGAAATGAGAAACTCACTGCGCCAGTTACGTTATTGTTACCATTCCCATTGATTGCTGGGTAAAAAAAACTATCCAACTGCACCATGTGTATGAGTTCGCTGGGGTAACACATACACTGTTCATGAAAGTTTATTGTTTGTCTGTAGCAACCAATCAGAAGGATAGTCTTTTGCAGTAAGATAGCCTATGATTCGTTACTGCCATAACAGCATTTGTTGCGCTTTTTGTTACATTAAACAATTGTGGTGTGTGAAAGTTGAATGTCAATTAGGGTGTATTAAGGACAGAGCCGGATTTATACCTCAGGAGCCTGTAGGCCCAAGGAGCCTGCCACCCTTAAACACAGACCACACCCATTTCTATTTTGGGGGAAAAATAGACTATAAAGGGGTTGGATTGGTGGGAGGAGATTGACAGCCACCCCTCTGACCTCAGGTGCCCCTAGGAATGTGCCTGCTGTGCCTAATGGTAAATTCGGCCCTGATTAAGGATGATCTAAATGATAAGAATTGGAGTGAAACACACAGCACATTCAATAGAGGGAGCTGAAGTTGGTTTCTTATTCGGATTTGAATTAGAAACTTGAGGAATTGCAATAGGTAAACCAGTTTGGGCCAGTAAGAAAACGCAGATAGACATGTACATACCCCTGGCCCATAATTCAGTTGAGTCCAGCCTGGCCCAAAATGGTTTACCTATTGCAATGCACTGAATACACTAAAAGGGAAACCAAGCTTTTCGAATAAGAAACCAACTTCGGCTTGGTGCACAGTAGGTGCTAGTACAGTGGCGTGTTTAGGGGGGGATTACCGGTGTCCAGACTCCCCCCTTCTGCTATGTGCAACTTTTAAAAAAAGTTTGTGCTAGGGGCAATCGGGGGGCAGCATTCAAGTGCCCTCCTAGCCCCCTCGATCCCCCATCAGTTTTGTCTAAAACCGATTCAGGAGATAGTATAAATGTTCTGCAGTGCCTGTACAGAAGCAGCAGAAAGATTGGGCCAGTGCGATAAGGGAGACCCCGGTGACATCACAGGATTTCCTGCTTTACCGGGTTCTTCCCTTAGGCTTCCCCCTAGATGCCCCTGGTGGTCTAGTGGAGGTACTGCACTGCAATCTCCATTCAGATCGCAGTGCAGTACAAGTTATAGTAAGCTGTGTGACAGATTACTATAATATAAGTCTTTGCTACTTAGGGGGCAGAGATCAATTCTGATCACCTAATTATTGATCTTTGCCAATGAATGCAAAATCACTTCCCGGAAAAAAATTAACGGGAAGTGAATTTTCCGGTTGGATTTAGACTTGGAAAATGGGCATTTATGGCCGTATTCCAAGTTTGTTATCATCCCCTAAGATGATCTGATGATTATCTTTGGTAATGACAATAAATCTATAATTAGCAAAGAAATTAGTCTCCAAGCTGCCCAATGTCCCCGGTGGTATCGGTAAACGCAAATTATTATTCCTTCGATTTCAAGGGAAACTAAGCCAAATATTAGGAAATTTTGCAGAGGTCCCAAAAAAAAGACCGAATTGAATTTTTAGGATCAGTAAAGTGTGCAAAAACTTGTGCATCTCTCAGTACCAGCCGGTTTTCAATAAAATACCACTAAAAGGGGGAGTGTGTGTTGGGAGTGGGTTTTTTGATATTGTCTGGTAATTGCACTTGTACATACCTCCCATTTGAGCTAGTTAGTGGCCACGTCTCTGTGTGCATAAGGTATCCTATACTTTTATTTAATATATGATACATGTTTTGTGGATGACTAGTTTAGCATCACAGTTCCCCTTTAAATATAAGTATATTGGAAGTCACCTCTTTATAAAAGTCCTTTTATGTGGTCATGGAACTCTTTGGTAAAGGTCCTTATAAAGAACAGTAGGGGATACATTATCTCTTATATTACGTGAGTGGTACTCCGAGTTCCCTGTCCTGTATAACTCAGTCTGTGTCTCTGTACCTTTATATGGACACATAACTCCACAGTGACTTCTAATATCCTAATAATTTACAGTGGGGGGGATACATTATCCCTTATAATACATGAGTGGTACCCAGAGCTCCCTGACCTATATAACTCAGCCTGTGTGCTTGTACCTTTATATGGACACAGAACCCCTCAGTGACTTCTAATATCCTTATAATTTACAATAGGGGATAAATTAATCACTATATAACCCACACATTCCATTAAAAGCCCAACTCCCGAAAAAATGAAATTTAACCTTTTCTGTCACCAACCAAAAACCTTTACTTACTTTGTTCAAATACACTCCCATAATGAGATATTAAACTTACAAAACCCTAATTCCTCACTGCTGTTGCGAGCTGGATATGAGCACACACAGCAGCAGAGGAGGCTTGTTCATTAAAAATATAGTAATAAAAAATGACAAATTTTTTAAAATTAATTAAAAGTCCTTTTATGTGGTCATGGAACTCTTTGGTAAAGGTCCTTATAACGAACAGTAGGGGATACATTATCTCTTATATTACGTGAGTGGTACTCTGAGTTACCTGACTTGTATAACTCAGTCTGTGTCTTTGTACCTTTATATGGACACATAACTCCACAGTGACTTCTAATATCCTAATAATTTATAGTAGGGGATACATTATCCCTTATAATACATGAGTGGTACCCAGAATTCCCTGATCTGTATAACTCAGTCTGTGTCCTTGTACTTTTAGATAGACACAGAACTCCTCAGTGACATCTAATATTCTTATCATTTACAATAGGGGATACATTAATCACTATATAACCCACACCTTCCAATAAAAGGCAAGCCCAACTCCCGAAAAAATGAAATTTAAAGGGTATGTCCACCCTAAAATTGAACTTTTTATATAAGGTCCCCCTGGGCTCCCAGCCCCAACCGCTATATTTTTTTTAGAAAGCCCCCAAACTCACTTACCTCCCCTCTTTCCTCCGCCGTGCTCCCGGCCCTTGCTGCAAGGAAATGCAAGCAGAGGGCGGGACCGGCAGCCGCGTCTGTGATTGGTGAGCGGCAGCCAATCACAGACGCGGCTGCCGGCAGCTCACTTCGCCGAGGAAAGAGGAGAGTAAGTAAGAGTTTGGGGAGCTTTCTAAAAATAAAAAATATGCGGTTGGGCTGGGAAACATGGGGGAATAGTTTATAAAAGGGGTTTTATGCTAGGGGGAGGGATAGCAGAACGGGAGGGAGAGGGAGGGAGAGGGAGGGGGAGGGAGGGGGGAGAAGGGCTGCAGTACGCATGGCAAAAATCTACCTGAGGCCAGCTAGCAGGCAGTGTCCTATATGGACCTGCTAGCCTCCTGGTGGGCAGTTTGGGACTTTGGGGGGGGACTACAGGAGAACACTATGGAGCTGGGATGTGAGGTAAGGATTACACTACACTACATGATGGGGCCAGTAGTTGGGGGGATTATAGTTTTGGGGGTGGACATGCCCTTTAACCTTTTCTGTCACCAACCAAAAACCTTTACTTACTTTGTTCAAATACGCTCCCATAATGAGATATTAAACTTACAAAACCTTGATTCCTCACTGCTGTTGCGAGCTGGATATGAGCACACACAGCAGCAGAGGAGGCTTGTGCATTAAAAATATAGTAATAAAAAATGACTAATTTTTTTTAATTAATTAAACAGTTCTATGATTAAACATTATAATTGTGTTATAAAGCTTATTTTAAAAATGTAAATCCATGTGCTAATGTTTTAACAGATGTAAATGACATCATTGCACTTTGTCCAAGGTAAACCCATGCAGGAATCCCCCCCTTGAAAATCCTGCGCTTGCCCCTGTAGTAAGTAAAGCTGGCTACACAGTTGGCAGATTTCTGAAAGATGACAGACAAGATCCTGTCTGTCATCTTTCAGAAATCCAGCTACACACAGTCCCGAGCGTTCTCCTTTTACACATCATAGGGAGAATGCTCGGGACTGTGTGTTCCCTGTGTGGAAATTTTCCCTTTATTCTGAACAAGCGCTCGGCCGACCCGACGTTCGGCAGGTGCGCGTTTGTTCAGAAAAGCAAGGTACACACAGTACCGATAAAGCCCAGATACCCAGTACTCAGCTTTAGAGCTACATTCACACTTGCTGTGTCTGATCAGTAAAAAAAGTAACATGGAGGGTTTAACAAATACTGGCCAATTCTATAGCCACTGGGATAGTGCTGCTACTGTACTGCTAGGTAAATGAACAATTGCCATTTATTTGAATGCAGCCTAATAGACCATTAACCTTTTTGTACACCTTACCAGTAATTTCGGATACACTTAGGACTGGTACACACAGGCTCACAGGCTATTTCAGTCCGGCTGACCTGTTGGTAGTGGCTAATGGTCTGCCAGTCTAAAATAGACTCAGTTGGGGTAAAAAGTAGCTGTGGCCCTAAAGTTCACCCTGACAATGCAGTGATTTACCGACATGTACCATTGTCCTTTTATGCGGTTTGGACAAACGAACAACCATCATTGTTTGGCGGGACCTATAAAAATGCCTCTTGATATTTCAGGCCGACTGCCCGAAATATCTGCTTAGCCTTTACACAAAGGCTAATTTTTTGTTTACAAACCCATTTTGCATTGTCTACTGAGTTTGCACTATTTTATTACTGCTCAATATATACAGTATATTTAATGTATCTTTAGGCTATGTTGCATAGGCTTATTAGAATATGATCCAAATAGCTGTGGAGCATGTCAACCAAAAACATATCCTGGTTCAATAGAATGGTTACAGTGAATTTAATCACAGCAGCGTGAAGTAAAACTTTCATTGTTTTATCGACTTGGCCATAGAGTGTAACAAGGACACATGGGCTTATAGTTTCGCAAGATGGAGCCTAATTGCTTGAAGGATAAGGATTGGTTGACATTTACCCAAATTACTGGTATTCATATATAAAGTATGATCCAGGGATATTTACAATTGCCACTTGGAGTCAAAAAGGAATTTTTTCCCCTTCATAAATTTGGTTGGGGGGGTTCGGCCGAAACCGCCGTTCCTATACATCCTGCGTTGCGGGTCGTCTCCTGCAATCGCACGTGTGTACGAACCTTTAAGCAGGAAATTAGGGTATTGCTAGATGGGTTGGACTGGATGGACGTATGTCTTTATTCAACCTCAAAATACTATACTATACTATACCAACATGAACGATCATTCATGACCATTTTGTTGGGAAAATCTATCACCCCCAAAAACTAAAATTTAGCCTTCTACTTGCCCCACTGTGTAGTGTTCAAAAATCATTACCTTACTGCTCAGCTCCTTATGTTTCTCCTGCAATGTCTGTTCAAATTCCTAGAAATTAAAGAGTAGGAGCCATTTCTACTGTCATTTGTTTCTGCCTGTAACTGTTTCTCATCAAGGTTTCTATGAGGGCAAGCGTGCTCAGTAATCACTAAGAGGCAGCATTGGAAGAGGGAATTTCCCATCAATCAATTAATTTGATTTGCATGAACATTCTAGTTCTAGCAAATCAGCACACTAGAGGATAGTTAAGATTAGATATCTAAAGATAACAATTTTTTCAGTATAGATGCCCTTTTATACCTGTAAACTTTTGCAGAAAGTGCTTGCAATAAACTTTGACTTTTCTTGCCGCATTTGAAAGGTGCTTCCTGCCACGGGAATGGTGAGTTACTATGTTACATTACGTGGTAACCCTTTAGGCTGAGGCCACACTACAATGCATCAAGCGCGCACACTTTTGCGTGCTTTCTGTGCGTTAGCGCGTATTATTTTCGCATTTGCCCTCGCAAAACCCGAATGGACGCGAAATCACATGCACATCAGAAATCCCATGAATGTTCCATGTTAGCGAATGCGCGAAAAACACGCTAATGTGGCCTAGCCCTATGTTGCCGCCATTCCAGTGGACTATCCAACCATTCATTTTCTGTATATTGAGGTATCCAAGTTAGTTCTGTCCAGTCTATGCGGTGCCCTGGGGCAATAGAGAAACCATTTTCCTGCACAGCTAGCATATTTTTTATTTGATAATAAGCTTATATTGTAAGTGGATATATATTTAGTTATCAGATCATCTCATTATTGGGGGATTCTTATTGTAAATGTAAGTAGCAGGGCTGCATTCATTACAACCTGGTTGTATTTACACTGTATGTTTTTAATATACAACCACTATCCCTATACATTCCCTATCTGCCCTCTGCTGTTTGAGAGTGCTTGGGAATGGTGGAACTAGTAGTGCAATTACATATGCACTTAGTTTATTCACAATTTTGCAGACTGTTTGGCTACAGTAAAGCAATTTCTGGCTCTATAATCAAAAATCTATTTTTATTTATCTGTTATATCAACATGCATGTGCTGCCTATGGACTGCTACACAATGACACCATAGAAAAGAAAGTCCGTATGTAGTAGATGTGGGCCTAGGCACTCCTTCAGGCAATGTGCCAGTATGCTTCAGGTGCTGCTTCCCTCTACCCTAAGGACTTCCACGCTATAGCACAAGCAAAAAAGGGTTGATGGAAGTGCACACCGTTTGTCAGATAAATTCTGTTTTATTGCATCACACAAACACACAACGTTTGGGAGAACGCTATGTCTCCTTCATCAGGTGTGATGAACACCTGACGAAGGAGACATAGCGTTCTCCTAAATGTTGTGTGTTTGTGTGATGCAATAAAACAGAATTTTTCTGACAAACGGTGTGCGCTTCCATCAACCCTTTTTTGCTTGTACCATAGAAAAGAAACACAGGAGCTAGAAAATATTCATTTCTGCAGCCCAACCAGCCATCTACTTACAAAGCTCTAACCTAACTACAAAGGAAAGACCTGCTAGTTTTATTGCTGATTAGAAACTGAGCTGCTCTGTAGAGATCATGCCATTTTATAGTGTCTCCAAAACCCACCCCCAAAATCTGATTGTTCTAGATAAAATCTTAAATCTGATTGGATCTTGGACCAATCAGATATTGGGGTGAGTTTTGGAGTCACTACAAATAGTGAATGTTCAGTAAGGAGAGCTAGTTTCTGTCTTGCATTTCATCTGAAATGTTATGTCTTTGTACTAAGGCTGGGTACACACGGAGGGACCTTTTGTCGAATTTGCCGCGACCAACAGACATTTGTCCCGGCCGAGCGCTCGCTCATAGCGAGCGGCTGGGACAAATGTCGGTCGGTTGCGGCCGCCCGCCCCACACCAGCCTCGTACCGAGCGCTCGGCTGGGACAAATGTCTGTCGGTCGCGGCAATTTCGACAAAAAGTCCCTCCGTGTGTGTGTTATGTCTTTGTACTAAGCTGGGTACACACGGGACTTTTTGTTGAATTTGCCGAATGTCTGTTGGTCGCGGCAAATTTGGCCATGGCCGAATTTGTGAAAGATCGATCCTGCATTCCTATAGGGAACCACACGATCGATCGGAATTTTCCGACATGTCTGATCCGGACGAATGAATGATGTCGGCCACGGCCGCCCGTCCCACACCAGCCAACATTTTCGAAAGTGCCGTGAATCGGTGGAATATATTGGCTGGTGTGTACCCAGCCTAAGGCATGTACTGGGATTTAAGCTTATTGAGTGATTCTGACTGGGTAGCTTGAATCGCCAGACCCTAGCTCAGATAGATCTTGGTTTAGTTCTCAGTATTTGGCAATCATTATCTAAGATAAAAAAAATTCCAGCAAAAGTTTGGTTTGCTATCCCAACTAAGTACCGTACTCAACAGGAGATCTGAAAACTGCTGCTGTTGATGTTTTGGAATATCTGGTTCCAATATTTCACCAGATATAATCGTCAGTGATAGAGCATAGGGAGATCAGTCTAGAGAGCAACATGGTAATCAAAGGGATATCAGAAACACATGCAGCAAAGCTGAGTCTGAATAATTGCAGTGTAAAAGCAACCAGTCTGCAATAAATGCAGCCCTGCTTGTAACAACAGTTGTGTCCTTCACTCACCAGTTAATCTTGTATCTCTCTGTATATATATACAGTATATGTATATAGTAAGACACATTCGAGCTGCATACCAATTTTCTGAAGAATTCAAAGGCTTTTATCAATAAACATTGCTGTTATATATGTGAGCATTTATTGATAAAAGCCTTTATATTCTTCAGAAAACTGGTGTGCGGCTCAAATTTTTACTATAGAGTGTGTTGGGACATTGGGCGTCCCTTTAAGAGATTCACACCCTTGCCTTTAAAGGAACATGATTATAGGGGTCATATTTATAAAGACGCTATAATGGGTTGGGTTACAATGGGGCCTCAGCCTGAGAGGAATATATCTCTGAAAATATATACTTTAAACAGCATAGGGCAGCAAACTGTGGTTTTTACTTTTCCTTTAAAATTAGAAATATAGTATGAAAATATAAAGGCAGCATAATTTGAATGTTCTCCCATGTTTATAGAGTATTTTGTACAGAGCAGAAAAATACTTTTTTTTTAAATGTTGCTTTTATATATTTATCTTGCGTTTTAAAGATAGTTAATTTTAAAAGAGGCCTTCTAAATGTATCATTGTAATTGAAATCTAGCAGTCAAAGGGCATAATAATTGTTATCTGTCAATTATTAAAGCATATTATTAACCAAAGTGCAAGTTCAATTGTGTGTAGGCCAGCAGGAAATGCTGCCGTTTTCCTTTCTAGCACAATTAATTATTTCCTCTCTATATAAAATGGAATGTATTGGTCACTTTGGGAAAAGCAAAGGATATCCTGCAATACTTCCCTATTTCCTGTGCAAAGTATATTAGCTTACCACAGTGGTACGGAAAGCTGGAGTTAAACAAGAGAGGGCGTCAGGCAGTGCAGGCAAGGCATGGAAATGGAATGGTAGAACTGAAAAATTATTTAACATTGCATGTTTTTGTTAAGTTGTAACAAACATTCTCCCACTTATGACCACCAAGAGTGTGGAAAAGAATCTAAAGCCCTTCAGAGGAGAAAAACTACTCTATCAATGTTGCTGCTGAGATCCAAGGTAAACAATTTAGCTCTCCAGGGGGCAGCCATTGAATGATAAAATGCTCAAAAGCAGACATTGATGTCTCTTGCAAGTTTGTCTTGGAGGGTCACAGATAGCTATCCCATTTAAATTGGCCACATGGAAATCTTTTATGGGTAATTACCTGGAAAGAAGAAGACAAATCTATGTGTTTACCTAGATGTCATGTTTGGAGCAGAATGAAAGTCTAGTAAGAATACCTACTAGTCTAGTAAGCTTACATATGATTAAGGACACTATGGCTGTCTGAAATTCGTCAGAGTAGTCCTCCCCTCACACTTCCTTTGATCTGTGATTTTAAAAGGTACAGTATATACTCGAGTATAAGCCGACCCGAGTATAAGCCGAGGTACCTATTTTTACCTCAAAAATTAGGAAAACCACATTGACTCGAGTATAAGCCGAGGGTTGAAATTGACCAATACTGCCTTCTGTAGCCATGTGCATTTTATTGCATACTGGTAGCCATGGGGATTACTGGTAGCCATGGGGATTACTGGTAGCCATGGGGATAACTGGTAGCCATGGGGATTACTGGTAGCCATGGGGATAACTGGTAGCCATGGGGGGATTCCTGGTAGCCATGGGGATAACTGGTAGCCATGGGATAACTGGTAGCCATGGGGATACTGGTAGCCATGGGATGGGATACACTGGTAGCCATGGGGATTACTGGTAGCCATGGGGATTACTAGTAGCCATGGGGATAACTGGTAGCCATGGGGATTACTGGTAGCCATGGGGATTACTGGTAGCCTTGGGGATTACTGGTAGCCATGGGAAATGTACTTACAGTTTGGTGTGCAGAGCCTTCCGGACATCTTCCCAGAGCCTTCCGGACGCCTTCGCAGAGCCTTACAGACGCAGCCGCAAGTCAGGATGGTAAGCCGGCAGTTCCCAGTAGTGCTTTGCGGGTGCGCGATGACGTCATCGCGCCGACGTGCGCAAAGTACTACTGGGAACTGCCGGTTTTCTTACCTGACTCGCGGCTGCGTCCGGAATTAAGGTAAGTCCCAGCTTGACCCGAGTATAAGCCGAGGTTCATTTTTCAGGTCATTTTTAAGACCTGAAAACCTCGGCTTATACTCGAGTATATACGGTATTTAATAAATTGATACTTTGATAAGGACTTCTATGGTGCTGCAGCTTTTTCCTTCTTTTTGCAAGCCTTACATATAAGGGCACTAATGCGTTTTCACCTACTCAGACTTGGCAATTTTCAATGGATGAACATAACGCAAGAAAGCACTTATCGGCAATTTATAAATACAATTGATTGGTTACTTCAGCCATAAGCGAAATGGCGATCATGGCAGTGATGAGTTTTTGCTGCAGCTTATCGATGCTTTATAAATTGCACTAATTCCAAATTTGGTGAAAACAGCAGCGGTAAAGGCAGGAAAATGTTAAAGGGCATGTCCAGCCCAAAATCCAACTTTTAATATAATGTCGTTCCCCCCTGCCCAGACCTAAAGGCTGTATTTGTACTTTAAAAATCAAAGCCAATTCATACTTACATGCTTTCACTCCAGTGGCGCGCTCCTCGCGGATCCCTGTTTTGCAGGAAGTTTCAAACGGGCCAGACCGGCAGCCATGTCTGTGATTGGCCGAGAAGCAGCCAATCACAGATGCGGCTGCCAGCAATGGAGACGCTGTGGGAACGAAAGTCTGCAAGTATGATTCAGATTGATTTTTTTTTGTTCAATACATTTTTATTTGTTTTTCAATAAATCAAGATATAATAACAATCATGTAAACAATATATAACATATAAAAAAATAAAATAAAAGAAAATAAATATGGTTCTGGTTTCGGCAATGAATAAATAACATTTACATATATCATACATTTCAAAATATACAGAACATCTATTGTAATTGTCAAATATACTGTAATAATCGGCCGGACGGCCGGGGTACTTACAAGTACGCTTTTAGGAGGAGGCGGATAGTCCGGAAAATGCAGGACACAGAGGCTGCTGGGAGCTGTAGGCTGAATGCTGGAACAAGCAAGGTAAGGCACAGGAACAGGCTAGGTAAGTGGACACAGGAGCAGGCAAGGTAGGTAGTCTCTGGAGTGGGAAAGGTAAGTAGTTGGAGCAGGAGAGGAGCAGGATCCAAGGCAGGTGAGTACAAGGAGCCAGGGGTAGCTAATGCTACTATCGGGCACCGGGTCCAGGAGGACGCTGGCTATTGAATTCTCGACGCCGCCCACCCGGAAGTGCAGAGCGGCGCGGGACCAGAGCGGCAGGTAAGTTTGTGACAGTACCCCCCCCTCACAGGGGGGCCACAGGACCCAACGGGCCAGGTTTCCCTGGAAAACTCCTGTGGAAAGCTCTGACTAGACGAGGAGCGTGCAAATCAGAATGTTTAATCCAAGCTCTTTCTTCTGGACCAAAACCTTTCCAGTGGACCAAATACTGAAGAGACCTCCTTTAAAGAATCTAGAGTCCAAGATCTTCTCGACCTCAAACTCCTGCTGACCATCAACGGAAATTGGAACGGGAGGTAGTAAAGATGTGGAATACTGATTAGAGCATACTGGCTTGATGAGGGAAATATGAAACACGTTAGGAATCCGCATGCTGGAAGGAAGTTGGAGGCGAACAGCCACTGGACCGACTAATTCCAGGATAGGAAAAGGACGGATAAATTTGGGCCCCAGTTTGGAGGAAGGAACCCATAGGTTAATATGAGCAGAGGAGAGCCACACTTTATCTCCAACAGAATAAGCTGGGGGTTCTCTACGTCTCCTATCTGCTGCAGTTTTTTGTACCAAAGCAGATTTCTGAAGGCTGATTTCTGTAGCATGCCAGATAGCGGTCATCTGGGCTGCAGAGTCATTGGCAGAAAATCTTGAGAATTCAATCTAGGATTCGTCCCAAAGACACATAAAAAAAGGAGATTTCCCAGTAGAAGCATGAGGTAAACTGTTATGGGCGAACTCAGCCCAAGGCAGAATGTCAGCCCAATCATCCTGAGTATAGGAAATGTAACAACGAAGATATTGTTCCAAAGACTGGTTAGTGCGTTCAGTAGCCCCGTTGGACTGTGGGTGGTAAGCCGAAGAAAATTGTAACTTGATGTCCATGGATTTACAAAGTGCTCTCCAAAGTTTGGAAACAAATTGAGTACATCTGTCAGATACTATTTCAGAAGAAGAGTCCATGAAAGCGGAAGATACGCAAAATAAATAGTTGAGCTAACTCCGTTGAAGATGGTAGTTTGGGGAGGGGAACAAAATGGGTCATTTTGCTGAAGCGGTCTACTGTCACCCATATAACCGTGTTTTTCTTGGAAGGCGGAAGTTCCACAATAAAGTCCATGGATAGATGGGTCCAAGGTCTGGACGGAATGGGGAGGGGTTGAAGAAGACCACAGGGGAGGGTTCTAGGAGATTTGGATTGAGCACAGCTGGTACACACTTGAATAAAGTCTTTAACATCTTTACTCATTTTGGGCCGCCAAAGAGAACGGGCAAGAATATTAAAAGTTTTGTTAACACCGGGATGCCCGGTTTGCTTGGAACAGTGAGTATGAAGAAGGATAGTTTTCCGAAGTGAAACAGGAACAAAGATTTTGCCAGAGGGTTTGTCTGGAGGAGCAGAATCTTGTGCGGCTTGAATCTTGGAACAGAGTTGAGGAGATATAGAGGCCAAGATTTTAGTGGTTGAGATAATGGAGCCCTTATCTTGATTAATACATTTGGAAGCAACAAATGATCTGGAAAGGGCGTCAGCTTTTTTGTTTTTGGAACCAGGTTGGTAAGTGATAACAAAGTTGAATCGGGAAAAGAATAAGGACCACCGTGCTTGACGGGGATTTAACCTTTTAAGATTCTGGATGTATTCTAGGTTTTTATGGCCAGTAAGGATGGTGATAGGTACAGAGGTGCCTTCCAATAGATGACGCCACTCTTCGAGGGCCAGCTTGATGGCAAGAAGTTCCCTATTTCCAACATCATAGTTTCGCTCGTTGGGTAGAAACTTCTTAGAGAAATAAGCACAGGGATGGAGTTTCCTTTTAGGGCCTTGTCTTTGGGAAAGGACGGCTCCAGCGCCTAAGTCCGAGGCATCAACTTTGATGTAGAAGGGAAGACTTAGATCTGGATGTACTAGAACAGGAGCATCAGCAAAGGCCTCCTTGAGTCGTTTGAAGGCTTCGAGGGCTGCAGGGGTCCATGAATGAGGCTTACCACCTTTACTGATGAGGGCTAATATCGGAGAAATTATAGAAGAGAACCCTTGAATGAATTGTCTGTAATAATTGGCAAAGCCAATGAACCTTTGAATAGCTTTGGTTCCCATAGGAAGAGACCAATCTTGGATGGCCGAAACTTTAACAGGATCCATCTGGAAACCTTGCACAGATACGATGTAGCCCAGAAAGGGTACTTGCGAACACTCAAACAGACACTTTTCCAGTTTGGCATATAGGCTATTCTCTCTCAGACGTAGTAACACCTGTTTAGATCAGTGAGCAGTGTGACGGCAGATCTTGAGAAAAGATTAAATGTCATCGACTACAGAGATTCCCAACATTCCCGGAAAATGTCATTCACGAATTCTTGGAACACCGCTGAGCATTAACAAGGCCAAAGGGCATTACGAATATTCGTAGTGACCGTCCCTAGTGTTAAAGGTGGTTTTCCATTCGTCACCTTTGCGTATACGGATCAGATTGTATGCCCCCCGAAGATCCAGTTTTAAATATTTTACCCCTTTTATCTGGTCAAACAGTTCAGAGATGAGAGGAAGAGTATGCCATTTTTTATTGGTATTTTATTTAACCCACGGTAGTCGATGCAGGGTCGTAAACCTCCGTCTTTTTTTTTCAACAAAAAAGAACCCAGCTCCAGCAGGGAAGTGGAAGGTTGTATGAAACCCCTAACAATGTTCAGTAATGTACTCTTTCATGGCTAGAGTTTCAGAGGAGACAGTGGGTATGTGCGTCCCGCGGGAGGCATAGTACCTGAGAGAAGATCGATGGGGCAATCGTAGGATCGGTGCGGTGGTAGCTTCTCAGCTCGCTTTTAAAAAACACATCAAAATCATGATAACATTCAGGAGATCTTTCACAGATTTATTTTCACAGGTAATGGTGGTGCAATGAGTAGAAAAACAATTTTCAAAACAGAAAGGACTCCAAGACTTGAGTTCATTGTTAGACCAATCTATAACAGGGGGGGGTAACATAGTAACATAGTAATTAAGGTTGAATAAAGACATACGTCCATCAAGTCCAACCTATTTTTTTAACCCTACCTAACAGTTGATCCAGAGGAAGGCAAAAAAAAACAGCTAAAAAGGGGGAAAAAATTCCTTCCTGACTCCAAACGGCAATCAGAAAGTATCCCTGGATCAACCAGATCTATATTCATTAATACAACCGCTCTGTCCCGACCACGCGCCCTATCTTAGGCGCATGCGCGCCAATACAAAAGATAGGACGCGCGATCGGGAGAGAACAGCTGTTCAGTGAAGGAGCGGCTGCTAGTGGAGCGGCGGGTAAGGTAAGTTCCAGGTCCCCCGAGCGTCCTATTATTCACAGGGAGGTGAGAATAAGCATTTTCACCTCCCTGTGAATAATAGAAACGAATGGAAAATAGTTCTTTTTTGGGGTTTAGGGGAGTTTACAGTCCCTTTAAGGTAAAGCAAAGTATTTTTTTCAGTTTACCTTTTATCATTGTAGTGCATAAAGGTGACTAGGATTCTATTATTATATTTACTTGTTGCTTTGTTTCACCGTTCTCACTGTAAAGAAACCTCTCCTAACCTGAAGATGAAACTTCTTTTCTTCCAACCTTAAAGGATGTCCACGTGTCCTCTGATATGACCTATTAGTGAACAATGCACAAGAGAGCTCATTGTATGGGCCATTAATATATTTGTACAAGGTTATCATGTCCCCACGCAACCGCCGCTTCTCCAATGTAAACAGCCCTAACTTGTCTAATCTGCCTGCATATTCAAGCCCCTCCATTCCCCTTATTAATTTAGTTGCCCTTCTCTGAACTGCCTCAATTTCCAAGATGTCCCTTTTGTATATGGGTAATCTGAGCCATGGAAGTCCGATAATCAGGGGAGTGGAAGGGCTTTGGATGACAAGAAAAGATAAACGTTCTTGGTGAAATATGCCAATGCGGAATAGGACTTCGTATGTAGATTTGGAGATGATTTCAGAAGCCAACGGGTTATTGTCAATAGCCAGAACTCGAAGAGGTTGCTGCAAGTTAAGGAGAGGAAGCCCCAATTGTGCTGCATAGGTAGAATCAATGAAGTTTCCAGCTGCACCGGAATCGACAAAGGCCTGGGAGGAAAATGTTTTACCATTACAGGTGATAGTAGCTGGTAGAAAGAGTTTCAGTGGTTCAAATTTGGCAGGAGACTTAACGTTACCTAGAAGGAGCTCCTCCTTAACTTCTAGATCATGGAGTTTCCTGACTTCTGGGGACAATTTCTTACAAAGTGTCCTTGCCCAGCACAATAGAGACAAAGTCCATTGGTACGTCGGCGTGACTTTTCCTCGGGCGATAGATGAGTGTAGCCAATTTGCATCGGCTATTGGTTGCGGAAAGGTCTGAGCAGGCCTAGGAAAGGTCTTAGGGAAGCTGGAAAGAGCTGCAGACCTTTCTGCCTGCCGTTCACGAAAACGGGTATCAATCTGGATGCATAGCGTAATCAAGTCTTCCAATGGGACAGGTAATTCCCTAGATACTAATTCGTCCTGGAGGCGATCAGAGAGTCCCTGCCAAAAGGCTGCTGTAAGTGCCTCATTGTTCCAAGAAGTCTCCGCAGCAAGGGTACGAAATTCAATAGCATATTGACCCACGGAACGAGACCCTTGGCGGAGCTGCATCAAACGGGAGGAGGCAGCAGAGGTTCTTCCTGGAGCACCGAAGACCTTGCAAAACATACTCAGGAAGTCAGTAACATTATAGACTAGAGGATCGTCTTTTTCCCATAAGGGAGAAGGCCAGGCCAGAGCATTGCCCTCCAACAAGGCGATGATGTACCCACGATCCGATGCAAAATGAGATGGTTGAAGTTCAAATTGGATTTGGCACTGATTAATGAATCCACGGCAGGCTTGGGCATCAACATCAAACCGCGAGGGCGGAGGTATGCGGGGCTCTCTCCGAAAAGAAGGATCACCGGATCCGGACGTAGAAGGAGGTGGCGTAGAACCCGGAGCAGAGACAGAAGCTGGGGGTAGGCGGACAGCGAGGGTATCCATGAACTGAGCCAACTGGCCCTGATGGTGTTCAAACATGTCCATGCGTTTGGACAAAGCTTGGAGAGTTTTACTCAACTCTGCCATAGCCCCCTCAGGCGTTTCCATGGCCCAATAGTACTGTAATAATCGGCCGGACGGCCGGTGTACTTACAAGTACGCTTTTAGGAGGAGGCGGATAGTCCGGAAAATGCAGGATACAGAGGCTGCTGGGAACTGTAGGCTGAATGCTGGAACAAGCAAGGTAAGGCACAGGAACAGGCTAGGTAAGTGGACACAGGAGCAGACAAGGTAGGTAGTCTCTGGAGTGGGAAAGGTAAGTAGTTGGAGCAGGAGAGAAGCAGGATCCAAGGCAGGTGAGTACAAGGAGCTAGGGGTAGCAAACGCTACTATCGGGCACCGGGTCCAGGAGGACGCCGGCTTTTTAATTCTCCCGGCGTGTCTGCGTCGTGACGTCATGATGTCTACGACGCCGCCCACCCGGGCGTGCAGAGCGGCGCGGGACCGGAGCTGCAGGTAAGTTCGTGACATATACTCTGTGGACTGAAGTTCTGCCGTGAGAGCGGAGAAATTCTGCAAATATGCTGATGATTTAAACAGAAAATCAGTTTTTTTTTTTAGGAAATAAAGTATCAAAGGAAGCAGATTATAGCATTTCTTTCAAAATGTACTTAACAAAAGTGTTGAATTCTATGAAATTAGGGTTCCTCACCTCGTGTACTTGGTTTGCATACCATATATTCTGCTTGGCGGCTGTATGCCGAGCTCCCAGAACACCCAGACCTGAGTCCAATTCTTCATAGAGTTTTGTGCTGTATGTGTGAGATATTCGTTTGAGTAGATCTGCCAGATTCTGTTGATCAGATCGGGTCTGGTGGGGGTTGGGATTTCCATGTAGCTGCTAGTAAGTCTCTAGTATTAGTCTATTTGCCGGAGTGTTTAGTGAGTCTATTGGCATGTTGAATAGGGCGGTAAATGGAGAAAGGGGAATGTTTGTTAAAAAAAATATTATTGATCAGAGATTCGCTAATCCTCCAGAAATTTTGGACTATAGGACAGAACCACCAACAGTGTTGTTGAGAGGCAGGAAACCCACAACCTCTGAAACAGATGTTGGGGTAAGAGTTAGATATTTTGTAGAGGAATTCAGGAGTAGTGTACCAATCGTATAATATTTTGAAGGTGCGTTCTCTGGTAATAATATTAGATGAGTTTTCGTAAGAATGTAAATAAATTGATGTCCATTTTTCCTCACTGTATTCTGCTTGAAATCTATCTTCCCATTTGGTGACATGTGATTTTGGTGATTGTGGTTCGTGGCGTAGATAGCCGAAATCTGGTTGTGGAATGTTTGTTGTCACATAATTTCTCAAATGCTGAGATTTGTTTGTTTGTACAATTCTGCATTGTTTTATGAGCAAAATGGTGGATCCTCATATAAGCGTACCTTAGATGAGGTGGAATTTTGAACGCATCAGCTGCCTCCTCCCAAGTTAAAATCTTCTATTTACTGATAGGATGTCCATGGTGGTGGAAATTTTAAGGATTTCCAGGTAGACACCTCCCTTTCAGAGAGACCCACAGGGGAGAGAGGGGAGTGGAGCAAAGGTGACCTGAGTGAGGGGTAGGGGACAAGATGGTGTTTCCCACAGTTAAAAGAGGAGCTCTTTGTGTAAGATGTGTTGTAGATTTTCCTAACGTCATTAGGTATCCAAAAGATAGATGAATAATGTAGTGGAGCTTGTTTTCAATATCCACCCATGCTGTTTTGTTGGCTCCGTTAATAGCTTGTATAATCTGCGTGAGTCTAGCTGCTTTAAAATATGCTGAAAAAATTGGCAGCGAGAATCCACCGTTGGTTTTATGTCTTGCGAGGTTTGCATACTTAAAGGGGAACTGTGGTCTCCAAACAAGTTGAGTTTAAATGAAAGGCCAGTTTCCTACCTTTAAAACGAGCCATCAACCACCTCTCTATGTGCTCCACAGCCCAAGATATAAAGGAATGACCGACTAGAAAGTTAATGGGTGGGAGGCTGACATGTGACATTCCTAAGGCTCCTCCTGCACGGTGCCACCGGCGAGCACAGCCTCAGACTTCCTCAGTGTGTGAGGGAGACAGGAAGTCCCTCCTCCTCTCTGCTGTGTAAAGTCCTGACAGAGAAGGTAAGGGAATCTACAGCCCTTCTCTCTCACTCGTGAAAACACTCACCAGAGTTCTCACTCTGCCAGAAAAGGCTGCTTCCACAGAGTTTTGGGGGGGGGGGGTGTTAGGGGGGGGGTCAGATGGCCCACAGCACCTGTGAGCGGGGGGCTTTAGCACCTGCTGGTGGGGGGGCTTAGGCACCCGCGAGTGGGTGGGGCTTAGTCATGCATGAGTGGGTGGGGCTGTAAGGGAAGGGGCCAAGGGGGGCTGCAAACTGGAGGGACCATGGGGTCCATGAGTGGGAGGGACCAGGGGGGACTGCAAAGGGGAGGAGACACAGGGCAGATTGACTGACAGGTTTCAGAGCAGGAAGCAGGAAGTGCAGGGGACCTGGTGATGCTGCTGCCATATCACAAACAAAAATGTAAATATCTTCAAAACTATGTTAAATAAACAATGGAAATAAATTGCAAAAACTCTTAGGAGAGCAATTCCTATCAATTTACCTAAAGTCATTTTTGGACCACAGTTCCACTTTAATACGAGCTCTTTTCCCTCGTCAAATGAAGTTCCCAACCTCTGATTGAAGTTTGGTTAAATCTGTCTGTTTGATTATAAGAGGGAGAGCTCTAAATAGGTAGAGGATTTTTGGGAGTGTCATCATCTTTATAGCATTAATCCTACCAACAAGTGACAGGGGATATGATGTCCAAAGTTTTAGTTGCTTTATCAGTTCCGGTAAGATTATATTTTAGTTGCATTTATAGAGAGGTGTGTGGTTAGGGTTTAGTTGGATACCTAGATATTTAAGTGATTGCAGGTTCCATTTGAAATGGAATTTATCGTGTAGTGTGTCTCGGATATTGGGGGACAAATGTAGTGGGAAAGCTGTCGATTTGGAGTGGTTTATTTTGAAACCTGATAGAGAGCCAAATACTGTTAGTGTATTATATATATTTGGGAGGGAGATGAGGGAATTGGTTATATAGATCAGGGTGTTGTTGGCAAACAGTGACAGTTTGGACTGGATGTGCCCTATTGTTATACCTGAGATATCTGGGTGTGCTCTTATTTTAGCCGCCAGAGGTTCTATACAAAGGGCAAATAAAAGTGGAGATAGTGGGCAACCCTGCCAGGTACCGTTCATAATTTGAAATCTGTCTGAGGGGTAGCCCATATTGCAAACAATTGCGTGTGGTTTATTGTATAAGCTAAAGATACCTTTAACAAAATTATCTGGAAAACCAAACTTAACCAGTACTCTCTCCAACCCTAAGTGGTGCCAGTATTAGGTTAATTATAGTTTTAGGGGTGGACATGCCCTTTAACAAAATGCGCCTTTAAGTCAGCCTTGCTATATATTTTAGATAGGTGTCAAGGAAGGCAGCACAAGCTAGCTGGCCTAGGGGAGAAAAAAGTATAAATCCGTCCCTGCTGCTAACTAGACATGGGTCTCTTTGTTCAGCATAGGGACTACAGTTATAGTGCCCAAACACATGCGATTACGTTTGCATGTGTACCATGCATGTGTAGGATTCTTCGTCCTGACCGATCATTTTGTACTTCCGACCGGTTGGAAGTACTATCGATCACGGGAAAAGTTGTCCGTGATTTTTTCCGACATGTCTGATCTTACATTCTGTTAAGGGCAGCTGAAATGTCATGCAGTTTTTCTGGCCCAATTAACCGATATACTGAACTAATGGTTGACCGTGACACCTTAAATGCAATACAAATTAATGTGTTTACTGCTCAGAAATTTACCTGCACCTACAGGGCATCTTACCAAGCGGCGCTGGGCAGGTATTTGGAGTTAAAGTCACACTAAGCAGTTCGCTACCGCTTAGCATGACTTTAACTCCATATTAGTGTCGGATGCGCGGGTTACGTAAAAGACACCCGCGCATCCAGCACTCACAATTCAATATCGCGTTTGCGCTATTTTTAGAGCATGATTTTAACCCCGGCTGATAGCCAGCATTAAAATCACGCTGTGGGTAAATCCCTTTTGGGATTTATCCACGTGCACAAACGCTTCACCCAAAGCAATAGCAGCTCTGGGTAAATCGCCCTGTAAGTCTCCTACTTACTGGCAGAACAGATTGGGATTCTACACAGCAAAAGCTTCATGTAAATGAAATCAGGAGAACCCAAAGTAACAGTACTTCAGCATTAGGAAAAGGTTGTCTACCTAGAGAGAGACCAAATGGTTTAAAGAGACTAAATTGTTACCTGGGGGAAGATTGACAGTTCCCTGTGGACAAACACTAGGATTAAACTAATCAAGGTGGAAATCAGAAAATAATAAATAAAGGCTTGTACACATGTGTGATCGAGGGGCTGACCAGTGCACGATGTGTAACAAATGGTCTTTGTATGGACGAATCGAAGACTGAACGAATGGGTGTTTTGCAAAGTTTTAAATAATAGTTTTCGGCTAAGTACCCACAAGACATATATTTCAACCCAATAATAAACCATGAGATTGACATGTGCCGAAATGTACAAATTGTAGAAACATGTGAACATATTGTACATTATTAAACACAAACATCTCAAAAAAAGGCCTGATCATTTTGCTATTGATGGTACGCCTGTAATGTTGATTGCAAACCATAATCTGGCAGGGAAATGCTGTGTCAGTATTATGAACTTTTT
This sequence comes from Hymenochirus boettgeri, assembly GCA_019447015.1. Lineage (NCBI taxonomy): Eukaryota > Metazoa > Chordata > Amphibia > Anura > Pipidae > Hymenochirus > Hymenochirus boettgeri. The sequence continues at coordinate 86,051,656 of CM033475.1, read as the reverse complement.
GACATTGCCGTTGGAATGGTCATACTGACCAACAGAAATTTTCCATTAGGAACTACTGGCTGCAATGCCAATGGCAATAGTTTGCCAGCACATCTTTCTTTTATTTTCAGCCCCCACACTTAGACATTGTATATTTGATTTCAGCTATTATTTAAGAAATTAATAAACTGAATTTTATACTATAAGTGTGCTCCTGCTCATTTTCCAGTCATATATTCCTGTTTGGCTTAGGTTAGATGAAGCACCTTGGAATCTACTAAGTGTTGTATGTTGATTCTCACATTACCGATAAAGGGCCAATGATTGGTCCTGTTTCGGTAATGTGTGTAGCCCCAAAACGAATGTTCAGCATCGCAATCAGAAACGGATGTTGCTTTTCCCCAAACAAGCAACACTTTTCGTGTCTGCATTTTGGTTTCTATTATTTTAATCCGCTTTCAGAATGACACACCTTGCACTTTCTAATGACCTTAAGGTGCCAGAACAGCAGGTAACTATAAACCAACAGAGGGGATATTCTGGAAACTTGTAATCCCATTGCTGCAAAATGTGAGTGACCTGTCACACAATGCTATGAACAGCATGTCAATGGGGGAGATGCAATATTGGGCTCATGCTCAACATACTTTCCACTATTCTACAATGCATTAAACTCTCATAATGCGCCGGTATAGTGTAAAGGTATGTTGTGCTTCCTGTAGTACATTCTCCACTGGTTGGGCGTTTTTTTCCCTACTCACATGGCCAATAAAAATAATTTGTGTCAGAACTGATGTGAGTGGCCTGTTATCATTACTGTGTGTATCCAGTTTTAATCTAAGGCATCTCTCCGATTATTCTTTCTTAGCCCAAAGGTATCCAAAACTAGATATTATCAGTACACACAGATATACGAAACATTCACTTTTTAATGTTGTATGCATTACATAAAATTTAACAATGCATATCAATAAACCAGAAGCCCAGCCCAAAGAAGAAATAGGGTTTAATGATTTTTAATTAGAGAGGACACATTTCAAGCACAACAAATTGGACTATAATTACCCCAATATATAAAATACAAATGAAATTAAAATTTCAGTGTATTTTCAATTTCTATGCTGCAGACATTTCGTTTTAATTAGTTACTCACAGTAGTTATTCACCCTTGTATTTTTTATTGATAGGATTTGATATTAGGCCTGGTTACATGATGATTTGTTTTTTTTCATATGTACACCAAAATACAAACTCTTTCTATTGAATATAATACATGTAGACAGTTTTTTACTTAATAATAAGTTATAGATGCTTCTTGGAAAACTTATTTGTTCTGTTACACAAAAGTGAGCTACATGTATACCGTATTTCTGTATACTTTATTTTCTATTTCTATTGAAGTGTGATTAAAAACAATAAAAAAAAAATTGGTAAGGTCTATAGAACATGATAAGAAACAGAAAACACTACCTAGCTAAATCCATGTGACTTAGGCCTGGTACACACAAATAGATTTAGAGGCACATTTTAATAAGAGTTATTGTTGCATCCAATTGTCCGATAACTAGATCCCACTGAATTTGTTGAAATATTGGTTAAGAACAATTTGTAACTTCATACCCAAGCCATTCTGACAAATATTGGGCACATCAATCAATTGCCCACAAATATTCTAAATACTGCTTGTAAATGTCTTTAAAGGGCAAGTCCAGACCCAAAATGAAAACTTGCATACAGTTAAATCATCCCCCTAAACGGTAATAGTTTGAAATCTGAAATATATAAGGGATAATGCGCCCCTTACAGTGTAATATAAGGATATTATGCCACGAGGAGTTCCCTGACCATATAGAAGCATGAGGCCGTAGGCCGGGTGCTTTTATACAGGACAGGGAACTCCGAGGTGGCTTAATGTCCTTATATTATAATGTGAAGGGGCGCATTATTTCTTTTAATACATAAGTATCGGATTCCTTCACCCCCATTCACATTTTAAATTCTAGCCTTGTCCCTATTTCCACCTTAAATCCCCCTAGCTACCTTCTGTAACTTAAACCCAGTAGAAAGGAACATCCCAGCCCAGTATCTATGCGGTTAAACAAATCTTTGTGGAGGAGGAGAGAGACATTGGTTATGAAGTGACAGGAAGCAGCTCCAGCAGGTTCTGTTAGTGAAGTTAAACACAGCAAAAAATGCTGAGTCATTGTCCAGGCAGGAACACTGGAATGGGCGGAGTAGTGGGATATAAGAAATATAAGAAATCAATCACTTAGTGACATAGCTGAGTGATTTTTATAAGGAAATATACCACTGCAGCTCCCATTATAAAATATCACACTTATGTATTATAATAGTCTAACCTGAAATCCTGCACAATGTCCTGTTTCCCCTGTGTCTGCTTCCTGGTTCTTCCAGTTAGCAACTGTCCGTTATGGATTTGACAGTTGACATCACAGCCAATGACTGAATGTTAATCCCCTGTCTGCATCTTCTGAGCATGCCCAGGCTCAGTACAGGTTTCTAAATTGCTCAGTTTCCATGAGGCATCCAGAAGCATAGCAAACAAACAGTAATGAATTCATAGGACAAACTATTATATATCAAAATATTTTAAAGAGGCCATTCTTTCTAAAAGATGATCTTTGGAATTGTCCTTTAATGAGGACCTTAATAGATTGGGTGTGTTTTCCTTGCCAATCAAGCTAAGTAAATACTGCTGGCTTAAAGTTCGTATACACCCACAATGTGCACCGGAGCCACGGCCCCCGACTCCAGCCACTACCCGCGCCGAATGGCTGGGCAGATCAACGCACGACCCCCGAGCAAATGCATACACACAGTCGATTCTTGGCCATAACAGCCTTTCGTAGTGGGTAGCGGTCAGGGGTCGTGGCTTGGTGCACACACCGTGCGTGTGTACGAGCCTTTACCCATATGCCCCACCGATTGGTACATAAAATAATATAAAAAACTGGTTGCTTGCTTACGCACCACACATCCAAAATAAATAAAACACCAAGCTTCATACCAACCATATCCTTATTGGTAGATACCTATCTACATCTTAAGGTGGCCATACATATATACAGTTTTCTTACCTGACAAGTGCTCCCGCGACATGCGATCGATACTGATGGAACCGACTCTCCTGTTCTTCTATGTAACCAGCATGCGATTGCAAAATCCCAATTATCCATAGAGGAACGGGAGGATCGGGTTGAAGGTCGCGGGAGCACTTGGTCGGGTAAGAAAATTATATATATCTATGGCCACCTTTACAGAGCAAATAAAATCTATTAGCAATCTAGCTATATATGTCAGAACACATAATTTCCATATCTGAAAAATAACTTGTTTTAAAATTCACGTTAGTATGTCAAGAATCTATAGTAGAATAAAATGTTAGAAAACGTTATTTAACAATCATAGCTGAACAGGCATTAGTAAACAGTAGCCTCATATTTGTATGAAAGATATTTTTCTACCCCAGTATACAAAATATAAAAAAACAAGTGAAGGTGACCATTTTTATTATCAAACACCTAGGTCAAATTTCTGGTATTTATGAAGCTCACCACTCATCTTACTACTTGATTGTACAGACTTTATTTAAGGCTAGTTTTTTTGAGTCGGTTGGAAATATTGGTGATAAATTTCTGCTTATCGTGTAGTTTTATATAGCCTGCATGATCAGTCATGCTGAAATATCTGCGTCAAATCTAATGTCTTTAAAGAGTGTTTTAAGCTGGCATTTGTTACCTTCCGACATTCCCTCCGACATTTATTTCAGTCACTAATAAAAAATTTTCGGACATTGCCAGATTGTCAGAATGGGAGTTTCTAACATATGGACACCTTTAGGCATTTATCATCTGGGGGGGGGGGGGGAGTATGTTTTACCAGTTGTTTGGACTACCAGAAATTGCTTGATGTATTGTTCAAGCAAGCCAATTGCAAGCTTTAAATCTGTGACAGTTAGAAAGCCAATAACAGCAGATTCTTGCAAAAATGTTGCCGATACCAAAACTTATAAGTGAAAATAAATATCAAAAACACAACAAAAGGCACACCTGTGGGGTAAAAAAACAGATTTTTTTTTCTATAAAAACTAAAATAGCTAATTTGTTTGTCTACATAATATTGAAGTGGTAGTGAAGTTGCTAAATATTAATTAGGTTAATGGGTCACAAGGTGTATAGCAGCAGCTAGTGTAGAGAGCAGACAAGAAGAGTGAGTAAACCCTAGTCTATTCACTGCAATTGAAAGCACCTCTGCTTACTGAAAAGTTGTTAGGTCCATTCTCAGGAGAAAAGGACAGTTCAAAGGACAGCTGTGTGGTTGTTGCTCCACCCCCGTTTTGGCCCAGAGCCTAACCAAAGGGAAGACAAGTTCTGCAAGAAGCACTTGTTCTCATTGGATACATTCCAGATTGAGGTGGATGGAGCTTACATAACACAGTTGTCCTTTAAAGGCAATATTTTGGTCCGATCGACCGATAGTTCAGTGTATCGGTCAATCGGGCCAATATAATCGCATGGGTTTTCGGCCGTATCCAACCGACCGTTCAACCAAATCGGACGAAAGGACGATCATACGCGGTGGAAAACCATGTCCAGTTGTGCGGCTCTCTATGGACCACAAGCTCAGTCACAGTAAACTTCACCGTACCATGCTTAAGGCTTCCTTAAAGGAATCATTGTAAACAGCAGATGTAGGATTCTGGTGAGGGGTGTGTTGGCTATTAAAATAGTTTCACTTTACAACACGTTTAAATGAACTTTATTGCATAGTCCATCTCTCTGCATTTTTTTATTAGCTTATGACTATATACCCCTGGGTTAGAGGATTTAGAGAGGTCTACACCCATGTGGGTACAAACCATGAGTTAATATTAGGTGGCCATTCTCCTCTACAAGCACATTTGATAATTTGACCATAAAATAACTGTAGAGAATTAAACATCACAAGTTTACACTGAGTTGAAGGAATTGTTACTCCCAAGAGCCATTGCCTTGCCCCAGGCACTAGGTACAGAGTTATGTAGTAGATCAGTGGCAAGGATACACTTTTTCCTTAAATATGTCTCCATTTGTCACTTGCTAAAGGCACTGCGTATTATCAATTACATGGTTGAAATGTAGTTGCATAACTATGTATGCTTAAATACGGAGGTTTTCATAATAGCACAGAAAATAAGATATTAACTGCTTCTTATCTATGAGGACTGAAGTACACAGTGATGAGAGAATTTCATTGTGCATTTGGCTGTATCAGGGCAAAATCAGTGTATAATGAATGGGAACTTGCTTGCATCAAAAAGACTTAAGCTCTAAATGGAGTCATATAGGGGAGTTAAGAAACAGCACAGAATGTGCCAAAAATTTCACTAGTAAACATATCTGTTGTATTCACTTAGATCAACTGGAATTAAAGTGTAGTTCTTGAAGACGTTTTGCTAGTCATCTGACTGGCTTTCTCAATTCAGAATGACTTGTACAAGAAACTGTTGGCAATTAAGTACCCTGGAAAGTCCCAATTAGCATATAACAGCCAGGTATTAGGGACCTTCTGAATGTAAACTATGTCAAAAATGTCAAACTAGCAAAACATCTTCAAGAACTAAACTTTAAATCCAGTTGATCTAACTGAATACAACAGATATACCATGACCTGGATGAATGAAAAGACTGATGTGACAATTACGGACATTTTCTTTAATGCTATTTCTCCAATTTAAAATTATGGACAAAGGAACATCTAAAGTTCATTGCTAGTAATGTCCAGTATTCGCCTCTAGGGCACATCATTTGATATTTGACCCACTAAATGCATTTGTAATTATAGACTGCTGTAAACAAATTTATCAAACAACACATTTATTGCCTCTCTTTCAGACTGAAGGAATAAAATCAAAGATCAGTAAAATAAATCTATTATCTGTCCTAACTTTCATATATTGGAAGACTCAATGGCACTTGTTTTTTCTGCTAAGATTGGAAAATACAGGCATTCTTTTATTATTTTTTTGTAAATAGCCACCAGAATATGTAAATCAATTTTTTCAATATCCATATTTTCAAAACTCAAACGCCCAAATCAATAAGACCGAAGGTTAGTAACAGATGCATGCAGAGAAACAAGACTCTACCAGGGAGATGCAATATTACTTCATATCGTCAATGAAAAACCCACCCTACCAGATTTACTATAAGGTAAGTGTGGGTTTTATGCTGAAGTTAATTTGACTTTGTGCAGAGCACCTGATGCAATTAACATTTAAGTTACGTTTTGCGCTACCATGTAGCACAAACCGTAGGGGTCGGTTTTATATATTTTCCAGTGTTACTTACCTGACGCAATCCCACAATGCTGTAAATTCCTTTGCAAGTCTTTGTGCACCGTGGGATGCCAGTCAGGAAAGACATGCGCAAAACATTTTCTGCAACAGCTGTGCATCCCTTTTTCCAAAATGTTTTGGAAATGGTAGTCCCACCTCAGAATTAGTGTAAATCCCATACTAGTCCTATATACATCGGATAGTGTGGGTTTTACACAAATTTGGCTGAATCGCCCCCTTAATGTGCATTCTATTCTGGTTTTTAGTGCGCCTCTCTACTCACCTGACTGCGACCCCCACTATGTACTAAAGCGTTTAGTGCATCGCAGAATCTTGCCAGGTAAGTAACAATCCTAAAAATGACTGCATTACCCTGGGTACAATCACTAACCCAAATTCAGAAGTGCAACAACAATAACATCTAGGCAATGTTATTTTTCCTTCTTTACATCATATGAACTGGAACTTGATGAATCAAAGGAATCAAATGCTTTTAAAAAACTTGGTTGCTATAGGTTATATGCACACTTGATGCACGGTGTGTACGAACGGCTGATAATCGACCGGTGTATGGGCATTTTATCAAGCGAAACGGATGCTCGTTTGGAGATCTGCCCAGCGGATTGGGCCACGATACCCGAGCAAGCAGCCATTTCGGATGATAAAGTGCACATACATGGGCTGTTTATCGGCCGAAACATCCGTTCATACACATTGTGCGTTTCGGGTGGGTATAGAATGTCACCTGCCTTGATGTTCTTAAAAGCTTCCTATATTCTCTTCAATTCCAGCATTGCAATTACTAAATAGATAATTGTATCATTACATTCAAAATAAATAAACAATGAATTAAATCATTTAATAAATGGAACTATGTGAATCAGTATTTGAGGCAGTGCCATTCTCCCCAATGCCATACATTTCAGTAGAATAGTTAGGAACTCATCAGTTCTAAAACTCATTCTAGGAGTTTTTTTTTTTTTTTTTTAACAGCTGAAAATGATTTGGGTCCCACAATCACATACAAACCGTGCATTGCCTAATTCTCTCAGTGCTCACAGAGGTGCTGGGGAACCATGAATATAAACAGAGGAGCAGCACTTCCTTTTTTGGCGAAGATGCACTTCATTTATTTTAAAACACTATCCACTACAGCTCTAAAAATACCTTACATCTGGTTGCTTGGCACGCTGATTATTTTTCTGCTAGACCAAAAGCTCTGCTTTCAATCTCCCATCCTAAACTATTTCAGCTTCAAATATTTCTACAGAGCTGTTTTTAACCGTCCTAACCGATGAAGTACAAGCTGAACAGTCTGAAGAAAAAATACTAAGCACAATGTAATTATACATGCTTCTCTACTTTCCTGTACACTGTACATTTGCAGGAGAGAGGAACCTGTTACTTGAAGCCTCAAAAATATATTTTTTTTGTCTGTGATCATATATTTATCTTAACATGTTTATTTGTTGGAGACAAAAGACAGGCTTTTTTTTTCTAATGGGTTGTTACAGTATTGTAGATATATCTTGTAAATCTTTGCCAATATTGTGTCATATTTTATGGCATACCACAAACGCCTGCAAAATTAGAGCAAGAGATCAATACAACAATCTGATGGAGAGATAACAAATAAGAGTAGAGGTTGGTTTTTTTTGTTTTTTTTTACACTGGAAGATGTAGACAAGCTTTCTTTAAGCAGCGTAACACAGTTTGTTATCTCTCTATACTGAATGTCTCACTCCATATTTATTTAATCAAATCTTACATTCAGACACTTAGTTACCGTACATTGTTTTGTTGTTTTTTTTTTTGTTTTTTTAGTTTGCTCTATGTATACATAAGAGCAAGTAATTAATCTGCACCTAGATATGGCACACTCTGAGTCAAAAGCTAAACAATAACTGTTGTAATGCTTAGATTATTGGGCAAATCTAGGATTTGCTGTCGATCAATGTTTAAACGTTGATGGCATGAGCATGTTTCTTGCAGAGAGGCTTATCCTTCTTGGAGTAGAATGGCTGACCTTCCAAATTCACGTGACATACCTAGAACCCAAACAGAAATAACTTTTGTGTCACAGGTAACAGGAGTTTCTTCATCAGCTTTTATATAGGACAGGGAACTCCAAAATGGTGTAATGTCCTTATATTATAATGTGAAGGGGCGCATTATTTCTTATAATACATAAGTATTGGATTACTTCACTCCATTCACATTTTAAATTCTAGCCTTGTCTCTATTTCCACCTTAAATCCCCCAAGCTACCTCCTGTAACTTAAACCCAGTAGAAAGGAACATCCCAGCCCAACATCTATGCAGTTAAACAAATCTTTGTGGAGGAGGAGAGAGACATTGGTTATGATGTGACAGGAAGCTGCTCCAGTAGGTTCAGGCATGAACACTGGAATGGGCGGAGTAGTGGGATATAAGAAATATAAGAAATGAGTCACTTAGTGACATAGCTGAGTGATTTTTATAAGGATATATACCACTGCAGCTCCCATTATAAAATATCACACTTATGTATGTTATATAAAAAGGCATAGCATCTATCTATACTAGTTGTGTGTGCCTGACAACCAAGTCTACATTACTTACAGCACAAATGAAACAGGTATCATGCCATGTATGGCCAAGGGCTTCAATAAACTTGTCTCCTGCTTCCACAGGGAAATCACATCCATGACATTTTGTACTAAAAAGAGCAATGTAATCTGCAAACAGAAAAAAATATAAACAGAAAAAAATATTAAATATAACATAAAACTGCATATCTATATATTATATTATAAATTCCGATCAGGTACTCAAGCTGGAGCCCTGACTGTAGGACTCCGGATTTGTCCCTGAAGCTGGGGCAGTCCCACCCAGATCAGAATGTCTGGCAACCCTGTACCCAGTGTGTACGTATTATAAATCCATTAATTGGAATAATGTTAAAACAAAAAAAATAGATTTCTAATTTAAACTCTGTATGTGCACAATTATTAAACTACAACTGCATAAAATATGAACAGAATTTACAAAAAGTACGAAAATGTGTTGCTGATAGCAATTCTAAATACTGTTTGACATTTTAAAAGAGATTTGGCAAAACTATAAACAATATCATCTTTGGACAGTTTTGTAGTTAAAATAGAGCTGCTGAAATACCTTTTTCACAGTATGGTTCTCCATCCTCCATATGGAAAAGACTATTGCCAAAAGGCTTCCTGCATGCTGCACAGACAAAGCAAGTGGTATGCCAAGTCTGTCTTAGGGCATGCATCACTTCCTGGGGATAAAGAAAAAAGAACCACAATTTAGCACAGTGCCACCCACAAGGAAACTATTAGGAACGGCCTTAACCAACAGCCAGGAAGGAGGGCATTATTAAAGGAAAAGCACAATTGCACACATGTAAAATCCCTTCACAGTGTTTTACAAGTAGAACCAAGTAACTGCGTTTTAAAAATGGTACAATAAAAAGTTCAATCTCAAAAGGGAACTAGGGTCTCAAAATAAAGGACTTTGAAATTAAAGGTCAACTATAATGAAACAACGGCATATTGCAGAAGAATTTATAACAATTAGGCACTTACTGGTTGAGACTAAATATTTAAAAAAGATGGGGGAGATCAACAAATAAATGGTTCAGTGATAGTGGAGAAGAATTATAGTTGCATGTAACGGGCAATTTCATCAGTATTGATGTCCTTTTACGGCTAGACTCCACTGCCTCTATTCATACCATGTTTTGCATTCTACTGTCATTCTCTGATCCATGTGCCAGTGGCCATCAATATATCTAGCCCCACTGCCTGTGCAGCATTCCTGTCTGATATGGGAGCACATCTGATCACCATTTTTGGTTTGGATCTTGTACATTTCTCTTTCGCAGAGAAACATTGGGGGAAAAGGGTAAATTGTGTGTTACTGTAGAGCCCAATGGTGGCCATAGACGCGGCAATACGATTGGCCGATGGTGCCCCTGATGCTGATGTCATTCATAAGTCTGAACCTTCACTGGACAATGCAGGCAAGTGCCAACCCATACTTATAATGGCTGAAAATGGGTGGTGACATGGGAGATAGGAAATGCTTTTCAGTCATATTAAACATGTTAACACAACCCCCCTCCCTTTTTATTTTTTACTGTGATATTAAAGGGTATCTAATCTCCATCTTTTTTGAAGTTTTTGGAATCCAGTTTCTATTGAAAACGGAGGTAAAGGAGCTGTGCCTTACCTTCCGTCTTCAATAGAACACCACAGGAGCCAGAGAGAAGGTAAGAACTTACCCGCTCCCTCGCTCCCCCGGCGCGTAGTCTGCAGGTCCCACGGACCTTGTCTTCTATGCGCATGCGCGATCTATGCGCATAGAAAGACAGGTCCTTCGGGACCTGTCAACCAAGCGCCGGGGAGCGAGCGAGCGGGTAAGTTCTTACGCTTCTCTCCTGGCTCCTGTGTGTTCTATTGAAGAACGGAAGGTAAGGCACAGCTCCTTTACCTCCCGTTCTTCAATAGAACTGGATTCCAAAAACGAGTGGAGATACCCTTTAAATAGAATTTTGCAGGTTTTGCTAGGTTATGTAGGGAATAATGTTTTTGTTTTCAAGGTCAATATCAATTATAGGGCCTTATATAGTAGTGCTCACTATACCCCACTATATTATTTGTCTCATCCCAATACCCATAAACAAGGCTGACACTAGTGAAAGTGAAACTTTTTGAAGCACCATTTAGTGAATCAAAAAGGTGACCTAAAACAAGCATGTATTTATTAATGCGTAAGGCATTGTTCATTAAATCTATGACTTCTTAAATATGGTATTGTGCATACAGGAAAACTAGATAACTTGAAAATGAATTCATCTTTTAGTTTATGAGGCTTGTAAAGAAAAGCAGTTTACCCTTTTGGGGTTAAAAATTACAGCATGTGCTTTCAGTGTAGATTTTCCTCTTTCTTGGCATAGCAAACTTCAGGTTTTTCATCCGCTTGCCAAGAAAGAGGAGCTTGCAAAGGAGAAGGGAATGGTGAATGGTATAACCACACAGTAGGAAGATGGAATGCAGTGAGTACAACTGTGGGGCATAATTAGTCCTAGTAATATTGGATGTAAGCCCAAATCTATGTACTCTTCATTCTGTATGGATAATCAACACATGGATAATCACAGAAACAGGAAACAAGCCTGAAATCTTTCCATGCTGTAGCTTGTATGATTGCACTTATTTTTAGTTTTATTGCTGCCTTCCATTTTACATTAATAAGTTAACCAAAGGGTTAAGGGTAAGTTTCTCAAATTTTTTTTTTTAAATTTAACCTTGTGCAAACCTTGAAACAATGTTCATGTCTCGGGGAACCCCCTACATAATAAAATATTATCAGGGTTATTCAATAAAAGTTCTTATCGTTAAAAATGGTGCTAATTTTGCCCAAACCAATTAGATGTTATCTTTCAAATGTTAAATAAGATCTGATTGGTTGGGAAAAATTAACACCATTTTAAATGATGAAGAAGTTTTATTGAATCTCCTCGTATATATTTTGTTTTATCTCTTTCTTTGTCAGTCATCAAAATACATAATTTATAAAAATATAACATATAGACAATACATATTTCTATAAAATATATCTATATTGAAAAACACTCAAATTCATCACATACAATCTCCCAGGGGCAACACTGGTTTAGAGGGAACTAAAGGGTTAATTTGCCCCCTAAACTCTTCCTAACTTTCTTGATTATTTTGTGATGTCTGTCCAATGGCGTTTCACAATGCAGTCTAGCAGGGCCGGCCTTTGATATGGGAGACCTGTGCGACCGCACAAGTTGTAATACCAGGGGTGCGCTAGCTGGGAGTCTTAGGTCATGGACCTGTGGGTCAAAGTTGTGCACCAGTGCCACAGCCAATTCAGTTACAATCGTGCAGATCAAATATATGTATCAGCAACACCCCACATACTAAGCCCCAAAACACATAAGACTTACTTAAGATATCTGTATGCTGTGCTGTTCTGCCTGTGCCTTTAGTACGTTACGTGTTACGAAATGATGTATGTACAATATATATAAGCATTCATTGAAGATACTGATAGGCATTAAGCGCAGGTGGGGGACTTGATTTGAAGCAGGCCAAGGCAAGCAGCATGCAACAGCGTATTGTGTGTGCCCAGGGGGGTGTTTTGGAGGGGGTGCAAGGTACCAGTAACAAATCTTGCACAGGGCGCTATTTATCCTAAGGCCGGCCCTGCAGTCTAGAGGCTTACATTGTACTGATGATCGTCCAATAAAGTTGAAACCAATCTACAACTGCCAATATGGGTCTGTTTGTCCAATGCTGTTAAAAAGTTTGTAGAAGGGCTACAATGGAAATTACCCAGAGCTCTAGTCTGAACTCTCATCAACAACAGTTTAAAGGAGACCATACATGCACCAATACCAATCGTAGGATATCAGGATATTCCGATATTGTATGATTGTCAGATCGTTGGTTGTATTGCCAGGGGGGTGGGGGTTGGCAGCCAGGGGACAGCCGGGAGTCTTGTGCATCAGTGCCACAGCCCCTCCAGTCCCACTCCCCTGCACATGCCGCTGTCCTCTCAGAGAACAAGGAGGAGGCAGAAACCTTTTGGAGAGGAAGTCCTACTCTTCAGTTTCCTGGACTTTGGACAAGCACTCCAGGAGAACCACAAGGAGCAGAGATGTAAGGTAAGGACTTTTTTTTTAAACTAGTGGGGGCAGTAGTTGATTACATTTCAATTTGGGGGGGGGCATGCCATTTAAGCTATGGGGTCAGTCATTCTGGATAGAAAAATGTCATTCAGATTTAACAAATATTATATTATTCAACAAATGAATATGTGACGTTTGTTTTGTGTTCCCCTTTAATACCAATATGCACTCTTTTTATCTTGAATATAGAAAAAGGGATGTTCATAAGACATTTCCAAGAAATGATTTCTTTTTCCTCATCATTTCTGGACTGAAGCTCAAAATGAAGCAAGATAAACGTTGATAGTTTTTTTGTTGTTCTGCCAGAAATGTTCTAATCTTACCAGTCTGGTTCACTGTGACCTTGTAATGCATCACTGGACCTATTCACAGCTTTGGAGTGTTAACTAGCATTATGTCTTAAGAATAACACCTACCAAGAATATCACTTTTTTCCAGGGCTTAAAAAATAATTTTAATAGTTAGCAAAGCACCCTCACTACCCAAAAGAAAATACAATGAATCATCTTTTTGATATTCTGACAAATTCTGGTTTATTTAGACAAAAAATCCTGTATTGTAAGGCAGACTTATACACTATACACTATACATTTCCCAGCATCCTCTCCTCTGTAAGTTAGTAGCAGTAAAAAAGAATCATATGTCACCAGAGCACTAGTATAACACTTCATTGTAATTAATCTGAGCTTAGCTTTTACCCCTCTAAAGCAAATAAAGCTACAGGCCAGCTCTTTTGTAATTTAGACTGTAAATAGATTGTAGGATTTGCTGTTTTTGCACTTTATAGTTTTTTAATATTTTAGATTTGTTTTGCACTTTGATTTTTATCATTTAGAATTTTATTTTCTGACCAGGTTTTAATTATGTGAAACATCTTTACTGTGTAATTATAGAACATGGGGTGTGATTTAGGAACAAAAGTTTAAATAGATTCTGGCAAGGGATGTAAAATGTATGTTGCATATAATTATTTAATGCATGTTAAATGATGATGTCACTTCCTAATATAAATCCAAGGCCAAAAAGTATATGGTAAACATACACCGTTTCCTTGAGAAAGGGACAAATCTTAAATACTAGAACAAGAACACATTTATGTGCTGATATGTCTTAATAAAGGTATATGTTTTTATGTACCATGGAGATTTGGACTTTTTTCGGTTTGCACCCTTCAGTTTGTTTCTTGTTCCAGTACTTGTGGAGCCTTAGCGACGGGCTCGGAGCTCGCTGCACCCGGGCCACTCAAGACAAGCAGTGATTACCTGGACTATTTACATACCTTGTTTCTGCAAGCCTGCATCTATGTTAGCATTTGGAGGGGATAGTTCCCCCTGTGAAGCGTTCGGGGCATTAGCACCCAGACCACCTGTCCAGCAGCGTGAGTTTTTACAAACTGCCTAACTTTCTGTCATTAATGTTTTTAAATGCAGCTGGGGCCATTTGCTTTATTTAATTTTTGTTCTATTGAAACATTGTAGCTGTTTATTGTTAGCTTGCCTAGTAGTGTTTCGGAGCCTGCTTCTTTGTAACTAAATTTGCACAAATGTTATATACTAATACACACCTGTAAATATGCACGGATGCAGGACCCATTTGCTCACGATGATGGGCTTTAATGAATAGAGTGACATTTCTTTTACTGCATTAAAAAAATTCTTCCTACTTGCAATACTAACTTTGCAGGACTTAGTTACTAGCAAGAGAGAGGAATTGTGTGTGCTTTACTTTTCTGGCCTGTACTGTGGAATGAATAGAGAACAACTCTGCCTGCCTGAACTTTAGTGTATTGTAAGTACATGGAACAGAAGCATGACACAGTTATGTTAGCATACTCTTTGTATTGGGAGGGGGGAGGTGTATTACAGTATATGGACACTCTGTATTGGGGGGGCTTACTGTATATAGACACTCTGTATTGGGGCTTACTGTATAAGGACACTGTATTAAGGGCTTACTGTATATTACACTCTATGCGGGGACACTTACTGTATATTAACACTTTCTATGCGGGGATACTTACTGTATGTTAACACCCTCTATGTGGAGGAACTTACAATATATTAACATAGTGCATGGCATTTGTGTAAAAAAAAGCCTGCATTCTTACACATACATTTTGTAAATTATTTGCATATACAGTATTTTCTTTTCCTAAATTAAACAGTAGTATGTCAATTACACACGTATAAATAAAAATAATTTGTATATACATTTAAAAATGCATCCTGGATTCATTGTCCTGGGACACAGAGAGCATGTCTTAGTTCAGATATTTGTGCATTTTGACATTTGTTTCACAGTTTTGTTTTATAGGTACAATTGATTCTATTTTCTTAAACTGCTCATAATAACAATTTAGATTTAAATATAATGAATGATATGTATTAGCAAAACAAGCCAAAACCTATTTTGATTGTTATTTTTACCTTGGCGTACTAATTTATTAAACAGACTATTGCATCAAAAGAACCCGAAAGGCAAGAGAAACGCAGAGGAAAGTATTACATCTTCCCATCTAACGTTGGAAAGTATAAATACGTGATATATGGGCCTGAATTGTTGCATTATCTTTATTAAAGTTGCAGCTTTGTTTAGGAAGAGGGCGTCTGTGCCCGTACCAGGACATTACACAGGTGGTCCGTTTGCATCTCCCTGGGAGCATTTAAATGAGCATTATACTGGAAAACAGCACATCAAAAATATCTAAATGTATTGGCTAATTATTTGGGAGGTAAGAAAGAGCATTATTTCCTTCTGTTCTTTTGTATCTGCGTAGCAATCATCTGATGAATCTTCCTGGGAACACCTCTGTTTGATTTTATGTGCTCTGTTACCTGGCTTTTTCTCCTCCTGCACATGCTTACCACATGCAAAAGGAGAATCAATAATTGTGTTGGAGAACCTAAAAGTGTTAGGAAGTGTTAACAGTGTACTACAGAAGAATTGGAGGTAGAAATATTTGACATTTAAATAAATGGGCCATGACTTTGGCCCTTTGGAGAACTTTTAGTGGCAAAACCTCCAAATCTGTTCGGTAATCAAACATCAAAACCACTGTATATAACATTTTTTAAGTGTATGGCTACCATTAATTTAATGCCCCTGAAAATAAGAGGAACAGATACTTTTGTGACATGTTTAAACAAACAGGCCAATCATACAATTACTTACCATTGTTTTAATGGATCATGACTTACCCCCATAATTTTTGTGTTGCAGCGGGCACATGTCGGAGCAAAGAACTGTTCATAGCATCGCTCACAGTAGACACCTTTTTGCTCTTCCACAAAACTCACATCAGCCAGAGATGTCTTACAGTAAGCACAGTTAAATTCTTCAGGATGCCATGAGCGGCCCATAGCAACCAGAAATGGTCCTCTATACAAATCATACAAAGCAACAAGTAAATATAATAATAGAATCCTAGTCACCTTTATGCACTACAATGATAAAAGGTAAACTGAAAAAAATACTTTGCCTTATCTTAAAAGGACTGTAAACTCCCCTAAACCCCAAAAAAGAACTATTTTCCATTTGTTTCTATTATTCACAGGGAGGTGAAAATGCTTATTCTCACCTCCCTGTGAATAATAGGACGCTCGGGGGATCAGGAACTTACCTTACCCGCCGCTCCACTAGCAGCCGCTCCTTCACTGAACAGCTGTTCTCTCCCGATCGCGCGTCCTATCTTTTGTATTGGCGCGCATGCGCCTAAGATAGGGCGCGTGGTCGGGACAGAGCGGTTGTATTAATGAATATAGATCTGGTTGATCCAGGGATACTTTCTGATTGCCGTTTGGAGTCAGGAAGGAATTTTTTCCCCCTTTTTAGCTGTTTTTTTTGCCTTCCTCTGGATCAACTGTTAGGTAGGGTTAAAAAAATAGGTTGGACTTGATGGACGTATGTCTTTATTCAACCTTAAATACTATGTTACTATGTTACTAAGTTCCAGGTCCCCCGAGCGTCCTATTATTCACAGGGAGGTGAGAATAAGCGTTCTTACCTCTCTGTGAATAATAGAAACGAATGGCAAATAGTTATTTTTTGGGGTTAGTGTTCCTTTAATCTATAAATTAATACATGTTAGTAGCACATACTCTGAGGTGTGTGTGTTGCTGTATGCCTTCAAACCAGTACTTGTTTTGCTCAGGCTTTATATGTCCCTCCCAAAGCCCCCTTTATCAGACACAACACAACTCTCTGTGAGTGCAATCATGCTCAGTAATCGCCATGAGCCAACACAGATGTATTGTAAGATCAGAATTGATATTTAAAGAAATGAGCTTGACCAACAATAATATGGTACAGTGGTAGTTTGGGAAAGTTTATAGTTTCCAGTAATGGGCAATTTTTGCAGTTTAGATACTCTTTCACCTTAAAGGGAAAGTTCAGTGCAAATACATATACTTTTAAGAAAAAAAATGGCAGTATTTTTCCATCCTAATGGGCTTAACCTGCCTATTCAGCATTTTGTCTGTGTATAAAGAAATGCTTCTGAAATGCTGACTTCCTGTTTGCAGGACCCCAATAGAACACGTTATGGTCTTGACCCAGCTTCTAGGTTGATTCAGTTGCTCAGTAGAAATTAATTAATTATTAATTAATTAATTATTTTTTTTGCAATTTATCTTTGTTGATGGCTAATACTTTAATTGCTTTGGATTCTCTTACCGAATAATGCTGTTGCATTGCCCACAGAGTGGAGTCCTGCTGCTAGCTGGGAATCTCTCAGCACGTTGGATTAGGCCCCTGGGTGTCTGTGAAGGTGCCTGATTGGCAGGCTGGGGTGTATAGCTGGGAGCACTTATTTGAGGTGGTGGAAGTGGAGCAGCTTTTGGCAAAATCTGCTTACTGACTGTAGTTGTTGATTTGCCAGGTGCAAATTTCTGAGAAAAGTTTTCATCTGTCACCCATGGAGGCCTGTTCGATGGCTCTTGCTGGGGTGATATATGGGATGTAAATGGTGGCTGAGCTGGGCTTGAAGCAGGAACTGCATGAAGGTATTGAAAAAACAATAACAGTTTAAGTTACAATGACTATTAAAGGGCATCTCTACCCTAAAAACAAAAAACTGGTCACATGCCCATTACTGGCCCCAAACCCCAACTGATATATTCAGCACATTATAAGATTTATTATTAACAAAATATTTGAATATAATGATTGCCTCCATTCTAACAGAGTAATCTGGCTCCTCCCTCAATGCAGTGCATCAAGGCGGTGACTGCTGACATCTGTGACTGCTTACCTTATTACCTTACTGCCTCCTCTGCACACACTCATGCTTATAAAAAGCTCATTGAGCAGAGTAAAGCTAGGTACACACATCCCACATTTTTGAAACATGACAGATAGGATCCGCAATACACAATCATGAGCGTTCTCCCTATGCACAGCATAGGGAGGATATTCGGGACTGTGTGTTTCCCTCGACCGAGGCCGACTCCCTCTATAGGGTGTCTACAGTGCCCGAGGGAAATTTATGTTCTTTCCCTGCTTGGCTGACCCAAACATTCGGCAGCCATACGCTTGTTCGGGAAAGCAGCAACACACAGTGACAATAAAGACCCAATATCCAATAAAGCCTGAATTTATCGGTACTGTGTGTACCTAGTTTAAGGAGTCAGATACTTCCAGAAAGGAAAATAACATTATTATCTGGCTACCAATGCATGTAATAAACAGGTTAAAATAGCAGGTGTGGTTGTGGGCACATAACTGACAAGTCACCAGTTTTTTGTTTTAAGAGTGGAGATGCCCTTTAAGTGCATAAAATTTACAAATTAACAAATATTAAATTTTATTAAATATCATAGCATTAAAAAAAGATTTTTTAAAAAAAAAAACACAGTTTCAGCTTTAAAACCTTTTTTTTTATCATAAAATGAAATCAACAACCTATTATTTTATTCCCTCATGTAATTATAAAAACCTCTCTAAGTCCAATCATTGTAATTTTAATGTTATTTTGATGACTCATAATGCATCCTCCAGAACAACTAGCAAATCCACTACAACAATCATTCCTTTAAATGCTTGCTAATGTTTGGCAAAATGTTTGACACAGTCCTGAGTTTATTTTCTAAAAACAACTCCAGCTGTTAACAAAAACATATCTCTTCTCCAGTGGGGGCAGAAATGCAGTTGTAGTTTTGCAAAAGGTGCATTTTAGCGGAGATATAATAGAAAAGAAGAGATGACAGATTCCCCAGATTTTTCAGGTTCTATCTGACATCTTTCAGGTGTGTACCCAGCTTAAAGCTAGGTACACACCTAGCGATTTTTCCTCTTGACCGACCGTTCGATACTTTCGACCAGTCGGCCAGGAGGAAGGACTGTCGGTCGCGGCAAAATCTCAGCCTGATCAAATTCACTGGCTTTGAACAAAATTATTATTGGTGTAGTTGAATTATACCTACAACAATTTCCCCTAAAGACACTCTCTAATAGCAGAGGACAGTCAGGGAATGGTTGGAGTTGTATTTTGAAAACATATAGAGAACTACAGGTTAATCAGGTAAACACATGTAGCCAGTCTGAGTCAGAATGATCACAGTATAAAATGCAATAAATTTACAATAATGCAGCCCTGCTAATTACATTATCTGTCTGTTAGGCTCTGTATAATCCAAGGTTTGTCACCATATAACTTTAATTTATGGCTTTTACATGTGTGTGGGGAGAGATGGGATAAAAAGTTTTTTCTTTGATTGCTGAGAGCTTTACTCAGTATTCCCAGGGAATAACTGGAAGATTTATTGACTTTATTAATAATTATAATGTGGGACTAGAAGAGACATTTTAGAACTTTCTCCTTGATTTGCCAATACCCACGTGTCCATTACACGGCATGATTATCGGCTGAAACGCCTGTTCATACACATCGTGCGTCGTGGGGTTGACATCCGCGATCGCATGTGTGTATGAACCATTACACACAGTGGCAACATCTGTACTGTTTATAGTTAGAGGGATATGGTAATTTACTTAATAGGGAGGACCGTGGATATGGTAATTCCCAGCAGTAGGAGGGCGTGGTTATACATGCCATTCACTTTGATTGACAGTTTCTCCCTCTGAATCTTTAAAACTTATAAATCTAATATCTACAAAACTGGTGGATGGATTGGAAAGAGAAACATATGTTAGGGAATGGGATTAATTATAGTTTAAAGGGCATGTCCTCCCTTCCTAATAACTTTTGACATAATGTTCTCCTTGCTCCCCCAGCCCTAACTGCTATATTTGTATAGACAGAAAGTGCCCCGATAGTTACTTACCTTCCCTCTTTCCTCCGCCGCACTGCCAGGCTCTCTGCTTGCGTGAAAATGCAAGCAGGGGGCCGGACCGGCAGTCGCGTCTGTGATTGGCTGAGAGGCAGCCAATCACGGACGCGGCTGCCGGTAGTCCTGAATGGCGGAGGAAAGAGGGAAGGTAAGTTACTATCGGGGCACTTTCTGTCTATACAAATATAGCAGTTAGGGCTGGGGGAGCAAGGAGAACATTATGTCAAAAGTTTTTTGAGCTAGGGGGAGGGAGACCAAAGAGGGAGGGGGAGGGTGGGAGAGGGAGGGGGAGAATGGCTGCAGTGCACATGCCAAAATTCTCCTGGAGGAGAGACAGGAGGCAGAGTCCTATATGGACTCTGCTATCCTCCTGGTAGCCATTTTTTTGGACTTTGGGGGGGATTACAGGAGAACCATATGGAGCTGGGATGTAAGGTAAGGATTAAACAACAATACACATTGGGGCTAGTAGTGGGGGGAATTATAGTTTTGGGGGTGGACATGCCCTTTAATAGTATGAGGTTTTTAAAAGTTTGAATTTGGACACTATAGTTGACCTTTAAGCTATATAAAAGATTAGATTAGGGGCAGAAAGATTAGACCCTCCCTACACAGATTCTGGATACCTTCTTCCTATACGAGTTTATTTCAGAAGGCCAGAATTTTGATTTGTTTAAGCTGGGTACACACCATCCAATAATTTTGCCTGACCAACGACATTTCATAGAGGACCACAGTCATTCGTGCAACCTTCTATGGACCGCATGCTCGGTTGTGGCAAACTGTTGGCCTCGGCTACTTTTGCCGCAACCGACAGTCCTTCCTCCTGGCCATCCGGACAGAACGGTCAGTCAGGAGGAAGGATCTCACCTTGTGTACCCAGCTTAACTGATCAGTAGTCTGGTATTTAATCGGTATGACAAAGTTAAAATTAAGTACTAGTCCTAAAGATTAAGCAGGCCAATATCTCCACTGTACTGTTCCAATGTACCCTAGATCAGGAATGCTCAAAAGTTGTGTCTCCAGATGTTTGAAAACTACAACTTCCAGCATCCCTCAACAACAGTAGTTTTTAAAACATCTGGAGGCACACCAAAATATTGGAGGGTTGTTCATTCAGACATATCCGACCATTTATTCGTCCGAATCGAACTAACGGGCGATGGGAACATGTCCATAAACCGGCGAACTCTTGGCAAACCGAGGCTTAGTTGATCAGTACTCTGCTGTTTAATCGTTAAGATTAGATAGAATGATGGATAGACAGTTATATAGATGATAGGTAGATATATGATGGATAGACAGTTAAATAGATGACAGACAAACAGACAGATATGGATAGATAGATAGATAGACAGACAGATATGGATAGATAGAAAGACAGACAGACAGATATGGATAGATAGACAGACAGACAGATATGGATAGATAGATAGATAGATAGATAGATAGATAGATAGATAGATAGATAGATAGACAGATATGGATAGATAGATAGACAGACAGACAGATATGGATAGACAGATAGATATATAGATGATAGACAGATGATGATAGATAGATGATAGATAGATAGATAGATAGATAGATAGATAGATAGATAGATAGATGGATGATAGATAGATAGATAGATAGATAGATAGATAGATAGATAGATAGATGATAGATAGATGGTATTGGCTTTTTGTTTCTTGCTCCAAGAAATAGCATCTCCCAGATCCCTCTGCAATACAGCTAATGACACTCCCAGCATCCCCTCTGAAATATACCTTCTGTCTCCCAGCCCCCCCTGCAATACAACTTGTGACACTCCCAGCATCCCCTCTGAAATACACTTCTGTCTCCCAGGCCCCCTGCAATACAGCTAGTGACAATCCCAGCATCCCCTCTGAAATAAACCTTCTGTCTCCCATATCCCCCCCTGCAATACAACTTGTGACACTCCCAGCATCCCCTCTGAAATACACCTTCTGTCTCCCAGGCCCCCTGCAATACAGCTAGTGACAATCCCAGCATCCCCTCTGAAATAAAACTTCTGTCTCCCAGATCCCCCCTGCAATACGACTTGTGACAATCCCAGCATCCCCTCTGAAATACACCTTCTGTCTCCCTTACAAACACACACCCCCCCCCCATTTGATTCCTATAAATTCTATTACTTTTGCAATTGTTAAAAAAAAGTCTCCTTACATAAAGCTGTGTGGCTGAACCTTATAATTTCCTCCCTCTGTCTCTCCCTGCACTATCAGCTGTGAATAGATTGTGCAGAGACAGGGAGGAAAGGCTTTGTTTACATCAGGCATCACTGGGGTCAAGTGGGTGTGGCAGAAATCATAAATATGCATGTGATGATGCACATTGACTGACAGCCTGCCCAGCACAGTAGAAGAAACACCCCCAGGAGCTACACAGCTTCCAGTGGGTGCAGCAAAGGAACAGAGGTGGTTTTTGGGGGAAAAATGTAGGGGGGGGGTTGGGGGAAGGTGAACTTTCATATAGGGGAAAAAAAAAAAAAAAACGTTTTTCCATCAGTGGAGATACCCTTTAAGCAGGCCAATATCTCCCTAAATCAAGGATTCTCAAAAGTTCTGCCTCAAAAGTTGTGTTTGAAAACCTCAACCCCCAGCTTTCCTCGATTACAGAGGGAATTCTGGGAGTGGTCATTTTCAAAACATCTGGAGGCATACAGTTTGAAAATCCCTGTTCTAGATGGTTGAGAAAAAAAATAAAGGCACGTCTTTCTTTGCCCTACCTAACTTAATATACTTTCTTCCTATATTTTCAATGGGGAAAAAAAGCTAAGACAGTGACCAGACATTCTATTGTTTTCCTGTTTTCACACCTCACTTCTGATGCCTGGATTAAGGTGTGTTTTAAATTGGAGAAAACATAGTTTCTGTTTTCTGTCTTTTTTTTTTTTTTTAACATGTTGGAACATATACCTTTATGCTTAGTCAAAACACCGCAAGACACTATCTGCCAGTGGTTTCCAAGTTGATAATGGAAAACGTTCAGTTGTACAGACATGCAGCTTCCTGGCTCCACCGCATGATTGAGTATAAAAATACTTAGCATACAATGCAGATCGGCCGATAAGTTTCCCTGCCCTTTGGACAAAAGAAAAAGACATCACTTCTAAAAGTCACCCCCCCTCCGTACTCTTCTTTTGTCCAGAGTATAATGATAAAAATAATGATACAGTCAAATTTAGATGTCATATCCACTCTATTGACTTACCTGGACTTTTTGACTTTTGCCAAGAAGTGCGACTTTCCATTACTGAAGTTTAAAGGGACTGTCCACCCCTCCTTTCAAAAAGTAATATATTGTAGATTACCCCCGAAAACCTAGAGATCGTTTTATCCTAAAGCTTTAAATCGGCTCCCACGTTGAGTTATTATACTTACATGCTTCTCGCTCCACCGGCGCTTCCGGGTTCCTCAGTCAGTCTCCACTGTGGCTGCTCTATTCTTTTTGTGTTCCCAAGCAGCCGCAGTGGAGACTGCTCTGGGAATGGCAGTCAGTGATTGGCTGTAACGTCACTATCACGGCCGACACTGACTGCCTTACCCGGAAGTGCAGAGCCGCGGCGGTGGAGCGAGGAGGAGCATGTAAGTATAATAGCTCAGTCTGGGAGCAGATTTACAGCTTTAGGATAAAACGATCTCTAGGTTTTGGGGGTATTCTACTATATATACATTTTTGAAGAAAGGGGTGGACATTCCCTTTAAGTAAAGAAAAATAGTTTGCTATTATATTGGATAATTCCCCTAATTGAGTATTTCAGCCTTAGGATGGGATGCTTTTTGCACATTTCGATCCATCGCAAGTGTTATGAATCTTCAGGCGACGGCCCCTGTGGAACTCCCTCAGACCGCGGAGTCTAAGTGCCTGCCGGTCTTCACCAGAGACTCTAATGGTGAGGATATTACGCGGCGAAACAGACACCAGGTCGCGACACCAAGAAAAGAACCACAGAAGCCTATCCCACAATGTAGAGGAAGCAGGAAAGTCTCAGGCATAAACAGAAAACAGAAAATAAAAAGTAGGCAGGAGATGGGGTATTGTCAATTGAGGATGTAACTGGAAGTAGAAGCAGGCCGGTGGTAATGGAAACCAATAATGTACTGAAAGCAGGAGCAGGCAGGTGGTAATGGAGACCAATAATACACTGAGAGCAGGAGCAGGCAGGTGTTAATGGAGACTAATCATACACTGAAAGCAGGAGCAGGCAGGTGGTAATGGAGACCAATAATACACTGAAAGCAGGAGCAGGGAGGTGGTAATTGAGACCAAATAGTACACTGAAAGCAGGAGCAGGCAGATGGGAATGGAGACCAATAATACACTGGAAGCAGGAGCAGGCAGATAGGAATGGAGATCAATAATACACTGGAAGCACAAGTCAGGAACAGATTAAGACACAGCTCACAGGAGCTAAGGTTCAGAGGCAGCAAGAAACAGGCTCTGAGGAGGAGCTAAAGAAGGGAGAGGAACGTCATCTGGGTGCGATGCGCACGCCCCCCTGTGCATGTGCACGCCAGGGGGTGCGCGCACCAGAAGGGACCTGCCCTGAGTCAGGAATGCAAGACCGGGAACCCCCGGTGAGCGGTGAGCGCGCCCGTGCGTGAACACCGGCGCACACCCCCGCGCTTGACCCAAGATTGGACCAGGATAATAACAGCAACACTGCGTGGATTTGACATATATGAGGCATTTTAAAGGAAATTCAAATTTAAAAAAACATAAAGCGGTAACTGGATCCAAACCAATACATATAGCAGGTCGTATGATTGGCATGATAGTACATGCTCCCCCAGCCCCAACCGCTATAAAAAAGTTTAAAGAAACACCCGGCCCGGCCTTCTGCTTGCAAGACACTGCAAGCAGGGGGCGGGACCGGCAGCCGCGTCCGTGATTGGGGAGAGGCAGCCAATCACGGACGCGGCTGCCGGCTTCTCAGAATGCCGATGGAGAGAGGGAAGGTAAGTACATTCTGGGGTCTTTCTTGTAATTATTTTTATGTGGTTGGGGCTGGGGGAACCTTACTATTACAGGGCCAAGGAGTTTTTAGGTAGGGGGAGGGATAGCAAAACAGGAGGGAGAGGGATGTAAAGAGGGAGAGGGAGAGGGAGAAGGGCTGCAGTACGCATGCCAAACTTCTCCGGAGGCCAGGTGGAGGCAGAGTCCTATATGGCTCTGCTCTCCTGGTGGGCAGTTTTGGGACTTTGGGGGGGCCTTAAGGAGAACCTTATGGAGCTGGGATGTGAGGTAAGGATTTTACTACACTACATGGTGGGGCCAGTAGTGGGGGGGACTATTGTTTTGGGGGTGGACATGCCCTTTAAAGGAAAAATACAGCAGTATGAAATGAGTGTAAACCAGGAATTTCAAGGGCACAGACAGATGTGGATGCTGGGCTTAAAGGAATGATTCTACTTACAGCAAGATTTGTTTCTAGATAAAATACATGAAATACATTTTTTATCAATGTCTCAAGACAAAATATGCACATACAGTATTTGCTGTTTTGCAGTCAATTGCAAATTATTACTTTGCTTCTGCACATTAAGGGCTAGGCCACACTAGCACGTTTTTCGCGCGCTTGCGCATGCATTTCGCGCTTGCGTTTGCGCCCGCGATTGGAAATCGCGGGAACGCAAAAAATTGACACGATTCCATGCGCATGCGATTGCACGTCCGTTCGCGTTTTGGTACCGCATGCGTTCACCATTTTTGGTGCGTTAACGCATGCGTGTCCATAACGCGAAAAGGCGAAAACGAATGCGCAAAACGCGAACGCAAGCGCGAAACGCGCAAGAGTCGCGCACACAATCGCGTGCGATAACGCTCGTGATTTTGTGCGCGATTCCTGTGCGTTGCAGTGTGGCCTCACCCTGAGACTCCCTTCTTCTAAAATGTTCTTTTTTCCAGTGTGATTAGATGTTAATGAAAAAATCACACGGTCAACTGTTTTATATTTCTCAATTTTTTTCTATCCTCAACCTGTTTCCCCTGCTTGTGTCTATGTACATACATTGTCCTAATTCATATTTGCATTAATGTCTGTTCCCACCTATTAGTGTCCAGGGCAAATTAATTTCTGCTTACAGGTGTCAGTCATCAAGGTTATAGGTAGCTAATTTCTATAATGATCAAACTGAACTAGTGAAATTTAAAGGAGAAACAATGCATTAATATATATGGCTTAAACATATTCAGTAATTCCTAACTGATGTGTTTGTATCTGAAATAAGCAGATCATATTAATTTCGTTGTCACTACTGACAGAAGAAATGCCTGGCCCAATATTTTTTTGCAATCAACTTTCAGTCGCAAAATGAATGGGCCAGATGGAAGGTAAAACAGCCAGCAAACACTATGGGGCATATTTATAAAGGTTCGTTAACTTTTCACGGCCGTTTTCGCGGACATTAACGCATAAATCCGAAAAACGTTAACCTTTCGCGCCGATACTTACCTGTTACCGCCGCTTCTATTTATAAAGCGGCGGTACTGGTTACTGGTTTCGCTCGGCTAGTATCGGCTGTTTTACTTCGCCACCTTGAAGGAGGCGAAGTCAGCCGATACTAACCTCCCGCGCGGGGATGG